>OX369279.1:11050121-11712295 GCA_947284805.1 Coleophora flavipennella
ACTTATATGTACTCATTTCGCAAAATTATACACATAAAATATGAAATTGATTAAATTAAATTGATTGGCAGTGGGCGGGGCACATATCTCATAGAACAGGTGGGGTAGTAAAGTTCTCGAGTGGCGACCGCGCACCGGAAAACTTAGCGTAGGCAGGTCTCCCACTCGGTGGACCGATGTCCAGGTGAAGGTCGCGGGAAGCCGCTGGATGCGGGTAGCGCAGAACCAGTCGTCTTGGAAATACTTGGGCCTATGTCCAGCAGTGGACGTCCTTCGGCTGATATAATGATTAAATTGATTAGTTGATAGCGAACTTTGTTGTTTTAGCGAAGAGAAAAATGCCCAAGTGTTTGTCGGACCACACGCAAAGTAGGGTGTCTTAGTCTTCAGAAACAAAAAAATTAGAGCTGAACTTTCAGGTCTTATTCACGGTCACGCGGTCAAAAGTATCCGAACATAAAGTCACCCTTTTTGTTCACGTAGGTTAACGTTCGCGGTTCTCCCTCTCTAACATAGCTATTTGAATATTTCTATCCTTGTCTCCTGACACGCAACTGTCTAAACGTTTTTTGAAGTTTGCTTTGTGTGAAACCGGGAATCTAGTTTTTTTTTTATATGATCTAAGTTTCAGGCTTTCAAACTGTATATTGTTGTTATCCCTCAAGTGGGGACATCAAAGTCGCCGATAGGGCTCATGCGGGAAGAGCAATTTCGCCGCGCATGGCCGCCTCGTCCGCGCTGTAGATTTACGAAGTTTTCCCAGTATTTTTGTATGTAAACTATAAAAACTAATTACTGATCTAGAAAGCTGATAAAATTTCCTTTTTAATTATATTTATTTTTGTGTGCTTGCTTACACGTTGAGTCGATGTGGTTGCCTCTCGAGTGTAAGTTGCCCGAACTGCCAAGGTTCCAATTTAAATGTTACATATAACTGCTGCGCCTAGAAATTTACACCATGTATTTTATACTGTTACATAATTAAGTCGTAGGCGTGATAAGCTAAAATTGTTTAAAGGTTTATATAATTTTCAAATGTCGCCTTGACTTCCGTAACAATTCATCTTATCTATGGCAACTTGACAAACTTTGATAAACCATTTTTCTTTAAAGTACGTTTGATAAAACAGGTTTTAGTTTTTCGTACAGATTTTTTTTTAAATTGAGCAATTTAATGTTAGTAAGATTTACCTTGGGCCTTATTATGAGACTTATAGCAAGCGACCATCTCACGGGACATATACTAGTCAAAGGGCGATGCCTAGTGATCGACTCAGAAGTAAGTATATTCGTAGGAGAACTAAACTAACTCAAACTCAGGGGACGCGGCATGTAGCTCGTAGAACAGAAGACGGTCGTTAGGGTAGTAAAGTTTTTGAGTGGGGGCCGCGCACCGGAAAACGTATGTTAGAAGGCCTCCCACTCGGTGGACCGGAAACCTTGTGAAACTCGCGGAAAACAGCTAAATGTGGACAGCGCACGATCGGTTGTTGTGGAAATCCGCCTTTGTTTATTCGTGGACGTTTTTTGGTTGATAATGATGAAGTCATCATCATTATCAGCCCAGTGCGGGTTGGTCGACTTCACACACAACCTGCGAGTTTCTTCGCAGGCGTGTGCAGGTTCCCTCACGATGTTTTCCTTTACCGTAAGAGCGTCGGATAAACGTACATATGAAATCTAAATTCGAAATCACATTGGTACGTGGCAGGTTCGAACCACGACCTCCCGGACAAGAGGCGGCGGCCCTAGCCTTTATGCCACCGACGCTTTGATGATGAAGTATTATCTAATAATTATACTGACGGACGTATCCGAAAACGTGTCTTTTGCCGAAACTGCGTGTTTTAAATTAATTGGTATTTTGTTATCAGCGACATCTTCTCGGGTTATCTGTTAATTAGCCGTAATTTGAACCGAACCCCCCACGGATTCACCTCGTGGTGAGATAGATAAAGCTAACATTTCCATTTGACTATTCAAATATGTAATTTTCCTCATTTGTTGTAGTTATCAATACATATTATTTTTTACTGGCTTTTGCCAGCGGTTTCGCTCGCGTGAACATAGTTTCTATGACTGTCTTCGAGGGAAAAAAGTAGCCTATATGTTTATCCAGGTCCTAATCTGTCTGCCTACCAAATTTCATCCAGATACTAGTTTTTGCGTGAAAGAGTAACAAAAATCTATACATACAAACTTTCGCGTTTATAATATTAGTAGGATTACCAGCTGAACGTTAAAAATTGATCGACAAATGCCCGGGACGAAGGCGTACATAGCAATAGCACACCCTGGACATTTCATACAAACGGGCCATTAATAACATTTATTTCAAAAAACAAATGACGGAACAAACAAAATGGCGGCGAAATCCTATACGTTCGATAACCAATATGTATCAATCTGGGTGATGAGGGGGTGAGGTCGCAAACTAGAGAGCGGCAGGGAGTGTCCATACTGTATGTTAGCACTAATATATATACTTTGTACAAATATACAGGGTGACTGGTAAGTAGTGCAAATCCTTTTAAGGGGATAAACTACATCTAATTTAGAACAAAAAAAGTCATATTAACTGGGGGTCGGAAATCAACGGGTTTCGAGTTAAAGCCCATTTAATTTTTCAATTTTGTATGTAAAACGCATTTGTTTAAATGTTTTGTGATTTGCCAAAAAAAAACTAAAATATAGGGTATTTGAGGGTATTTGACTGCATCAAAAATAGATTATGAAACATTGAAAAAAAAAAAAACTAAATTGCTCCCTCCTAATGAGATATCAAAACCTTGTTCGTTTTGTTTCGCATCACGTCATCAATTTTTAAATTAATTTAAATGTTATAAGAGCTTATCAATTCTGGACAAAACAATCCCAAAATTGGTAAATCAAGAACGCAGGAAAGTATGACGTCACGATTTGCTATTTCAATAATTTATGGGGTTCCGAACACCCAAAACCCTTTGGGGTCCAACGGGCCCCCGATTACCAAGCCTCCGTTGTCTGTCTGTCTTTATATCTGTCCGTCCGTCCGTCTGTATGTTAACGGGCTGTATTTTATGAACCGTAATAGGTAGACAGTTGAAAATTTTCGTAAAGTGTGTATTTCATGTGTGTGTGTGTGTCAACAAATTATAAAAAAAAATTAGAGGGCGCTCATAGAACAAACTTGTTTTAATGTCTATTTTGTTTTTACTCTATTGTGAAAACGAGCGTGAAATGGTGTTTTTATTTATCCTAAAGTGTAATAACAAATAATAGAAAAGGAGGCTGAACTGAATGAACTCCGAGGACGGTCCGACTCGCACTTGGCCGGTTTTTTTAGAATTAAATTTAGTTTTTGATAGATGATAAACAGGAACTCAAATAAAAACTAAAAAAAAGTAAAGCCGAATGTAGTGGCAACGAAGCACACTCAGCTTTTTAATTTTTGAAGTCTGTGCCAAGCCAAACCAAATACAGAAAGTAGCATTTAGCCGCTGGATGCGGGCAGCGCTGGACCAATCGTTTTGAAATCTTTTAAGATACCTACGTTCAGCAGTGGATGTCTTACAGCTGATTTAATTTTGATATAAATTAATTATTGTCGATCAAACATGAACAAAAAAAAACTGTTAATTAAAGAGAAAACACGCAAAGCGCTTTTCTATAGTTTCATTAGCTTGGCACCACAGCTCAACATCAACTTAAAAAATTTGAATGAAATGTCTTTGTATGTCTTTACTATTTATATGGGCTGATAATAACTTATTTTATTCTTTTCAGTGTGCTTTGTTGCCATTGAAGGTGACTTAATTTTTTTTAAGTTAAAAGTTTTCTTTTTCCCTAGGCCTACAAAAACGCCATAAAACAGGAGATGAGAATCTGGACTGTTTATAACGTAGGGATAACACTTACGAACATACTACAGTGATTTCTGAACCCTAGTAATCGGACATTTTTACTCGACTCCGTAGATCAATAGACCTTATTATTCCGAACGTAAGAGTAAAATTCCCGCTAGGCCATTTTGCCTAGTTTAGGAAAAAAAAAGAACTTAAAAAATGAAAAAAAATCCTAGGTGTTGTTAATTTCTTAATACATTAATTAAGCTTAAAAGTTAATTACAGCTTATTTAATAGATCTATTTATTATACAGGGTGTTTGGTGCATCGTGTGTCAAATTGAAATGGCCGATAGGAGAGAGATTCAGCTCCCTTTCTAACAACGTTAAACCCAATAATCACCCACTCGCCAATAGGAATCATCAAATCATAATACATGTGTAACATTAACAGATGCAGATTCCTGTGGCTTCTATCATCATCTTAACAGCATATAAGTTAAGGAGTTAAATCTTCCATCATCAGCTCATCTGAATTCATCATCATTACAGCTCATATACGTCCCCACCGAGGGGCTCGAGCCTACCCTGAATCAGGGCGATTAGGCCTTAGTCGACCACGCGGGCCCAGCGCGGGTTGGTCGACTTCACACACAACCTTCGAGTTTCTTCGCAGGCGTGTGCAGGTTTCCTCACGATGTTTTCCTTCACCGTTAAAGCAATCGGTAAATATGTACGTAAGTTTTAGAAAAACTCATTGGTACATTGGCCGTCCAGATTTGAACCCGGTACCTCTGGTTAGATGGACCGAGTCGTTACCGGTTGAGCCACCGACGCTTTTTTAAACTGAATTAACCTGAAAGAATACAACCATCGGTCTACATGTACCTACGTATCTACGTAAAATATTTTAAGAATTATCCTCCAACTCCTAACCGTTAAAAAGTTGTACTTTCCTTCATCAGCTCATCAACATGAGATGATGACTACCAGAAGCAAATACTTTCATTACTTTAGAAAATACATGAAACAATACGTGCCTATAAAATTTGAGGGTTGCCCTCGATTTCCCTGAGATCCCATCATCAGATCCTGACTTGGGACCCCCTCTAGAGTATGCGAGTACCTACTATTTCAAATGAAAAAAAAAATGAAAATCGGTTCACAATCAGCGGCGATATCGCGTAACAAACATACAAAAAAAACATATAGTCGAATTGAGAACCTCCTCCTTCATACCGTTGGAAAGCGAATAGACTAGAGAACTTCAGAGGGAGTTGGAAGATCCCGATCGCTTTTAGTTTTTTTTATACTCATGTAAAATTTACTTTTAAGTCCATCATTACCTTTTCCGAAAACTTTGAGAGTTAATAAAAAAAAGTAAATAGTGTAACATAAATGATTGAAGGGAAGAAAATCGGGTTAAGTACCCTTCAAAATTCCGTTACCTAATACGTAGAATTTATGGGTTGTATGGCCAATGTTGAAAATACAAAAAGAAATTTTGTGGTAATAAGTAAAAATATAATTTAAAATTTGTAAAGTTTGTACAGCTTTAACAAAATATGTTGGTCACCTCTTTATGTATTCCTGCATACACATAATAATATAAAATTTGAATTAAATTTTAAATTAAATAGTGGTGCTAAAACTATGACTAAAGTTGAATACAAAATTAACACGTGTGACTACACATTTAGTCGAATTAAGAAATTTTACCAAAAGTAGTAATGGCGATCTATACGTATAGATTTTTACCAATAATTTTAGTGAAACTACTTAGAATTACTTATAAACTAACACACAGTTAAATTTATAAAGTTCATTATATGCCGAAGAAGTCTGGTCCGGGAAATAGGAAAATTAGGAAACAAAGGCGTGTACTTCCCTTAAGCGCAGACGGGAAGATGGACTACCGCTTACGCCGACCGATGGTACATCCGCCTTGCCGTTGACGCAATGGTGGCGGATTTTTATGGCTTGGGACGACCTTTGCCGGATAATAAATCCCTCCCCACTGGATATGTTAAGGGGTATGCCAAAAAACCCTAGAAATATGAGAGAAATCGGATTTAGTATAGCGCCATTCGCCAAGGAAAAATCAGAAAAAAAGTCGGAAACTCGTACCTTGAAAAAAACAGCAAGGGTTACTTCGTATAACTTTAACTGGGGTTGTACACGTCGATACACATTACAATTTCAGGTATAAACACACAAAACCAAAAAATATCCTCGTTCGGTGACCAACATTCATATTTTTCCTTTTTCCTCTGTCAATCAATACTTCTGCCAGAAAACGCCTTTTTTGAATTTCGCATGAAAAATAATCTGAACACCAAAAAGGTATTAATTTTGTAACGAATGTCCAAAAAGATTACGTTACAATAGTAACTGCCGGTAATTTAAAGATTAGTAGTACCTTACTACAGTGCACATCAAAACAAAATTTCAACTTCAGGGTTCACCCAATAGTTTTTTTTAAATTCAAGTTTAAATGCAGAATTTTGGAGATTCTATAAAAATTGTCTTAAAATTGATTTAAGAAAAATCCGTAGGCCATAGGAAAGATCACGAGGGCCAAATTGAAATGGCCGATAGGAGAGGTCAGTAGCTATCCCGCTACTGACCTCTCCTATCGGCCATTTCAATTTGGCACACGATGCACCAAACATCCTGTATATATCTACATTTTATGCTTTACTGCGTTCCTCTTTAAGTAGTTTTCGAGAAAGTATTTTATTTTTTTTCTTCCAAAATACATTCGTTTTCGCAATTGATTAGAATATCGAAAAATACTGTATCATGTATTTTTATCAGTTGCGGATCATGTGGAGTAATAAAGGAGTAATTAGGAATTTAAAATATAAAAATTGCGCCTGTATATTTTCATAAGGCAATTTCGTTAAATTACTGTACCATAATTGAAAACATATCACGTTAAAAACAACCGACTTCAATTATGCTATATTTTGTTGTTTTTGTTTATCATCATATCAGCTCATATACGTCCCCACCGAGAGGCTCGAGCCTATACTGAAATTAGGGGGAACGGCCTTAGTCGACCACGCGGGCCCAGTGCGTGTTGCTTCACACACAACCTTGGAATTTCTTCGCAGGCGTGTGCAGGTCGAGTAAACGTACATATGAAATCGAAATTCGAAAACTCATTGGTACTTAGCAGGATTCGAAACACGACATCCCGTTACGCCACCGACGCGACGCTCCGTTGTTTTTGTTAATTTGCAAAAATCACCAAACCGATTTTAATAAAATTTATATGCTACCACTCATCATCATATCAGCCGATGGACGTCAACTGCTGGACATAGGCCTCCCCCAAGGATATCCAAGACGACCGGTTCTCTGCTGCACGCATCCAACGGCTTCCCGCGACCTTCACCAGGTCATCGGTCCACCGAGTGGGAGGCCTGCCTTCGCTAAGTTTTCCGGTTCGCGGTCGCCACTCGAGAACTTTACTTCCCCAACGGCCATCTGTTGTATGAGCTATGTGCCACGCCCAGTACCACTTAAGTTTAGCAATTCTGGGAGCTATTTATTTATTTTATTTATTTATTTACACTTATAGTACACCAAAAAAATAAAAATGATTAGTAGAAGCTCCAGTTAACGGGTCCTACACCAATTATTTTACACCCTGTGTATATAGGTTGTCTCAAAAGAAAGTTTATATTAGTTTAGCTTACTGCGTGAACGCAAAGAGTAAAAAGAACGCAAGTTGGGAATTCAGTCGCTATAGAGCGTTTCACAGGAGACAGCGTACGTTCCGTGTGCGAGCGTTTTACAAAAACAACGATTCTGCCAATTCTGCCATAATTGCGCGGCGGAAACTTTGCAATCATTTCCAATTTCGTCACTGGGTGTTTCTTTAAGGTACGCACGTTTCAATTCTGATGCTTTTAAGGTGATGAATTTGGTAACGATTGAAAAAATCGCCAGGAAATTATGGAAGAATTGGCAGAATAATTGTTTTTGTAAAACGCGCGCACACAGAACGCACGCTGACTCCCGTGAAACGCTCTATACTATAGAGCCTATAGCTATAGAGTCTATAGCGACTGAATTCCCAAGAGCCAGTCTACCGATTGATATACCCCCCGCACCCCTAGCATTCTTTGCGTTCACGCAGTAAGCTAAACAAATATAAACTTTCTTTTGAGACACCTGTATTAGTACTTGCCGCTGGAGAGACAGCCAAAGTTTTAGTACTTGCCGTTGGAGAGACAGCCAAGTTTCGACTGAACCAAAGGCTTTCTCATAGTCCACGAACGCTAAGTATAGTTGCTGATTGTACTCTTCGGTCTTCTATTCTATAATCTGCCGCAGCGTATGTATGTGATCTATGGTACTAAAAACCTTTTCGGAAACCGGCTTGTTCGGGAGGCTTGACGTCGTCAAACCTGCGTGAGAGACGATTCGTTAATGACTCGAAAACAGCTTGTAGACATGGCTCAGAAGTGAGAGGGGTCTGTAGTTCTTCAGCAGGGTATTGTCGCCCTTTTAAAAGAAATGCAAGACTACACTTCTGTGCCATGCCTTAGGTGTTTGTCCCTCGAGTATAACGGAATTGAATAACTTTTGAAGAGCTCTAAGTAGCGGTTTTTCACCTGCTTTCAGAAGTTTAGCCGTTATTCCATCATCACCCGGTGTCTTGTTGTTCTTGGGCTGTTTGAGAGCCATTCTAATGCCGTACAGGCTGACGTCCGGGATATCGGTGTATCTTCCAAAAACCACTATGAAGGCATGACTTATCAACTAAATAAAGATTTTTCAAAATTGGTCCACAATTGGCGGAGAAATCGGTGAACAGACATAAAAATACATAAAGTCGCACATAGGACCTCCTCCTTTTTTGAAGTCGGTTAAAAAGGAAGTATTAAGTTTTCAGGCAAAGAATAAATAAAAAATTTTAGTCTGAAAGATTCCGCTGACTTCTTTGGATTATGAGTAGGATAATGTCTACTAATACTTACAGAAACTAAGCCTTTCAGATATGTTATGCTTGCACTGTCGATGTTCCAAAGTATAGTACAATCACTTAATTTATATGTTTAGCAGATTAAAGTCCCTTTAAATTTGCCGGGTTATGAAATTAGTTTTCTCTGTTTCATTCTCATTCTATAACTGATAGATATAAGAAACGTCAAATAAGATCGGAAGTTAAAGAAAAAGTTTCTTCTTCGTAAGTATAAAAAATAAAAAAATCTGATAAAATTTCGTGTCAACTATTAATTTTAGAGATGTATCTACATATTATAACCTGGCAAAATTTTTGTTTCGTGAATCTGCTAAACAACTAAATTCCGTGACTGTACTATACCGTATCTAACATGCACTGTGTCACGAAGGCTAGTTTACAGACCAAGTTAATGCTGTCAGTGTCAACGTAACACTGTTCAACTAATTAAGTTCATCTGAGAAAGTTTAAGTAGCCCCCGTTCATTGATACGGTGGCCACAAAATATTTTGTGGCCAGAATGCCAATAGTTTTGAGATATGTTGATGGCACACACATCAATATTGATGCTCTTCAGTTAAACGAAGAACATTATGTGGCTCGGCTTGGTCAATAATCAATTAATTGTATGACAGTGTGTGCTCCCGATTGCCAATTCTGTTATGTTTGTTAAACTGGCGCCGACGGACTAATTTTCCACAGTGAAGTTCGCACAAGACGCTGTTTTTCGTTTTTATCAGTGTTGAGAAAATCAATTGGTAATAGAGTTAACAGTGACTTGTAATCTATGAAACACTTGTACTTGTAACTTGTGTACTTTAGCAACTTGTTATTGGTTAAATTGTAACTTATTACTTATAATGGCGCGATTTTTTTTAAGTTCGGCATTCGGAAAGAATATCAGATAGAACCACCATCTAATATTCTTTCTTTTCGTAATTAATCTGGCCGCTCCATGCGTGCGATAGCGACATCATCAAGGTAGTCAAACACTATCCGAGCTGTATGGGAACGAGCGTAATCTTGTATAAAGATGGCGTTTCGCCCATGTTTATTAAAAATGGGTTAACATGCTCATTTAAGATTTCATTCACGTATCTCTCTGCAGTTAAATTTCTATTTTCGATCACCACTAGCCCGGTGCGGCTTTCGGAAGAAATTCCAGCTCACACGTGTATGGAGCCTCCGCCGTATGGCACTTTCTCTTCAATGCAAGCTTGGTTATAGCGCTTTTCTGGTCATCTGTGAACTCTTTACCTCCCATCGTTCTTGTATAGCATGAATCTCGTCTCGTCCGAAAACGTAACTGTTTACCAGTCATCGGGAGTCCAATTTATGCGCTCTAGCGTAACTCAGCCTTGAATTTCGATGCTGCCTTTCGAGTTATGGACCATTGGCGGGCCTAAATGGCTTCAAGTTGGCTTCAGCAAGACGCCGCCTCACTGTACACGTGCTCGGATAGCTCCCTCCATTACGTAGAATGTGATTTTTGACTTCAAAAGTCGTTTGAAATCGATGTCTCAATATTGTTGACACCATATATCGATCCTCCTGCGCTGTCGTGCACCTTGTTCGGCCTGTTCCAGTATATTGGATCCAGTCTCTTCAAATCGCTGGAGCACTCTTTGAACGGTTGCCAGCGACACACCAACAGTTCTCGCTGTATAACACTGACTGCGCCCGTCTTCAAGCATTGTCGGAATTCTGGTACACTCTTCATGGGTTAGTGGCATGTTTTTAACTGAGTTTGATCAGAATAATGAATTTCTGCACAAGAAATGACTTATTTATGTGACAGAACAGAAACAAAAGTAAAACAAATAGTTCCAAGTTTGATGTGCAAATTTTGTAAATCGTCTTTATTTTTTATTTGTGGTTTTTAATACAATCATCAAAAAGAAATAAAAAGGTTTTACTCCTTCATTTATTCGTAATGAAATAAACCTTAATTTAGTTTTTATTTTGAAAGGATTGCTCAAATATTTAGAAGATATTGCATTTTTAATAACCGACCCGTTTTCTTTGCGATCCAGTGTATTAAGACAGGTATTTTAAACTCAATAAATCTAACCACACAGAAAACGCCTTTGTTCCATTTAATGGTACGTAGCACCGAGATTTACAACATTAAAGACATCACACTATTCACTTATAAAAAAACAAAAATAGTGTCACAATAAGGTCAATAATAAAAACAAGAACTTATTATGAATAAAAATAACTTACTTAGGAATTCATTAAAAATTAAAAACCCGACTGAGTAAAACATAACCCGTGTTTTTGGCCAGTCGGTTAAACATGTATCCTATGTCACTTACGGGATCAAGACTTATCAAACTATACCTCATACGTTGAGTACTTAGCCACGGTCTCGATCGGACGTCCTCCTTGGGTCTAGCTTAGCATACCGAGTTCTCTTGTATTTTTGTATTTCCATGTTTTACTGAGTTACATATTACCAGACCTTCTGAACTTTGATTTCATACCGACGTAAGTCAGTACACCTAACTACGAGTACAAGCGCGACAGTAATCCTTCAAGCCGTTCAGGCTGTAGCAGGGTAGAAATCTACATACATACATACACTCGAAAAATTAAACCCTCCTTCTGAGGCAATTGGGTAAAAATGGGCATTGTACTTTAAAAACTGAATCAGCAAGTAATACTCATTAAAACCCTATTATTATGTATGAATATATTCTTCTGAGCATGATGAATTACGAAAATAAATAATATCCGATGGAGCCGTAAATTGCCAAGGATCTAAAACAAATGAATTTCGTGTTATAATGGAGAGCAATTATGTGTTTGTATCTAATACTTACGAAGATAGTGAGAAGATCGGTAAACCGGCGTTGAACCTTCATTACCCCGTAAGATAATATCAAAATTTCAAACATTTATCTACACACATAATACGTATGTACCTTAAATGTTTAATATTTATCAAATTCCAAGGGAAGTAGTATGCAAACGTTATATTGAATTTTTAAGTAGGTATCTCCATTATTAATTGGGAATTTATAATTATACGATTAAGTATCCTAACTCCTTACTAATATAATATAGGTATAAATGTGTTTGTTCGTTTTTTTTTGTTACCTTTTCACGCTTCGACACCTCGACCAATCTTGATGAATATTGGCATGCAGGTAGCCTGCGTCACTAGGAAAGACATATGCTACTTTTTATACTTAAGAAAAATTGTAGCAGTCGGGACCCATTCTAGAAAGTCAGCCGTCTAGTCAGTAGATATATTGGAGTAATCTGCAATGTAATATAGGTATGTGCTCTCAATTATCTATGCCTCCATTTCTAGAATGGGTCCCGACTGCTACAATTTTTCTTAACTTAAGTGCAATCGGGTATGACGACTTTCTTGTTTTAGGGTTTTTCATTTCCAAATCACACAGAAACGCAGTTGGGTTTTTTAGTTTTTTAAATTACCGTATTTTTAAGACTGACGTGAATGTGATGACTTTCTCCAAATCATTCTGGAACTATATCGGGCTATTCTGATTCTAAACAAAAAAACACTTCAATCCTTTGCTCCGTTGCGACACCGACGTGCGCGAGCGTGGAAATGAGTTCCCAAGATTCCTCGGGAACTGTCAGGATAAGCGAATTAGTAAACTATGTCATTTCCCACAAAAATCTAACTCTGTGCAAAAAAACACAATTAGCCATTGTTTAGTTGCGATGTTAAAGAAATTGACCAAAAAAAGAGTATTTTTTTAGTTCCCTCTAGAACTGCATCGGACTATGCCACGGGATAAAAAGTAGCCTACGTCCTTCCCAGTGATATAGGCTATTTGCATGCCAAATTTCATCAAGATTGGTCGAGGTGTTGAAGCGTGAAAAGGTAACAAACAAACACATTTTCACATTTATAATATTAGCACATATTAGTAAGGATTTTTGATCGTCTTTGGTTCCTATGACTTCCTGTGTCTTTGGTTACCAAATAGAGCATACTGCCTTTGAATAGGTATTATTATTCAAAGGAGAATACCGTTCGTAGTTGCCATGCCGAAAAAATGGGTGTGTCTTGGTAATCATTAGGTCATCGAGTGACCTATTGTTATAAATAACATTATGCGACTGATAGGATAGCACGTCACTAAAAGATTCCTCTAAAAACATGTTTTGCTCCTGATGTTTTCAATTCCATATCGCCCGGTCGACTGTTTTCCACTATTTATCTTGTATCCAATGAAAATATGAATGTTTTGAAACGCATAAATTATGACTTGTTGATTATTTAATAATATTGATTTCAGGGTGAATTTTAAAAATAGGTGCTTGTATCCTACTAATATTATAAACGCGAAAGTTTGTAAGAATGTATGGATGTATGTTTGTTACTCTTTCACGCAAAAACTACCGAACGGATCTGGCTGAAATTTGGTAGGTAGACAGATTAGGACCTGGTTTAACACACAGGCTACTTTTATCCACGCGCACGCGCACTGCGCACTCTCGAAAAGTCATAGAAACGTTGTCAACGCGGAGGAAGCCGCGGAAAACAGCTAGTTAACTGATACAAATAATCTTTCTATAATACTCCTGTATACGAAAGCAGTTGGTTATTTATTCAAAAAGTGATATATCTAAGACTGAGAGCGTCGAGTGCGTAACAGCTAGGGCTGCTACCTCCTGTCCGGTAGATCGTGGTTCGAATCCCGCCACGTACCAATGTGTTTTCGATTTCATGAGTACTTTATCCGACGCTTTTACGGTGAAGGAAAACATCGTCAGGAAACCTGCACACGCTTGCGAAGAAACTCGAAGGTTGTGTGTGAAGTCGACCAACCCGCACTGACTAAGGCCCGAGCGCCCTAATTCAGGGTAGGCTCGCGCCCCTCGGTGGGGACTGGAGACTTATATGAGCTACTATGATGATGATGATACCTAAATCACGAAAATACGGAGATGTTGTAATCCAGTAACTAGTTTTTTTTGTTATTAATTAGAAAACGTCGCGAGGAAACCGTTACACGCTGTAATGCGCACATAATTTGTTAGAAATAAAACAATATTATTGGAAAACATTTTCAAAATAGATTACAGTTTTTTAAAGGTTCCATAGTATTTACGAGGAAACTTTAAAAGATCGGCCTTTCCGTTCGTCCATCCGTCCATTACAGGCAGTCACAACGTCATAATAACTTTCGCATTCTTGAAATGAATTGCATGACATGTTTGTTTGATCTGGACACCCATGAATAACTAAGTTTGTCTTAGTAGGAACCTGTCTCAATGAAAATTATTGCGGGTATTCTACTAACTACAATTCTAATTTCTCGAAAATGAATTGGCTGGCTGAAATGTAACTTTTCAAGCGACTTCCAAAAAGGAGGAGGTTCTCAATTCGACTGTATGTTTTTTTTAATGTGTTTTACTTCAGAACATTTGACTGGGTGAACCGATTTTTATGTTTTTTTATTTGAAAGCTAGTGCTTTCCGTGTGGTCCCATATAAATTTTATCAAAATCGGTGTAGTACTTTATTAGACAATTAACAAAAACCAAAAATAATAATGCAAAAATGTACTAAGTTGTTGCGATGGAAGTCGGTTTTTTAACGTGTTTAGCGTTTTCAATTGTTGTATGCAAGGTGTAACAAAATTGGTGTAGGTCCTGTTAACTCTGGCTTCTACCCATCATACTGAACAACTTTTGTTCTATGGTTTTGCAGAAATCGCAAAAAAAAACTGCGGCCTCGACGCGCCATCCAACCGCATCTAAGCCAGCACAAATAAAAATTAAGACTTGGAGGGCAAGGGATTTGACTAAAATATAACAAAAAGTGAAATAAACGTAAAAACACAAGATGGGGACGAGAACCAGCAGACAAAATGGAAAAGTCCAAAATATAAAAATAAAATAACAAAAACAAATTAAAAAAAGAAGATAATACAACAGATCGAAAATAAACAAAGAAGTATGACTTCTTCATAACTTTTCTTACTAATCGATCAGCTGATCGACCAATTTTGTGCATTTGTGTATGGAGAATTGACTGACTATGGGTTTCTTAAGGCCTTAAGATAGGTCAAATGACAATATTCAATTCAAATTATTAAAAGACTGTGTAAAGCTATCACTATGGATAAAATTTCTAATATGGATTAACTTTCATTTTAATTGAACACATTTTTTTGAACTTATTTGGAAGTATAGAAAAGTAATAAAAACATGTAAAAATCGAGAATTGGGCGTTCGGTTTCAACGTAACAGCCGCGGTGAAGCCCGCATTGATTTGAACTTAAAATGAATAGGCTTACCTTCGATATTATTTTAACACGTATCAACCTGTTCGGATTGAGGCATCTTAAAGCTAAGGCTAAGATTTTTTTTTATTTTCCTTAAGAGGAAAATTGTTCAGTATGATGAGTAGAACCCTCAGTTAACAGGTCCTACACCAAACTTTTTCCGATTTAAATAACTCTTTATTGCACGTCAAAATACACAAATAAATATACAAAATTTAAAGGGGGGGGGGGGGGAAGGAAGTGACATAGACTGCTAATCAGAATAGCCCGATAATGAGTTCATGAGGAATCTGTACAAAATTCATGTCCACGCTCGCGAGCCGCCATCAAAGACAGTCATAAAAACGATGTCTATGCGGGGAAGCCGCGGGCAAAAACTAGTTTACAATATTAGTAAGGATAATTACGGTATTTTTACGGTACTGTACGGTCGAGCGACACGGTTGCTGCGCTTGTAACTCAGGTTTCCTGAATTGCACAAGATCCGTATTCCGTATATGTCGGTCGACTTGATTTGATTTGATATGTATGTCTGTAAGTTTGTCTACGCATTTCTTGAAAACTAGAAATTTGATAGCAATGATTATTTTAGTGTTGGATTAATTAATCTTTCAACTTAAGGAACAGTGCAAGTGTCATTAAAATCGGTTCAGTAGTTTTTAAGATATCGCCTGTTACCGTGTACCAATCACTGGAAAAACTCGTCTTCGGTTTTTAACGCCACGATTTTATGATTAAGGTCTGTTTTTCCTAACTTTTATAGCATTGGCAATTATTTATTTTGTTTGTGTCCATTTTTAAAGCGCTAATATTCCAAAACCTCATTTATTAATAGCTTATCAGAGATTTATTATACATTTCGAACGTTTTGTTACTATCCTGAAAAACTAAATCCTTGGAATCATCTCAGCTAATGGTAAGAGACGATGATGCCGAAGATGGAAGCGCAATTAATGAAATTCCCCAACGCAATGACGAACTGGCTATCTTATATTCAAGCCGGAATACATCAATGTTGTTAACACTGATGTTTTGCGGCAAGACTTAGATAAGATGGTGGTAGCTAGCCAGGCGGGCTTAGAAAATCATCCCAACTCTCATGTGACGCGAATGGACTAACCATTACGCTACGGAGGCGGTTATAACGTACTTATAGTTAGTATTCTTTGACCATAGTCCAGTATAAGTAGATGCCTATCTTATTTAATTATGTCACCGTAAAATTTTAAAAACCGTTAGATTATAATCTAACAGGATCTATCTCGCGAGATTGTGAACTGTCGAAAAATTGTGAACCGTAACATACTGTTTACAATTTAACTAGTGTCATTGTAATCTCACTAGTGACATTACAATAACACTACGTAAGGTGAATAACATTAAATAAATGAGCGAGCGAAGCGAGTGATGTTAGGTTCGGTCAGGTTTTATTGATTAAAAAGTCAAAGAGCCAGAATCAGAATGTATCGCAGAAGAAGTAATCATCGGTTTTATTCGGATGGGCCGTGAAATTGTAAACCGATTGACAATTTACCGTCATATTATAATCTTACTGAATTTAGTGTAGTGAGATTGTAATATGGCGTTTTTAACAATATCGCGGCGACAATTATAAGAGATATTGTATATTCTGAAGAAATTTTGGTCCGGAACCCTGTTTCTGTGAGCCCGACTCGCTTTTAACTAGTTTATTTATATTTTTTGTACACAGTCGTTAATCAACGGGCAGTCCGCTAGTCAAATGGATAATTTGAAAATTATGACACAGACATCATATTACTGAAGATTTACAACATTCGTATAGGGACTCCAAAAAGGGATTGGAACATACGAGCTTGGCATAATGACTATAACCATAAAACATTTTTTGCGCATTTTTTCGCACACCTTTAAACCTATGTTTTGATGGGGAAAGAACGCAAATAGTAAACCAAAAACTTATTTGGAAATTTTGCCCTAAGGTACTGAAATATTTTAAGGCCCCGTGGTACCTAAAAATTCACATAAACAGGTTTTTAGAATTCATTTTTGAGGTAGTTAACAGTAAATTTAAATTCTAGGAAAACATACTGGTATTATTGAGAATAGTTACGAGGGACTATATCGACTGGAAACACGATTTAATAAAGTTGGCTCGATAGAATAATTTCGCAATGGTACCTCTTTTCTAGCCATTTTATCGTTTATTTTCGGTTTTATTCTTAAAATAAGTAATTTGATAATGTGATTTATTTACTGAAATAAAGTTCATAGGTGACTGAAGGGAAAACATCGAATGGATTTTTATTTAAGATAAATATGATGAAAATAAAAACGAAAAACATCGAAAAAGTGCAAAAGTGTGGTTATTTTCTTCCCTCTTTACACATAAAGAAAAAGACAAAGACATATTTTAAGTACCATTGCGCCTTAAGGCGAGGCATTGATTGGACCAGTTGTCTCTGTCTTTTTCTTTACGTGTAAAGAGTAAAGAAAATAACCACACTTTTGGACTTTTTCAATGGTTCTTCGTTTCAATCAAAAACTACAATGAAAGAATAAAAAATAATGACATTAAGTACTCACTTTGTATTATCATGACAAATATTGTTGTATATTTTTTACCGAGGTGGATATATTTTTTTATATGTGCGGATAACTTCGTCGTTTATGAACCGATTTTGATTTTTCCTTTTTTTTGTTGGAAAGGAGATATTCCAAGGGTGGTACCATGATAAGGAAACCAGGATCTGACGATGGCATCTCAGAGAAATCGAGGGGAACCTTACTTTCCTGTTTGAAGTCTGGTTTTTTTTTGTTCAACATTATTTAAAATTTATACTTCAAAATATTAGTCATAACTGGAGTTGAAAGTAACGGTGTAGACCTATCTTTGGGATTTTTTTCTATCGGGCCAAAACTGTCCAATCGTTGTTTCTAATAGCTTTTGACTTTACGGAACATCATCAACAATAAGGGTTTTTTTTTCAACCTTGGGTTTTCTATCGTTTAGGAGTAATTGACGTCAAAAATAACTAAAATCTGTAATATTACCGCCTTAAGAGATAGCTAACGTTACTGTGATAACTTACGTACATACTTACCGATTGCTTTAACGGTGAAGGAAAACATCGTGAGGAAACCTGCACCCGCCTGCGAAGAAACTCGAAGGTTGTGTGTGAAGTCGACCAACACGCACTGGGCCCGCGTGGTCGACTAAGGCCTAATCGCCCTGATTCAGGGTAGGCTCGAGCCCCTCGGTGGGGACGTATATGAGCTGTAATAATAACTGTGATATTTTAAGGGAAATTAGTGTTTAGACAACCTTTTACTAAATGAACTTGACACGAGCCAGAGCTGGCCGCCAGCTGACTGAGCGGTGAGCGAGCGCCCCCTACGTGAAGCAGACAATGCTCGGAACCCGGAGTGGAGCTAAACAAAGACCGGTCTGTTCAACACACTTTGTATATTTCAGTAGCGTGACGACATTTCTAAAAACAAATGACGGAGCTAACAAAATTAGGGCGAAATCCTATACGTTAGAGAACCAAACTAGCACCAATCTGTATCAATCTGGGTGACGAGGGGGTGAAGTCGGAATCTCGAGAGCGGCAGGGAGTGCCCATCCTGTATGTTAGTACTAATAATATACTTTGCTTTAGGTCAAAATGTCCTAATATATTGTTGGTTTGTATTTGCATTGCATGCGAAAGATTTCGAAAAAAGTACTATACCACAGAGGTTCGTACGGTACAGTGTGCCAACTTTCCCAAAGAATACAAGTTTCTTTGGGAAAGTTGGCACCCTGTACTGTCCACCGAACTCTGTAACGGTAACCAAACAAATAATCTAGAAAGTTATAGTACTGCGATAGGTTTATCTACAAACAACGCGGGATGTTTTTGTTAAGAGAATTTTGACATTATCGCGAGATTTGAAGAACCGCGGCCGTGGTTGGGCGTGCTTTGACGTAACATCGCACGAGCGCGCGACAGATATCGTCCATATATAAATTGGCGTCGTCGGGCTCCGTTTTGTATTCGGTCCATCGCTTATCTAAGTTAATTGCCTATAAGCTCTTCACTGCGTATTGTCCACATTTTGTGCTAATCATTAAAAATCAACTCCAGTTGAAACGTTATAATTTGCTGAAGTAATTAATAAATATTTATGTGCACCATGTGTTGTTATAAAAATAATGGAATGTGCCATTTGTGTAGAGATTTCCAGCTGTCGGTTCTTCAAAGTAAGAATAGTTCTTAAATTAAATGTGTTGTTTTTATACTTATCTTAAAACGTCAATTTAAAGTGACGAAATATGATTTAAAATATTGTTCTTGAAACTTACCAATATTATTTATTTATTTATTTCACAATTTATTGTACACAAAAATAGGGACAAACATAATTACATTAAACAAGATAAAAACATACAAAAGGTATTATTATTTATATTTATATTTATTTAGGCTTATTTCTATAAGAAATCTCTTCCAGCAGACCTCTGTACTTAATTAAGAAAACATCTCTTAGGTTTTTAGTAAATATAAATTAGGTACCTTTGAGTATTGTTTTAGGTTTTTTGATGATTCTTCTAATAATTAATGGGAATTGAAACAGCTGTGGCTTAAAGTAAAAAAAAGTTTCGGAAAATGTATGGGGAAGTTGCAGTTTTATATAAATAAGAAATTAAAATGAAAGGCGGTAATTATATAAAAACTAAAAATATTGGAAATTCCCGCTTCAGTTGTTTCAGTTCACCCTTACCCATACAATAAATGAAAAAACATAAACAATAGTAGAGTTAAGAATAAGTGAGCTCTAATTAATAATTTTCCCGTCTCAGGGACTACCACCTTACATCTAGAATAAGCCATCGATGTGTTCTTTAACAGATCTGCTCAAGAACTTCCCTAGCGGCGGCGGCGCGACGAAGGCCGAGCCATGTGTGCAGGATGACGTCGGCGGGTCCCTGTACCCGCCCTCGCCGCCCGAGGCCAAGCCCAGCCGCGCCGCGCTGGCCGGCGACCTGCTGCAACAGATAGAGACCCAGTGCAAGCAAGGTATGTCATCTTTTAAGGTGCTTCCAGACTAGAGGCAGTTTCGGGTTGAGGCAGGAGGCCTCTGTGTATTTTCTTAAATGTGGACGGCTCAGCCCAAGACATGCCTTGCCACGTGCAGAGACCAGCACATCAAGCTAGAACTTGTACCGTTCTTATGTCGTATACGTATGGATCAGAATCCCACTACGAGTGTCTAGCTTGATGTGCTGGCCTCTGTACATGCCTCGACCTGAGCGCTAGAGTGGTGCTCGGTGCGAGCCACGTTGCCACCGGATACGTCCGAGTCACACTCGGCTTGAGCTGCCCCTGGTCTGTACGCTCCTAAAGACGGCCTGTGTGGCCTCCTTGGACTGCCAAACTTCTTTGGCCACCTCTTTGAATAGGTTTAAATTAAGGAACATTATGAGTGAGTCCTGCTAGATGTAAGAGACGAACTAAGTAGCGCCGCGCTGGCCAGATATCTCAAAAGCAGATAAGGAACAAGTGCAAGTATATCATCTCTTAAGTTAGATAGTGAACTTCATCATATCAGCTCGTATACGTTTCCACCGTGGGGCTCGACCCTGAATTAGAGCGATCGGACCTTAGTCAACCACACGGGCCCAGTGCGGGCTGGTCGACTTCACACACATCCTTCAACAGGCGAGTACAGGTTTCCTCACAATGTTTTCCTTCACTGTAAGAGCGTCGGATAAACGTGCATATGAAATAGAAATTCGAAATCACATTGGTACTTGGCAGGATTCGAACTACGACCTCCTGGACAGGAGGTAGCGGACCTTGCCATTACGCCACCGACGCTCGACAGTCAACTTATATTGTACTATTATTTACAATTTATATTGTAATTTTGAGTCAATACTTGCAAAAAATATCTTTCTTCATTTATAGGTACATACAACTCACGCTTGACCGAAAAAACAACTATGCCATAATTGTTTTCATACCATAATTGGTTCCTTGGTCAGTTTCCCCATACTCCCCCAGTAAAAAAACTATAAAATATACTAGTTTCTTAGAATACTCTTCTGTGTGTAGTCACATATCTAGCTGTCCATATAAAATCAATACTAGCCGCGCCCACCTTTAAATTTAAATGCCATTCCTGTCTCGAAAAGTTTCAATTTACTCATAGCGACACGTTCGAGAATTATAAGTCATTATCAAGTAATATTTTTAGTCAACTCAATTTTCATGTCAGGATTAAAGCCCTTTGTATATCGAATTTAGAATCCGTTACTTGATTATGTCATTATTTTCGGGTCAATATATTAACTAATTACTGAATTACGCGTAATAAACATAAGATTGTGTAATGTTTTAATTAGTAGTTTTATCCTTCACACTTCACTAATTTGCTAGTAAATGAGGCGTGATTTATCATTTCAGCGCGATTCCTTAGGCGAATTGACGCTATGACGATAATACGGGATGACGTATTAATAACGTTATCTATCACGGACATACCTCTGGACTGTTTATTACTTCGTTAGAGTTTACGATTACAATCATCATGTCAGCCGAAAGACGTGACAAAGACAGCTAGACAAGAGAATAATTTTCGAAAACCTAAAAGCTTTTTGGTACAAGCTTTTTTTGAAAAGAGTTTTTATGTTAAAAAAACCAAATGCTTAAATGAATATAAAAATACACTGTTTAAAAATCGAAAAAGACTGTTTCATACGATTCTATTGAAAATAAAAGACGATTCTGAGACCTTGATTCCACCTCCAAAGTACATCATCAGATCAACTTCAAAATACCAAAAGGATCTATGGTCACCGGGAATAAGGCTTCATTTCAAATTTCAGCTCAATCAAACCCCTGTAAGTCGCTCTAAAATTGATCGCAAGATTTGCTAAACAAACATACATACATCATACAAACATTGCAAATTAAAATAAAGCATTTAAAATGTACATCAGGCTGCCGCAACTTTGAAGAAAAATATGTAGTATTTAAAAAAAAAGAAGTTTTTAGTATGAAGTTTAGTAGCGTTTCCATGGCGTACTATTTTTTCTCACTTGCTCTATTGGCTTTTCTCTATTTACATCTCGCTTTGGGACCCAAAGTTTGTCATTTTGTTTCACGTCATTCTGGATTCAGTCCATTTTGGAGTCACGTGCATATTACCTATGGACTCCCTCCTCTTTGCATCGTTGCGCGTGACCTCCCCGAATAAACTTTTTACCTGACTTCTCCAGAAGGAGGGTTATCTTTTTCGAATTTTTGTATGTAACTATGTATGTAAGTTTATTTATTTCTTTGGCGCGCTCTATGTATGTATGTTTATTTATTTATTTCTTTGGCACGCTCTGTAATCTAAACGGCTTGATATATTTTGGAGTGCGAGATGTCGTTAGATTCGTCTTGATCCCCTGAGTGACATAAGATAATTTTTTACCCGATTGGCTAAAAAAGAGGGGTTAAGTTTTTATGCAGTCGTGTCGTACCATCTGCTCCTATCCTCGGCGGCGGCCCGCATAGCATGAAGGATATTAGATTGTGCGGAGGCGCCGATCTGGTCGGTCCAATACTTCTCTTTCCTTCTGTTTTTTTCCGGTTACAGTGAGTTTCTCTAATGAGTCGCAAACTTTCCTAAGCAATGTGAGCGAAGTACTCGAGAACCTCCTTAAGGCTTGTCGTAATTTTGAGCTCCCGCAAGATTGTTACGTTGGGCCTGTCCGCGGAATTTGGAGCATCTTTATCAAGAATCACATTTCAAACGCATCGATGCAACTGCAATCCGCTGCTTTAAGAGTCCACGTCTCTGCTCCTTCATCATCATCATCATCATCATATCAGCCGAAGGACTTCCACTGCTGGACATAGGCCTCCCCCAAGGATTTCCACGACGACCGGTTCTGCGCTACCCGCAACCAGCGGCTTCCCGCGACCTTCACCAGGTCATGCCTACGCTACGTTTTCCTACGCTACGTGCTCTTTAGATGAAAACTAATATTTTATAAATCAATGTTCGTTTATTACGGTTTTATCAACGGCAAGTTTGTGATAATGTTAAACTTTCCATTCCACATTACTGTTATTGTAACAATTTATTTACAATCGATCATAAAAGGCAATACTTTTCCGTTAGACGCAATTGGGCAATGATTTTTGGAGTAAACAAACTTAGCTGTCAGTAAAAATAGTTTTCGTTCCCCAAGACTACCAATTTTCAACTAGCATTTTGATTTATGTATAAAAAATATCTTTTGTAAAAATGGGTTCATGACTTTTTTAAATTTCTTGTTTATTTTGTTAATACATTTACCTCATGACAATCCTGGGCACTCAAATGCGATTAAAATCGATTTTATTTGGCTCCTAGACATAAATAGATCTCTGGGGATGCTCAACAACAGTTGATACATTTTTTGTGTTCCGTGCTAGGTAACGGGACCTACGCCGTCTGTCTGTCTGTTCGTACCTCCGTCCATCAAATTCTTTAAAAAAATCGACGCTGCTTAAAAAGATCGAAGAGAATGTCATTGCTATAAGAGACGGGACTTTCTTAGAAAAAGTTTTACAATGATAATCAAAGGAATGTAAAGTTTGCGACCCAAAATATTGCCAACTGATTCAACAGAACAATTCACCATAGAGGATATAATCTAGCAGAACTCAATTCTACCAACATCGGCAACCAAATAGTAATGTGCCCATACTTATCGACATTTTATTGCCATTCGTTTTTGCTCTGAACAAAACAATAGTATCAAAAAAGAATGACTTATTTTATTAAAAGATATATTCAGTGAAATTTCAACTCATGTAATTTTTCTATTGGTACATTGCCACATTGCCAGGTCTTCATTTCCGGCTATTTTAAGGCATATCTTGCACCTGAAAAATATAATAATCATCGACGTACTATGTGGATAGATAACGAATTATTTCCGCACTATGTTTTCATACAATAGAATAATTATTTATTCAGCATATACAGGCTGTAACAAAATTGGTGTAGGACCCGTTAACTGGGGGTTCTACTCATCATACTGAACAACTTTCCCCAAGAAACCCATAGTCAATTATATCTTATCTATCTATTAATTAAAAAATGGCGCCAAAATAAATCACTACATAGTATAAAACAAAGTCGCTTCCCGCTGTCTGTCTGTCACTATGTATGCTTAGATCTTTAAAACTACGCAACGGATTTTGATGCAGTTTTTTTTAATAGATAGAGTGATTCAAGAGGAAGGTTTATATGTATAAAACATGCATAATAATTATAGTAGAAAACACTGATAATTTTAGAGGTTTTTTTGCGCTTACACTGCAAACGCTGGCTGAACCCTACGAGATAGTTCAAAATAATGTACTAAGTACAGTATTGTACACCTTAAAAAGACACAAAAGTCCGCGATGGAATATGTCTATCTCTTAGGGATAACAATAACAATTTTTTATCCTTTACTTTTTACGAGAGATAATGTCTTATTTACGAAGCGATTTTAAGCAATACAGCATTAATCCTTATCCAATTAAGTACCCTAATTACATACATTGTGCATTTAATATAGATCTATATGACCATTTATAGCATGTAATTTAAATGAATATTTTCGAAGATATTACAGATTTAAAATGCAGGGACACAGCGGGTCCACGCGGTCGAAGCCGCGGGCAAGAGCTAGTAATAGATAAGTTTGAATTATATTTGGTGCCAAAGCAAGACGTAAATAGAGCGAGTGAGAGAAGTACAGTCCGCCATGGAAACGCTACCAAAAATATTTTTTCTTCGAAGATGCGACAGCCTGACAAAGATGCTCAAAATTGGACAGCTAAACGATTTGTGTCGAGTTTGATGAGTACAATTGTGTAGTCAAAAATCTTAGACTGGAATTTTCACCAATGACCTAATAATATGTTACTCCGTAACGACAGGTCCATTCGGCGTTAAACATGAGAGCACTTTGGTGGAACCCGGGTGGAACATGCATATTGCCTATCTGTCAGTTAGTGGTGGCTGTCCATTTAAGCCACGGCCTACTAGTCACAAATGACAAAGTTTGAAGCAAAATCTTCTGAAGTTCAGGCTTTACGGTAGACTAAAGGTCTTTGATTTTCACCCACTTCTAGATGACGTATTAACTAAAAGTAACGCAGACTCACATAAGTCTCATGAAAACACTATATTATGGTATTTGTGAGCTGGTCTGATAATGGAGTAAGGACCTTGGTCTGAGGAAATCCTTTACGGTTAAAATTAACAGTGCCCATATTGTATTTTGGCTCATGTGATTGGTCTCAATGAATGCTTCAAGGAGAAGTGATCGCCAGGGTCTGAAGCTGTTCTGATGATGGAGTTGGGTAGGAACTAGGACCCTAATCAGAGGAAATCCTTAATGGTTAACCACTGTTAACCCATTTTATTTTGGCTCATTTGAATCGTCTCAATGAATGCTTCAAGGAGAAGTGATCTCCAGAGTCTGAAGCTGTTCTGATGATGGAGTAGGGTAGGACTCTAATCAGAGGAACTCCTTAATGGTTAACAGTGCCCCTATTGTGGGCTGATTTGGATCGTTTCAATGAATACGTCAATTAACAGTTGAAGCTGGTTTATGGAAACTATAGCCAGTTCTCCATTGCGTTGGGGAATCTTGGTAAGCCCGCTTTCATCTTCGGCATCATCGTCACTTACCAGCAGGTGAGATGATGCCAAGGGCTTACCAATTATTAATAAAAAAATAAATTCTAATTTTTTTTATGTATATTGGTGACGTTATTGCAGTGACAGTGATGTTTATCAGTCAACTTGTAAAAACGAGGTTATACGAAAAAAAACTCAGTTCCATCTACAGTATTTCACGAGAACCAACTTGTTAATAGAGATAAGAGAAACACAGTCACTACATAATTAATGCTTGCTTGAGATAACTCTGGAGTTGTATGTTCCGACACTAGATGGCATTATTATCTACGGCAAAGATAATATCGTCGCTATTATATAGCTATAACAGACGGGACTTCATAGAGCAAGTTTTACTAACATAATGTCAAATTTTGGGTCCTAAAGCGAGATGTAAATAGAGAAAAGCCAATAGAGCAAGTGAGAGAATACGCCACGGAAACGCTACTAAATTTCATACAACATATTTTTCTTCGAAATTGCGGCAGCCTGGTCTACGGGTAGAGTCCCGCTTGTATGCCAACTAGCTAGTTTTGCAACTTGAGCTATTCGCCTAACTTGACAAGGATTATGAATGAAAATGACAAGAATCCTTTTTTTTTTTGCTTTTTTTCTTTAATGAGTATGGAGACTTGAGTCCTAGTAAATTCACAGTGACGAGAATTTATTCGATAGCGCTGTTGCTGATGTTAAGAATCTTTCTAGTACAGAAAAAAAACCAACCAAGTGAGTCGGGGTCACACAAACAGGGTCCCGCACCGAAACTTTAACTATCAACAGAACAAGGCCTCTCATACTTTGCTCTAGGTAAATAGGGGGCTAATTATTCTGACCATTGGAATTTTTTTTTCTTTGGGAACGGAAGGACTAGATTTTCTCATAGATTTTCCTGTAATCTGTGCATTCATCCTCGTATACTGTGATTTTTTCAAGATTTTAGGCCCAGTAGTTTTGGAGATAAAGGGGAGGGATGTTAAATTTTTGCCTATTTTCTTAAATAACTTCAAAACTACTGTATTTATAATTTATCTGAAAAAAAAATCTAGATTCTCACAACAAGCCGCCCTTTCATTTGATATATCTCAGGATATAGTGTAGTTTGCAAAAAATAAAAAAAATAATCTAATTTACCCCCAAAAGTGGAACCCATGTTTAAAATTCACTTATTTACGTTGCACGTCCGTTTTTGGGCCACTGACTTACACGTTTGTACCAAATTTTAACTCAATCGGTCCAGTAGTTTGGGAGCAAATTGGCTGTCACAGACGGACGGACAGACAGAGACACTAGTGATCCTTTTCTACCTTTTGAGGTACGGAACCCTAAAAAACAATTTAATAAATCACATAAGTATTCTGGTCATTGTCATTCATAATTGCCAAGTTGGCGAAACGCGCCAGTTAGCAAAACGAGCTAGTTGGCATACAACTGGGACTCCCAAAACGAAGTCTCTCTCTTTTCTGTGCAATGTAACAGAATTCACAGTTTTCAGTCTATCTCTGTCAGATTGTATAGAAAAGAAAGAGACTTGCTTTTTGACCGGGCAAGTCAAGTTTTTTATAGATGCGATAAGTTCTTTAAACTAACAAACTATTCAATAATTTTTCTTAAAGTTTCAATCAAGGTATAGTTTTGAAAAATTTTCGATTTTGCTCCTTTTCGATGCCTTTTCGACATTCATTTTACATGATATGCCTTTTGCGGCTGGTATTTTTTATTTAAATTTATCGCCACAACAGCCAGCAATTAAGCCAAACTGTGCCTAGTGGAAATATGTTTACGCATGCGTGCAATGTGCTACATTTCGATCACTGGGTGTCGCGTGGTGCAGGGGCAGTGGGGTGAAGGCGAGCGGCGTACTTCACCTGATAGATGCTCGCGCGCAGTACCACCGTGCCTCGCGCCGCGTTTGCACTATTCTGTGGTCCGATATCGTTTGTGACAATAAATTCCATTGGCAAAGACGACTTCGAGCGTTCGCGCTCGGCTCGCAACATATGTCTGCCGCCGTCCCTGCGCGCCCTGGACGCCGTTAGAATGAAGTGCCAGTATCGCTGCATTTGGAACAAGGAAATCGTTTTCAACTCACAGAAACTTGTCAAGAGACGTTAGGCTCCCGGCCTACCCTGAACGATCCACCGACGACCAAGGCTATACGCAATTTTCCCCACAGAAATAACACTGCCCATATATAATCGTATAGAAAGTTTTATTTAGGACTTATAAAGAATAAACTAAGAGGATATTAACTAAGTGTTTACTAGAAACTGGACTTCGCAATGGCTCTGGTAGACTTTTATGGTGGTACGTTCTATTTGGTGTTGTTTGTGTTCTGCAGGTCGTCGCAGTGTTTGTTTTGGTCCGTTGAAAGCCAATGCGGCCTGCGGCTGCAGCGGAAAGTTGTTCTCAAGGACTGAACGCTCTAGTTCCTGCTCCCACTAGTCTAGTAAACAATCTTGTTTACTACTAAACACGATTAAGTTAAATTATTGTTACCCAATGAGTTTCTACATCTCCAGAGGGACATACCTACTCCTCCTCATAGGTTGTTATAGTGAGACTGAGACAAATGTAGTGTAATTTTCATATGTTGTTTTCTTAGCTACGTCTTAGATTGTGTTACTTGAAGATTACTTGACTCTGCCTTTCATTCATTACTCAATATGTTTATTTGCATTCAACAATGGGATAGTTATAAATTTGTTAAAATAACATTTTTGATCGCATTATAGACCTCTTGAAGAATTGCTTCTCTAATTGTAATAGGATCTCAGAATACAGAACAAACTGTTTGTTCTGTATTCTGAGAATAGGATATAGGACCCTCGTTAGGTTAGTATTACGAATCTAAGAGAATTATAAAAAAAAGTACACAATTCTTTACAATAACCACATCACACTTTCTTTTTTAAATAAGTTACAATTAATGATATGTGTGGATATCCATTCCACTCAGTTGGGCAACTGTTCCACTGGCTTCCGAAATGAGAGCAATCATTTTGCTGCGTAACGAACTTGTTTATTGGTTGCCTGCCATATCGATACGTGTACTATAGTGGGTGTATTTATTGTATAAGTACTTTACGCTCTAAGTAGAACAATAAATGGTACTTTTAAGTAATATGAATCAAATAAATTCCGATATGAATTTCGTTTCCGACGCTCTTACGGTGAAGGGAAACATCGTGAGGAAACCTGCACACGCCTGCGAAGAATCTTGCAGGTTGTTTGTGAAGTCCACCAACCTGCACTGTGCCTGCGTAGTCGACTAAGGCCCGATCACCCTAATTCAGGATAGGCTCGAGCCCCTCGGTGTGGACGTATATGAGCTGATATGATGATGATGATGAATTTCGTTCAGTTGTTCCCGAACGTAGTGGTTATAAATGCTTAATAGCAATACCTAATGTATACGTAGAAATCATGGCAGTAATTAGATATAAATAGTTTTGATAAGCGTGCAGATTTATAATGCATACATCCACATTCCAAGGCGCGTTTAGCAATGCATGGAAGTTGTTTAGTTACTTAGTTGTTAAAGATATTCAATAATCCATTTGCATAAACGGCGGACACGTGGCTGGTTTATATTGCATTAACAAAGTATATACATACATATATTAGTACTAACGGCATCAATTTGGTTGTGGCGTGGAACAAATGTAATTTGCAGCGGGTCCGTGGAAAATGCCAGAGATTATACTTAAAGTTTGGATTCTGCGTGATAATCATGCTTGGTGTCTTGATATTCGCTTGACACTTGGGCCACGGCTCGGCTGATAAACCAGTTGGCGTCAAGGCGACCTCGTCGCTCGCCGAACAATTAAACGACGACGAGTTGACCACTTGGTTCATTTCTACATATTGATACAGTAACAGATATCGACATGGCATGCAAGCACTTTCCGAATAAAGGACAAATACTTTTGTCACGTACTCTACTCATTATTAAAAGTAATTAATATTCATATTGTTATTGTAATATTCATGATAAGTGACAGGTACACTTACTTTAGTATTTTTTTACCTACATATGGTTAGGTATTGGCATCATCTCACGCGATAGTTAGTGAAGATGATGCCGATTTTTAATAATTTAGTCTTTAGGAATCTTAGCCCTAGGTTACTCGCGTTAAAACACTAACACTGCTGCTCGCGTGGGGTAAAATCTTACCCCAATTTTCATTATTCTATAAAACTAAAAGTGCATGCGGAATCAGACTTTTAATTATGAAACATTAGGTATCGATCTTTAACAAAAATTATTATATTTCTTAAAAATAATCAAATTAAAGAAAGAAAACATTTTTTTAAATTTAGGCACTGTTTTTAACATGATAATTTCGGTATACAATGATTTGATGCTCGTTGCATACATTATCATGGCATATTGTACACACAATCTTTGTTTTTTATCCTTGACCCTTGCGCACATGTGTCATGCCAATTTCTTAGTTAACGAGCCATAGCTGTCCACACCTGAAATTTTGACTTAGTAAGAACTCGCGTGGGGTAAGATTTTACCCCAAACACACTCTCCGGACACTATCACACTGATCAGCGCTGAGCCCGCTATTAATAATCAAAGGTCGCGGCATTTTTGGAAGCTACAAGAAAAAATATGACGGTAGAATCATATATTAATGACAATATGAACGTATGAATATCCTCTGGGGTAAAAAAATCCCTCACACGAGTTATTAAGGGTTAAAAAAATGGTAAAAATGAGTCATTTCATTCAATACGTAAAATTTACTTCAGCCTAATAATAAATAAAATGTTTATAAATTTACAAAATACAATAAATGTTAAGTAATTTATCAGCAATTATGCTAATCATGAATAGCTGGTTATTGTAAAAATACTCTAATTACCTGTAAGTATTTATTAGAGGTCGTTAGATACAATTACTGAGACCTAAATCACAAGTCATTGACTGCTCAATAACCTATCAATAACTCAAATAATTGACGATAGTTGCTGACGCATTTAACAAACTTATCTGTTTCTTTGTTATCCACAGAGCAAAGACACCGAACTTAAGATTGAATGGTTTATCAAGAGGTCACATTTTCTGTTGTTCGTTCGCTCCAAATGTAGCAAATGAAGAGACATGCATTTAAAACTATGAATAATAAAATTAAAGCAAGTACTTAATCCAATAAAAGAAACGCTCTACAATCAAAATACAGCTTTATGGATCTCTTTCTAAGGCGAGCCACCGCCATTCATTAATGTATTCAAATGCTGTATGGCTACCATGATACATGTTAGATTATTTCTTAGTACTTGGGTAAAAGGGATTTTTTTAAAAAAAAACCTGCCAAGTGCGAGTTGGACTCGATAAAAACTGGATAAAAAAGTTTTCAAGATACTTTTCCGGGTTGATAAATGTATAACTGTACCGCGCACCGGAAAACTTAGCGTAGGCAGACCTCCCACTCGGAGGACCGATGACCTGGTGAAGGGAATCCTTTGGGGAGGCCTTTATCTGATATGATGAAGATGATCATTTAAGATATGTAAATCCTTAAACTGACAACAAATTATTCCCCTTTCACACACAACATCACAATATCACACCAATATTATAAATAGTTTCGCTATTGACGATAAATTAGACGGCAGCCCGCACTAAACTTTCTTGAAATTTTTTTTTCATACAAAAATTGGATAGTAAAAATTGAAATAATTTTGAAGAATTCATACTGCACGATCAATTAAATACTTATTCGTAATACATGACAATTCAATAGCTCCAACCATTAGCACAGATGAGATACTAGTTAATGCCATTAGTGAGTAAATCGTTAAGTTTCAATATTATTTGTAGGAGAAATAATCAAACACGATTTTTCCTAGAACGTGGGTATTACTCCGACATGCAAAGTTTCATCAAAATCTGTTGAGCCGTTTTTGAGAAAAAAATCTGTTTTTGTTGTATGACGGCTACTTTTCGGTTTGACGATACAAAGAAACTTGATAATCCCTCGATGAAATAATTTAATGCTCTTAAGTTCTAAATTTGTCACAATTCGGACTAATGATTTAGCCTTCAGAGCTAAGCGTGATGGAGGGACGGACGGACGGAATTGAGATACTTATTCGGTTTTTCGGTATGTGTTAATGATATAGAACAATTTTCATGAAAATTGGAAAACTTTTTTTTGCGATAACAATACTTCCTCTACCCTATGTAAGTACGTACGGGATTTGGAAAATAAAAAAAGATAACCACGCGGGCAAAGCCGCAGACAAAAGCTAGTGGTATAATAAGAGGACTGTGTTGGGAGATACCTAGAACAGACAAGGTCACATTCGGACATCAGTATTTACATGTTCAGGTGCAGATAGCCTACAATGTGATGGATTGGTTGCTATGTGACTTACACTTAACCAGACACAATATAGGTGAAGTTCCAAAGAAAACATATAACTGGTATTAAGAAAGTAGAATTTCGACAATATTCGGTTGCGCCCGTTACCATTTTTGGAATCCGGTTACTGAGAAAACGATATCAAAACTTACGTCAGTCTTTTGGTCTCTGAATAGGTACTTGTACGAAAATCGATAAAATTTCTCATTGGCGATTTCACTTGTTCTTCTTTGGATATTATCGTCAAGTAATCAATAACGTTATTAAGAGCTATAATTACAAGCTAATTAGTGCATTGAATATTACCTAAGTACCTAGATTGAGCAATTATGGTGTACTGTTACTGAGGCAGCTAATGAAACAATGGGGCACTGCGTGCAACATGAGACCTGCTGCCATTGCCGCGGACCCCGGGCCCACTTGTCACAAAGTGAATAATGTACAGGCTCAAATATAAATTATTCATATTCATTCATCATAATATAGTCAATGTCAAAAATATAGATACGTTCAAAGCATCAAAAATATGTATCCACGACCTTATGTATATTAAGATAAAGGTGGTGGATACATATTTTTGATGCTTGAAACATATCTTTATTTTTGACTTTGACTGTTCATAATGCTTAGGACCAACCCAATCGTTCGCGTTTGATGCAAACTGAATAAAATACCGATTTAATTTTAATGGAGGCACTTAGTGAAAACCAAGAACTTTCAAGTTTGACGGGTATATATCTATGAGAAAATTGTAGGAAAATATAATAGGAAGATAAAATAAAGTTTTGGAATAGGAGCTATTAAATATTAAAAAATATATTAAAGGTAATCAAAGATAATGTGAAATTTATTTGAAAAGTTACGAAACCAGTGGGAGCAGGTTTAAACTGATATATAATAATTTAATATCGACAGATATCGGTTTTCCGACGGTGGTCACGTGTTATATGGACACGGATACTTAGATGACCTTAATACTAATTTATTTTAATCACAATTTATATATTTTAATCTTAATTTATTTATTTACAGAGAACATCTTCCCTAACTGGCTGGAGGAAAAGGTAGATCTCCCGATCTTCGAGAACATCCCTCTGGCGGAGCGCGTGGAGCCGCCCGTGGCGGGCGCGTACAGTGCGTACGGGACGCCGCCGCACACCGAGGAGCTGCTGCGCGAGTTCGAGACCGTGTACGGCGCCGTGGAGCTGACACATCTGACGCCGCCCCAGTCGCCGCCCGGCCCCGCCACGCAGCTGCTGCTCAGCTACGCGCAGCAAGCGCAATGCGTGCCGACACCCGCGCCCGAGCCCTGGCAGCTGTCACCCGCGCCGCTACCCGTCCAGCAGCAGCCGCAGCAGCTAGCGTACGACAGCGAGCTGCAGGCAGTGGAGGAGCTGGTGCGGGCGCGCGCAGCGCTGCTGGCGTCGCCGGTGCCGTCGGGCACGTCCGGCGCTTCGAGCAGCGATCAATCGCCGCCGTCCTCGCCGCGCTCCAGTACGACGGACGAGGAGTGGGCAGCGCCGAGGCGCGCGCGCCCGCCGCATGCGCGCTCGCCTCTCGATCGCCGCTCGCGCAAGAAAGAGCAGAACAAGAACGCCGCCACTCGCTACCGCCAGAAAAAGAAGGCCGAGATCGAGGTGCTGCTGAGCGAGGAGCGCGCGCTCCGTCAGCGGCACGACGAGCTGGGCGACAAGTGCGCCGACGTTCAGCGCGAGATCCGTTACCTCAAGGGACTCATGCGCGACCTCTTCAAGGCCAAGGGTCTCATAAAGTAAACTCACCCTCCGCCGCCCGCCGTGACACCGGAGCCGAGCCGCGAGCGCGAGACACAGCGCCACTGCACTGAACACGGGAAGATCAGATTCGAAGTTTTGTTTTCTTGTTAGAATGATAAGTTCGTATTGATTGTTATTCGGTTAAGCAGATCAGTTCACATCGAGCAGCATACGCAATCACTTAAGTCGAGGGATACATCAAACATCAACACCGTTACAAAATCAGGTGGCGCCATTCCAATCATCATCATCTTTTCATCGTTCATTTTGAAGATAGGTCGCATTCGTTGTAAAGAAAATATTGATCGTCAATTCAAATGTCAGTTATACGCTGTTTCCATCAAAGTTCTATTATTCTTATTTTAATTTCAATCTATTTATTCAAATTTTCTACCTTCGATCAGATCACAGTTATACGCTGTTTTCTAAGTTATTATGATTTAAATCAGTTTTATCGCATTGTAAATGAATTTTCTTACAATAAAGGGAATGCGACGGCGGACAAAATTATTGTTATTTAATTCCTAGATTTAATTAAGTATTAAATTAACCAATAATTACGAATAATTTATCCTGGCCGATATCTACAGTTATTGGATATCGATCGATTCTGTATTTTAATAAGTACAATTGTGTCTTGAGACTTATTTGTCTGGCCTCAATAGTAATGCACGAAGTACTCGGATCTATAATTGCAATTAATTTTAAATATTCATAACGGATTAGAAACCTCCAAGGATAGTCGTAGTCGCTTCTCACAGGGTTAATTACCGTTAAATCTATAGAACATTAATTGTAATTAATGCACAGATTAATGCAAAAACTTAACCAATTTAATTAAAAATTAAGAACTCGACTGCATAAAACATTACCCCTCTTTTTTTAGGCAGTCGGATAAAAATGTATCCTATGACACTCAAGACGCATCCAACGACACCTCGCACTCCAATCTCCTTCAAGCCGTTGAGGCTACAGGCTCTGTCAAAGAAACAAATAACTTAACCAATTTCATTAAAAATCAAGAACTGTACTGCATTACACATTACCCCTCTTTTTTGGGCAGTCGGATAAAAGGGTATCCTATGTCACTCAAGACGCATCCAACTACACCTCGCACTCCAATCTCCTTCAAGCCGTTGAGCCTACAGGCTCTGCCAAAGAAACAAATAACTAACAAATAACTTAATGAAAATTTAAGAACTCGACTGCATAAAAACATTACCCCTCTTTTTTGGGCAGGACATTTCATAAAACAAATGACGAAATAAACAAAATGGCGGCGAAATTCTATACGTTCGACAACCAAACTGTAACCAATCTGTATCAATCTGGGCGACGAGGGGGTGAGGTCGCAATCTAGAGAACGGCAGGGTGTCCATACTGTATGTTGGTACTAATATATATACTTTTAGTACTAATAGGGTGTCCATACTGTATGTTGGTACTAATATATATACTTTTAGTACTAATACTTTGGCTACAGGCTCTGCCAAAGAAACTGACATACATTTTGTTATTTCTGTCATTTAATATGATAATTTTGAAATTCTCAGGAAAAGTATAAAAGATAAGTGTCCCGGACCGCAGCAAGCACATGTGTTCTGGGAGAATCATGCATAGCTCAAAACTTATGGCATAATTATGGCAATTCCAAATCAGAATAGTTAGCTCGTTTACATACTAACAATCGTATTCCAAATTTTTGACAAATCTAGATCGTGTATGGTGGTTATGAGGGACAAAACCACAAACATTTTGGTTTTAGAGCGAAGCTTTCGCACGATTTTAATCTTTTTTTTAATGTATATTTTTTTAATTGGTTACCTGATGGTAAGTGACGATGATGCCGAAGTTGGAAGCTGGCTTACCAAGATTCCCCAACTAAATGGTATCAGTTAAGTTTTCGCTTATCATCATATCGGCAAAATGACGGCCACTACTGGACAAAAGCCTCTCGAAGGATTTCCACGACGACCGTTCCTGCGCTGCCCGCATTCCCGCGACCTTCATCATGTCATCAGTCCACCGTGTGGGAGGCCTGCCTACACTACGTCATCCAGTGCGCGGTTGCCACTCGAGAACTATACTGCACCAACGGCTGTCTGTTCTACGAGATAATATATGCCATGCCTACTGCCACAAGTGGTACAAGTGGCAGTGGGCGGGGCACATAGCTCGCAGAACGGAAGGCCGTTTGGGTAGTAAAGTTCAAGAGTGGCGACTGCGCCCCGGAAAACGTAGCGTAGGAAGGCCTCCGACTCGGCGGACCGGGTGAAGGTCGCGGGAAGCCGCTGGATGCGGGTAGCGCAAAACCGATCGTCGTGGAAATCCTCGGGGGACTATGTCCAGCCGTGGACGTCCTTCGGTTGATATGATGATGAATATGACTGCCACTTAAGTTCAGAGATTCTGTGAGCTATGTCGGCTACCTTGGTTCTCCTACGGTTCTCCTCATTTTTGCTTCGATCGCGTAGGGCAACTCCGAGTATAGCTCGCTCCATCTAAGGCCGATGGACCTTGAGTCTTCTTATGAGGCCCAAAGTAAGCGACCATGTCTCAGTTCCGTATGTAATGAATAGTATAATCACAGTATTACAATATAGCGGTTTACAGTAGCGCAACAAATGTACTTACACAGAGCAACGGAAGGGTACTTGTGGCCATTTGTGGGGCAGCGGGCGGCGGGGCACAGCTGAGTACAGGCTAGTATGGGCTAGTACCTGCGCCGGTGCGCATCATCCGCCATCAAAGGCGTTGAGCTACTGTAAGCCATATCGTAATACTGTGGCATAATTGTCGTACTTGTGTCACAGTATAATAAAGAGTACTACGTACAGTATGGTCACTCCCTGCCTCCCGTTGAAAGTGCCGCCCACCCCCGCTCAGATATCTCCCAGCAATCCTAGCACGTCTTGTCTCACTCACACAAGCATGGTACGTGTTCACCTACACGAGCTTAGACTGTGTGCGTAGGAACGCGTTTGTTTCATACATTTGAACCGAGGTGTGCTTGTGTGGAGATGTGGTGGTACGGAACCTTTGGTGCGCGAGTTCGGTCGCACTTGGCCGGTTTTTTTAATGTATAACCGCACACATAGGGTTCCGTACCATCATACTAGATGGTTTCTTCAGTTCTGTATTATCATATTAGATGGCGCTAGTTTATTCACGTTTAAAAAAACACGTTTTGCGTATAGAGACTTTCACTTTTTATAATTTTTAGTATTTGTTGTTAAAGCGGCAACACAAATAACTCATTTGCAAAAATTTCAACTGTCGAGCTATCACGGTTCATAGAATACAGCCTGGTGACGGAAGGACAGCGAAGCCTTAGTAATAGGGTCTCGTTTTACCCTTTGGGTAAGAAACCCCAAAAAATTATAACAAGTATTAAAAGTAGCGAAAATGGATATATCCGAAATCTTCGCTCTATTGCTAACCGACTTCCAAAAAGAGGAGGTTCTCAATTCGAATGTATGTTGTTATTTTTGTATGTTTGTTACACGATATCTTCGCATATTGTGGACCGATTTTCCTGATTATTTTTTTATTCGACAGGGTATGCTACCAAGTTGGTCCCATATAAATTTTATCAAAATTGGTATTGTACTTTTTTGGTAGTCGGTTTTTAGGGTTCCGTACCCAAAGGGTAAAAACGGGACCCTATTACTAAGACTTCGCTGTCCGTCCGTCTGTCTGTTTGTTCGTCTGTCACCAGGCTGTATTTCATGAACCGTGTTAGCTAGACAGTTGGAATTTTCACACATGATGTATTTCTGTTGCCGCTTTAACACCAAATACTAAAAATTTAAAAGTGTAAAAATTAGGTGGTCTCTATACAAAAACGTGAAGAAACTAGCGCCATCTAGTATGATGTTACGGAACCCTTTGTACTAGCGCCATCTAGTATGATGGTACGGAACCCTACGTATGCGGTTCTGACTTGCACTTGGCCTGTTTTTTAACATGTTGTAGCGTTTCCAATTATCTTACTAAGAGTCACCAACCCCAAATAATTACTAAGAGTCACCAACACATGCCAACACCAAATAATTACTTTCTCACCGGAACAAAGCATGTAGGTACCTATTAAGCTACACACATCAACTTTGCCTAGAGATATTTTTAGACTTAATACAAAACATGGTTTTTTGATGAACTTTAAAAAATACGTAGGACATGTGTAGTCAGAACCTTTCAAGATGAGCAAGTGCTATTTACCGTCTCAGTTCTTATAAATAAATTTAGTTTTAAGTGCTTTTTGTAAGGACGCGCGGAATATTTTTAATATTGTCATAGAAGGATGGCACATATTGCATGTTTATAAGAACTCGTAAATATAGCACTAGCCTATCTTGAAAGTTTTTATACCATGTACTGCACATGTCATGTTATATTTAATAGCTTTTCAAGAAACCATATTTTGCATTAACTCTTTTAAAATATCCCTAGCCAATGTTAAGCAGTTTATTAGGTAAGTACAAACTTTTAGGCGCTTTGCACACGACGGGCCGGGGCGGGCCGGTCAATTTCGCCGCTAACGATAGCACAAAGGGATTCCTATACTACCAACGCACATGGAGGACAAAAAGACCGCGTCGACCGCGCCGCCTCCATGTGCGTTGGTAGTATAGGATTCCCTTTGTGCTGTCGTTGGCGGCGAAATTGACCGGCCCGCCCCGCCCCGTCGTGTGCAAAGCGCCTTAAGGTCCGATTTACACATTATACACTGCGACGAGGTCCAGAACTCCTGTCAAAATCAAAGCAAGCAGCGTTCCACTTGACTCGTTCTTACTTATCATTTGAGTTTCATCATCATCATCATTATATCAGCCGAAGGACGTCCACTGCTGTACATAGGCCTACTCTAAGGATTTCGACGACGACCGGTTCTGCGCTACCCGCATCCGGCGGCTTCCCGCGACCTTCACCAGGTCATCGGTCCACCGAGTGCGGGGCCTTCCTCCGCTACGTTTTCCGGTGCGCGGTTGCCACTCGAGAACTTTACTGCCCCAACGGTCATCTGTTGTACGAGCTATGTGCCCCGCCCACTGCCACTAAAATTTAGCAATTCTGAGTCAATTATTTGAGTTTACGAAAAATTACAAGTCGGGTTCCATCCATACCAGGTAACGGGACTATTACTAAGCCTACGCTGCTGTCTGTCCGTCCATCTGTCTGTCTGTCTGTCTGTCCGACCTTTAAGGGGTTTTATTTTGAACTGTAATAGGTAGTCGGCTTAATATTTACTTGGGATTTGCTACAAAGTAATAAAACACACGAAACCGGTTTTTTGCTTAATATTACTAAGAAAAAAAACGTAACCTAACCAACGCAGCCATATCTTATTATTTATGCAAGAAACGTTGCCATTAATCGCATAAAGGTCCCTTGCGTCGTCGGAATCTGCCCTCCGAATGTTATGAGTGTGTACGCTCGGGGCCGCATTTCACGGATGTCGATGGGACCTCCAAGGTCAAGGGAACCTTGGACGCGGCAGGCGTTGCATGGTAATCAGATTATATCGCTATAAAACAGTAATATTGCTACAAAACACAAAACTGCAGAAAAAACTGGCAATCCCTCAGAAAGAAATATCAAGCCGCTTTATTAGTTGTTTCAGCATGTGTCGATGTGATGGATGAGAAGGGAGTGTCACAAGTAGGTAGTATACAGCTATTAAGCTGTGCAACTAAGTGACCGGTTATAGCACATCCTGGAAACTTCATACAATGGGCCAGAAATGACATTTCAAAAAAGGAATGACGGAACAAACAAAATGGCGGCGAAATCCTATACGTTCGACAACCAAACTGTAACCAATCTGGGTGACGAGGGGGTGAGGTCGCAATCTAGAGAGCGACTTTGGTTAAAGGCTGGCCTTACCCGGCATTACTCTCTGAATTCAGAAAGCCCGGATTTGCGTAGTTATAATTTCAATAAGCTCAACACATATTGTAACTCTTTCCAAATCCGAGCTTTCTGAATTCAGATTATGAATTTTCCGGCTGTGTAAGGCCAGCCTAAGAGTAGATATACTACTACACATGTTCACAGGGGGTTTAGGTCTTTGTTACCTCCGCAGTTTTCACAGGAGCCGTAAAAAAAAACAGCGCGTTCCTCGAATAACTGCTTGCAATGTTGTGTTGGAAGTCAGTTTAAAAGTTTACATTAAACTCTTGCGTTATTTTGCGGCGTTTTTATTAGTTTTATTATCCAGAGAAATTACCTAACTAAGAAACTTTTATAATACTACGGGAAAACCAGAGGGGGTGGGGGTTTTGACATTACTACAAGGCATCAGAGGGATAACAACTGGCCAAAAATTAGCCGCGTAGTATGACTAGGTACGGTCCCTAATACAGGGTGATCCATAAATACGTTGACATTTAAATGCGAAATTTCGCCATTCGAAAGAAATGCGATATTTTTGGTTTGACTTTTTAATTGTCACATATTTTCCCGCCATTTTAGAGTGCAAAGTTTGTTAAAATCATTAGATTTTTAAATAATTTCGCCATGTCTAGACATCGTTAACGTGAGGCTGGAAAAAGGTAGTGTGACGTAGTTAAAGCCCTCGGCGTCAGCAGCCAACTAGTTTCTATGGCCATCAAATGTTATAAAGAGTTGGGCCACACTGGTGGGTGACCGTCCAGGAAGAGGCAGAAAGAGGACCATTCACACTTCACGGGTGCGGCACATCATCAAACAAAGGTTAACTCGTAATCCACATGGTAAGGTGAGAAAAATATCCACAGAGTTATGAATAAGTCGATCAACAGAGATGCGTATTAACAAAAATAAACTAGATCTAAGGGCATAAAAGTTGCGAAAAGCCCAACTACTGGACGACAGAGATAAAAAAAATCGCCTAAAAAGATGCCGTTTGCTGAGGCAGCGCACCGCAACTGAAAATTGGAAAAATGTGCATTTTACCGACGAAATTTTTTTTTCGATAGAACAAGCTCATAATCACCAAACTGAAAATTAACCAAGATATGTACCGTCGAGATATTCCCGAGTCTAGTTCTTCCTTGGAGTTAGCAGCACTTTGAAAATCAGTCATGGATTTTCCAACAGGATTCTGCTCCTGCACATAGGGCTCTGAATGTTCAAAAGTGGTGTCAAGACAAATATCTGGATTTCATAAGCTCTAAAGAATGGCCACCCTACTCGCCGGATTTAATGCCATGGATTACAGTGTGTAGTCTATTTTGGAGGCACGGACCTGTGCTATAAGGCATAGCAGTATTGAATCGCTGAAGAAGAAACTTCTCGAAGATTGGGAAAAAATGAGTACGGAAGAGGTGCGGAGAATAGACGAACATTTTGAAGAACGTTTAGTGCTATGTATCAAAGCCAAGGGCTGATATTTTGAAGATAATAAAAAAATATTGTTAGTAAAGAGTTTTCTTTTCAGTATAGACCACTATTTGTAATTTAAAAGTTATGTTATTTTAGTTATTTAAAAAAAACTTTTGTCAACGTATTTGTGGATCATCCTGTAGCAAGTAATGTGAAAATAGTTCTACGACCATGAAATTAATAAAAATGTATTTAAATTTTTTCATAATCATATATTGAATTTTTGAAGCCAAAGCCATTAAATATTTAAAAAGTTTCGTTGTAGTACTGTACTGTCTCGGTTTGAAATGATCATTGTAAAACTACTTGTAGGAATGAATAATTAATTTTTGAAGCCATAAAAATATTTAAAAAGTTTCATTGTAGTACAGTTGTCTCGTTTTCGTTTTGAAATGATCACTGTAAAACAACTTGTAGGAATGAATACTTTTGTGATATGATTTGAGTTTATGAATGAAGCAAATTACCAAATGGGAGTAGAAAAATAATAATATTAATTTGTCTTCATTAAGCTTTGTCCTTTAATGTCAGTTAAAAATATTTTTTTTGCATCGTTGTCAATCAGTAGGTCTACGAGAAATAGGTTCCCTCCGTAGTTCACCAGTGGGAGGAATAAATGGGTCCATGAGAAAACACCGTATAAGTTGTAATACTTATTTTTGTCGGTAGGTAGGTACCTCAAACAGGGAAAAATGGAAGTACCTAACTCGGCCACAATCTACATCTACGGACTCGACTTTATGATGGTCACGATCCCCAACCCCTGGGGTTACGACTTAGAAGAAGAAGAAGGTACCTCAAACTAAAACGACTAATATGTGACAAAGTGGAAGGCAAGGGCGAATGCCTTTATCTGATGGTGGCACTTCGCTTTCTAAGAAGCAATGGAGTCAGATGTAGTCTACTCTACTGCCGAACATTCCCGGGCGTACGAGTCCCGCGGGACCGCTCGGGCCGTCGATATACACGCGCCCCGCGCTTGTACTCTACAAATTGTTTTATACACCACTCGCGAGACTGCTCCACTTTAGGTATGTTTTACTCGCCTACAACACCTTCATAGTGTTTGTTTACTTTCACAAAAGAAGAGAATGAATAAGGTTTACGTAGATACGAGGTTGTGCTTTTTACGCAGCCTTGATTTATTTTTTATTGAGAGTTTTCGTAGGTGTAGGTATTATGATCATAAGTGTAAGGTAAGTACTCGATTAGGTCCCAGGTAAGAGTTCAGTTAGGGAGGTCCAACTTCGAGAAAGAGATCGATCGACGAATCCAGCTCGGCTGGGCAGTGTTCGGGAAGCTTCGCAATACCTTCACGTCTCAAATGACGCAGTGTCTCAAGACAAAAAGGTCTGACCAATGTGTGTTGCCAGTGATGACCCACGGAACCGAGACATGATCACTATGGACCTCATACGAAGGATCAAGGTCACCCAAAAAAAGGCAATAGAGCGTGCTATGCTCGGAGTTTCGCTCCGTGATCGAATCAGAAACGAGGAGATCCGTAGGTAACCGACATAGCTCTCAGAATTGCTAAACTTAAGTGGCAGTGGGCAGGGCTTAAAGCTCAAACTCAAATAAATCTTAAAAGCTCGTAAGACAGATGGCCATTGGAACAGTAACGTTCACAAGTGGCGACCGCGCACCGATAGACGTATCGTAGACAGGCCTCCTACTTGGTGGACCGACGACCAGGTGAAGGTGGCGGGAAGCTAATGGATGCGAGTAGCGCAAGACCGGCTGTTGTGGAAACCATTGGGGGAAGACTTTGTCCAGCAGTAGTCGTCTTTCGGCTGATATGATGATGATGACTTGATACGGTAAGACGTAAGTAAGTATTTGAATAAATATCTTCCGAAATTCAAAAGAAACATCGTATTATCTCGTGCCTAATTAATTAGTGTAGGGCTTGACCAAGGATTATACAAGGACTTAAGTACGAGTATTCCTATTTTGTAAGGTTCCGTATCTCAAGGGAAAAAACGAATCCCATATAGGATCACTCATGTGTCTGTCTGTCCGTCCGTCTGTCACAGCCGATTTGAAATTTAGTTTACTTATGTAAGTCGGTGACCCAAAGAAGGACATGTAATGTAAATAAATTAATTTTAAACATAGTCGCCACTTTCGGGGCCGTAAATAAAAAAAAAAAGTTTTGCAAACTGTATCGTGTGACATATCGCATGAAAGGGCTTGATGTGAGAATCTCAAATATTTTAGGACAAATAGTTTTATATTTATTTATTAAAATAGGACCATTCCCCCTTATCTCCGAAACTACTGGGCCTAAAATTTTGAAAAATTACAATACTTATGTATATGAGGTTGAATGCATAGATGACATGAAAATCTATGAGAAAATTTAAAGCACTTCCTTTCTTACAGGAAAAATGAAATTTCCAAAGTCCGATTGTTTAAAAACTAGCGACACCTAGCGGGATCTACTAGTATCTTCTACATAGTTGATTTACGTTGTAATACGACAACAGCAATTAGTTCCCCTTTACCTAGATCTATAGATGGCGCTGTAGATGAAAATTAGTTTTTGGTACGGAACGCTTAGTGCGTGAGTTTGACTCGCACTTGGCCAGTTTTTATAATCAAATCAAATCAAATCAAAACAATTTATTTCAAATAGGTGTTTACACACACTTTTAAATAGTCAAAACAAAAAAAAAATACTGTATATTACAAATGATTACAATCTATGACAGCATTTACGCCTCATCTGCTGGATAGATAGTGTCGATGCAGAGTTGCAGATTGAATAACAAACGCATGACATAACAAACGTGAAGATCGCGGGTAGCCGATGGATGCGGGCAGCGCAGGACCGGTCGTCGTGGAAATCCTTGGGGGAGGCCTTTGTTCAGCAGTGGACGTGTTTCGGCTGATATGATGATGATGCATGACTTTAAGTTCAGGAACCGCTGGACTAAATGCAGGTTTTTTTTTCCAGTATTGGTTATATTTAATATGGCTTTTTCCTTCTACCGCTTCGGGGAAATGAAGAGGGCGGAAAAAACTCTTCAGAACTCTATAGTTAGAAGTAAATTGGAATTTGGAGTTATGATTTGGAATCCGTATGAGACGAAACATACTGACATGCTGGAAAATATTCAGAATAAATTTACTCGTTTTCTGTATCTACACGGATAAAAACAAAAAAAACGGATATACTGCGTACTCTTTTACGCAGTAGCAGTATATCCGTTTTTTCCACTGATGTATCCAACACTCTTTGTTTTAGGGATGGTTGGATATATACTATTAATTGGAAGTCCGTAGAAACTTAGTTTTATCTAAGTATGTGTTTTGTGTGCTCCGTGGCAAGTTCAATAATCCAGTGCTTTAGGAGAACTTGGGACTACTGGTCCCCAAAACGAGGTTACGCAGGGACCAAGAGTAACGATACTGGCGGTTCCACAGGCTCGGAAAAATATCTTGAAATTTGTGCCTCTTCATCATATCGGCCGAAAAACGTCCATTGCTGGACAAAGGCCTCCCCCAAGGATTTCCACGACGACCGGTCCTGCGTAGCCCGCATCCATCGGCTTCCCGCAATGTTCACCAGGTCATCGGTCCCCCGCGTGGGAGGCTATGTTTTCTGGTGCGCGGTCGCCACTCGAGGACTTTATCGCCCCAACGGCCATCTGTACTACGAGCTATGTGCCCTGGCCAGTGCCACTTCAGTTTAGCGATTTTGTGAGCTATGTAGGTTACTTTGGTTCTTCTGCATATCTCCTCGTTTCTGATTCGATCACGCAGAGAAACTTCGAGCACAGCACGCTCCATTGCCCTTTGGGTGATCTTGAGCCTTCTTATGAGGCCCATTGTAAGCGACTATGTCTTAGGTCCGTAAGTCATCACTGGCAACACATACTAGTCAAAGACCTTAGTCTTGAGACACTGCGGTATTTGGGACGTGAAGATATTGCGAAGCTTCCCGAACGCTGCCCAGACAGTTGGATACGTCGATTGATCTCTTTCTTGAAGTTGGACCTACCTAGCTGGACTGTTTGTCCTAGGTATGTCCAGGTAGGTCCACAAACGACTAGCATAATAGTGGCTGATTGTATTCTTCAGTCTTCTCTATAATCTGCCGCAGCGTATGTATGTGGTCTATGGTGCTAAAGCTTTTCGGAAACCGGCTTGTTCAGGAGTCAAACCTGCCTGCGAGACGATTCGTAATGACTCTCGAAAACAGCTTAGACATGGCCCAGAAGTGAGATGGGTCTGTAGTTATTCAGCAGGGTGTTGTAACCCTTTTTGAAGAAAAGCACGACCACACTTCTGTGCTATGCCTTAAGCGTTTGTCCCTCGAGTATAACAGAATTAAATAACTTCTGAAGAGCTTTTAGTACCGGTGACCCACCTGTATTCAGAAAATCAGCTGTAATTCCATCATCACCCGGTGCCTTGATGTTCATGAGCTGTGTAAGAGCCATTCTAATCTCGTACAGGCTGACGTCCAGGATATCTTCGGTATAGTGTCGGGTTAGCCTGGCTCTTGGGTCTTTAGCCAGATCGCAGACAGGCAAACGTGTAGTCTTGTACAATTGTCTATAGAATTTCCCAACTTCTTCCAGCAACTCAGTCTTGACGATATGATCCTGCCATCCTCAGTCTTCAGCTTGGTCAGTTGGCTTTGTCCAACAGACAGATCTCTCGCGAACATTTTTGAGCCTTTGTTGTGCTTAATCGCCACTTTAATACAACTTGTATTATACTGGCGCAAATCGCGAGTCAGGGACTTAGATATCTGCCTGTTTAGTTGCCGATGCCGTGTAGCGTCTTCAGAGGACTTCAAAACCAATCTGCGTCTTTCTTCCATTCTTATAAGTCATAGATTTTTTGGTCCTGTTTGAACGGCGAGTTTTAAAAATCTTAGACCCAACCGTTTGGACAATATCCACCAATCTGTCATTATAATCGTCCACATTCTCGCAAGAGTTCGAAGCGATTGTGCAACTCGAGCTGAAGCTCTCGGGGTTTTGGAGTTGGATGGGCGCTGGTTAGAGCGTAGACTTTATCAGTCGACATCTTTCTAACTTGATCTTTAGATTCAAGGTGCCTCTTACCACCCGTTGATCGCTTCCTGTTTTGACTGAATTGATTACAGAGACATCATTGAATATTGGATTCCTTGTCGACAAGATGAAGCCAATCTCGTTCTTCTTTATGCCATTAGGATGCAACCATGTCCACTTCTGCTGTTCTGACTTTTTGAAGAAGGAGTTCATCATAAAAAAGGCTCTCCTTCAAGCATCTGACCACGTGCATTTCTTACTCCGTATCTAAATTGCTCCACTTAGCTCACCATTGCTTTGTTTGCCCAGTTCCGCGTTGAAGTCCGCCATAACGACGGTATAATGGGTCCTGGTGCTACGTTAGACTGTAGAAATATCCTCATACATAACCTCTACCTCGTCGTCGGAGTGTTCCGTGGTCAGCGCGTATACCTGTATGACCTTCATCGAATACCGTTTGGTGATTCTGAGTACAAGGTATGCTACCCTTGTCGAAACGCTCACGATCTGGACCACATTGTTAATGATAATGAGGGACTTGTGGATGAGAAACCCGACACCAGACTGGGACAGTTGGTCGCCCTCCCGGAAATAGAGCAAGTTTCCGGATTTAAGGATCATGGTGTCCTCTCGCTCTCTTCAGACTTCAAATAAACCTACGACACACCCTGGACACTGCATACAACGGTCGTGAAATGACATTTCTAAAAACAAATGATGGAGCAAACAAAAACACGGCGAAATCCCATACGTTCGAGAACCAAACTTTAACCAATCTGAATTAATCTGGATGACGAAGGGGTGAGGTCGGAATCTACAGAGTGGCAGGGAGTGTCCATACTGTATGTTAGTACCAATATATATACTTTGCCTACGGCATCCCACCTTAACCTGCCCAATACTTCTTCGAGTTCTGTTAGCTTTCGACAGTCCGCAGTATACGCGTGTTGTAAGTTGCCAAAGGTTGTTGGGTTTGGTAGCCTGGCATCTGCCGGGGGTTCTTCGCTCCCCCGCCCTGTTGTTATCATGGCTGCTACCGGAGCCAGGAACAGCAGGGCCGCCGGGGTCTAGGGGCCGTTTTCTGGGTGTGGTATTCATAGGGGGGTTTTGCCGTAATCGCCACGCTTGGCAGGCGGGTTGGCGATCGCAGTGTTGTTGCACTCCCTTCTCTTACGACCCCCATGGAAGAGATGGGATGGTCCTATTCTTAACTGGGAACCATACGACTCTAAGAGCAAAATTAATTTCAAACGCGGTATCGAAAAGAACTGATTTATTCAATAGTACATTGGTGGAATTTGAAAAAATTGTAAATTGTAAATAATCTATGTAATTTTTAAGTACTATATAATCGTATAAGGTATTCTCAACCTGTAAAGATAATGATAGTTTGATTGTAAGATGCCGAAGATGGAAGCGGGCTTACCAAGATTTTCCAACGCAATGGAGAACTGGCTATCTTATCTTCAAGCCGGAACACATCTATGAAGCCAAACACTGATGTTTGGCGGCAAGACTTAGATAAGATGGTGGTAGTGAGGCAGGCGGGCTTAGAAAATGCCCTACCATCAACCAAACCGCGTCTTACAAGTTGACCCCACCGGGAATCGAACCCGCGACTTCCTGGTGTGAAGCAAATGGACTAACCATTAAACCACGGAGGCGGTTAAAAGATTACATTTTCATCGAAATTTCGAGGTCGAATTTTATCACTTTCTTTTTATCACATCTATTCAATAAGGGATGTTTGTTTCCTCGGAAACTGGGACCAAAATATCTCTTTGATCCCTAGGGAGGAAAATAGATTATTTTGGTTATAATATATTAACGTCTGTGGGTACAAGCTATTTTGAGACAGTCCTCATTTTTCGTGTTCATTTCTTTTTGGATTTGAAATGAGTGCCAGCGCATTACAAATCTTCTCTGGAGTTCTTGCCAGTATTTGCAGCGGCCTCATTCTGAATTGGAACACCAGGTCACAGTAGGGCGTCTATAAAACTGCACCCAGTGCAAGTCTGGTCTTCACGTCCTTCTTTTTTTTATAAAAAATTTGAGTGCGTTTGACTATATCTCACCTGATAGTAAGTGACGATGTAGTCGAGGATGGTACACGCAAACTCAAATAATGCCTATTCACTCTCGCCTTGAAGATTACCAAATTATAGGAGTCGGGAAACACAGACGCAGGCAAGGAGTTCCACTCCATCGCTGTCCGCATAATAAATGAGGACGCGTAACGCTTCGTGCGTATAGGGGTGGAACCTACCCCTGCGTCTCGTTGACCGTTCTTCATTTTTTTTGTTCTTACCTTTGCTGACGTGCACCAGACGATTTTCTTCAAAACGCACCACTTTTTGAAACTAAACAATGTAAAAATAATGAAATAATGCGACGAATGCGTTTACCACAAATCCCGCCAAAAAACTCTAAGGAAACGAGATTTAATGGAATGTGGATATTGTTAGAAAATCACCAAAGAGATCGATCTCAAACGTAAACAAGTGGCCATTTACGTTACGACCGAGAGAGGCACTATACGTAACCCAAACACAGTACACCCAAACAGAGTTCTGGAAATGTGTTGAAGGATAAAACAATTTTACATACAACATTCTTATCAAACCTATAGCTGTATCCCTCTCGAGTCTCGGTTTATGCGATAGTCGTAACGTGAATGGCCCGTTTAACTGGATTTATTATAAGAAACCGTGCACGGATCCGGTAAAAAAAAAAGTTTGTGAAAAAGCAAAAAACCGCGTGAAATACATTTCGCCTTCATAATTGTTTCATCATATCAGCTCATAATTCGTCGCCACCGAGGGGCTCGAGCCTACCCTGAATTGGGGCGATCGGGCCTACTACGGATTTATGCTGATACTTTTTTGAAAAATGAGCGTGCCTTTCTCAAGCAGTGATAATGAAAGTATCATAATAACTCCAGATAATATCGCTAAAAATGTGATATAAAGTCTGTTTGTTACCCACAAAATCCCGTGAAAAATATTAAAGCATATGCCAATGTCATCGTTTGGAAAAATGCAAGAGAAGCGAAATCATTCGCGGAAAATGTGTTTCTATGTTATGTCCTATTATTCCTAATTGTATGTAAATAAATAAAAGTACTATTCTTATTCATAAGTTGTGATTACTTACTTCCCCATAGAGAGTGATAAAAAGTAGAGTGTCCATCTCGGGAGCAACACAATTTGAAACTCGAGTGACGTACTTAGAATCCCTCGTTGCACTCAGCATTCTCTTTACAATTCTTTGCTCCGTTCTGGATTCAAAAAATACTCTCGCCTCTAAAATAGTTGTTTGCTCCCTAAGTAAACAATCTATTACTTACTCCTTCGTCGCTTGAAACATAAAACATATAAGTATAGTTCGTTTGGAGAATGAGCCGCGGTACACCCAAACAGACTTCTGGAAATGTGTTGAAGGATAAAACAATTTTACAAAAAAATATGAAATACTTATCTTTTTATTTAGAGTTCATCATTAATTTATTTTAATCGCTTTCACTACTGGACGAAGTATCTTCAGAATCATCGCCTACATTAATAATTAAAGAATTAACAAGATTCGTGCGACCCCGTGCCGTTAGTACTAATATATATACTGTGCCCGTGGGGTTGTAAAGTTCGTTCGCTTATTTAACCGCATCTTTGACGGCTCCCCACAAACACTCTGTCAAATGTGCCGCCCCAAGTTCAATCATGCCGCACGCCCGCGTCACCTTTGAAGAGTGTTTGTAGGGAGCCGTCAACGATGCCATTAAATGAGCGAAGGAACTATAACGTCAGCGGCGTCGCGATTGAACTCAGAGCGGTCCCTTTGACGGTACGGTTTGACGTGAGCCGGCAGCGTGAGCGGCATTTATCAAAGGTGCGGTTAATTGAGTGAACAAACTTTAGAACACACAGGGAGATAACTAAAGCTATAGAAGCACCTTATAAATGTCAAATATCACAAGTTTAGAGTTGTCAAATGCTCGTAAATCTACCATACATTAGCGAGCATTTGACAACTATAATCTAATATTTATGGTGTTTAGCTTAAGTTAATTCAAACACAATTTGTAAATTGTTTATGAATAAATGAACTATGTTGTAATGTAATGCTACCTGAGGCGTATTTAAGAATCCGGCGCCCCGGGCACAAAAAAAATCCGCCCCTCGAGTGACAAAAAACCGGCCAAGTTCGAGTCGGAGTTGCGCGCTAAAGGGTCCGTATAAACACGATAAACGTCAACTTACTGTAACCTTCTGTTTGCATGTTCGTAGTGTTGCGTCACCCTTATTACCGCTAGTCCAACTCGCACTTGGCTAGTTTTATTATTTTCGGTGAACCAAAAGGATCCCTAAAAAATTCTACTACGACTTTTTCTACCTCCGGCCGCCCCTCACCTCTTGCCGCCCAAATAAAAAAAATATATATTAAAATTTAATCTGTTTATTTATTTTTTAGTTACTTAAAAAAATCAACAACATCAGAACGCTAAATCTAGTATTAAGATTGTGTGCGCCTGATGGGTCACACTACACACACGGGTTAACTTAAACACTAAAATAATAATAATAATAATGCGCGTTTATAGCTAATTAGGATGCTGCCCGACATCCGCTAATACGGGGGAACTGTCCATGTGCACCTCCGAACCATGCAAAAGTAATTTCTTTAGATTATTTAGTTTATTTGTTTAGGGTATTTGTCATGTATATGATTCATGACCCAGTCTTTAGGTAGTTTGTTTAAAGCATTGGGCAGTGCCCAACTGGACGTAGGGTAAATACGCCTCTAAATGCTATCAGCAAAAAAGTTGTTCGTTTGAAAATAACGTGTTATGTGTTAATTTTTTGGTCACATTATAAATAAATTAACGTCAAAGGCTTTGGAATTCCCTCGGAAATAAATCTTTTTAACTCTGTGTTTAACGTCTTTTTTTAACGAGATCCGAAATTTTGACACGTTTAAAATCGAATGGAAACAATAATATTTTTTTTCGTCTCTTTTATATTAAAAAAACGAGTGTACGTTAGACCACACGACTGAATTAAAACTTAATCACAGTTCGCGTAAGGCATTCACCAGCTTACTCTCCAAGTCAAGCGTGCGTAAAGAAGTTTTACTTAAAAAAAACTAATCAAATGTATTTTTTTTATTTTTTTTACAATTGGTAAACCCTTGACAACATCTCACATGGTGGTAAGTGACGATGCTGCCGAAGATGGAAGCGGGTGTGGGGGTCTTTATATCACCACTAACTGTACGGTACAAATACTCTGTCCGTACGTATGTAGATCTTAGGTCCGGATCTACCTAACGATTTTTATCACTCCTTAGGGTCAGAAAAGGTGCTGACATTACTGTGTCCCTACACGGGCTTACCAAGATTCCCCAACGCAATGGGGATCTGTATTACAGATAATGGTCTCTTTGTTGTTATTTTAGCACGGTTTCTGGGAGAACTTACCTACGAAAATTCTCTGGTCGTTTACCAAGATAGAATTCGTGGATATTATTAATACCTATTCGGGGCAAGCGTGTCTGGGCCTCAGTAGCGCGGATTACGCTTGGCCGCAGTCGCCTACTGACTCGCCGCGTTTGTTCGCCTATCGATCTCCCAGATTCGGCTGGAAGCGAAATTTAGATACCAATGTACCTATATTACCTACCCAGTATGTTTAAAGACATCCTAGACAACGATCAGTGTGACTTGCGTGATTGAGTCGATCACGCAGGTTAACTGTCTTGAAGCACGGTCATTACCTGGATGGGTTTGACTGTTAGTGACCTTTTCTCCACCTTTTCCTTGCCTAGCAGCCGTCGATGTGAGTTGCTATCGCTAGGCCATGTCAGAGGCCATATACAGGTGTGATAAAATTTGGCGTAGGTCCCGTTAACTGGGGGATCTATATGAACAACTTTCCCCAAGAAATCCATGGTCAATTAAAAAAAACTTGAAGCCTCCATACAAAAATGTACAAAACTGGTCGATCAGCTGATCGCATTGTATGAAGTTTTTTTTTTTTTTTTTGCGATTTCAGCAAAGTCATAGAACAAAAGTTATTCAGTATGATGAGTAGAAGTGCCAGTTAACGGGACCTACACCAAGTTGTTACACCCTGTATAGGCGGTTTGAACAGCTTCTGAATGTGGGGTTTACAACCTCCACCAATCCGGAATTGGCTCCCGTGTGTGGAGATTCCCGAGTTTGGAAAGAGACGTGTGCCCTAGCAGTAGAGAAGTTAATGGGTTTATAAGAGATAGTTAAATTCTTATAATATTTGTGATGCGGGAAGCGCAGGACCGGTCGTCGTGGAAATCCTTGGGGGAGGCCTTTGTCCAGCAGTGGACATCTTTCGGCTGATATGATAATGATGATATTTGGGATGCGAACAAAATAGCCAAACCAAGCGTAGGCAGACTTTTCATAGCGTAGTAGGAGCGGAGTACGCAAAGTCATAGCGAATAGCGATATGGACCTATTCTCACAAGGCCCACAGATTAGCGAATTTGCTGTTATTTTTAGGGTTCTGTACCTTGAAAGGAAAAAAGGAACCTTTAAGGCGAGGTACCGGTGGAGAAGCAGAGAAACCCTTTTGCTAGGTCAAATTTTTTGGGTAATTACTACTAAATATTGGTCTTGCAAAAAATATTGGACATACTTAAAAATGTTGTCTGAGGAATGTGTTAATATGTAACACGATATTGTGTACTTTACTCGATCATAAAAAATCCCAAAAACAGGTCTACAACGTCAAAAAAAAAAATCTAAAACGAATTGATTATTAATAAAATTTCTAAATTTGCACATAGTTTTTATATGGAGATATTTCTTTTTAAGTGCTACAGAGAATCTACTAAATTTTAGTTTTTAAATTGAAATCTTAAGAGAAATAACAACGTAAAACAAGTGCAAAAGTTTGGTTATTTTTTTGGACCCTTTACACGTAAAGGAAAAAGCAGAGACAACTGTTTTACAAATGCCTCGCCTTAAGGATCACTTCGTTTGCCGTCTGTCTGTCAAGACGCTTTTTCTCAGGAACGCGTGGAAGCGTCACGTTGAAATTAATTGAAATACTGAGGTCTACGGAACCTTGGAGCTCTAAAAAATTAAACATATGGTCGTTTTCGCATATTTTGATAGTTGCAAGTAATCATGAAATTTGGAAAGAACCAAGGTCTCACAGCACAAGTAAAAGAAAATACACGGAAATTCTAAATATCTAAATACACTTACATTTGCAGTTTGTTCAGAAACTAGCGTCATCTAGTAGGATCAAGTAGTATCTTCTACATAGTTGATGTCTGGATTACTTTGGAGTGGGTTAGTTGTACAGTCAGTAGTTAGAATAATAGACTACGCGTAAGTTAGTAGTTAGAATAATAGACTACGCGTAAGTTAGTAGTTAGAATAATAGACTACGCGTAAGTTAGTAGTTAGAATAATAGACTACGCGTGTAACCTAATTTTGACTAACTTAGGATGCGCTGGCGGCTTCGGCTGAATGCGGTGTCGAAGCTGCGCAGTGACCTGCGGACCAATCTCCAGCATACAACATTTTATAAATTTATACATTATTTAACAAACAGTGAATGTGTCTATAGCAATTAGATTCCTTTTATATCGTTAGATAATGCTGTAGATAGAAATTTGTCCCTATTCTATATGGAAACATGTATGTATTTTTTTAAAACTACAAAGTAAGTTTGCCCTTCAATACGATTGTTGTATATACTTGTTAAAGTTTGTAGGGTTTCGTACCCAAAGATGTTTAAGTACGGAACCCTCAGTGCGCGACTCCGACTCGTACTTGACTGCTTTTTTTATTTGTAAGCGGACTGAAAAAAAACCACCATTTTCGACCGATTTCAAAAAGAAGGAGGTTCTGAATTCGACTGTATGTTGTTTTTTTTGTAAGTTTGTTACGCGATATCTCCGCTGATTGTAAACGGATTTTCAAAATTCATTTTTTATTTGAAAGAGTATACTCCCGAAGGGGTCCCATTGTCACCAAGTCAGGATCTGATGATGGGATCCCAAGAAAATCGAGGGCGACCCTCAAATTTTATAGGCTCGTTCTACGAGTTTCTTGTATTTTCTAAAATAATGAAAATATGTTCGTCTGGTAGTCATCATCTTATGTTGATGAGCTGATGAAGGAACAACGTACAAAGGTACAACTTCTTAACGATTTGGATTTAGAGGATAATTATTAAAATATTTTACGTAGAAAAGTAGGTACGTATAGATCGATAGTTGTATTCTTTCAGGTTCTTCAGATGAGCTGATGATTTAAGTTTTAACTCCTTAACTTTCATGCTGTTGAGATGATGATGGAAGCCACAGGAATCTGTATTTGATGAAACACATGTTTTATGATTTGATGGTTCCTATTGGCGAGTGAGTGATTAGGTTTAACGTTATTACATAAATAGCATTATCACTAAAAATAAATAAAATAAAAATAAAAGTTTAAAAAACTAAAAACCGACTTCAAAATGAAATTTACTCAAAAGTATGAAATAAAATTTACTTAAATACACGACTTTAACCTACAATAACGAAATCAAAGGTGGGTACGAATTAAATTAGGGGCCTTAAATTTTTTCAAGGGACTTCCAAAAAGGAGGAGGTTCTCAATTCGACTGTATGTTTTTTTTATGTGTGTTACCTCAGAACTTTTGACTGGGTGAACCGATTTTGATGATTCTTTCTTTATTTGAAAGCTAGTGCTTACCGTGTGGTCCTATAGAAATTTTATCAAAATCGGTGTAGTACTTTATTAGAAAATTAACAAAAACCAAAAATAATATTGCATAATTGTACGAAGTTGTTGCGATGGAAGTTGGTTTTTTAACGTGTTTAGCGTTTTCAACTAAAACATTTGATACGTAAGTACGACCTCAAAAATATTTAGGCCCCTAATTTAATTCGAACCCACCTTTGATTTCGTTATTGTTGGTTAATGTCGTGTATATAAGTATATTAATTTTATTTCATACTTTAGAGTGAATGTCATATATGTATGGGAAAACTATAAAAAGTATTTCTCATACAAAAAAAATACAAGGTGCTCCCGCGAGAATATAGGCATGTACTTTCTCCATTTGCAGTTTATTTCGTTATCACTTTACTCCGGAGTTTCTTACGCTCGCTTGCGTAGCCATCTCCTGTAGCGTGTAGCGCTCGCGTAGGCATCTCCTGTAGCATGTAGCGCTCGCGTAGGCAACTCCTGTAACGTGTAGCGCTCGCGTAGCCATCTCCTGTAGCGTGCAGCGCTCGCGTAGCCAAGTCCTGTAGCATGTAGCGCGCGCGTAGCAAACGTTAGAAGGTCTGACGCGGACATGGGCTTGAAGTGGGGACACTAGTAGCCATAGGTACCATACTCAATATCAGTGTAACCGGGATTGGACTAGCGGTATTTAAGTTATGTGGAGAATAACTAAATTAATAGGCAGAACCTTAAAAAGGGATGGTTTCAAATTTACTTAGTCCTAAATATGGAACTTTTTCCATCGTTTCGTTTTTAGTTAAAGACTTTATCAAAAGTTCAAATCAAAATGGTATCAATTTCAAGAATTAATGAACATATACCTAGGTTGTTCCAGAAATCGTTAGCCACAAAATAAATACAATCTCTTTTATCTTGAAACTATTTTGAATTGATGGCTAATTTCAATACAAATCTTGTTGGTGAAAATCATTGGCCACCTATGTTTAGTTCGTTTTTACAACTTTTATTTTGTTTGCAAAAATAGACGTCTCGCGGGAAGCTTTTTGTTCTATGATTTTCTATGATTATAAACGAGGATTAACCTTCAAGGAATCTCACGAAAATTTAAAAGGTGCTTTTGGGGAGTCTGCTCCTACGTTAGCAACAGTAAATTATTGGTTTCGTGAATTTAAATGTGGCCGAGAGAACCTAAGCGATTACCCCAGATTGCAGTAACTCATGAAAATGTCATCAGGCTAGAGTGGCTATTGCGGGAGAATAGACACATCACACATCGGGAGATTGAGGCTGAACTGAAGATTGGAACACAGGCAGTTTCCGCCATCCTGCATGAACACCTTGAAGTTAGGAAGCTTGCTTCACGATGGATTCCTCATTCTCTCACCTTAGAGCAAAAATCCCTTCGTGTTGATTGGTGAAAATTTATGCTGGAGTTTAAAGTTTAAAGGAGGGATTTCGCAAAACGTATCCTACATCCTTACCACTGAAGAATCTAGGATCTACAGCTACGCTCCTCTCACGAAGCTACAATTGGTCGCGGTCGGAGCGTTAATAAAAAAAAACTACCGGTTTTTTTTTCGACGCAGCGGACCAGTAGCAGTAATGCCGCTAAAAGACCGTAGAACCTTTACTAGGGAATGGTACTGCGAAGTTTTCCTGCGTCAAGTTTTCGGGGAGATGAATAGCAAGCGCCCAAGGAGCGCCGTTCGTGGCATTATATTTCACCATGATAACGCGCCCGCTCATACAGCTGTTAGAATCATGGACTATTTGACACTTCGGGGGTACAAATTTTACCCCATCCTCGGTACAGCCCAGATATAGCTCCATACGATTTTTTATATTTCCCACCGTAAAAAAATGCTTTGTGGGCGAAAATTCAACACTGCAAACGAGGCTGTCGAAGAATTTCGGCGGTTATTTTTCGACCTCCAGCAAGATACATTTAAATGTTTTGAAAGCTGGTTTACTCGAATGCATTAGTGCTTAGGTGTTGGAGGAGAACATTTTGAAAAGCTCTAAATAAACTTTTTTCATATTCTTACTATTTTTCATTTAACTAACTATTTTTGGAACAGCCCGTATATTAAATAAAAATACCAAGCAATAAACTTTTTCCTTTTGTCTGATTTTAACTGAGGACTGAGAGGCGGGCGTCAGCGAACGACGAAGTACTGAAGAAGATATTGCAAAACATTGTCTTACATCAACAGTTCCTTTTACTATACCTAGCGTTGCCAGGCGTCCGGATAAAGCCGGACAGTGTTAGGCTTTTTGGATGCGTGTCCGGCCAAATTAGAAGGTGTCCGGCCTGTCCGGCTTTTTAGGTTTAATGATTTTTCCAGTCACCTGGACATTCGGGTGAGCGCTGTCGTATTTATGAGACTATGGCGGCGTTTCTCAGTATGATCAGGACCTCGCTAAAGGCCAGTAAACATGACTGATTGATTTAGGGGTGTCTAAAGAGGGCTTTAATAATTTAGGGAGTCCGGATTTTTTACCCCAAAGTCCGGCTAAACTGGCAGGTATGTCCGGCTATTTAGTTTTAAGACCTGGCAACCCTAACTATTCCAATAGTCTACAAACTAAGAAATAAAAAAATGAATGTGTGTGTATGTATGTCCCTCCGGTGATCTAGCGACTAAATTGCTTGACGGATTTGGATACAATTTGGGTTAATAAAATATATTAAAATAATATCTCCAGTTGATTTTTAATTTTTTTTCTAACATGTTTTTTAACTAAAAATAATTTTGATAACACTTTAGAATTATAAACTAGATAGTTAGTTATTCCAGGAAACATCTAGGTACGGTATCCCCCATACAAACCCAGATAGATTTTTTTTCTCAAAAATGGCTGATGATTTTGATAAGACTTTGTACGTTTTACGTTTGTATGTTTATATCGCTATTTTCTGAGGCAGAAAAAATCTGGCTAAGTTACCTGCCTCCCATACAAATTTGGTTAGTTAGTTAAATTTTAACGAAAGTGACTGACTTATAATTAATTTTTAATAAAGCTTTGTAAATAACTAGAACTCAATACGTCCGTTAATAATGTACCTCCCATACAAATTCAAATTGTTTGTAAATTTTTTATCGATATAAAGTGTAATAAGATGCCTCTATTTGTTGCTAAGAATGAAGTAAAATTTTAATGTTGATTTGTATATGCCGACCACACCAGATATTGAACGCCACGAGAGAAATTACACACAGCGTGGCTGTACCATTTATATTTTGGGTTTTTGTCGACAGATACGTATGTGATATCCAACCCAAGTGAAAACACAACATGTCTTTTATGATTATGAGATCTTATTTTAGAAAAGCGGGAGCGTTTGCCTATTAGGTACTTTTTTATTTCTATTCATATTAGGTATCAACTTACTGATCGGTTCTGGTTTCAAAGTCCCAACCCTAGGGACAGCTAGTAACAATATCTGGAGAAGGAAAAACAATCTATTTAAAAGTTATGACACGATACAAGGTTGCAAACTAGTTGTAGGTTAGTTTGAAATCCCAAGTTTATTGACATTTAAATGAAAGTATTAATGCAATCTCTTCCGGCGTATTTTGGACGATATATTTACGATGATGATGAGAGCAATCTAGCAACAATTTGGGAGGTCTGTCTCTCCCCCGCCTCGACTGTCTGTCTGAACGTGATAAACTATACGGATTTTCGTACGGTTTTCACCAATAGACGAACCTTCCTCATAGGTTTAGGTGTATAATTCGCGGACCCTCTAGTTATGTTAAATAGGTAGCCTTGTCTAAACTCAGGTCTTGAAGATACCTAGACGGCTAAATTAGATATGTTCACTATATTCACGGCACTACCCTCCATAACTTGTACCTGTATGTCATCTTTATTTAATACTGATTGTGTTTACAGATGAGCAAACGATATTACCTGAGAGGTCCGAATTTAGTGATGACGGACATTTGCGCGAGTATGTAGCTAGAAGGATGCTGGGAAGTGATATTGGTGATGCGGGGCGGGGTTGCCGAAGGCTGCGGCGGCGCGGCGGGCGGGGCGCGCAGGGCGGCACGTAACAAGTGAAGCGGCCCGGGGAGCAACAGTCTGCCGGAGCCCGGCCACGCGGCCTCACACCATAACAAGTGTCGCGCCTCGTTTCGGACGTTTTGCCCGCGTAAGTAACCCCTCAGGGGTTTCTTTTGCTTGCTGTAGACCGTTGTAGATAGGCTGCAATCACGGGGCCTCGTCATCAATACCGTCTGGGTCGTGGTAAGGGGGGATTTGCGGTCGCTCCGAGCCCCTCCACTCACCGTATAGCCGTTAACTTTGATGGATGTCCGCCATCAATACAATGGTGTACCTGTTGAATGCATGACGAGTCTTATGATACGCATTTTGTGGTGCCTATGTACTATTTTCTCCTACACTTATTATTTTATATCCCTATTAAACGAACATACTTGCTTATTTGTGTTCTTTTCCAAATGTGGAAACCTTATACATGATTAATATACATGTATATATCTACCAATGTAATTTCTTAAGGCGCTAAGATCACTGAATCCGAGCAGGTTGATACGTGTTTCAATAATATCGAACGTAAGTCTATTCATTTTTAAGTTCAAATCAATGCGGGCTTCAACGCGGCTGTTACGTTGAAACCGAACGCGTAATTCTCGATTATTACATGTTTTTATTACTTTTCATTACTTTCAAATAATTTAAAAAAAATGTGTTCAATTAAAACGAAAGGTCTTAAAGTCACCGATTTTTGAGTGTTGTTGTCATTTAATATTAACTATTTGTTTTCGAGCAATTTTGCAATTAATGCCAAAAACAGGTTCTACAGTATATTTTTTTACATCAAAAGTGGTAATATTTTTAAAATTGTATTCAACTAAATTGATTTTCTATTACCTTAAGTATATTATATATTTTTTCCATGGTGATAGCTTTACACAGTCTTTCATTTATCAATTTAAATTGAATATTGTCATTTGACCCATCTTAAGGCCTTAAGTAAGCTTTATAAATATGGGTAGCGTACGTAATGACGATTTGTTTTTCGTGCACGTCATGTAGTTATGTGAGTTGTTTCCTATTACAGACATTCGATAAAAGCTTAGTAATTAGCTTTGATAGAAAAGTATTTGATATAAAGTATATACGTAAATAGTGGTTAAGTAACTAGGTATACAGTACAGGGTGTTGGGTAAAATAGATCATTTTATTGAGGGGGGGGGGGGAGGGGGCTTCTACGTATGAAACTGAGCAACTTTTGTTCTACTCTTTGCTGATTTTATTTTAATTACACGAGACAAGAATCTACCATGTTTTTAAGGATTCCATACATCTAACGGGACCCAATTACTAAGCCTCCGCTGTCTGTCCGTCTGTCAGCAGGCTGCTTTTCATGAACCGTAATAGGTGGACAGTTAAAATTTTCACAGAATATACAAAAAATACTAAAGATTAGAAAAAGTGAAAAAAAGAGTGGGGTTTCCCCTCCACACATAAAACGTGTTTTTATAGGTCTTTAGAAGTAGTTTTGATTTAGCTTTTTTGTAAAAACGGTAATACAAACAAGAGTGAACCTTGGTGTAATTATAGTACTGAAATATTGTTTGACATTGAATATTATTGTAGTTTGACTGCTTGACGTCTTGACATTATTATGATTGATATTTTGATATTTCATTCATAAGATGTTTGTTACTAACACATTATGGATTGACTATCTGAAATAAATAATATGAATTGAATTGAAATAAAACAACAAATAATAAAATCGGCAAAGCGTGAGTCGTACTCGCGCTAAGGAGTCCGATCTGAATGCCAAAAAGCATATATTTATCGCTCGCGTTGATATCTTTTGTTTGTAATGTGAATAGGTATCATTGTTATACTTTGTAGTTGTGTGGAGAGGTGTGGCGGTGCGGAATTCTCGGAGTGCTAGTCCGACTTGCACCTGGCCATTTTTTTTAACATATGAACATCTATAATAAAAGAAAGTCGTGTTAGTTACACCATTTATAACTTACGAACGGCGGGGCCAATTTTTATGAGTTTTGTGTTTTTGCATTTGTCTTCGTCGGGAATAGGATAATAAGTATTAAAATATGGTATTCGTCAATAAAAAATATCAGTCAAAAAGTAATTGGTTTTAGGGTAGTGTGGGGTATTGTAGTTAGGGTAGGATAGGGTAGGGTAGAGTAGTGTAGTGTAGTGTAGGGTAGGGTAGGGTATTGTAGTTAGGGTAGGATAGGGTAGGGTAGAGTAGTGTAGTGTAGGGTAGGGTAATGTAGTGTAGGGTAGGGTAGTGTAGGGTAGGGTAGTGTAGGGTAGTGTAGGGTAAGGTAGGGTAGGTTAGTGTAGGGTAATGTAGTGTGGTATAGTGTAAGGTGGAACGAAGTTCGCCGGGACAGCTAGTATAATATATACGTGATATTGTGTTGACTTTTTTATTTCATATTACTGATAGCATATAATTATAGACGCTCATAAGATTTCTCGATTGCGTATATTTGTTAAATAAATTTTGTTTTGAAAAGAGTAAAATCCCAGACCCTGGCTTTTTTAAACATCCATGTGATAATTTCATCAAAATCGGTCAAACAGTTTCTTTACAAGTTAAAGATACGGACTGTTATGCAGTGTTAATATAGAAATAAAAATTATTTTGAAATAACATACACGGATACAAACACACAATTTTTTCTAAAATACTGTGTTGGGGTCTATAAGTGATATAGTGTGCATTTTGTGTCAAAATGTCGTAGTTAGTTTTTTGACAATCACATAATCTTCTATTCCTTCTAAACTTTCTCGCCCATTTTTAACAGACTTCAAAAAAGGAGGAGGTTCTCAATTCAACTGTAGGTCGTTTTTTGTATGTTTGTTACGCGATAACTTCGCAGGTTGTGAACCGATTTTCAAAATTATTTTTGTATTCGAAAGAGTATACTCCCGAGGTGTTCTCATTGTTATCAAGTCAGGATCTGACGATGGGATCCCAGGGAAATCTAGGGCATCCCTCAAATTTTGTAGGCACGTATTACGTATTTAATATATTTTCTAAAACGATTCAAGTATTTAGAGTCATCATCTCAGGGCACATAGCTCGTAGAACAGATGGCCGTTGGGGAAGTAAAGTTCTCGAGTGGCGACCGCACACCGGAAAACGTAGCGTAGGTAGGCATAAAACGCGGTGGACCGACCACCTGGTTAAGTTTGCGGGAAGCCGATGGATGCGGGCAGCGCAGTACCGGTCGTCGTGGAAGTCCAGCAGTGGACGATTTTAGGCTGATATGATGATGATGATAATAAAAACAGCCAGATAGAAATAATACAAGCAAAGACATTTCATTAGAAATGTATACTTAAAAAATACGAAGAAGCTTTTCCCCGATCTATAATCTATTATTTAGGTCAAGGGTAAACCAATGTGATTACTGACCGTAATTGCAATTTAGACTAGAAAATTGAGTCTGCGTATTTTTAATTAAACAAAACAGTGGTTATCGCTATTGCAAGCAAAAATGAAGAAACTAAAATGTTTTTACTAATGATGAAAGAAAGACAGCGAGTGAAATTGCCTTAAATTATACCTATTTTCACTATAATTTTTATTACAAACAGCTAGGATACAAATAATATAAGTGAAGACATTTGATTAGAAATGTATACTTACAAAACACCAAGAAGCTTTTTCCCCGATCTATTATTCAATATTTAGGTCAAGGGTAAAGCAATATGATTACTGACCGTAGTTACATTTGAAATTATTTTTAATTAAACACAATAGTGGTTATCGCTATTTTACGCAAGAATAAATAAACAAAAGTTTTTTTTAACTGACGGGCAAACGAAAGGCAGCAAGCGAAATTGCCGAAAATCATACCCATTTTCGCTACATAAACGGGACAATACATAATTTTTAATTATTGCATCACCCCTTAACTTATTCTATCGCTGTTTCCCTACCCAAAGGTTGCCTGGAAGAAATTGCTACCTAGCAATAAGGCCACCTATTGTATAGGCTTTCTTCTATATTGTTAATTTCTTTTTTTTATGTTGCGATGCAATAAAGAATATTGTATTGTATACACGCTACTCGTAAACTATGCAGAGTCATAATAGAGATCAAGCTTATTTATTGAAGTCGCGAATTCGATTCCTACTCAAGATCACCCAAGACAAAGATTCTTCTGATTGTGTAGTTTTTTTTTGTATTGTCATTGGTTCGTACCGGGTCTTGGAAAAGTATAACACATTTTCTTGCATGAGATCAGTCATTGGTTCCTACCGGGTCTTGGAAAAGTATTTTATCAGGAGGCTCAACAACTTTTGTTCTAGAATTTTGCTGAAATAACAAAAAGTGGACTTCTTAAACAGGGTATCCCAGAATGGTTGAATCAAATTGATTAAAAATGTCTTAGTTTGTAAGAATTTTGATTCTTTAGTTTTAACTTTGTATTAAAAATGTGAAAATAAGAGCGTCGGTGGCGTAACAGTAAGGGCCGCTACCTCCTGTTCGTGGGATCGTGGTTTGAATCCTGCCACTCGGTGGCGATGTACATGAACTGATCTGATAAATTTTACTTTTTTCGAATGTGCTTTGATTTTGTTAACAAAATATGTAATACTTAGTTCCGATAAAACCATGTTGTAATCATTCCTTGTGAGCAATAAAGGATTTATACATACATATCTACAAAGTTAGAGGCTCTATACTTGAAGATGTTACCGAATATGTGTACCTGGGACAAACAGTCCAGTTAGGTATAGGTCCAACTTCGAGAAAGAGATCAATCGTCGAATCCAACTCGGCTGGGTAGCGTTCGGGAAGCTTCGTAATATGTTTACTGTTTACGTCCCATATACCGCAGTGTCTTAAGACCAAGGTCTTCGACCAGTGTGTGTTGCCAGTGATGACATACGGAACTGAGACATGGTCGCTTACTATGTGGGCCTCATAAGAAGGCTCAACGTCACCCAAAGGGCAATGGAGCGTGCTATGCTCGCAGTTTCTCTGCGCGATCGAATCAGAAACGAGGAGATCCGTAAAACCAAAATAACCGACATAGCTCTCAGATTTGCTAAACTTAAGTGGCGGTGCGCGAAGCACATAGCTCGTAGAACAGATGGCCGTTGGGGCAGTAAAGTTCTCGAGTGGCGACCGCTCACCGGAAAACCTAGCGTAGGCAGGCCTCCCATTCGGTGGAACGATGACCTGGTAAAGGTCGCGGGAAGCCGCTGGATGCGGGCAGCGCAGAACCGGTCGTCGTGGAAATCCTTGGGGGAGGCTTATGTCCAGCAGTGGACGTCATTCGGCTGATATGATGACCCATTCGTATATCCGTTTGATATGCTACGATGAGTGGGCTCTCTGTATATGCTCATAACTTTGTAATGACCATTCGTTTTAAGGGACTCTATAAAGATATTTTGGGTTCTGAGATGAGATTTTAACGATTCATTTGCTACAAGCTTTCGTGGTCGTTTATGATTTGAAGGGACGGAGTTTTATCGCTGTAAGGCAAGATGTCGTCCCATATCAAATGTAAGTAAGTGAGCAGTAGATACGTCCGTGTTTTTGATAGTTAATATCCGGAAATAGCGCAATTTGCTTTCGTTATTTCGCGGTCCAATGAACTTGTTGCGTTTTGGAGCTCTTCGAGCTATGCTAACAGTTTTCATGGATTTGTTGTCGCTCTAATGAGATTTCCGTTCGATAGAGCATTCAAGATCAAACAACGGAAAATTGAAAGGATGTTTATTTTTCAAGGAACGAGGATGCGCGGTGGGCGAGCGCGAGCGGCTCGCTTTCGATGATGTGCGGTAACGTGTGCGACAGTTTGCGCGTTGAATGTTCACACCTATTATAGCTTCCCTCCAACTCAACCAATTTATATGGACAATAACTAAAATGAAAGAGCCGCAATCAGATGCCTGTTTCTTTGGCCTGTAGCCTCAATGGATAGTCGTTAGATTCGTCTTGATGTCAAAAGTGACATGGGATACATTTAACCCGAATCCCAAAAAAAGAGGTGTAACATTTTTTGCATGAGAGACCCGATAATGCGCGACCCATGTATGTACAGCCCGATAACTCATACTACGGACTTAAACTGAAATAAAAGCTTGTACTTATTTTTTAACCGACTTCAAAACAGGAGGACTATGTTCGACATATTTTTTTTAATGTATGATCACCGATTTCTCCGTCAATTGTGAACCGATTTTCAAAATTCTTTTTTTATTCGAAAAAGTATACTCCCGAAGGGGTCCCATTGTCACCTAGTCAGGATCTGATGATGGGATCTAAGGGAAATCGATGGCAACCCTCAAATTTTACAGGCACTTATTACGTGGTTCATGTGTTTTTAAAAGCTATTAAAATAACTGCGTCATCATCTCATGTTTAATTTTTTTGAAGTCGATGTCAGCAAACCATCGAATCTAAAACATTTGATACGTAAGTAACTGTGTGCTGGTACCGACCTAAAAAAAATTTAAGCTCCTAATTTACTTCGTACCCACCTTTGATTTCGTTATTGTTGGTTAATGTTGTTTATTTATGTATCACTAGCTGATTCCCGCGGCTTCACCCGCGTGGACCACATTTCTATGACTTTTCGAGGGTGCGCAGTGCGCGAGCCGCAAGCGGCTCGCGAGCGTGGTAAAAAGTAGCCTATGTCTTAACCCAGGTCCTAATCTGTCTACCTACCAAATTTCAGCCAAATCCGTTCAGTAGTTTTTGCGGGAAAGCGTAACAGACAGACAGAGTTACTTTCACATTTATAATATTAGTAGGGATATTAGTAGGGATATTAGTAGGGATTATATTATTTCATACTTTTGAGTGAATTTAATTTTGAAGTCGGTTTTTAGTTTTTTTAACTTTTATTTTTTATAAGATTATGATTATTTTACTTCAAGTATAAACAGAAACTTGACTGTCATAAATTTGTAAGCAACTTATCTTTTTCATATTTATGATGGCCAGTCTCGAGCCACACCCTGGGCACTTCATACAACGGACCAGAAATGACATTTAAAAATCAAATGACAGAACAAACAAAATGGCGACGAAATCCTATTATTGTTTAATCGCATTAGTGATTTTGTAAAGTTTTGTTGACTTCTGTTAATGTTTCAATGGCGACATTCAATAAAGAAGAATAAAGAATGAAGAATTGCAACAATAACAAATGTCAACAAAACTTAAAAAGAACACTAATGAAATAATTAACAGTAACAAAATTCAACGAATAAAACAGTAACAGAAGGTAAGAATCACGGGCGGTCGTAATGGTGAAGTGACACGTTAGGCAGCAGGGACAGTCAAACCTTGACCAAAACGAACGTCGGTCCAGTTTACGAATGCAATGTAAGAAAGAGATAGTAGACAGATTTCACTCTGAACAAGTCCTGCCTTGCTGCATTCGTAACAAAGGCCAACATTTCCTATTATTGCCTGTTTCGCACGTGATATTTATGCAGAAAATGGTTTCAACCTGAATTTTGAATATCAGCCTGATTTTGCCCGATGCACAAATTTTGGGAGTTAGTGAAGTTAGTAGTTATTAGTTATTTCTTTTATGGCATGTGGCATACCGTTGGAAAGAGAAGAGACTAGAGAACTTTTGAGGCAGTTGGAAAATCCCAATCGCATTTTGTTTTTATTTTACTTATTTAAAATTTACTTTTAAGTTCATCTTTACCTCTTCCGAAAACTTTGGAAGTTAATAAAAAAAAAGTGTGTGTGTCAGCTCCGACGCACGACTGGAGTTTACTACTTAAGTACGATTGTCTAAACAGGCACAAAACAGGGCTCGACTTTAGTTTTAAGTTTACTCTGCACAGTTTTTATAACTAATCATTCCAATTTCCGGCCTCTTTTCATAGCTGATGTGTCAGGTGTTTTAGCTTCCATGGTCGCAGCTACTAATGATCCATTTGGTGTTTGGCAGCGACTAACCTCGTATGCTTTAGATGCGGTTATACGAGCATATCTTAGGTCATACCATAAAGGGCTCTAACATTGGTTTTGTGTTGACTCTTTAATTAAATCAAGAGCATTTTTGTTAAGTTTCTCTTGTAATGTTTCTAGTAATTTGTTGACATCTTTCTTTATATCAACACTCACTTGAATAAGGAAATGAAAACTGTCGAACATCACTGTGTTTAAAGTCGTTCTGATACTTTAAAAGTTCACAATTCATAATTTTCTTCTTTTTTGCTTCTTGAAGAAACCCGTGGAAAACGTCTGTGCTGGTTTCATGATGTGGAGCTGTTTTTTTTTCAAATTTGATATACAGTGACATATTTCATAGTAGTCCCTACTCTCGAGAGGACGGGTTTTTTCTAGTAACATTCACGCAAGGAAGGTTCTTCACTGCGACGATGGGTCCACATCAAAAATGCCACTGCATGCTTACAACCACCAGCTAAAGCTGCACAGTCCAAGCACTGGCAACTGACGATTTCACCTTTAGTCTCGTCTATCACCATAGTGAATTTGTATGAACTAGCCCTCACTTTGTGCTCGAGGCAGATCTTGCAATTGAGTGTGCAAAGTCCTGATCCACGACGTAGTTGCACGTACCCAATAGCATCGTCACCATAAGATTCTCGTGCAGCCCTGAAAATGCAAACTAATTACTTACTGTAAACAAAATTTATTCTTTATAACCTAAAAAACTACTACTGAAAGAAAGACTATTATTTCGCCTTAGCAGAATTAAGGTTACTTACGTAGGTAGTGTTATATTATTTTATAGTACTTACATTGCTGTTTTTACATTTCTCAGCTCTGCAGAATAAAAATCGGGGTTATTTTTAAAGAACATGATTGCGTCCACTTTGGGCAAGTTTCTGCTATCTGCTTTCACAAAATTGACACCCATGATGGAGTGGAATACCAAATTATATAAAAATCACAAATTTTAAAATCTTATCAGATCAAAAATTGTAAGACTGCAACAATAAAAGATCTGATTTGATTACTGTGTTGTGACTTCATTTTAGATTTCGTAGTGACTTATATTCTTTTTGTCAGATTCAGCCAATCCTGACTGTTTTGTATCACGTGACAGAGGTGCGCACAATAGGTTGCGCGTAAAAAACGTAACGCGCAAAGAGAATATAACAAACTACGTTTTCGATCACTAGATTTTACTCCTCATATTTTTTTCATACCGGGCGTCATAAATGCAAATCGATTCTTAAGGAGTAAACTCCAAAAAAATGGTATCTGCCAGTAAATTTAAGTTCAATAGCATCATATTACAGTGCACATCGAAATAAAATTTAAACTTTGAGGCTACATCCAATAGTTTTTTTTAAATTCAAGTTTAAATGCAGAATTTTGGAGTTTCTTTAAAAATGCACAAAAAATTATTTAAAAAAAACCCGTGGGGCATAGGAACGATTATAAGGGATTAAGGGATAGCTACTGACCTCTCCTATCGGCCATTTTAATTTGGCACACTATGTACCAAACACCCTGTATACACTTTCCTCCAGAATAACAGATTTCAACAAGACTCGATTTTGCTGAAAGTTAACAGCCTGTCACAAATATACTTGTACGTACGAAGTCGATAAATCGTAAATAGATGAGCAGTTGAGGAGACACGGCGACGCGTTCATTCGCAATGCGCTCAGTGATCATCGGATTTTATCGCGTTATCTCAGGCTGAGGCTTTATTCCACTGATTCAGGGCTGGTAATCATCCGATTTCACGATTCTTTGAACATCACGTCGCTAACCTACTGCCACAGAGGTAAAAAAATTCGCACCGCTCAAAAAGTTGAGGAGCAAAAATTGAAATACTTTGCCTTTACTAAATTAAGAAGGTATCTTTACCTAAGCTTATTCACTGGAAGTGTGAAACCTCACATTTGAATGTAAATTTGTTCAAAACTGACATATAAATTATACCTGTTCGTTTACGGGTATTGCGTCTTTGAAAAAACCTCGAATAGGAAACTTTTGCAAGAGTAGCTGAGGGCGCTTTGAGTAAATTTTATTGCATCAAATCTGAAACTCTGAAGTATGAGAATAACTCAGCAAGAAATTTTCTTTTTTACTTGAAATATATGTAAAGTTGATTTAGTTTAATTCTCGTATTTGCTGAATACTGTCTCTCATACACAAGAATACAATGCTCCAATATCTAGATGTTTCAAAACATAACGGGCAAGTACGAGTTGAATGTTGTTTCATTCGTTTGGACATGCCTAATAAATAAACTACAATCAACATACTAGCGCCGCCAATAGAAATAAATAATTTACTCATTCTTATGAACTTTAATCGAAATGATTGAGTATTGTGCGCACTCAGGGGGCCAACCACTATTATTTAATTGTTATTTTATAACTGTAAATATTAGTAACAAGGTCTTTTTGGAAAACTGCTAAAAGTGTTCATTTTAACAATAGTTGTTCTCCCCCCTTATTCGCAAAATACTCAATGAAGAAGTGATCCTTTTTTCAAACAAAAGTGACAAATTGTAATGGCTATAGAGTTAAATTAATAATTCTTTGAATTTTTTTTCGATAAACATAAAAAAAAAATTGTTTATTTGGCAGATTCATTTTCAATGTACCCGAAATTCGTGGCATACACAAGATCTATGGATTTTTAATGTGTTCAGCGTTTCAAATAATCTCAGTACACCACAGTTTATTTTATAGCGTACTTTCGAATATAGGTACCTTTATAGGATGATGATGACGATTTGCCATCGATTTCTATTCAATTCAAACCGGTTGAGAATACGTTGTAGAGCCTCAAAAATCCCCTTTTTACTGCGATAAAAGGGTTTTATCGGCACTGGGTCAGCAAAGTGTATGTAAATGAGAGCGCGGAGGACGGTGGCGGGCGCGGGTGGCGGCGGGCGCTGCGATATAGAAGCGGAATTGGCGTCTTGGGCGGTATTACAACTCGTGAGATTTATAATGGCCATATAAGCATCATCTTACGGGAACTGATATATGTAAGGCTATTATAGCATGTGATGAATGTACGTATGAGTATGCTATCGTTTAACATATAATCTTCCGAGTAACGAATGTCCTTATTGGCATAGTTTAGAAATTACGGTATTTTTAAATTATAGCATACCTACACTGTTTTGAGGAACTTTTTTTAATTACTGGTTTTTTTATCTGATATTCACGCCGTGCATACTTTTAGCGCAATCTTCAACATCTGGGTATTCGCGAATTCTTCGCCTAAACCTCCTTCATAATTCATAAATCACACCATCCATTGGTGAAACCGTATGATAATTCGTTACGTAGTTTTGAGTTTATTGCGCTCAGACAGACAGACAGACTTGCCTAATAAGACTTTATGAAAATTCACAAAAAATCTAGGTTTGTATGGGGGATGCCCTATTTAGATTATTCCTGGAATCACGTTTATTCGTAATAGGAAGAGTAATCCCTATATATAGTAGGCTATAATCTAGTTTATGTTAGATAAAGTGACATTCAAGCAAAGTTTCATCAAAATCTCAAGTTCGCTTCTTTGCCTAAACCTTTTCACTCGCTCGAAAGTAACAAGCATTATGATAAAAAACAGCCTCAGTGTTCAATTCATCATATCAGCTCTTATACGTCCCCACCGAGGGGCTAGAGTCTACCCTGAATTAGGGCGATCAGGCCTTAGTCGACCACGCGGGCCCAGTGCGGGTTGGTCGACTTCACACACAACCTGCGAGTTTCTCCGCAGGCGTGTGCAGGTTTCACGATGTTTTCCTTCACCGTAAGAGCGTCGGATAAACATATGAAAACTAAATTCTAAATCACAGTGGTAAGTGGCAGGATTCGAACAACGACCTCCCGGACAGGAGGAGGCGGCCCTAGCAGTTACGCCACCGACCAGTGTTCAATAACATTGATGATTATACTGATTATAAAGTGAATTCAGTTATTTTTAATTTACATTTTACAGCACAAAATCTGCATACAAATTGCTTTTTTACATTTTCATGTCTGATAAAAATTTAACAATGCCAAGTCTGAAACTGAAGGCAATAACGTGCCTTTTACTGGATTGTATTTTATTAAGGAGTTCCCCTACCTAACAAGTGCCGCTATCAGATAATAGTTATTTATGCCACTGCCAAGTAATGAGAGGCATTGTAACGAAGCGAAGCTGAGTGACACAATAGACAGCACGAGTGTTACAATGGATAATTGCGTGCAGTGGCATGCAATACTTTTTCTACGACTATGAAATAATAAAAATACATTGAATTTTTGTCATAATCATATACTGAATTTTTGAAGCCAAAGCTATAAAAATATTTAAAAACCTTCATTGTAGTACAGTTGTATCGTTTTAAAATGATCATTGTAAAACGACTTGTAGGAATGAATACTTTTGTGATATGATTTGAGGTTATGTATTAAGCAAATTACCAACTTGAAGTAGAAAAAAATAATTACTCGCTGAGTAAATACTTTAACGAAAATTTTAAACGCTGAAAATAGAGAATGGATACTGTAGTTTATTTGAAAACTATCAACTCTGTGAAACGTAGTTTGTTGTGGCGACTTTTAGCACTTATGCTATCTGTAGATACAGTGAACATTGTTTTAAATAGTTGATAGTTTCATAAACAAACTACAATATTTTCTTAATTTTCATCGTTGAAAATTTCCGTTAGATTATGTAATCAGCGAGTAATTAATTTTTAACTGAAGGCAGCGCTAGTTAGCTCGGGGTAGCCCCTTAAGGTGTAGCCTTAACTTTACAGGATCTGGTGTCGATTAGGTAACTATCTTCGGTTTGGGATAACATATATGTGAAATGGTGGATCCCTTTGCTTTAGTGTTATTAAGACGGATAGGCTCTTGATTCTAGTTAAGTAAGGTTAGCTGGGGTTTGTGTGTTTATCTGCAAGTAACGAACTTGTGGGTAGAGTTATGTAGCCCATTTTGTTTCTCATTGTTCCTTTTCATGAAAAGATCTTAAGCCTACGATCACCTACGCGAATACGTACGATTAGATTTTCTTTAATTTTTAGCCGCTGACAAAACCAGTGGGCGTTATAAGTTAGTTTAATGTGTGTATCTGATTGTCTGTCTGTGGCATCGTAGCTCCCAAACGGAGGAACAATTTTTTTTGTTTGACAGGTTACTTGATCGAGAGTGTTCTTAGCTATGACTCTAGAATATCTGTTCAGCCGTTTTGAAGATCATTAGCTCTTTTCTAGTTCATGAAAAACTTTCACAGATCTGATTGATTCGAAATTTGGTATCTTGTTTTTATATATCTATCTTTGGTAAAGAAAGGAAAATGAGATAGTAAGGAAGATGGAAAAACAAGGAATCTAAAGGACCTTTAAAAGATTGTAACGTCGGAGCATGCCTGGTAGACTCATAAGCACCCTCATAATATTATGTATAGTAAGGTACATCCTACTAATATTATAAACGCGAATGTTTGAATGTATGGATGTTTGTTACTCTTTCACGCCACAACAGATAAACGGATCTGGATGAAATTTGGTAGGTAGACAGATTAGGACCTGGATTAACATATAGGCTACTTTTTCCCACGCTTGCGAGCCGCTTGCGGCTGGCGCACTGCGCACCCTCGAAGACACTAAAGGAACTATGTTCACGCAAGCGAAGCCGCTGGCAAAATCTAGAAAGTAATAATATTAAGTTTTCTTTAGATTGAAACATTTCTACTGCATTTGTTTACCTCCACTGAATACATATATCTATCTCATTTCATAAACGAATTGGTTTACGTCAAGTAGCCCTCAAGCTTACTCCGGACACTTCATACGCCGGACGAGAAATGACATGTCTAAAAACAAATGAAGAAACAAATGAAATCGGCGAAATCCTATACGTTCGAGAACCAAACTTAAACCAAATTGTATCAACCTGGGAGACGAGGGGTGAAGTGGAAATCTAAAGAGCGGCAGGGAGTGTCCATACTGTATGTTAGTACTAATATGTATACTTTGCCTCAAGTTTGGACTAATACGTCGGGCGAGGCTTTCCCGGCTACCCACGACAAGGACTAAATACTCAAAAGGGCCCTTTGATGCAATCGTGTACCTTGCGAAGCTGAACTTTTGATATTGATAGCTTTCATAGCTTTGCTTGCTAGTCCTAAGCGGCAATGCTACGACACATATGAAAAAGAAATCTCAAGTTTAAGCAATAAACAGTGTATTAGACATACATGAGCATCGGTGGCGTAACGGCTAGGGCCGCCGCCTCCTGTCCGGAAGGTCGTGGTTCGAATTCTGCCACGTACCAATGTGATTTCGAATTTAGATTTCATATGTACGTTTATCCGACGCTCTTACGGTGAAGGAAAAACATCGTGAGGAAACCTGCACACGCCTGCGGAGAAACTCGCAGGTTGTGTGTGAAGTCGACCAACCCGCTCTGGGCCCGCGTGGTTGAATAAGGCCTGATCGCCCTAATTCAGGGTAGGCTGGAGCCCCTCGGTGGGGACGTGTATGAGCTGATATGATGATTATAGACATAAAAATAATAGTAGATAGGTAATAAATTCGAATGTTATATTGTATGCATGTTGTAGTCCCAACACTTTTGCAATAATAAATAGCACATAAGCTTCAGACAATAAAATTATTTATTTATTTACACTTATAGTACACCAAAACAATTTCGTAATATTAAAACTTAGAGATACTGTAATAAAGTGTACAGTAGGCGGTCTTATTGCTAAAAGCAATCTCTTCCAGACAACCTAAATATAATATAAACGACATTCATTCATTCATAAAACACTGTAGAAATCAACACTGTAAGCAATGATTCAAACCAAGCCTAATGCGAGCAGACGAGGCGGCGATGACTCACTAACTAGATTCAGTCCCATCTAAATTCTTAAATGGCTATCACAAGTTTATACAGGCCATATCTGTGGTATAATGTAACAGCCATCACTGGTATCGATTCACTGAACGGCCGGCCGGGTATATTACAGTCGTGGGGCGCATCGCACGACTAGGCTTTGTCGCAAGGCAGCTATTTGCCTCGTGATTACTCTGGCCTTGCTGCCCACATGTTAAATGTTTCATCATCATCATCATCATAATATCAGCCGAAGGACGTACAATGCTGGACATAGGCCTCCCCCAAGGATTTCCGCGACGACCGGTCATTGCTCCTCCGAGTAGGAGGGCTGCCTACGCTACGTTTTCCGGTTGCCACTCGAGAACTTTACGGTCCCAACGGCCATCCGTTTTACGTTAAATATTTGCCACTTGCATACCAAAAGTGCCGTTGGTAATAAATGTTTATTCAATTTGACATCCCGTATTTAAGGAGAAAGAGAGCTTAGATAAGATAGTGATTGACGAAACTGTCAAAATTGATGCTACAATGACTGATGTGATGAACCTTAAAACTCGGGTAAATAATGATATAAAAGATTACTTACTGTAGCAAAACTTTTTGCTCCAAAATCAATCTCCTGCGGTGTAGATTCACATTTCGAACCGTTGGTTTTTTTTAAATAAATTTAAATTTTAAGATGCGAGTAATTTTTGACAGAGCCTGGAGTTTGTTAATTTTTTTACAGAAATAAAAAATTGTTATTTTCACCAAAATTTTAAAGCGTCGGCGGCTCAACCGGTAACGACTCGGTTCTCTAACCAGAGGTACCGGGTTCAAATCTGGACGGCCAAGGTACCCATGAGTTTTTAAAAACTTACGTACATATACTTACCGATTACTTTAACTGTGAAGGAAAACATCGTGAGGAAACCTGCACACGCAAGTCGACCAACCCGCACTGGACCCGCGTGGTTGACTAAGGTCTGATCACCCTAATTCAGGGTAGGCTCGAGCAACTCGGTGGGGACGTATATGAGCTGATATGTTGATAGTTTGTCTGTTTTTTTTGAATAAGATGCTATAAATATTCCCGTACCCTCGCCGGATATGTAGAGGGTTTCACTACTCCATTACGAGTATCCCGACTTACCTTAAGATCTGAGTGGCACAGCCGACCAACATCCTAGAAGGCAACTTTCCACACTCGTGCCACCGATGGTTGCTGGATTCTCTCTCTCTCTCTTGTCGTGTGGCACAATTAACTGTGCTATCCAAGGTATACACGGCGGTTGCCTGGTGTTGCTGATGCTAAAGGAAGTGATAAATTTTTTAATGTCTTTTTCCACTACATAACCAGGAATCTTCATTTAGACTTCATGAACTTTTTAAATTTTTAAGTTGCGTAATATGTGTAGTAATTCAGTAAATTTTTAAGGCGTAAAGCTTTACTACAACCCCGTACGTACGTGGTTGCCACTTAAACACTCCTCTAGTAAATATTTAAAAATGAATTAATTAAAGGTGTAATTTGTTACTGTATGTTAAAATTGGGTCAAAGTTCTACAGGGTCAAATTTCCTTTTTTTTGTACTCACTGGCTATTTATTTTCTTTAGTTCCAATGGCGATAAAAAAACTTTTTAAACGGTTTAGCCAATTTTATCTAGACGTTTAATTATATACCTGTAACGCGGTACGCTGTTATTCGTTCTTGTTTCATTCGAGCTTTTCTTCATTCCATCTAATTGTTCTTTTACGCATTTTACGTAACGTTTTTTCCATAAAATCTTCTCAAAAGGCTGTCGTTCCCTGAGAGAAGAAGTGTACATGTGTATATAGTTATTAAGTGTGATAATCACGTAATACATTTCATAGCTTGCGGTTATCATGCCAACCTGCATGGAACGGATGTTAGGCGAGCGGGGTCGGTCGGGCGGCTAGGTATGGGCAAAGTATATATTATATTAGTACTAACATGCAGTATGGACACTCCCTGCCGCTCTCTAGATTGCGACCTCACCCCCTCGTCACCCAGTTTGATTACAGTTTGGTTGTCGAACGTATAGGATTTCGGACGCCATTTTGTTCGTTCCGTCATTCGTTTTTTGAAATGTCATTTCTGGCCCGTTGTATGAAGTGTCCAGGGTGTGGTATGGGTGATGGAACGCGGTCGTCTAATACGACTATGTTTAGCATGTCGTCTGTGCATTTGATTTTAAGTGTAATACACAAAAATATCTTCATTATCAAAGTATTATTATGTTAAAGTTACAGATATATATTTTTAATTTTCTTTTATGGTAATATACTTGAATTATTTATTTATTATTATTTAATTTATTCATTTACGGGCTGTTTTCCGCGGGTTTACTCGCGAGGATTTCGAGCGTGAGCGGTGCGTGAGCCGCAAGCGTCTTGAGATCTTTTTTCTGATCCTGGAGGTCCATTCTAAACATTGGAGAAATAATTTTTGAAATTGGCTGAAATGTTCCGGAGATAAGCTCTTGAAACCAAACTTACATCCTTACAAAAACTTTATCTCTTTGTAAAATTTGCTTATCATATTGTTGTCTAAAGGTACCGAAGATATTTTTTATAAGTGTCTACAACCTGTATGCAAAATTACAAAAAAAAAACTTCGCAAAAATGTTTTTTCTTATGGACAATGAAAGAAAACAATTGAATACAGTTTGAATTGAAAAGTCAGTAATTAATACGGAGGCTTTTTGTTTGAGGCTTTTTATACAGGCTGTTGTTTTGGTCGACAGCACCCTTTTCGGTAAGGATTCATGAAAATGAAGAAATTTTGTTCTACAACTTTGGCTGAAATCGCAAAAAAAAATTGAATTTTCATACAAATCGATCAGCTTGTTAACCAATTTTATATGGAAAGACCATTTTTTTCTAAAAAATTTAACAATGTGTTCCTTAGGAAAAGTTGTTTAGTTTTATGAGTTTTTTGTCGACCAGAGCAACACCTGTATACACGTTATACACTTTGTTTTTACACAATACAATTTCGCTTAGTTCGCATGAAGTAACGCGTAGCAAAGCGGAGCTGTAGCAATGCGAGTGTTTCCGGTTTATAGCGGAATATCATAGAAAACGCGTGGCGAGAAATCGAAATAAGCCCTTATAGGAAAATAAATATAAATCAAGCCTATTTATAACACACTAGTATTCCCGGCGAAATTCGTACCACCTTACACTACACTACACTACCCTACCCTACCCTACACTACACTACCCTACACTACACTACCCTACACTACACTACCCTACACTACACTACCCTACCCTACCCTACCCTACCCTACCCTACACTACACTACACTAAACTACACTACCCTACCCTACCCTACATAAGAACCTTCTCCTGACAATAACGCACTCGACAAAAAAAGAAATAAGCGAAATCGGTCAAGCCGTTCACGCGTGATGTCGTGATCCAAGAAATAGGGATTCATTTTTATATACTTACTAGCTGTCCCGGCGAACTACGTACCGCCTTACATTACACTACCCTACCCTACCCTACACTACCCTACCCTACACTATCCTACTCTACACTACACTACCTTACCCTACACTACACTACCCTACCCTACACTACCCTACCCTACCCTACACTACACTACCCTACCCTACCCTACACTACCCTACCCTACCCTACACTACCCTACACTACCCTACCCTACCCTACACTACCCTACCCTACACTACCCTACCCTACCCTACACTACCCTACCCTACATACACTACACTACACTACCCTACACTACCCTAAACTACACTACCCTACACCACACTACCCTACACTACACTACACTACCCTACACTACCCTACCCTACCCTACACTACCCTACCCTACCCTACACTACCCTACCCTACCCTGCACTACCCTACCCTACACTACACTACCCTACCCTACATAAGAACCTTCTCCTGACAATAACGAACTCGACAAAAAAAGAATTAGCCAAATCGGTCCAGCCGTTCTCGAGTTATGCGCTTACCAACACATTTTGCGATTAATTTTTATATATTAGATGTATAGGTAAATAGGGTGACCCAGCGCTGTGGGCTATGTGGGGGGGGGGGGTAAGTACTGGTAGGTAATTTTCTCAAGGGATATTTTATGTTTTAAAAGTAAGTGGAACTGCATTCTCAAATCTTTAAAAATCGTATGCCGTAGCCGGGAATCGATTTGAGCAAAATGAAGAGAAAAAATCAGCTAAGTGCGAGTCAGAACCGCACACATAGGGTTCCGTACCATCATACTAGATGGCGCTAGTTTTTTTGTATGGAGATCCCCCCTTATTTTTTCACTTTTTCTAATTTTTTGTATTTGTTGTTATAGCGGCAACAGAAATATATCTGTGAAAATTTCAACTGTCTAGCTATCACGGTTCATGAAATACAGCCTGGTAACAGACGGACAGACAGCAAAGTCTTAGTAATAGGGTCCCGTTTTTACCCTTTGGGTACGGAACCCTAAAAATGAAAATAGTTTAACTCATAAAAGACAACAATAAATTTTTAAAATAACTAGATCTGCATTTAAAGATTTTTAGGATTCCGTATCTAAAATTAATATGACCCTTAAGCCTAACCGTTCATCTTTCTGCCTAATATTTAAAGAGTCGTTTAAAGCGGGAACGAAATCGTGGGTATCCACTAGTTTGGTATATTTTTAGCCAATACAGCGCGCCACGGATGTGGGATGGCCGGGCAGGCCAGGCAGGCCGCTACCCAATCAATTTATCACAGCAACCGTTGTCTTGACAGTCATCGGTTTTCGATACCCTGTTGACTAATTGACCGATCCACTCGTTTATCCGATAACAAATGTTTTCCATCGCTCCGTTTGAACATTATATCGCAGTTGTTTCAGTTGTAATGTTGGTTTTCGCTCACATGGTAACTGATGACTATAGTAAGTGTAAAGCTCACCTTGATACCAAACGCGACCAGTTAAAGGCCCGAACACCTGCGACCATTTCATACAATTACGAGGGTGGCATACTTAAATGCCCTCAGCGCGCGAGGAGTTTTGCTGCGAAGATTGGCTACATAAACCATCTTCGAGCGCACGCGCGGCAAACCGACTAGGAGTCGAAGTGATCGCCATGACCGAAATCGGTCGGATAGAGCATCATCATCAACTGATGACTGATAAGAATACATCATCACATCAGCTCGTATATACGTCCCTACCGAGGGGCTCGAGCCTACCCTGAATTAGGGCGATCGGGCCTTAGTCGACCACGCGGGCCCAGTGCGGGTTGGTCAACTTCACATACAACCTTCGAGTTTCTTTGCAGATGTGTGCAGGTTTCCTCACGATGTTTTCCTTCACCGTAAGAGCGTACTAGCTATATATTTTTGATAATAATTTACTTGTATTTCTACAAAAAATATATATCATATGTAGGTGTTTTACACGCTCTTTTAAACTGCTTTCTTTTTACATTATCTATTAAACTTTAGAGATATATTTTCAATGTTCCTTTCAAATTTTCTCGATTAAAAATTTCAAAAACCATTTAAAACTCAAAATCTGTAATTTCAAGAAATTGCAAATCTTTACACTATTTACAAATATGTAATATTTATTTATACCGCTAAACATCTGTTAAAATAGGCTATTTAGTTTTTCTAAATCATCGATACAAAATAAAAATCTTCGGCGCAGTAAAGCGACCAAGTTATAATTAGAACTATGTTATATTATGTAAAAAGTTTAAAGATATCCTGATAAATCTTGTGAAAATACCAATTTAACAAGTGACAAAAAAATTTAAAAATAAAAGAAAAGCGTTGTCAGCCCTGACGCGTGACAGGAGTTTCCTTATGAAACACATTTTTCTTCGGCTTCTGGCCTCGCCCTGCATGATCCGGGCTTCGTCCTACTCGGAGCTTGGGCTCCGGCCACACACAGAACGCTCCTTGCTTCGCCCTACGTGAAGCTCCTACTCGGAGGTCGGTCTTCGGCCTCGGATGGCTATTGTATTCTAGTATTCGTTGGTTTGACATGACAACCACAAATAGGAGTCGACTGCTTGCGATTTAAGTATCTGGAATAAGATGGTTATATTACTTAAAAAAAAAAAAAAAAAAGCGTTGGTGGCTCAACCGGTAACGACTCGGTCCATCTAACTAGAGGTACCGAGTTCAAATCTGGACGACCAATGTACCAATGAGTTTTTCAAAAACTTACGTACATATAATTACCGATTGCTTTAACGGTGAAGGAAAACATCGTGAGGAAACCTGCACACGCCTGCGAAGAAACTCGAAGGTTGTGTGTGAAGTCGACCAACCCGCACTGGGCCCGCGTGGTCGACTAAGGCCTAATCGCCCTGATTTAGGGTAGGCTCGAGCCCCTCGGTGGGGACGTATATGAGCTGATATAATAATAATAAAAAATTACTTAAAAGTTTTCTTGACGATATAAATACAATTTAGGTACTCATATTTTGATGCAAAAATAAATTAGAACTTTTGATCGGACACTAATAAAAAACTGAAGGTTTTTTAGGGTTCCGTACTTCAAAAGGAAATAATGGAAACCTTATAGGATCACTTTGTTGTCCGTCCGTCTTTCTGTCAAGACCGTTTATCTTGGGTACGCGTGAATTTATCGAGTTGAAATTAAAACCATATACTTTGATCTACAGTTTCTTGATGCTGTGAAAAAATAAAACTTCCAAATTAACGTTAAAAAAAGATATAGCCGTTTATGCCTTGAAAAATGTACAATTTGAGACTTTCTAGGGAATCAAAATTCATAGGGTATTTTCAGTTGACCTAGAACTATGAAATTTGGCAAGTCATACTGTCTTATTCTTCAAGTATAGCGAAAAATCTGAAAACTGTACTTTTGTAATTAAATCATGAAAAAACATAGTCTTTATTTCATACGTAATTAATTATGCAAGGAACGGTGGTCCAAACTTTGAATTAAGTTAACCGTGTCGTGTGGGGTATCGTATGAAAGGGCTTCATTGACACAAGCTTAAACTGATTTTTAAATTATTTTCAATAGTTTTCAATTTATGACGGAGAATGAAAAAAAATCTTTTACCTTTTTTATATGTATAGGTAGGTACCTAAGCGGTAATTTTGGTGTAGATATGTAGTACCTAACAGTTTGCACTGTTATGATTTATATTACCTACCTAACATGTGTACAGAACCCTCGGTGGGTGAGTCCGAAATTTTTGTATTTACCATCCATTTTAAATTACAAAATCGACCAGGTGCGTGTCGGTTGGGCCACGCGTAGTGTAGGATTCCGGAGTCATTACTTGAAAACTGTTTGTCCCAAGACACTTTAATTAAGTTTAGAAATGCCAGGGACGACTTTGACTAGCTATATCTTGAAAACAGAACTTCAATATGAAAAAATTTTGGAGAATAAAATATATTTTGTTAACTCAAGTTGCTTAATTTTAAAATTATCATCATCATATCAGCCGTAGCACGTCCCCTGCTGGACATAGGACTCCCCCCAGGAAGAATTACACGACGATCGGTTCTGCACTATCCGCATCCAGCGGCTTCCCGCGACCTTCACCAGGTCATTAGTCCACCGAGTGGGAGGCCTGCCTACGCTACGTTTTCCGGTGCGTGGTCGCCACTCGAGAAATTTTCTACCCCAATGGCCATCTGTAATACGAGCTATGTGTCCAGCCCTCTGCCATTTATTCTTCGTTTGTTACTTTGGTTCTCCTATGGATCTCCTCGTTTCTGATTCGATCACGCAGAGATACTCCGAGCATAGCACGCTCAATTGCCCTTTGGGTGACCTTGAGCCTTCTTATACAGCAATTTGAAAAGGTCACAAATGATATTTTTTTTTAAATCTTCAACAGAATAATATTCAGTTTCCAACAAGAAGTTTTCAACCGGCGCCTAAATGCCTCGTCATTGGTTATTTCTTGCAGAGTGGACGAAGGTTGTTCGTATATACTAGGCCCTATTACACGAGGATTTCTCGTGGCCAGTGTAGTGCGTCGGGCACACATTTTAATCGCCGAATGTTTCTAAGTACGCGATGGCCGCCTCGGACTTGAAATTTTGTCCGCTCCTTCCACTAGGATCCCCCAAATCACTCCTCTAGGGGATCTTGCAGCACATGCTCATATTTTTGTCGTACGTATATCACGATAACAAAAATATGCTGGGAAAACATTGTCAATAGTAATTGTCAAAAGTTAATATCGTAATTGAACAATAAACAATTTTTTAATTCTAGTTACGCGAAGCTTTCAGTGTGCCCGAGGATGTTACTAGTAGGATAACAAAGAATTAAAATGCAACGAGACCATCAACAATGCCCAAACGCCACGGCAACACCATGTCATTAAGGAGGTTCCTGTAAGGTAGTGTAACATTTTCTTGCTACATATTCCAACTTCTTGCCTTTCGGTCTTTACAGTTTGTGGTTACATTCTCTTTATTGATTATGAGAGCCCGGTGGCACACACTGAAAACTTCATTCAACGGGTCAGAAATGACATTTCAAAAAAGGAATGACGTAACAAACAAAATGGCGGCGAAATCCTATACGTTCGACAACCAAACTGTAACCAATCTGTATCAATCTGGGTGACGAGGGGGTGAGGTCGGAATCTAGAGAGCGGCAGGGAGTGTCCATACTGTACGTTAGTACTAATATATATACTTTGCCGGTGGCACGGACGTAGAAAGAAACACTCTGTCACGCAGGTTTTCACGATGCCGGGCAACAAGTAGCTTTCCGCATAGTCGTGGAGTGGAAAAACCCTAAATCGTAAAAAGGACCGGAATTTTCAACACCACGCAGCACAAAGGTAAAACGATAAAAGGTGTATGAAAATGCTTACCTCAAAATAAACGGGGAGGGAACCGAAGATACCTAATTAACAATTAAAACATCTTATAGTGGTAAAAGTGAGAAAAACATATTTAAAAAAAAACACACCGGTAGCACTCTGGGAGTGCCGGCAGAAGTGAAAACTTTAGTATTAACGTTGTGTTTAATTATAAGTACAAAAATACTATCATTTATGAGGTAGAATACAATGTTTATTTATTGCGCTATCGTACACAAATATGACAATTTACATGTTATTATTCATAATATTATATCGTTATTTATTTATATATTACATTAATTTTTATCTCTTAGAAATATCAACTTTCATCCATAATTTCGACGACTTTTTCACCATCGTTATTACCAGAATCATCATCGCAAATTTCTAAAACTGATATAATCGGTTTATGATAGCTGAAGTAAGAAACAAACAGTTTTGATTCGAATCTATTTAAGTGTCTAATAAAGACCGCATCAATTGTTGTTTTGTATTTCGTTGTGCTAAAATTGCGATCATTTGACATAGTTAAACCAAATTCATTATTTAAAAATTCAATTAATGATTGATTTTTATCCTCTGCAAAATTGATATTGAAATCTCCACTCAAAATCATTGGCAATTTATCAAAGCTTTTTCCAATCATTTGTAAGTAATTTTATACGTAATTATTAAAATAGTTCTAGAAAATTCTCGGCTTTCAAGTATAAATTATACTTCTCGACACTAGGTGGCGTAACTTTTGTGAATAAAAAATACGAGTACGTAAAGTTCCGCATTGGTATATAGTTATAATCATACGTGGATACTGAAAATTAAAGTATACAATTAAACCTGAATACTTTTTAGTCGCCAAAACAGTACTTTAGTGATTTTTATAATTATATTGTAAACAGGCCGCCATCTATCGTCAACAAGAACAACTATTTTCAACGTACCAAATATCCAGGGCCGATATTGTAAACAGGCCGCCATCTATCGTCAACAAGAACAACTATTTTCAACGTACCAAATATCCAGGGCCGTAATTAGATTCAAATAATTTTACCGAATAACACACGGCTATGGTCAGTAATGAAATAACATTTTCATAGCAAATATTTTCAAGTAACAAAGATCTGAGTTGTATACATACTCGTACTATTCTCCGTGACTGTTCATGAATTGAAAGAACTTCGAATGTTAAATAATCATTTTATTCATATTAAGATAATTTACCACCTAGTTAATTTTATTTCTTTTTGTTTGTTTTAGATTTCCATCCGATGATAATTTAAAACAACAATGGATCACAAAAGTGAATAGACCGGATTGGACTCCGACAAAATATACAAAGATTTGTTCTTGCCATTTTAATGATGCAGACTTCATAGTGACAAAAAAAGGCCATAAAAAATTAAAGATGGGCACTTTACCTAGTTTAAAACTGGATTTGTCGGTTGGTTTCGGTATTGTTTGTATAACCGAGTTTCAATTATTTTAGGAGAATAAGTATGTGTTTCATTTTATTTTTAAATTACAGCTTTGACCAATCACCGACTGTAAATCATATTATACTGCTGATTAAATCTTTATCAGAAAAATATATAGAAATTCGTTTTAAGCATTTCGCAACCATTCAAAACGATAGGGCAACGAACCGACAACAACTAACTAAAACTGTTATTTTCGCAGGTAATTGAATTTTGTAAATAAAATTATGTTCGTAATAATAATTTGTCTATTATTTTGTGCTAGAAATTTTAAGTTCGTCAGTACACATACAAAACAGTAAAAATGTTAACCCTCATTTTATTCATTTATTACACAAACTTTTTAAAGCTCATAGTTCTGAGTACGTCCCATTACTTTCTACACTTATTGACATCTAGTGTGAAATAGCTGAACTACGTAGTGACATCAATATGTCGATGTTAGGTCGCTAGGCGAGTAGTTTTGCTACTAAAGAGTGGGAGATACTTGTTCCTCTCCCTTCCCCTCGATCTTACGCTTTTTCGATCAGCATCACGTGACCCTGACGCGAATTTGGAAGTTTTTACCCATCCAACAAAAAGTGCTCAGCGCCGCTAAAGAAGTTTTCACTTCAAAAAACGACGGGTTGCACTCCGGGAGTGCCGGCAGAAGTGAAAACTTGAATATTAACGTTGTGCATTTTTGATATTTTGGAATGGTTAGGGAACAATGACTTATATATTACTGGCTGTTCAAATCTGTGTTAGGGAATAATTTTGCACGAATTGCTTTGATTATCAGTATAAAAGTACTATCATTTATGTGGTAGAATACAATATTTATTTATTGCGCTATCGTACACAAACATGACAATTTATATTACATTAAAAAGTTTATGTCTCAGAAAAATCAACAAAAAATCAACTACATCCGTCTTACTAATTTTCGATCAGGTCACGTGTCCTGACGCGAGTTTAACATTTTTTACCCATTACAAAACAAGTGCACAACGCCGCTAAAGAAGTTTTCACTTCAAAAAGTCCAGTAGTAAATCAATCAATCCTGAATCCTGAATCGATGACAATCCTGTGTGAAAAAACAAAAACACTGTACCTGTCTAGCAAAATTTTCGAATTCCACAGTAATTTTGATAAAGAGAATGTAACCACATACTGTAAAGACCGAAAGGCAAGAAGTTCGAATATGTAGCAAGAAAATGCTACAGTAGGTACATCAATAGGGCTGTTACAGTATCTATGTACATGTCGATAAGTTACATTTGTATGATCGAACATTATAGAATTTTTGGATGAATCCATTCTCTTTTAACCAACTTGGGCACTTAAACACCATTTTAACGTTCATTGTTTTTAGGGTTCCGTACCTTACCCTGTCTGTCTGTCCGACTTTTAAAAGACTATATCTTTTGAAACGTGATATTTGCCGCCTGAAATTTTCGCAGAATGTGTTTTTATAGAGATTTACTAACAAAAATAAAAAAAGTAAACAATTAGAGGTGTGGTACATACAAGAAACGTATATTTTTTTTGCTCTATCATTAACAAGGTAATGTATACAAGCACTTTTCGCGTCTTGATTATGTTCCACCTGCTTGGTTCACTTGGGTGGACTACGGGAATTGTGATTTTAGTACTCTCTCTCTTATCGTGTGGCACAGTTACCCGTGCTATTTAAGGGATAGACGGCGGTTGCCTGGTGTTGCACTTAGCATCACCTCCGGTCACGTGTAGTACTACTCCTACATCATAACAAAAAATAATAAAACCTAATCAATTTAATTAAAAATTTAAAAACCCAACTGCGTGAAAACGTTACCTCTCTTTTTGGGGCAGTCGGGTTAAAAGGTATCCTATATTACTTTCGGGATCATGATGAAAATGACACCTCGCACTCCAAATTTCACCAAGCCGTTAAGGCTACAGGCTCAGCCAAAGAAACAGACATACATACATACACCCGAAAAACATTACCCTCCTTTTTGGGCAGTGGGGTAAAAAAACTGGTCATGTATTAATCGTAGAGTGAGAAAAATATAATTTTTTTGTCGCTCGAGTTGATTGATATCTTTTGTTTTAAACATGTTTGGAATGAATACGTATGATTGTTATTCTTTTGTGGAGAGGTATGTTGGTACGGAAACCTCGATGCGCGAGTCCGACTCGAACTTGGCCGGTTTTTTCATGATTCTGCTTATCTAACATAAAGCGTTTTAACTAGCTAAAAGAATTAACAAAGATATTTTCATTTCAAAGTTGCAAAACGCAGAGGAAAATTTAATTTTCCAGCTTTTCTTTTTCTCGTGAATCCTTGCTACCACTCCAGGTTGAGCGAGACTCTCATTAGAATATTTCGTTAATTACGAATTTCTGCCACAGTCGAGTCGAGTCCTACCTGTTGCCCTCGTTATAATCGTGGAAATTACACCCCGCTTCGAGAAAACGGCGGAAATTTAACATAGGTGCTCTGCCTCCTTAAACAAACGTAAAAAAACATAGTACTTATGAATGTTATTGTGTCAGTGATTGTGTTTTTTGCCGGATTATGGCAAAGCCAACAGAAGAGTTATGAATCTTAAAAGTATGTGTATGCGTGCATACTTATATAAATAAATTATAAATTGACATTCGTAAATGCAATGAAATTTAGAGCTACCTATGTCTAAAATACTGAGCTTAGTCACAAAATCGATTCCCATTCAAAATTACATTTCAAAAATTACTACTTCTTAAAAATGGATGGGCCGATTCTAATGAAACTTTATACACATAAGCAACCTAAAAATAATTACATTAAAAAAATTGTGTTGTCACTAAATAATTGTAATTTAAGTTTTCCATAGTAATCTTCAAATTTGCTGATCGTTTTAAAGATTAATTGTTTTGAAAATGTTTACCAAGATCGCTCGGAAGCTATATCGGGATATTCTGAATAGCAGTCTATGTCACTTTCCACCCCCTCAACTATTTCTATGCAAAAAAATCACGCCAATCCGTTGTTCCTTTGCGACGCCGACGTGCAAGAGTGTGGAAATGAGTTGGCTCTGTTTATTAGTATTCTATGACATTTTCCACCCACTTAACCATCTCTGCGCAAAAAATCACAATGTTCCGTTGCTCCGTTGCGATTTTAAAGAAAGTAACCAAAAAAAGTATTTTTCAGTTCCCTCGGGACAGATCCCGATGCATTTATCGGACTATGCTATTTACACGGGATAAAATGTAGCCTATGTCCTTTTCCGTGACACAGGCTACGTGCATGCTAAATTTCGTCAAGATTGGTTGAGGTGTTCAAGCGTGAAGAGGTAACAACAAACACATTTATTAATTACTAGCTGTCCCGGCGAACTACGTACCGCCTTACATTACATTACACTGCCCTACCCTACCCTACCCTACACTACACTACCCTACCCTACACTACCCTACCCTACACTACCCTACCCTACATACACTACACTACACTACCCTACCCTACACTACACTACTCTACACTACCCTACACTACACTACCTTACCCTACCCTACACTACCCTACCCTACACTACCCTACCCTACCCTACATACACTACACTACACTACCCTACACTACACACCTTACACTACACTACCCTACCCTACCTACACTACCCTACCCTACCCTACCCTACACTACACTACCCTACCCTACCCTACCCTACCCTACCCTACATAAGAACCTTCTCCTGACAATAACGAACTTGCCAAAAAAAGAATTAGCCAAATCGGTCCAGCCGTTCTCGAGTTATGCGCTTACCAACACATTTTGCGATTCATTTTTATATATAAGATTCCAAGGATTCAGTGAATGAATTTATATATTACTTTGTTTAAAATAATTTATTTTCTGACATGATTTGGACGAATTTAATTATTTAAATTAGATGAGTCTAAAATTGTGCTTACATAAGGCACTTTGGTACATCTTTCATGGAAACTTGTAGTGCCATTTTGAGCTCGGGGGCTCATGTCGGTACACCTTGTATTCGCCTGTTCGCGCGTGTTATTATAAATTACTTTTTAGGGTTACCATCATAGTAAAAAAACCCCACTTAATATTATTATTTTTTACTTAAAATAGCTGTAAAGATTTTGATGAAACTCTGTGCGTTACTAAATAGTTCCGGCATTCTAGCGGTAGATATTTTATTTGGTCCGTACTTAAGACAGAAATAGACTGTATTATAAAAGAAATAAGATTGTAACAATTCTATCTCTAGGTAGATATTTTTTTTATCTCACTTGATGGTAAGTGATCTCAGATGATGCCGAAGATGGAAGCGGGCTTATCAAGATTCCCCTACGCAATGGGGATCTGGCTATCTTATCTTCAAACCGGAACATATCAATGCTGTTTACATTGATGTTTGGTGGCAAGACTTAGATAAGATGGTGGTAGCTAGCTAATCCGAACCTATAGTAACGTTAGTACTAATATACATACTCGTATATACTTTGCTATAGTCATATACCAGATTGTAGCCCACAGTAATACCACTGTGTACCTACTCTCTGACACAGCGCCACTATTAGACGCGAGCAATCAAACCTCTGAGTTAGTGCCCCCGGACAATGCATACACTGCTCTCTAGGTTGCATACAACGGTCGTGAAATGACATTTGTAAAAACAAATGACGGAGCAAACAAAATCACGGCGAAATCCTATACGTTCGAGAACCAAACTATTACCAATCTGTGTGACGAGGGGGTGAGGTCTAGAGAACGCCAGGGAGTGTCCATATTGTATGTTAGTACTAATATATACTTTGACTAGAGTATGGAATTATACATCAAGTTGTTTACTTGACTAACTATGGTAAAAACTACATTTCTGAGTAGAAATAGAGATAACTGAATAAAATAACTCGTTTATAATTAGAATCCAAGCAGAATGCAGGCATAACCAATATTGTAAGTATCTTTCGGCGGCGACCCGTCCACCCACCAGCTTCACCCACCAGTGGGTGCATGGGGAATTTCTTTTTCCCCGTGCACCCACTGCTACCTTATGCATAAGGCAGGAAAAATGTAGACTTAACCCTAGTTCCGATGACACTCGACATACTGAAATCCACTCTGGATAGCAACTGATAACGGTTGTTTTTCCTAAACCCTACCTCACTGTTATGACGTTAAACTGTAGCACGACTTGTAGGTATGGTTTGTAAGTATGATAAGGGCGTGGGTTAAAGAAATGCGTGCTCACATAAAATATTTAATGGTAAAATAAAGACCTAAAAAACAATAATTAGATAATACATTAAACACTTAAATTTTTAACACAATTCACAAAAACATCTTACCCAAAAAAGGGTCTTAAGAAAGCAGCAAAAATAATTATTTATAATGAAAGTTAAATCTAATCTTCTATCTAATATATAAAAATGAATCGCAAAATGTGTTGGTAAGCGCATAACTCGAGAACGGCTGGACCGATTTCGCTAATTCTTTTTTTGTCGAGTTCTTTATTGTCAGGAGAAGGTTCTTATGTAGGGTAGGGTAGGGTAGAGTAGGGTAGGGTAGGGTAGGGTAGGGTAGGGTAGGGTAGTGTAGTGTAGGGTAGGGTAGTGTAGGGTAGGGTAGGGTAGTGTAGGGTAGGGTAGGTTAGGGTAGTGTAGGGTAGGGTAGGGTAGTGTAGGGTAGTGTAGTGTAGGGTAGAGTATGTAGGGTAGGGTAGGGTAGTGTAGGGTAGGGTAGGGTAGTGTAGAGTAGTGTAGGGTAGTGTTGTGTAGTGTAGGGTAGGGTAGGGTAGTGCAGTGTAGGGTAGGGTAGTGCAGTGTAGGGTAGGGTAGTGTAGGGTAGTGTAGGGTAGTGTAGGGTAGGGTAGGGTAGTGTAGTGTAGTGTAATGCGGAACGTAGTTCGCCGGGACAGCTAGTGATTGAATAAATCTGTTGGATGGTAGAATTATAATTTTTAAAAGATATTGTCAAATAGATGACAGCGTATGCGTGGAAAATTAATAGATGGAATAGAAGATCGGATGAAAGTAGAACGAATAACAGCGAACCGCGCTACAAAACATGACTCATATCTACTTTGATTATAGTTGAATAATAAAAACAACATTCCCTACTTGTTATCCTTACCCCTAGGAACTAAATTAAACCTATTTATGACTGAACTACATAACTGCTCTTTTATAACATCTTATCTACTAGCAAAGTATATTGTACTAGGTTACTGCCTTACTTAGTCACCTAAGTAAATCCTTGCTTTATGAAAATAACTGTATTCATTAGACGTTCTAAGATTCCTAACATTGTTATTCTTCTGACCTACCTAAAATCACATATCTACCTACTTTAAATGAGTTTACCCACTGCGTAGGGCTCTCTAGGTTTCCTACAATTCTGTAAAAGGTCAAACTATAAAATATACCGACCTACTTAAAATGGACCAACCCATTCACATTGGGCTTCCTACAGATTTCCACGTAAGTAAATCCCTAGTTTCCTAACAAAAATACTAAATTTATTCCTAGAATTCCAACAACTAAAATCTATCATATGCCTGAATTTGGTTCCTATTCTGTTACTTGCATTTCATGGCTCAGACGCGAGATGAGTCTGTGTTCTTCAGTAAGGTATGTTCACCCTTTCTGAAGAAGAACACCACCACACTTCTGTGCTATGCAGTAAGTGTTCGTCCCTCGAGTGTGACGGAATTGGTCAACTTCTGAAGAGCTTTTAGTACCAGTGTTCCACCTGCTTTCATAAGTTCAGTCGTAATTTAATCATCGCCCGGTGCCTTGTTGTTCTTGAGCTGTTTGAGAGCCATTCTAATCTCCAAGCTGACGTCCGGGATACCTTCGGTATAGTTTCCGGTAAAACCGACATAGCTCAAAGAATCGCTGAACTGAAGTGGCAGTGGGCAAGGAACATAGCTCGTAGAACAGATGGCCGTTGGGGTAGTAAAGTTCTCGAGTGGCGATCGCGCACCGGAAAACATAGCTTAGGTAGGCCTCCCACGCGGTGGACTGACGACCTGGTGAAGTTCGCGGGAAGCCGATGGATGCGGGCAACGCATCCTTGGGGGAGGCCTTTGTCCAGCTGTGGACGTTTTTCGGCTGATACGATGATGATGATGATGAAATCTGGCTCTTGGATCTTTAGCCTGATCGCTGACAGGTAGACTTGTGGTCATGTATAATCGTCCGTAGAACTTTTCAACCTATTCCAATAACTCAGGCTTAGGCAGGCTTAGACGATATGATCCTGCCGTCCTCAGTCTGGCTTAGCTGACTCTGTCCAACAGACTGATCCCTTGCGAATACTTTGGAGCCTTTATTGCACTCAATCACCTCTTTAATACGATTCGTATTAAATCGGCGTAAGTCGCGAGTCAGGGACCTGGAGTCTCTCTGTTTAGTCTTTTATACTGAGTACCGTCTTCAGAGGCCTGCAAGACTAACCTACGTCTTTCTTCTATAAGTTTTTTGGCGAAGTCCGGGAACTTTTTGGTGAGTCTTTGTGACCCCTGTAAAAGTATGGAACAAATTAAAAAAAAAACAATGTTTTTAGGGTAGGTACCTCCCCTACATGTACCCCGGGTGATTTTCTTTTTTACTTATCGTAAAATAGGGGTATCGTTGAATAGGTCTTTCAAAACTACTGAAAGTTTACGAAAATCATTTTTCCGACAAATGATTCGTTTAATGATTAAAAAGTTGCATGTCCTCCCTCATCCCCTACCAGCTAAACCGCTATTGGTTTAGGATTAATAAACCAACTTAAGGTGCGCAGTTGGATTTGTAAAAAATCCATAGATTTTCCTTACAAAATGCTCTATACTCGTATCAACTGCAAAAACAATTATGTTTTTTAAAATATAACTATAGTCACTTACCATCAAGTGAGATGAGGCCAAGTGCTTACCACTTGTGGATAAAATAAAACTTAAACTTAAAAAAATTGAAAAGATTACAAAACTCTACTTTGCACGTGGTCCACACGTACTTGGTCACTTTTTGATTTTTTTTGTATGGCAACTATCTTAAATGGCAACCCAGCTTGAAGCCGCTCAGAATTCTTCGAAAAATTATAATCAAACTCTTATTTTCAAAGTTTTATGTTAATTGGACCATTGTTTTACCCGCTAGGCAAAGCGTGACGGCCAAGCTGACGTTTATGGCAAACATGTTTTTTAGTTTATACGTGCTTTCAAATCCGTACGGCCAAGGTACCAATGAGTTTTTCGAAACATACGTACATATACTCACCGATTGCTTTAACGGTGAAGGAAAACATCGTGAGGAAACCTGAATGCACACAACTGCGAAGAAGCTCAAAGGTTGTGTGTGAAGTCGATCAATCCGCACTGGGCCCGCGTGGTCGACTAAGGCCCGATCGCCCTAATTCAGGGTAGGCTCGAGCCCCTCGGTGGGGACAAATATGAGCTGATATGATGATGAGGACTAGTGCTGTAGTACTTTGGGTAAAATTACAGAAGAAAATGTTCACTAAGAAAATACTTTCATTACTATCGCTGCGTTTGGTGGATCGAAAGTATAGGAAGTCAATAAGAGTTTACAATAACCTAACCGATTTAATTACTGACCTACTCAGTTACTGCGCTGGCTCAGCGACCCAGAGGTCCTTAACTTAGCCACACCTTGGACACTTCATACAACGGGCCAGAAATGACATTTCAGTTTTCACACTAAAACATCTCAATTCAGTTTTACGAAAATTACGCCATATTTTAGCTAGCACACGTACGCAGGCGTAAGTTTTTTTTATTATTATCATAAATAGGCTACAACAAGGCTTGGGATACTATTATTATAAGCATTAAAACCTCTTTGGAAGAGATGGCCTATTCCTTGATGTATCCGGTTCCGCTTTATTATATTTTTTCTCTTTTCTTCACAAAGATATAACCCGAAGAGAATCTAATCATAAGGAATGACGATGAAATCCTATACGTTCGACAACCAAACTGTAACCAATCTGTATCAATTTGGGCGACGAGGAGGTGTGGTCGCAATCTAGAGAGCGACAGGGAGTGTCCATACTGTATGTTAGTACCTACTAATATATATACTTTGCCTTAGCCTCTGACATTTCTTCAAGCCATCTTTTTTGATCCTGCGCCACTTCTTGCCAGTTGGCTTCATTCAGATCTTTTTCGACTTCATCTTTTCAGTGATAACTAGGTCGCCCAACCGGGCGTTTGCCGCTCGGTCGCCCTACATACGCTCTCTTGGCGGCGTGATCCTCCCCCATCCTCTCCACTAAGCCGAGCTACCGAAGTCTGGCAGCTTTGGTTTCTCCGATCATGTTGGTTTCGAAGACTAGGTCTTCATTCTCATAGTTTGTTCGGACTCTCCATGTACTGTCTTCTCGTCTGACTGGTCCCAGAATCTTCCCAAAGTTTATGAACCATTTTATTTATTAATTTTAAACCTGACTGCACAAAATGTAATGTTGGCCGTATTGATGTGATGGTCATCACATAACTTGCCATAATGGGCTAACTAGTATTAGCAGCTAAAATGTTACCTATATCACTCAGGGGGCCACACTCCAAAATCCATCATCCGTTTAAGCTACAGGCTCAGCCAAAGAAACACACATGCATACTTACATACTTACAAACATACACCCAAAAAACATTATCCTTCTTTTTAGGCAGTCGGGTAAAAAATGAATAAAAATAAATTTTCTATCTTACTTCCTAGCCTACTAATATTATAAACGCGAAAGTTTGTAAGAATGTATGGGTGTATGTTTTTTACTCTTTCACGCAAAAACTTCTGAACAGATCTGTCTGAAATTTTGTAGATAGACAGATTAGGACCTGGATTAACACATAGACTACTTTTTCCACTGCGCACCCTCGAAAAGTCATAGAAACGTTGTCCAAGCGGGTGAAGCCGCGGGAAACGGGCTAGTAAATTTATAACAGAACTTTCGGCGCTATTGGGAAATTGTTTATTAACCTTTGTTTTATTTGTTTGTTGATTCATTAACATATTCTACTTAATTTTCAGGTGCAAAAGTGTCGTCATAATCACCACTAAGTGTGGGTAAGTTGCATTTATGCATAAAAAGCTATTGTTGTTAACGTCACCACTGTTTTAGCTGTTAGACGATAATAGTTATTTATGATTCAAGGGTGGTAGAAGGGTAATTATCAAACGAGTGATATTTGTAAGCCCGAGCCACAGGCGAGGGCTTACCATCGTCACGGGTTTGTCATTTCCTTTTACACCCATGTATTATACGATACGATTCCAATACAGTTGTGAGAATACAGGTAATAGTTATTTATGATACAAGAGTGTTAAAAAGGTCAATAACAAACAGGCGAGGGTTTATCATCGTCACGAGTGTGTTAATTTCTTTTAAACCCATGTTTCATACAACGTTTTCAATACAGTTGTGAGAAAACCGTTAAATTAAAAAAAACGACCGTGACAGAAAAACAAAATACATGGGGTACATACCTATAAAGGTTTCGACAACCAAAGCTCATTTTACGTGATTTGGCTCATTTTAAATGTCCTCACTTTGTTTTTTGTTATACATACACTTATGTAAATTTTTTATTACACATATATAAACTTTTCATAATTTTATTCGTTTTTACAACTAAAACATCTCAATTCAGTTTTACGAAAATTGCGCTTTTATGTAGCTAGTAAACGTACGCATGCGTAAGTTTTTTTTAATATTATCATAAATAGACTACAATAAGGCTTAGGATAATATTATTATAAGCATTAAAACCTTCTTGGAAAAGATGACATATTCCTTGGTGTAACCTATGCGCTTCGTTCATATATATTCTCCTTTCTTCACAAAGATATATCCCAAAGAGAATCTAATCAGCTAGTGTTATGTACTGACCTCACGGAGGAACAACCAATCTCTTTTAAAATATTCTCCTTTCAAAAGTCTTAAAGAATATTCTGTATCTTTGGTTGTTATATTTTTTTATTTCCTTGAAATTTCTTGTTTATCAGAGCTACATTATTTTTAAAGTACCAAAGTAAAAATCACGTGTGAGGTAAAACCAATTTTTCAAGTTTCAAAGTACCACTTTTCTGTATTGTTCAATACAGATCAATATTTTTCAATACAGTTGCTCGAGTAGTAGTAAGTACTTATGCTAGTTTACTTTGCGCAAAATTTATTTTACCGCACACGTGCATTTAATTATGCCACTTTTTTAAAATTTCTAGCTCGGAGGAACAAGATATTTCCAGCAAATAAAAAAATATAATAACTTGTGATACATAATCTTCTTAAAAGGGGAATTTTAAAAGACATAGTTTTTTTCTCTGAAAGGTTAAATAACGCTAGTTGGTTAGAATCTCTTTGGGTTTTATCTTTGTGAAGATCGGAGAATAAACACCACGGTTGCCAGTGTCAGAAAGAGATAGACAGATGACGCATGAAGCGCATCATAGGTTGAACTACGAAAGCTTCAATCGAAAACCTTTAAGACAAAATTGTTGAAATGGCTTATTGACAAAAAATATTATAGCGTTAATGAATACCTCTGTCACAAAAATAAACTTGTTGACATTTGAATTTTCAAAGTTTACGTGACAAAATAATTATAATCTATGTTAAACATTTGCATGCCTTGCACAGGCGAAACATGATTGCAGTAAAAATTATATTAAACATCCTACTACCATGTTTGATGCAAATAAATTATCATTTCATTTCATTTAATTTTATTTCATCATTACAGCTCATACACGTCCCCACCGAGGGGCTCGAGCCTACCCTGAATCAATTGCTCGCAAAGTGGTACTTTAATATTATGCCAGTTTATTGTGCGCAAAATTAATTTAAGAGTATTTCGAATTATTTTTAAAATTATTCACGTGTGTAATCAGTTTCTCGGCCATACCTCGAGCTTCAAACTACGCTCTGTAAACAATGTACTATAAAATTTCAAGTGCACCAACATTAAGAAAGTCTGGACAAATTTCAGAAGACCTTGAAGAGGCTATTTAAAAGGTCGAAAATGTCCCGATCCCATCCACATCGATCGCGGTTCCTCGTTTAATCTGTTCCATCTGGCATTAGAGTCTAACTTGGACCATTCTCCGGCAATTTATGTTGATACTGTGTTACCGGTGAACCGAGCTGCTTACGCATTTCGCTCGGCTGCCCAAATAATGACATTATGATTTATGACTGAAGGGTTTATTTTGTGTGAACATAGTTGAACATGAGTGTTTGTTTAAATTAGTCATCATTTAATGATCATTTACCTATACTTCATTGAGAAGTGACTGAGATTGTGACTTTGCATATATCATGAGAAGTTATTGCAAACATGTTCAGATCAAAAACGTGGGTAGAGTTTGCTATGCTGCAAAACTTATAGTATTATTTTGCTTTTTTATTTAAATTGATCTCTGTATTCCTTTCTTTGACGACCACGTCACTATTGATATTGTGTATAATATACATATTATCTGATATTTATGACTATGAATATGTAACGTCAATATGAGCGTCGGTGGCGTAATGGCAAGGGCCGCTACCTCCTGTCTGGGAGGTCGTGGTTCGATCCTGTCCAATGTGTTTTCGAATTTCGATTTCATATGTACGTTTATCCGATGCTCTTATACGGCGAAGGAAAACATCGTGAGGAAATCTGCATACGCCTGCGAAGAAACTCGAAGGTTGTGTGTTAAGTCGATCAACCCGTACTGGGCCCGCGTGGTCGACTAAGGCCCGATCGCCCTAATTCAGGATAGGCTCGAGTCCATTAGTATATGAGCTGATGAGATGTAACGTAAAATAAATGAAACTAAACCAAACTATACTTCAGATATTTTCTAGCTTCGACTTTCTTTAAAATTGTCTGCCAGGTAAAGTATACCTCTACGAGAAAGCATTTGAAATGTGGCCTACATAAGACAGAAATCGTTTTTGAGAGAATTTGTTTTAAGAACGTTTCATCAAATCCCATTAAAACTTTTTCCATTAAACATTTTACTTTGGTACAAAAATGCTTTCATGTAACATTAAAGTTAATAACGGCATACCTACGGCTTGAGTTAATTGGGAAATATCTTGATACTTTTAATCGCCTTTTCTGAAGTTGAGTTGTTATTTTAACGATCTCGAATTAATATATTTCTACGAAGCCATTGATATAGGGTAGAGTAGGGTAATGGGAGCGGTCGTACCCATTGCTGTTAGTCTCTCAAGTGGCGCTCAAAAATGTTTGTTAAAATTGAACAATCGATAAAGTTTTCCAATGCGCTCATCTCAGTTTTACCCCGAGTTTAGTTGTTTGGGATATTCATGTATAAATTACCAGCGTTCAGATAAGAACCAGTTTTTTTAAACTTATTATGTTGTGTCTATGCCAGTAGCATAGCTAAGTTTGTGTTATTTAAAGTGTGACTCAATAAATTCTGATTAAAAGTCAAATTTAGACATAGACAAACAATATAATTATATGACAATAGAAAAATAAAACAAACACAATAGAAATGAAACAATATATTACTGGTGGTGACCAAACTTTAACTATTACCTATTAAAAATTTTATTATTAATAGTGGTTGGCGTGTAATGATAGCCTTAAAATCTATAAGCCTATTTTAAATGTAGCCTATGCTAAGTCTTACTAACAAGCTATGGATCACTGTTGTCTGAAAATAAAATATTGAATTGAATTGAATTATTTAAGACTAGCTTTTTCCCGCGGCTCCGCCTCGTGTACATCGTTTTTATGACTGTCTTTAAGGGTGATAAGTAAATTATGTCGTTTCCCACCTACTCAACCATCTCTGTGCAAAAAGTCACAACAATCAAGTATTTTTTTAGTTCCCTCAGGAACTGCATCAGATTATGCTATTTTCCCGGGATAAAAGTAGCCTATGTCCTTCCCCGTGAAACAGGCTACTTGCATGCCAAATTTCATAAAGATTGGTCAAGGCGTTGAAGCGTGAAAAGGTAACAAACAAACAAACACATTTTCACATTTATAATATTAAGTAAGGATTATTTGGTTTGTTACTTATTTTATTTCGGTGTTTAAATTAATTAGGGAAAGTTCACTTTTTGAGACTGATGAAAAATTAATGGCTCTCATATCCTTAACACTCAGATAATGAGAGGGAATGACTTCTTTGAAAACTATACTTTGCCAAAAAGAGGTATCGTAGTTATTTTTCCCTGTGATCCTATTGTTGTCAAATAAACAACGTCTACTTACTTATTTACTGGAACGACAGTCTCCATAAATGACGAAATTATTTTTTAATTTCCCTTTGCGGGCTCATTAAAGCACTTTCCCCTACATTTGTGATTTTATACACATAGTAGGCACAACTCGACATTGCAATGTATATGAAAAGTCGAGAAAACTAAAGGATATGATAGTGCAACTGATACATAGGTACATATTTTTATTTTAGAGTGATGAAGGAGTGAAGAAGATATTAAGATGTCAAAAGAATCGAAAAAAGGATGAAAATGATATGTGTGTGTGTCTGTGCGTCCGTCTGATGCTCTAGTTCCCAAAATACTAGATTGATTTGGGTAAAATTTGGGTTAGGACAAAAACATATTTTATTCTCTACTTTTTTAAAATTTTTCATATCTTGATTTTATTTTTAAATTGTCAACTATCGGAAGGAGCGGGACTCGCTGCGCCACTCGGGCGCAGTTGGAAGTTGCGGTAGTGCGCAAGGTGGCACGCGGTGCTTGGGAAAGAAACATATACATTCGAATACATAGTAAGAACTCCCACAGAGGCGTACTGGGCGAATGAACTCTGCGTATGTAGACATATCTAAGAAAAATAATAGATATTTTTGTAAAAAAATTAGATAGGTTTTTTGTTAAATTATATAAGGTGTAACAAAATTAGCTGAAACTATTTTAAATGGTGCTTCTACCCATGAAACTGAACAAAGTTGGAACCCATAGTCAAATCACAAAAAAAAATGGCTCTCCCAAACTAACTCGATCAGCTGATCAGCCAACTTAGTATGGGAAGTTCAAATTTTTTTTTTGAGATTTGACTATGGCTTTCATGGGGAAAATTGTTCAGTTTCATAGGTAGAAGCACCAGTTAAAATAGATTCAGCTAATTTTGTTAGATCTTATATATCAGAATCGTTTGCATATACAATCTGTATTAATTCAGATTTAATAACTTTGATTTTAACATGAATGAATAGGTCTCTAAAATGAACGTTAATTGTCTGCCACTTAAGAGTGGCAGTGGGCGGGGCACATAGCTAGTAGAACAGATGGCTGTTGGGGTTGATAAGTTCTCAAGTAAGAAGGCCTCGGTGGATCGACGACCTGGTGAAGGTCGCGGCAAGTCGCTGCATGTGGACAGCGCAGCACCAGTGGCTGTAGAAATCTGTGGGGGAGGCCTTTGTCAAGCAGTTAACGTCTTTCGGCTGATATTATGATAATGATGATTAAACATTATCCTATCCAATTACACGCTTCATTTAGTTTTAAAATGAAGCGTGCTGTGCTTGGAGTTTTAAAGCTAAATGAAGCGAGCTGTGCTCGGAGTTTTAAAGCTAAAAAAGCGTTCTGTGCTCGGAGTTTTAAAGCTAAATGAAGCGTTCTGTGCTCGGAGTTTTAAAGCTAAATAAAGCGTGCTGTGCTCCGAGTTTAAAAGCTAAATGAAGGGTGCTGTGCTCAGAGTTTTAAAGCTAAATGAAGCATGCGTGATCGAATCAGATACGAAGAAATCCATAGGAGAACCAAAAGAAGCAACATAGCTCTCAGAATTGTTAAACTTAATTCGCAGTGGGCGGGGCACATAGCACGGTGAACAGATGGCCGTTGGGACAGTATAGTTTTCAAGTGGCGACCGCGCACCGGAAAACGTAGCGTAGGAAGGTCTCCCACTCGGTGGACCGATGACCGGGTCAGGGTCGTGGAAATCCTCGAGGAAGGCCTTTGTCCAGCAGCGGACGTCTTTCGGCTGATATTATAATGATGATGAGGTCTTATTATCCAAGTAAACTTTATCCTATCCAATTACAGGGTTTAAAGGCTAAACGGGTTTAAGTTAGTGAAGTGCGCCATATGCCTATGATCTTGTTGTAGCTACCCCCAGCTCACTAGCGCCGCAATCAGTTAAAAAAAATTCTCGCTGGTACAGAGGCCAGCACATCAAGCTAGTGCGTAGTGCGATTCTGATCCATACGCGTACGGCATAAGAACGGAACAAAGTCCAAAGTGTCCAGCTTAATGTGCTGGCCTCTATACATACTTTAACGAAAGTTTTAAACGATGTAAATTAAGAATATGTACTGTATATTATTTAGAAACTAGCTGTTTCCGCGGCTTCACCCGCTTGAAACATGATATGTATGACTTCTCGAGGGTGCTCAGTGCTCGAGCGTGTAAAAAAGTAGCCTTTGTGTTAATCCAGGTCCTAATCTGTTTACCTACTAAATTTCAGCCAGATCCGTTTAGTAGTTTTTGCGTGAAATAGAAAAAAAACATACATCCATACATTCTTACAAACTTTCGCGTTTATAATATTAGTAGGATTAATAGTTGTGTAAAATATCTTCTTCATCTTATCAGCTCATATATGTCCCCCCCGAGGGGCTCGAGACTACCCTGTCTAAAATATAGTTCGCTGTAATTAAGGGTAGGAGGATCCCCTTAAATAAAATCGAGTAATAGCAGTACAAGTCGAAGTTATTCTTTAAAGCAATATGAATGAAAGTGTTCTTGTTCGTGTTTTCTTAACCGGTATCCTTTTTAACTTTTTCCATCAGAAGCTTTTTAATTATTATTACACTAGCTTTTGCCCGCGGCTTATCCTTATTACGACTGTCTTTGGCTTGCGAGCGTAGGCAGGAGTTTACTTCAGATCCCTCGGAAACTATATCTGGCTATTCTGATCAGAGCAGTCTATGTCACTTCCCACCCCCTCAACAATTTTTTTGCAATAAAGCACGTCAATCCGTTGCTCCGTCGCGTCGCGACGCTGACGTGCGCGAACCTGGAAATGAGTTTTCTCTAGATCCCTCGTGAACTGTCTCAGACTATTCTAATTAGTAGTCTATGTCATTTCCCACCCATCACCCAGCAAAAAATCACAACAATCCGTCACTCCATTGCAATGTTAAAAAAAATCAACGAAAAATACTTTTTTTTAGTTTCCTAAGTAACTGCATCCATATATGCTAGGGCTTACCAATTGTAACTTGCGTAACTACCAAATGTCATTTTCACGGGATAAAAAGTAGCTTATGGCTTTCTCCGTGACACATGACACTGGCTTCATGCCAAATTTCGTCAAGATTAGTTGAGGTGTTGAAACATGAAAGGTAACAAACAAACACATTTATAATATTAGTAAGGATTTTACTAGCACTCAGATTATAATAGTGGCCGTATAAAAATAAATAAAAACGACTAAATCTTTGGAAAAAAAAGTAGAGCTAATTTTTTCAGTAAACTAAAATGGAACCCATAATTATTTGACTCAGATTTTCTCTAAATACCGTCATTGGAGCTACAAATTAGGAGCTTCACAAATTATGGAAATGCAGCCGTCGTCGTCGCCACCGCCGCGCCACGCCGCTCCGCATGGCGGCACGGCGAGGCGTCATTATATTTTCATGGCTCTTGAAACACTAAAGTGATTAAAAAAAAGTATGATTTAACGAACTGGTAAGATAAAACAGCAGCACAATACTCGTAGTTACGTTCCTAGCCTCGGAAAAGTTACCCATTTTCAGCAAATGTAACGCGCGTGAATTATTTTTCCTTTATTTGGTGTACATATATCACGCCGAAGGGCGCAGACCTTCCCTCATAATGAGTGGACTCGGGTCACACACGCACGAAGTAATACACATAAGTATTGTTCTAGTGTCTGAATTAAAGGTCTCGGTGGTACGAAGTAGCGGTTCTTTTGAGTTTTTGGCAATTCAGAGTATGTTTTAAGAGTCATTTTTTGCTAGATGGGGCGGTATAGTTCATCATCATCATCATATCAGCCGAAAAACGCCCACTGCTGGACAAAGGGCTCCCCAAGGATTTGCACGACGCCCGATTCTGCTCTGTCCGCATACAGCGGCTTCCCGCGATCTGCACCAGGTCGTCGGTCTGCCGCGTGGGAGGCCTGCCTACGCTACGTTTTCCGGCGCGCGATCGCCACTCGAGAACTTTACTGCCTCAACGGCCATCTGTTCTACGAACTATGTGCCCTACCCACTGCCACTTAAGTTTAGCGATTCTGTGAGCTATGTCGGTTACTTTGGTTCTCCTGCGGATCTCCTCATTCCGAGCATAGCTCGCTCCATTGCCCTTCGGGTGACCTTGAGCCTTCTTATGAAGCCTATAGTATCCGACCATGTCTCAGTTCCGTATGTCATCACTGTCAACAAACACTGGTCAAAGACCTTAGTCTTGAGACACTACGGTATTTGGGACGTGAAGATATTGCGAAGCTTCCCGAACTCTGCCCAGCCGAGTTGGATTCGTATAGTTACTATGAAATAGAAAAGGGCGACAAGACATTCTAAGCGTTTGTGTGACTGTAAATTTTAGATGGTTTCCTAATACTGAGTCTTTTGTCCTGAGACTGATAACCTTATGGTGTGAAATTCGTGAAAAATAAAACTACTATTACTGAAATATAGTGACACTTACCTACAAAATATTTATTCACCTCTGAGAATTGGAGATTTTTTCTTGGTCTGGCCACTTTGAAAAAAAGAAGAATTAATTTGATTATGTATTGCACCTTGTTGAAAGAAGAAAAGTGTAAATTAATCAAAAGTCTCATAAACATATTATAACCGCCTCCATGGCGTAATGGTTAGGACTTAGGTAATTATACATTTTATTCTATTTTGTAAAGAAATTAATCAATTAAAACGCTTTTTGGAGAATCGAAGCAAACTTTATTAGATGTTGACATTTGTGAAATACGAACAGTTAGATGGGAATCTGAAGTAGAAATGCAAATATTAGGTCTTTACCTATTAAATTGCCGATTGTATAAAAAAGTTTAAAGATAAAAATTAATATTAGAACAATAGTTATTAAAACAAAATTTATTCTCAAAATAGCATTAGACTATTAGAAATTAAATGGTGGTAAATATATGTCTATTGTTTAGATATTTTGAAAGCAGGTGGCTTTAACCCTATGAAGATTTTATTTATTATTATATCAGCTCATATACGTCCCCACCGAGGGGCTCGAGCCTACCCTGAATCAGGGCTAGATTTTCTTACTATTTTCTATTTTCAAGATTTTATTACTTTTAGGAATATTCAAGAAAATTAACTAGTTTAAAAAATTGCCCCATTTGACCACTAAGTAAACGCCTTTTTTCCATTCAATGGTACATACTCGTAGTTCAGGGGATTGGAACATGAAAGACATGCCACTAGCAAAGTATATATATATATATATATATATATATATATATATATATATATATATATATATATATTGTTAGCCATTGTTTGGGTTGAGAGTGGGAGTGGGGCGAATGACGGTATAAAGGCAGTGCAGAAGGGGCGCTCGCTCACTTTTCTGCTGTCATCCGTCGCACGAGGAGGTCGTGAGTCTGTTATTTGTGCTGTTTCTTAGTATTCTCTTTGTTCTTACTTTTTGTGTAAAACCCCAATAATTTTAGGTCAATTAAATTTTGTTTTTTAATCAAATCCGCTTCTGATTTCTAATATCAGAAGTGGGATAAAGAAAACATTCCCACTTTCATGCTGATACTTATCCTCATCTTTTTCTTAAAACAAAATTTTGTTTCGAAAAAGTTTCGAATATTATTTTTCTTATGAGGGTACTTTTCTTTGTTTACATTTTTTAATTGTCATTAACGTTAACTCGGCTTGTTGACGTTTCGTTTTGGTGTTTTAAATTTCTTTGTTTACCCACGTTCTTTACAATTTTATTGTGATTCCCGTTAACTCGGTTTGTATTGACATTTCGTTTTGTTTTTTTATAATTGAGTTTGAAACATGGATAAGCCGGGACGTTCACGTTCTCGTAATCGACGCTCGCCCGAGTCGCGTAGAAGGTGCCAGCGTAGTAAACGGTCGCCGAATAAACGTTCACGCGGCGGTAAACATTCGTGCAGCCGTTCGCGGGACCAATCGCCTGAACTTCGGCGCTCGCGCAGTCACTCGACTCGCGTAGTTACACACCGCGCTATCAACGCTCGCGTAATCGACGTTCTCCGGATCGGCGTTCCCGAGGCCGACGCTCGTGTAGTTACTCGCGCAGTCGTTCGCCGCATGCAAAGCGTGTGCGCCAGTCGTCGATCGGCTTCGCAGGGACGGCGTTCTCAGGGGTGCGACTCACGGGATTGCCGTTCTCGTGATAAGTACTCGCCATATCGTACTACCAATGTTAACCGCAGGAAGAGATTTTCACGGTCTGTGCGTACGCCTTCCTTGTCGCCGTTGCAGAAAAATCGTGAATCTTTCAATACTGTGCTTTCACGTTTGGAGGCGCTATAGGGGCGATCGCATGCCCCAGTATCAATTGAGCCCGTCGCTGGGCCAGGCACGGAACAAATTATTGAACCGATGCATTCCTTAAAAATCCGTAGGTACTAGTTATTATTTCGTCTCTAATTTTGATTCCAGCATTCATGACGTTGATACATGGTTTAGTGAAGTCGATAGGGCTAAACTTGTCAATAAATAGAACTACCACGAATGCCTTTCACGCATAGGGAACTGTCTAAGAGGCGACGCTAAATCATGGCTCAATGATTGGTTATCAAATTTATTTCAAGCCTCTGCAGGTATTTTGTTTGACGTAATGTCGACTATTTCAGATAAGTACCGTACATATGCCGAGTATGCACGGAAGTCATTATTGCGTTTGCCGAAGGTCTCAGTGACGATCTTATTACAGAGATTGTTTTGAGAGGAATAACTGACCCTCAAGTGAAAGCAACAGTAACGAATGCTGACTTAAAACCCGTTGATTTGGTCAATTATCTGTCTACTTTTGTGAAGCCTTTAAAAACTACATCTATGGATACGAGTAAACGCACAAATCACCATTTTACTGTCAATAGGGACAAGAACAAATCACAGGGTTTTAAGAAAGTTCTAACCAAGTTTTATAGTTGTGGTGAGTCTGGTCACAGGCAAATTTCGTCTAGTCTAGTGTGCCAGTTTCAAGTGAAATTACGTGCGCTTATTGAAAAAAGCCGGGTCATGACAAAAAAATCATGTTTTGCCAAACGACGTGTTGATGAGCAACGTATTAATAAAAAAGTTAACTTGCTCGGCTTCTTTGCAAAGGCGCAGTGATATTTTCGTAGGCGTCATTCAGGGCATTCCAGTAGACATTTTAATCGAAAGTGGCTCCATTGGTGTATCATTGATATCGTCTTCAAATGTGACATATTTTTCATGTACCAAGGAAACTACTAACTGTCAAATGAAGGGGGTAGGTGAAACAGTTACCCAAGTCGATTTTTATGTGACGATTACAATCGAATTGAAAGGTATTTCACTGCAGGTAGATTTGTTGGTAGTTCCGAGCGAGTGTATGAATGCCCGCCCCCGTTATTATCACAATAGATGTGCTTAATAGGGATGGCGTTGTTTACTCAACGTATTATTTCCGATTCAAATCCATTGGCTGTGTTGACTGCAGCGTTGAATGTGCAACCTGTTGTTAATACTCCTTTAACAGGTGACTAAGGGCGCTGAGCCTAAATATCATTCATATGAGTTCGAGACCCTGGCTGTAGTGAAAGCGCTGCGGCACTTCTGGCACTACTTGGTTGGTTCGCGTTTCACGGTAGTTACAGACTGTAACGCACTGAGGGCTACTCAGGGTAAGAAAGATTTATTATCGCGTATGGCAAGACGGTGGATTTACTTGCAAGATTTTAACTTTACCGTCTCATACAGAAAAGGCGCTATGTTGCCGCACGCGGACTATTTGAGCCGTAACCCCACCAGTTTGGTTAATAACATTGAATGGCCGCGTAATTAGGGCCCAAATGGCGCAATCTGGTGATGAAGAAACTCGTAACATGATTCAGGCTGTGGAACGGGGAGAGTTAGACCCATCACGCTATCGAGTACAAAATGATATTCTTTGTTACCGGTACAGTCAGGTAGGGGAATAGCCGAGGCTCCTTTGCTATATACCGAAGGGCCAACGCTTGAGCCTCCTTAGGATCTTTCACGATGAACACAGCCATATTGGTGCTGACAAAACATTAGAGCTTATACTTGGGCATTTTTGTTTTCCTGGCTTTAGGGCCTTTGTAAAAAAATACATACGTCACTGTATAACTTGCCTTGCTCATAAACGAGTTCCTAGAGCTCCTCTTCAACCTATTTCCTCCTGGCCTAAACCTGACGTCCCGTTCGACACCCTACACTTCGACGTGCTGGGCCCTTTGCCTGAATCGAAAGGATTTAAGCACGTGATGCTGGTTGTTGACACCTTCACTAAGTTCTGCCTCCTTACTCTTATCCGCCGCCAAGACTTGGACGAACTGAAGCAGGTCTGTAAAACTGTTATTTCTCTATTTGGTACACCCAAATTAATAATGGCCGACAGAGGCCGCATGTTCGAGTCGTCTGGATTTAAGTCGTGGATGCAAGTCCTCGGAGTTGAGCTCCATCACATAACTGCTGAGATGCATCACGCTAACGGGCAAGTGGAGCGGTACGCTCGAATTGTCTTAAACATGCTACGAATTGAGGCAAACCACAGAAAACATGAATGGGCTGAGGAATTATGGCATATGCAACTAATTCTCAATATAACGCAGCACAAGACTATACAAACGTCACCTTTAAAATTGTTGGTGGGCCATGAAAATACAACGCCAGCGATTCTTGCTCTGGTACGAGATGTCGCCCAGGAGCCTGCCACAAGTAATCGTGAGTCAAGAAGAGAAATCGTCAGGCAGAGGACGGCCGAACGGCTAACTAGAAACTAAGCAGCAATGGACAACTATGTTAACCGGGACAGACAACCCCCTCGTGTGTTTCAGGAAGGTGACCTTGTCTTCGTTATCAAGTATGCTCAGTCCACGGGCAAGCTTGACCATGGAATGCGCGGCCCCTACCGAGTGGTGCGCATTCTTCCTCACGGCCGCTATGAACTGAGGCTATTGGCTGGATCATACGGGAAGACCACATATACTGCTGCTCAGTTTATGGTTCCCTGGGGAGGTGAATGGACTCCCGAATCATGTTTTGCCTTCTTTGAGGGTGACTCTCAGATCTGTATGATCTCTCAGATCTGTATGATCTCTCAGATCTGTATGATCTCTCTGGTCCGGAAGTGTTGCATCGATTCTGATGAATGGTGCCGTTGGATCCTTTTCTGTCTGTGTGGTACACTCAAAGGGGTGTACCCACGACCTCTGATGAATGGTGCTGTTGGATCCTTTTCTGTCTGTGTGGTACACTCAAAGGGGTGTACCCACGACCTCTGATGAATGATCCTGTTGGATCCTTTTCTGTCTGTGTGGTACACTCAAAGGGGTGTACCCACGACCTCTGATGAATGATCCTGTTGGATCCTTTTCTGTCTGTGTGGTACACTCAAAGGGGTGTACCCACGACCTCTGAAGCTGGTCGGCCTTGCAAACCGACCAGTCACTGTGCAGTATGGGCTCAGTGTTCTTTATTAAGCATGTTGTTATGTTTAATGGTGTGGTATGGTTGTCTGAATGTGTAGTGCTCTGGAGAACTCAAGTTAAATGTGACCCATGGGGCAGTTTATTTTGTTTAACACAAGCATTCAAATAAAGTTTATCTGGTAACAGTACAACTAAAACTAACTCTAACCTATATAACAAATTTAGAAAAGCCGCATGGTAATAGTCAAACTTACTGAGATTTGTAATATTGCTATGCGATTTCAGCGAATGAGGATGATGAAAATGAAGGCCTAAACCAGGACCAACCGGAACGTTCGCCAACGCCAAATCAGCCTGAACAAGACGAGCCAGCACCGGGACCGTCTACTAGACCTGATGACCTGGGAGAAGAACCATCACGAGGCCTGGATATGCCAGAAATTGACTAAGCTACAACTGGATCAGTCGACCAAGCCTGCCGTGGACGTCAGGGTGTCAGGAGAGGCCGTGTTAGCCATTGTTTGGGTTGAGAGTGGGAGTGGGGCGAATGACGGTATAAAGGCAGTGCAGAAGGGGCGCTCGCTCACTTTTCTGCTGTCATCCGTCGCACGAGGAGGTCGTGAGTCTGTTATTTGTGCTGTTTCTTAGTATTCTCTTTGTTCTTACTTTTTGTGTAAAACCCCAATAATTTTAGGTCAATTAAATTTTGTTTTTTAATCAAATCCGCTTCTGATTTCTAATAATATATATATATATATATATATATATATATATATATGTGTATATATTAGTACTAACATACAGTATGGACACTAACTGCCGCTCTCTAGATTGCGACCTCACCCATTGTTAACCAGACTGATGGAGATTGGTTACCGTTTGGTTCTCGAACGTATGGTATTTCGCTGTAATTTTGTTGGTTCCGTCATTCGATTTTTGAAATGTCATTTCTCGCCCTTTTTATGAAGTGTCCGGGGTGTGCCACTAGTTACTAATAAAATACGATAAGTATTTTCACCATAAGGTCGATAATAAAAAACTATAACTTTTTATTTTCATTTAAAGTTGGCATTGAACTTCAAAAACTGAATCGGCAATTTCATAGGTAAAGACATATTGTATTTGAGAAAAAATGAGAAAATGTGCCCAAATGTTAGAGTGAAAGGAAAGTATACAATTTTCATAAAATATTCAGTGGGAGGTTAGTCCAAACTCGGCGCGCGCGAGTGTTTGCCATTTGTGGCGTCTGATGACCCTCGCAGCCATCCTTTATTTTCGTTTTTTACCTTTCTCTTTTCTTTTTACTAATAGGTATTAAAATGCTCTCAGGTTGATTCTCATTGTTTCAATTCATTAAATATTATTGACTTATGTCTTATGTTAATTAGTGCAATTGAAAACCCCCGACCAAGTATTAGCTAAATCGGAGCAACTTCATTCTCAGCAGCCATTTTGTTTTCCGCCATTTTGGTTTTTTGCTACTCTTAAAATCTTCTCAGGGTGTAAACTATTTTACTTAAAGCATTTCTTACCGTTTCGCAGGCAGTTGATCATCTCCAAAAACAACTTGGATTTCTACTGATTAAGGCCAATAACCAGAGCTTTCAAATTTAAAAAGTTCGGATTTCGATGTCATGTACAGTCAGACATAGGCTTCAAACATATAACAGTTGCGTCGGGGGTTGGCAGGTACGTATGTTCTTTACTCCCATTTGTTAATTTGCTTAATACATAACCTCAAAAGTCTTTATTCCTACAAGTCGTTTTACAATGATCATTTCAAAACGAAAACGAGACAACTGATATATGAATAAGATTGGATTATGACAAAATTTCAATGTATTTTGTGCAAGATGCCAAGGCCATTTAAAAACCGGCCAAGTGCGTGTCGGGCCACGCATAATGTAGGGTTCCGTAGTTGCCATTATCGCGTCTTTATCTTATTTTCAAATTTCCAAATACTTTAGTTATTACAGTCTATTTTTTCGAAAACGGAACTCTAAATTATGAAATGTTCATAGAAGACTTTGTGCAAGATGCCAAGGCCATTTAAAAACCGGCCAAGTGCGTGTCGGGCCACGCGTAATGTAGGGTTCCGTAGTTGCCATTATCGCATCTTTATCTTATTTTCAAATTTCCAAATACTTTAGTTATTACAGTCTATTTTTTCGAAAATGGAACCCTAAACTATGAAATGTTCATAGAAGACTCACAACTATTTTTAAAGCTCTAACCAACGTTACCCCACACAACTGGGTTTGACGAGAAAAAATATCATCCCCACTTTACTTGTTGTAGCTCTTAACTACTAATTGTCAAGGAGTTAGGCCGCGGACAGACAAACGGACAGACGGACTCCGGAACCCTAAAAAGCGCATGTACATGCGCCATGGTTAAACATCGCATGTTATTAGGCTGTATGGATGAATTTTAGACGGTTTAAAATTTTCTTTTATTTATTTCATGGTCGTAGAAAAAGTTTTATATGCCTCTGCACGCAATTAGCCATTGTAACACTTGTGCTGTCTATTTTGCCACTAGCATTAATTTTACAATGACTCTCATTACTTGGCAGTGGCATAAATAACTGTTACGTTGTATCGTCCATCAATCTTTCAAAATTATTTACGTAGCTTAATGTTTGACCTACTTTATGGTGCACTTACAAATAATAGAAAAAAGTGGGGACTAAGAAGTCAATTTAAGCGTTTTTTAGGGTTCCGTAGTCAACAAGGAACCCTTATAGTTTCGCTTTCGCCATGTCTGCCTGTCCGTCTGTCCGCGGCTTAGTTCAGAGACTATTTGTACTCTAAAGCTGTAATTTGGCATGTGTGTGCATATTAATCACGCCGACAAAGTAATATAAGAAATATTAAGCTGAAAAGTGCTAATTTTTGTTAGAGTCAAGTGTCTCCCCCCTGCCCCCTATTAGCTAAACCGCTATTTCAGGACATCTGTAAAAAAAAGTAAATAGTGAGATGTACAATCCATTTTTAAGGAAAACTGTCAAGGCTAAGTAGATATTTTTAGTTTACACGTGCATTTGGATTGTAAAAAGTTCATAGATTTTCCATATAAAATGTTCTATTACCACCTGAAAAAACAAAGCTTACTGCTTTGCGCAAGTACGACTCGCACTTGGCCGTTTTTTTTCTTGAGCGACTGAGGAAGGAGTAGGAAAGGTACTGTGACGTCAAAATAATCGAAATTCAGATTTAGATAGGTTATCAATGCGGTAGCAGATATATAGCATATCTCTGTGCGGTAGTGACTACTAGTCATTTGAGATAATTTTTGTCAATAATCGAAAATTCTTTTACAGGCTTGTAACTCGTTTACGTTCTTGTAACAGGCTTGTCATTGTCTTTGACGAACTCATTTGGTTATTTTAATAAACATAATATTGAAAATATATTAAAACATCAATTGTGCTTTTGTAGGAGAAATGCTATTAAGTGAATTACATTTGAGATTTGTCAAATTACCCAATTGTTTTGTACTAACACAGTTCAAAACCTAAAAAATTCAAATTTGTGTGTGTGTGTGTGCTTCCGTCCGGTGCTCTAGCGCCTAAACTACTGAACGAATTTCCCTCCTCCGAAATCCCTAGCCTTTTTTTATTTTCCCTATATTGCTTTTTTAGTGTTGCTATTATTTTAAAAATCCTTTATTATTTTCTTCTCTAAAAATGCATCAAACCTTACAAAAACTTCATTGAATTTTTGTAAGCTACTAGAAATTGCGGGCAGCGCAAGATCGGTCGTCGTGGAAATCCTTGGTGGAGGCATTTGTCCAGTAGTGGACTTATTTCGGCTGATATTATGATGATGACTAGAAATTAATGCTAAACTTGGTAGTTCATTATTCCAGAAAAACTCGGAATAAGGTGCCTCCCATACAAACTCAGATTGTTGTGAAAATTGTGAATTTTTCATCAAGTCTGATGCATTCCTCTTTTCTTTGCTACCAGGTAGTGTATTTTTTAATGTTGGTTGAGACGTGATAAAGCGAGAAAGTATTCACAGCGTATTTATACAATTTACATCTTATACCGATAAGTCCACCATAAGTTGTTGTACGAGTAGAAGACACCTCCCCCCAATAAAAGTTATATTTTAAAGTCTATTGTAGCTGTAATTTATGCAGTAACTGTTTCTGGTGCTCAAAATAGCTGTTTGCGATCGTAGTGTTTGGTATTAAAACGTAATTTTAATCCTCTGTAATAGCTGAGGTGAAGCAAAGAGTACGTCTGATTTTTTGTATACTTTCAATATAACACATAAACATACCCATAGGTACCACTAGCACTACAAGAAATGTGTTGTGGTATGTTTAGATGTATTATATATACTTTTTAGCTTCTTATATAGCTTAAATAAGACGTGATGAAATAAAAGCCCGACCACCATCGGCTATAAACTACAACCAAAGTATATATATTAGTACTAAAATACAGTATGGACACTCCCTGCCGCTGTCTAGATTGCGACCTCAACCCCTCGTCACCCAGATTGTTACAGATTGGTTACAGTTTGGTTGTCGAACGTATAGGATTTTGCCGCCATTTTGTTTGTTCCGTCATTCTTTTTTGATATGTCATTTCTGACCCGTTGTATGAAGTGTCCAGGGTGTGCTACAACTTTGTGAACGGCGTTCTCACGTGCCCTCACTGTGCGCGGGAATTTGCCGCTAAGATCGGCTATGTTAGTCATATTAGGGCGCACGAACGCCATAACCCGGCCTAGAAGTAGTAAGCAGTCGCCATGGCCGCAATCGGCTAAGGAGGATACATAAATAAGACACTCAATATTCTTACTTTATTATATATACTTTTTAGCTTCTTCTATAGCTTAAATAAGACACATATCGCCAGCACAGTCTTCTTACTTTATTATATATACATTCAACTTCTTATATAGCCTAAATAAGACACATATTGCCAGCAAAGTCATCTTTCTTTATTATATATACTTTTAGCTTCTTATATAGCTTAAATAAGACACATGTTGCACAGAACAGTCTTCTTACTTTATTTATACTTTTTATCTTCTATTAAAGCTTAAATAAGACACATATTACCAGCACAGTCTTCTTGATTTATTATATATACTTTTTAGCTTCTTATATAGCTTGAATAAGACGCATATTGCCAGCACAGTCTTCTTACTTTATTATATATACTTTTTAGCTTCTTATATAGCTTAATGTTGTGAATTTTTCTTGGCCATGGAAACTAGTCCTTCAGCCGAATTCGTAAATAATTTTCACTTTCTTCATTTGTTTTTGGATTTGTAATGCTAGTGCCGGTGCATTACAAACCTTCTCTGAAGTTCTTGACAGCATTTGCAGCAGCTGCATTCTGAGGTGGAACACCCAGTTGCTGTTGGGCGTCTATAAAACTGCACCCAGAGCAAGTTGGGTTCTCACGTCCTCCTTCGTTTTATTTTCTTGTTCTCCACATTGCTCACGTGCACTAGACGATTTTCTCTAAAATGCACCACTTCTTGAACAAAATCCCAGCAGAAAACAATGAAAAAACAATAAAATAAAACTATGAATGCGTCCACCACAAATCCCGCCAAAAAACCCCTTATATAGCTAAGACACATATTGCCAGCACAGTCTTCTTACTTTCTACTGTCACTTAAAATTTCCATAATGGATTAATAAAGACGCTCGCGTCACATTCCCGATGTACTGTTAAACAATAAGAAGGCACTTACAGGTGTGTGGGTTATCACTTATCAAACTCTGCTTCCGCCGCACAAGCCCTTATAGAGAAGCGTTAATAGGTTTCTTACAGGGCGCCTTCCGGGATGGGTAGATAATAGATATAGGTACCGACGGAGCTCCTCCACACTCCCACACTCGTATAACGATGTTACGTTGAGTTTAACATAAATAGGCACTTTCGAGATTACGAGCGTGTACGAGTATATTGTGGTAAATTAAATGTTTGTGGGGGAAAATAAACGTTTGTTAGAAGAGTTTAATGTGACAGGTATTCAGAGAGAGAATGTGTGTTTTATTACTTGTAACACTGATGGTGTTGGTGAAAAGGAAAAAAATATTAAAGCATTTGTGTATACCAACTCGTCCGTTCTTGCAAACAAAATACATAACTATTAGTATTAATAAATTTTTAGTGTTCCGTACACTGAAACTCATGAACCGTATAAGGTGGACAGTTTCTATTGCCTTATTATTATTATTATATCAGCTCATAAACGTCCCCATCGAGGGGCAGGCTTGAATCAGGGCGATCGAGCCTCAGTCGACCACGCGGGCCCAGTGCGGGTTGGTCGATTTCACACACAACCATGTTTCCCATGTTTTCCTTCACCGTTAAAGCAATCGGTAAGTATATGTACGTAAGTTTTGAAAAACTCATTGGTACATTGGCCGTCCAGATTTGAACCCGGTACCTCTGGTTAGAAGGACCGAGTCGTTACCGATTGACCCACCGACGCTTTTAAGACGCCTTATTAAGAAGAAAATAAAAAAGAAGCAATAACATTTTTTTTTTGCAAACGTGGTGAAACTAGCGACATGTAGTAGGATCTAGTAGTATCTTCCATATAGTTGATTTATAAATATATATTTTTGTACGGAAACCTCAGAATGCGAGTCCAACTTGTACTAGACTGGTTTTTATGCAAACAACGTGCGAGATAGTGAAATATAATTTATATCCCATGATCAAAGAAAATTGCAAATGACAATCAGACGACTCGGTCCTCCTGACCAGAGGTACCCGGTTCGAGAATGGCATTGCTATATTGGTAACAATGAGACTTTCAAAATTTACATACATTCGCTAAAGAATATAATATAATTCCAGATGTGACTGAAGGTCGCAAAGCACACGCCCGTAAATGTAAATCTAAAAATCCCCTACACTACACGTGACCACGGGTGTTGCTAAGTGCAACACTGGGCAACCGCTGTCTATCCCTCAGATAATATAGTTATTTGCTCCACACAATAAAAGCGAAGAGCGTTGTTAGAAAAAACATTTAATCAAATTAGTTATCTACACATCGCCGTCTCATTAACAGTGGTTAGTATAGGCTTAGTGTATCTGTCCCCCAGGCCCTAGGGCTAAATGTGACATGAATTATGGATGTAATAGCGCACGTCCGCGATCAGCTGTGACCACTGTTTAGGACCCCCCCCCACCTCCATGATATCCACCCTCCTCTATAGTATTTGATGCACGCATTAAGGAGTTACGCAGTCTATATTTATATTATATTCTAAATTATCATCAGAGAAATTAATTAAGAAATTATCTTGTTAAGAGGCTCTTCTAAGGCCATCAAGAATTGTGCGTAATTCGTCCATAGTCTCAGCCATGACCACGATATCATCAGCGAATCGAAGGTGGAAGATGTACTCGCCGTTGATATTTATGCTGAGTCCACCCCAGTCTCAAAGCTTAAAAACATCTTCCAGGGCGGCGGTGAACAGTTTCGGAAATATGAAATTTCCCTGTCTCACCCCCCACTGCTCGTGATCAAATCAGAAACGAGGAGATCCGTAGGAGAACTAAAGTAATCGACACAGCTCTTAGGATTGTTAAACTTAAGTGGCAGTGGGAGGGGCACATAGCTCGTAGAACAGATGGCCGTTGGGGCACTTAAAATTCTTGAGTGGCGACCGCGCACCGGAAAACGTAGCGTAGGCAGGCCTCCCACTCGGTGGACCGATGACCTGGTGCAGGTCGCGAGAAGCCGCTGGATGCGGGCAGCACAGACCTGGTCGGAGGCTTATGTCCGGTAGTGGACGCCCTTCGGCTGAAATGATGATTATGATAAATTATCTATTTATAATTATTAAAGGAAAACCTGTCTCATTCACTGACTAACTCATCAAAGCCCAGCCTAAACCCTTGGTACAAGAAAGCTGAAATATTTCACAGAGGAAACGAGGAAAAAAAAGGGATTTTTTGAAATTTAACCGTTAAGGGGGTGAAAATGGGGTTAAAAGTTTGTAAGCAAGTCCGTCATTTTTGAAGCTAGAAGCATAAAACTTTGTTTTTATCTAAAATTATTATATACAAATATATCAACATCAATACACAGACCAAACCTAGAATCTTTAAATTTCGCATTTGTGTTCATTATACAGGGTGTAACGGAAACGATATAGCAATACTAAAAACTGAAGAGGGTAGGTCTTGGATTTTTTTTAGCTATAACGAAATCGGTAAAAAATGAATGTTTTAATACTTTACAACATTATTAAGTTTTAAGGTTTATTATCATTCCCTAGACCTTAAAATTACTATCGGAATATTTATTTTGCATAGTAATAACTACTAAAAACTGAAGGTGAAGAGGGTTGTTCTTGGATTTTTTTTTAGCTATAACGAAATCGGTAAAAAATGAATGTTTCAATACTTTACAACATTATTAAGTTTAAAGGTTTATTATCATTCCCTAGACCTTAAAATTACTATCGGAATATTTATTTTGCATAGTAATAACGTGTAAAAATCAAATAAATAACTTCTGCAGCTAGAAAAGAGAATTGTACAAAGAAGTTTTCTTTAAATGTTTCTTAAAAAATACTATAAGATAAATACTATACGTTTTCCCAAATTTCAAGCGTTTGAAGACGCGGGCAAAAGCTAGTCCTTACTAATATTACAAATGTGAAGATGTGTTTGTTTTTTTGTTTGTTTGTTACCTTTTAACGCATCAACACCTCTACTAATCTTGATGAAATTTGGTATACAGGTAGCCTGTGTGACTGGGAAGGACTTAGGCTATTTTTTACCCGTAAAAATAGCATAGTCCGATGCAGTTCCTCAGAGAACTGAAAAAATACTCTTTTTAGTTAATTTCTTTAACATCGCAACGGAACAATGAATTGTTGTGATTTGTTGCACAAAGATGGTTGAGGGGGTAGGAAATGACATCGTTTACTAATTAGCATATCCTGACATAGTTCCCGAAAGAGCTAAGGAGAACTTATTTCCAGGCTCAAGCACGTTCGCGTTGCAATTTAACAAAGCAAATTATTGACGTGATTTTATACATAGAATTGGTTGAGGGGGTGGGAAGTGACATAGAAGTGATGTAGCCCAATATTGTTCCTGAGGCCTCTGGAGAAAACTTATGTCCACGCTCGCGAGCCGCTTGCGGCCTGCGCGCCACTCTCACCCTCAAAGATAGTCATAAAAACGATGTTCACGCGGGCGAAGCCGCGGGCAAAAGCTAGTAATATTATAAATGTGAAAATATATTTGTTTGTTACCTTTTCTCGCTTAATACCTTATCTAATCTTCACGAAATTTGGTATGCAGGTAGCCTATGTCACAGTATTACGATATGACTTAGAGTAGCACAACACTTTTGAGATCGCACGATGCCACCACCGGCGTAGGTACTAGCAGGCTCGCGGAGTTTGCCAGACTTTGCCTCGCCGCCCGCTGCCCCGCAAGTACCCTTCCGTTGCTCTGCGTAAGTACATTTGTTACACCACTGTAAGCCGCTATATTGTAATACTGTGCCTATGTCATGCATGAAGAAGGACATAGACTACCTTTTATCCCTTGAAAATAGCATAGTCCGAAACAGTTTCTGATAGAACTGAAAAAAATACTCTTTTTTGTTTGATTTCTTTAGCATCGCAACGGTGCAACGGATTGTTGTGGTTTTTGCACGTGATTGAGACGGTTAAACCTCCCAATAATTGAAACAACCAAAAAACAGTCCCTAGCCCCCGGCGGCCCCGCTGTTGGCCTCCCACTCGGTGGACCGATGACCTGGTGAAGGTCGCGGGAAGCCGCTGGATGCGGGCAGCGCAGAACCGGTCGTCATGGAAATACTTGGGAGAGGCCTATGTCCAGCAGTGGACGTCCGTGTGTTGAAAGAGTATGAAATGACATGCACTTCTTATTAGCATAGCTCCAGAAAGTTCCCAAGGAATTTAGGGAAAAATAATTTCCAGGCTCGCGTACGTCGGCATTGCAGCGTAGCAACGGAGTGACGTGAATTTTGACGTGAATACGTCTTTAAAATTACCTCCATAGGGATGCAATCCAAAAAAACGAATGATAAAATCGGGGATACAGTTTAGTGTTGTAGCTACATATCTATCATCTCCATCCAAATTTCGTTTACACCACTTGATAGCTAAAGAATCAAAGAATTTATTACGCTAAGTAAGGACTGTAACACATCGCGCGCGGGGGAGGGGGCAGCCCCGCCATTTTGAAGGTCATTTTGCTGCGTATCGAGATTTCCATTTAGTATAACTTTCGACTCGGTGAAGCTACGACGTTCATTCAAGTTTCAATCGTCAGCTCTCGTCAAAATCTATCGATTATATATAAAATATTAGTGTAAAATTGTAACTGTGATTATAATAAGGTGTTTAAATAAAAAAACAATATCAAAAAATATAAAATGCCGGTCTATACGCGTCGAAAAGCCAAATCGAAATACAGAGATCGTATACGGTTGGAAAGGACATCTCAACAGCAATCGAATGGTACCAATAAAACACCATATGATCGAGTCAAGCAGTGCCGGCAATGTATAGTAATTAATGCGGCCGAGCAGATCAACGACGGTGCCAGTACATCTGCAGCTGGGACGGTTGAAATTACGCAGATAATAATATTAATAATAATAATATTTTATATAGAAACTACATATTACCCTTTACGAGACGTATTCACGTTAAAACCAACGGCCGTGTGCCCCGATACAGCCCCACCCGTTTTTGACGTGAATACGTCTTTAAAATTACCTCCATATGCAATCCAAAAAAACGAATGATAACAAAATCGGGGGATACAGTTTAGTGTTGTAGCTACATATCTATCATCTCCATCCAAATTTCGTTTACACCACTTGATAGCTAAAGAATCAAAGAATTTATTACGCTAAGTAAGGACTGTAACACATCTCGCGCGGGGGAGGGGGCAGCCCCGCCATTTTGAAGGTCATTTTGCTGCGTATCGAGATTTCCATTTAGTATAACTTTCGACTCGGTGAAGCTACGACGTTCATTCAAGTTTCAATCGTCAGCTTTCATCAAAATCTATCGATTATATATAAAACATTAGTGTGAAATTGTAACTGTGATTATAATAAGGTGTTTAAATAAAAAAATAATATCAAAAAGTATATAATGTCGGCCTATACGCGTCGAAAAGCCAAATCGAAATACAGAGATCGTATACGGTTGGAAAGGGCATCTCAACAGCAATCGAATGGTACCAATAAAACACCATATGATCGAGTCAAGCAGTGCCGGCAACGTAAAGTAATGAATGCGGCCGAGCGGATCAACGACGGTGCCAGTACATCTGCAGCTGGGACGGTTGAAATTACGCAGATAATAATATTAATAATAATAATATTTTATATAGAAACTACATATTACCCGTTACGAGACGTATTCACGTTAAAACCAACGGCCGTGTGCCCCGACACAGACCCACCCGTTTTTTTTTTGCATAGGAATAGTTGAGGGACTAGGACGTGACATAGATTGCTAATCAGAATAGCCCGATATAGTTCCCAAAGGATATGGAGTAAACTCCCGCCTACGCTCGCGAGCAGCGTGCGGCGCGCGCATCATTCAACCTCAAAGACAGCCATTAAAACGATGCCCACGCGAGCGTAGCTACGGGCAAAAACCAGTTTGTATTATAATTATGGTCCTTTTGCAATACTTGGAAATGTATCTGTGGCTTCTACTCATTATTGTCCTTCTGCAATACTTGGAAATTTATATGTGGCTTCTACTCATGAAACCGAAAACTTTTTTTTACAATAAAAACAGTTTAGTGATATAACGATGTTGCACTTTAAAAAAGCAATGGGCGAGTAACGAAATAACTACATTAATTTCCTAAGCACTGGATCCGTTTTTCATACTATTTGAGCTTGTGACGTCATCACTTTTCAACAATTTAAAAAATCATAATAAATAACTAGTAATTAACAAAAAAAACTCATTTGATTATTAAAATGGTTTATATTTTCTTATTTTAATAACTTAGTCAAAGTATATATACTAACAAACAGTATGGACACTCCCTGCCGCTCTCTAGATTCCCACCTCACCCCCTCGTCACCCAGATTGATACAGATTGGTTCTCGAACGTAAAGGATTTCGCTGTGATTTAGTTTGCTCCGTCATTTGTTTTTAGAAATGTTGTTTCGCGAATTATTGAACAATTATGGTTTTATTGAACAAATCCACAATACCAACTACTAGTAAGTCAGGGAACCAGCCATGATTCAGCTGTTCTATTCGTGTGTTTCGTTCTATAAGAAAAAGTTGTAAAATTTCATGTGCAGAGGCTACAGTGAATTTATTTTGTCAGATCTCTCCGAAGGGCCCTAAAGTGTTGTTAGAGAGCAGGTGTTTAGTGTCAAAAGCTATATATATATATATATTCTAGTCTATACGTGTAGGTGCTCACCAGAGTCAAAGCCAGAGTTAAAATAAAAAGCTTCAACCGAATTGCGTTCCAAAAGAGAAAAGAGGTTCAAAAAGCCTTTACTTTATATTCAAACGATGGAAAGGGAAAACTTTTACTTGATTTAAAACTTTATTTAAATAACGAATTTTACGTTCCGTTTTTAAACTCCGGTTAATCCTTCAAAATGAGAAAATTCCATAATTAAAATAAGTTTGTTATATCATTTGTATTATAAATCTTCTGTATATATAAAAGGAAAAGGTGAATAACTGGTATATCAACGCACAGCTAAAACCACTGAACGGATTACGCTGAAATTTGGAATACAGATAGAAATTAGTACGTGGGCACCCGCTAAGAAAGGATTCTGGGAAATTCCCGCAAAACGGCGAAAAAGGGGATCTGCGCGGGCGAAGCTGCCGGCATCTACTAGTTATTGTATAAATTGAGCAAATTTATTATATGAATTAGTTTATTATTATCACATTATCACAGAGGTTGTCTTTTAATAAATAATAATAATAGTAACAATAATAGTTCTCGAGAACGACCGCGCCAAGCTCTACTGGGACCGACCCACCATCACGGACAGGACAATTCCTTCGAATAAGCCTAATATCGTGTTGATAGATCGGGCGCAGTCAAGGGTGTTTTTGGTGGATGTCACTATCGCATACGATGAAAACCTCGTGCAGGCTGATGCCGTAAAAAGGACCAAGTACCTGGACCTAGCGCACGAGGTTACTGATATGTGGCAATGGAATCTACCGAAATTATCCCTATCCATGAACGGGCTAATTTCAGCCGACCTTGAACGTCACCTAAGGCGGCTGGAACTCCGAGGCAGACCAATAATTGCAGCAATGCAGAAAGCAGTCCTCTTCGACAATGCCCGGATAGTCCGACGCTTTCTCTCCCCATCGCACTAAACTCCAGCCGACTGTGCTTCCGCTGGAGGTGCTCCTGCCACTTCACTTCGTGCCAAGTTAGAAGAGCACATTAAATTATATATATTTTAATAATAATAAACGAAAAAATAGCCAAGTACCAGCTCTTAGCGGAAGAGATCAGGCAGCTGTGGCAGCAGCACGAGGTGACTATTATTTAAATTATTATATCCGCGGCGGGTGTTGTCCCGAAAGTGCTCACCGACTTAGCCAGGCTCGGTCTGCCGGTGAGTACTCGGAACAGTATCCAAAAGACAGTTATACTTATATTATATTTAAAATACTTTTGGTAACATGTTGCTCAGCATGAGCCCATGAAATTAGTATTGAAGTTGAAGAAAACACATAATAATATAATGAATAATTATAAACTCTATAAATAAAAGTAGCTTTCGGTCTGCCGGTGAGTACTCGAAACAGCATCCAATAGGCAGATATACTACGAAGTACTGCCATAGTTCGAGCACATTTATCCTGGCATTAACAGTATCCTAGGCAATTCAAAAAACTTTTTGTGTCATCTTGCTTAGCAAGAGCTCATGAAATTAGTATTGAAAGTCAAGAAAACAGTTAATAATATAATGAATAATAATAAACTCTATAATTGCACACGTTTAGACTAAAAATAGCTATATAACTGCTCTTTTTTCACCTCCTTGACCATTGGAGACCGCTTATAGTTCTTATCTCCCCATGTATTAAGTCACTTGTGGGACAGTTTATAAGATGCTCTAATAAAATTCTAGAAAATGTAACTAGTTTGCCAGAGAATAATTTCAAGACATATGTTAAAAACGTCTGTGCTCTAGAGGATAACCTATATATTATAACGGCTGGACCGATTTCGCTAATTCTTTTTTTGTTGAGTCCGGCATTGTCAGGAGAAGGTTGGAGTAGGGTAGTGTAGGGTAGGATAGGGTAGGGTAGGGTAGGGTAGAGTAGGGTAGTGTAGTGTAGGGTAGGGTAGGTTAAGGTAGTGTAGGCTATGGTAGTGTAGTGTAAGGTGGAACGAAGTTCGCCGGGACGGCTAGTATAAAATAATAAATTATATAAATGACAATGATTTAAGTATTTATCCTCCTGCAAACATCATAACCGGTGAATAATAGAAATAATAACATTATTTGTAACTAGCTGCTCCCGTGAATATCGGCGGTGCGCGGCTTATGATAATATTATAATAAAGACCAAGTGTCTAATTACTTCACTTTTAGTTTTACTTCTAAAACCAAATATTTTTTATCGAAATCTATCCAGTAGTTTTTGCGTGATACGCGCACAATAACGCAGACCTCTGTCATTTTATTTAAATGTACATAATATAGTGAGATTGTGTTTTTAACCATTTAAAATTACATGTAAATAACAATAATTATTTTTGAATTTAGAATTTTGGTTTGCATCGAACCTTTGTACTGCGTAAAGATCGCCTTGAAATGTGTTAAGCTGTTGTGAGAAACGTCCCATTGTTTGGTCACGGGGCGGTGGCGTAGTCCGTAGTGCCGTAGCGCCGTAGCGCCGTAGCAATGTAGCGCCGTAGCGCCGTAGCATTGTAGCGCCGTAGCACGAGCACTTACCGCAGATTAGGGTCTCTCTTTCACTGTTCCGTCGAGTTTATAGCTTTTATGGGGTGGCGAAGTTTCCCGGCGACATTCGTATCGCTTATGGCACTCAAGAGTTGGAGTTGTGTCGATAAAAGTACAGTCGGTTGTTGAGTAGACTGTGTGCAAGCTAAAGAATAAATAAGAAAAGAAATAAATAAGGTAAATGTGAGGAGAGTATGAACATTTGACCTAACTGTAAGTATGATATGGCAGATGTGATAAACGCATTTTTTTATTATTTTTTATTCACAGTTGGTAAACCCTTGACAACATTAGGTAAGGTTGAGTGCCTTAGTACGCGTAGATGCACACAAAACATTTTAGATTTGCTTTCGATTAATTAATTAATCGGGTAGCCGCTGGATGCGGGCAGTGCAGAACCGGTCGTCGTGGAAATCCTTGGGGGAGGCCTATGTCCAGCAGTGGACGTCCTTCGACTGATATAATAATGATGATGAATTAATTAAAAATTTAGAATAATGAGTGTTGCAATGTGGTTCTCGTAAGATTGCAGCATTTTTATTTAACTTTACTCGAAATTTCGTTTTGAACTGTTAATAACAAGTAGGTAACTCAAATCGAATATTAGTCAAATGCCGGAATGTCAAGCAATACTTTAGAAATATTATTTGAAACTAGTGGATGCCCTCAGCTTCGCCCGCGCAGATCCCGATTTTTGCGGTTCCCGTGGGAATTTTCCAAAATCCTTTCTTAGCGGATGCCTACGTCATAACATCTACCTGCATGCCAAATTTCAGCCCGATCCATCCAGTGGTTTGGGCTGTGCGTTGATAGATCACTATGTCAGTCAGTCAGTCACCTTTGAGTTATATACCTATATATTTAGATTTCGTTTTTGACATTTGATAAAAAGTAGGTAACTTAAATAACTAGTAGGCAAATATTGGATTGTCAAGCATTACTTCAGCAACATTACTCGAAATTTTGTTTTTGACAGTTTATAAAAGTAGGTAACTTAAATAACTAATAGGCAAATACTGGATTGTCAAGCGTGACTAGAAATATTACTCGAAATTTAGTTTTTGACAGTTGATAAAAAGTAGGTAACTTAAATAACTAATAGGCAAATACTAGATTGTCAAGCATTACTTTAGAAATATTACTCGAAATTTCGTTTTTGACTGTTAATAAAAAGTAAGTAACTCAAATAAGTAGTAGTCAAATACTGGATTGTCAAGCGTGACTCTAGAAATATTACTCGAAATTTAGTTTTTGACAGTTGATAAAAAGTAGGTAACTTAAATAACTAATAGGCAAATACTAGATTGTCAAGCATTACTTTAGAAATATTACTCGAAATTTCGTTTTTGACTGTTAATAAAAAGTAAGTAACTCAAATAAGTAGTAGTCAAACACTGGATTATCAAGCGTGACTCTAATAATATTACTCGAAATTTAGTTTTTGACAGTTGATAAAAAGTAGGTAACTTAAATAATCAGTAGGCAAATACTAGATTGTCAAGCATTACTTTAGAAATATTACTCGAAATTTTGTTTTTGACTGTTAATAAAAAGTAAGTAACTCAAATAAGTAGTAGTCAAATACTGGATTGTCAAGCGTGACTAGAAATATTACGCGAAATTTAGTTTTTGACAGTTGATAAAAAGTAGGTAACTTAAATAACTAATAGGCAAATACTAGATTGTCAAGCATTACTTTAGAAATATTACTCGAAATTTCGTTTTTGACTGTTAATAAAAAGTAAGTAACTCAAATAAGTAGTAGTCAAATACTGGATTGTCAAGCGTGACTCTAGAAATATTACTCGAAATTTAGTTTTTGACAGTTGATAAAAAGTAGGTAACTTAAATAACTAATAGGCAAATACTAGATTGTCAAGCATTACTTTAGAAATATTACTCGAAATTTCGTTTTTGACTGTTAATAAAAAGTAAGTAACTCAAATAAGTAGTAGTCAAATACTGGATTGTCAAGCGTGACTCTAGAAATATTACTCGAAATTTAGTTTTTGACAGTTGATAAAAAGTAGGTAACTTAAATAACCAGTAGGCAAATACTAGATTGTCAAGCATTACTTTAGAAATATTACTCGAAATTTTGTTTTTGACCGTTAATAAAAAGTAAGTAACTCAAATAAGTAGTAGTCAAATTCTGGATTGTCAAGCGTGACTTTAGAAATATTACTCGAAATTTAGTTTTTGACAGTTGATAAAAAGTAGGTAAGTTAAATAACCAGTAGGCAAATACTAGATTGTCAAGCATTACTTTAGAAATATTACTCGAAATTTTGTTTTTGACTGTTAATAAAAAGTAAGTAACTCAAATAAGTAGTAGTCAAATACTGGATTGTCAAGCGTGACTTTAGAAATATTACTCGAAATTTAGTTTTTGACAGTTGATAGAAAGTATTTAACTTGAAGGCAAATATTGGATTGTCAAGCATTACTTTAGAAATATTACTCAAAATTTCGTTTTTGACTGTTACTAAATAGAAGGTAACTCAAATGACTAGTAGGCAAATACCGCATTGTCTAGCATAACTTTAGGAATACTACTCGAAATTTCATTTCTACCAGTTGATAAAAAGTAGGTAAATCAAATAAGTAGTAGTCAAATACGGAATTGTCAAGCATCACTTTAGATATCTCAAAATTTAGTTTTTGACAGTTTAAAAAAAGAAGGTAACTCAAACGACTAGTAGGCAAATAGCGTATTGTCCAGCATAACTTTAGGAATACTACTCGAAATTTCATTTTTGACGGTTGATAAAAAGTAGGTAACTGAAATTACTAGTAATCAAATACTTTATTGTTATGCATTACTTTAGAAATATTATTCGAAATTTCATTTTTGACAGTTAATAAAAAGTAGGTACCTCAAATTACTAGTAGTCAAATTAGCATTACTTTAGAAATATTACTCGTAATTACTCTACGACACAGCTGTGGCTGTTACTATACTTAAATTAACACTCATAAACAAAGTAACAAATAGCCTTTGTTCATTTTAGAACAGTCTCGGCACAATGTGAATAAATGAGTTCAAAAGTTAGGTCCCTGGGAGAGTGGTTGAGTTGAGATCGATAGCGCGTTACAAAGCTGAGTTAGCAATCTTGTTAGACGTAGCTTTGCCATCGCTTTGCCTGTCATTTGCCCGCTGGGCCTGTCAGATCAGAGAAAAGCGAGGGTAACACAAACCTCAACCTGTCAGTCACAATCACAGGTGTGGCAAATGAGCAGATATAAAAGTTGTTGGAATAATGCACAAAAGAGAATGACAGAGTCAAAATCTTTAATGTATTGGAAAGGCTTTATAAACTCATTAGTTGTAAAGGCTTGTTAAATAGGTAATTTATTAAGTAACATTAATTGTATAGTCATGCTTTGCATACTTTCTCTCGTAGCCTTCATCGTCTGGTATACAGAAATCATCTTTAAAAATAGGCTCGGGTTAGCAAAGAAAACACACACACGCACGCCACGCTGTAAATATTTTATTACCGAAGCCTTCACGTCTAGCGTAGTAGGGCAAACACAAATCAACAATAAAAAATAAGCTTACTTAGTAGTAAATAAAAAAGTTGTACGAGTATCATTGATGAAAAACGAATTATCTGGGTTTGAATGGAAGATCTTTGGGGGAGGCCTTTGTCCAGCAGTGGACGTCTTTCGGCTGATATGATGATGATGATGAATCATTGATGATGTATGAGAGATACCTTATTCCGATTTATTATTATTATTTACCCCGTGTAGTAGGATTTATTATATTTTAGTAACTCAAAAAGTTTCATCAAAATTATTTGAGCCGTTTTTGAGAAGAAAAAAAAAACAAATAACCTATGTTTGTATGGAAAATACCTTTTTTGATTTTTCCTGTAATAAATAATTGCATAGTGTAGTGGCCATATAAAATTACAGCAACACACAAAATAAAAAAAGGAAAAAATTGAAAAAATTGCTAGAGTTACTATTACTTTCCTATTTTGATTTTTTAAGTGTTGCCACCTAAGTGAAAAATCGATTTAATTTTTCTTCACAACAATAGCTCTAACGATTTTAATGCAACTTTGTGTGTTACTATAGATTTATACAGTCTGCTACACTATGCATTATCATTATATAATAATATTTCGCTAACTCAAACTGTACCCAATTCCGTTTAGTAGTTTAGGCGCCAGAGCACCAGACGGACGCTCGCACGCAGACACACATATGTACCGTAGCCAGATCGTGGAATTGTGTAGATTATGAAATCCCCAGGCATATCACAAGGGGCTAATTATTTACGTTATTTCAGCATGAAAATAGTCAGTATTTTTTTGAAGTCCCGCGATGAAATGCCCGGGCATTTGAGGCGAGGTATTGATTGGAACAGTTATCTCTGTCTTTTTCTTTAGGTGTAAAGAACCACACTTTTTCTATGATTTTTCGTTTCAATCAAAAATTACAATGAAAGTAAAAAAAATAATAACATTGCTCACTTTGTATTATCATAACAAATATTGTTGAAAACTAGAGTTGAAAATGACGGTGTAGGTAGACAAAACTGCTCAATCGTGTTTCTAATAGCTTTTGACTTTAAGAAACATCATCAACAATAAGAGTATTTTTTTTCAACCTTGGGTTTTCTATCGTTTATGAGGAATTGACGTCAAAAATAACGAAAATCTGTAATATTACCGCCTTAACGATATGGATAATTACAATGAGTGGGCCACGGCATCTGCATGCTTAAACGAGCATCATTAATATAATGACTGTATCAGATATGTATTATTTATATATAGTTGTTATACCTATAATATATAATAATAATAATAATAATAATACCTACCTATAATAAATCATCTTGTTTGCCTCTGGGTTTAGAATCTCATTGTAAGAGATGCATTGATCGATATTCGTTTGTTTTAAGTTCTATTTTAAGAGTTCTGTACCTCAAACGGAAAAACCGGAATCCTTATAGGATCACTTTGTCGTCCGACCGTCTGTCAAGAACTTTTATCTTGGTGGAGGTATGAAGTTGAAATTAAAACCATGTGCTCCGGTCTACAGTCGCCTGGAGCTGTGAAAAAAATTAAACTTCTAAGTTAACGTAAAAATAAGATACGGCATTTTAATGCCGCAAAAAACGTATATTTTGACACTCTCAAGGCAACTAAAATTCATAGGGTATTTTTCGTTGACTTAGAACTATGAAATATAGCAAGTAATACCGTCTTAGTATAGGAAAAAAAAACGAGACCTACCGTGCTCGCATATGATGTGTAACATGTGACAAAATACTTATGAAATTAATTAATTATCGGGTCGTACATTCACGGGCCGACTCTTCGAATAGTAGTATGTCATCTTTGCCTTTGCCATCACACTAGGCTGCATGGCTATGACAACCTTAGTTTTCGAGAATTAAAAAACGTTCGCATTTCCTGTTACACATTTCCGTCCCATTTCACGAAATCACTCCCACAAATTGCAGGAAAGCGAGAGCAAAGATGTTACACATCAAAAATCTTTGAACAGTATATTTGTAATTAAATCATACATACATAATCAATTGTGAAAGGAACGGCGGTCCAAATTTTGAATTGAGTTAACTGTTGCATGTGGGGTATCGTATGAAAGAGCTTCATTGGCCCAAGCTTGAATATATTTTTCATTATTTTTATGATGTATATTTTCGAAAATCTTTCTCTTTTTTATATGTACCTAATAATTTTGGTGTATGTAGTACCTAACAATTTGCACTGTTATTATTTATATTATGTACCTACAAATTTGTACGGAACCCTCAGTGGGCGAGTCCGACTTGCACTTGTCCGGTTTTTTTAAATCCACTTCACCACCCTATATTTAGTTTTCTGATGTTGTATTTTATATGTGACTCAAAAAAAAAAAACAGATTTAAAATTGTTTTTTTCCCCTCTCTCCGTCATACGTCTTTAATTAATCTAAAGAGAATGTCGATATTAATGGTTGTTTATGGCTTCTATTTTGATTAGCATCATAATTCAGCGTGTCTAAATACGACAACGCTGGTTGATTGAGCTAGATAGGACAAAAGAAGAATTGCCAAGCCGTGGACAAAAGAACCTTTGGCAATCTTTGCACAAAGCGACCGCACTACCACTTCCAGTGGGCTGACTCCAACGTTCGTTCCAGTATTTGCTCTCCATTGCAAACACGTGTATTGAGTAGTGCCATATCGATTTGATATTAGCTGTAGTCCGTTCTCCGTCCAAATGTAACGCGTTGCAGCGTTTTTCCGCTCTCATGCTGAAACTCATACACAACTGAACAGCAGAACTAAAAGTGTTAAGAAATAATGTTTCTTTCAAATGACTTTAAATTTCACAAATAGAATAGGGCACTCAATAGAATTTAAAGTTAGAATTTCATTAAATACTACGACAAATATTGTTGTTCAAAACTAACAAAAAGCCCACCCCGCAGTGCCCTCTGCCCAAACGTGCCCAGGACATGTGCTGCGTTCCCCCGCTGGATAGCTATCGAAATGCGTTGGGTCAAAAAGAAGTCCGATCTCGGGTCCAATGACTAAAAACATATTTTTATTCAGCACACTAATTGTTATTACAAAAACCGGCCAAGTGTGTGTTGCATAGTGTAGGGTTACTTCATAACTTGAAAACTTTTTATCACAGAATAACGTTTATTGAAATTAAGGTCTTATACCTTAACATTGGACCTAACATTTTTGGAAACTCGGTTATTTTGGCCGGGAATTGAGCCGGCGAAGTGTGCAAAAAATATTAAATGTTAAATTTCATGGTCGTTCTTTCATTTGTAACACATAGAAAATTGACTCTGAATCTTATCGGAATGCGGATATTTTTTCTTTTTTCTACATTTTGTCAGTTCGATTCCTGCCCAAGGTAAGGGGTATCCAAAAGTCTTTGAATGCAGTTCTACTTATATTTAAAAACGACATGAAGTCTTCTGTGAAAAAACCCCTATCTAGAATATTATTAGTTTTGAAATTTTGCCGGTTCGATTCCCGGCTAAGGTAAGAAGTACCCAAAAATCTTTGAAGTAAGCAAGCAAAGCAAGCAGTTTTTCAAAACTTTGAATACAGTTTGTCTTATTTTTTTAAACAAAGGAATATTTTCTTTGGGTATAATTTGCTTTCTTGAATAAGCATTTAGAATACTTTCTCTCCTAAAGTTCGTTCGCTCAATTAGCCGCACCTTTGTTAAATGCCGCTCGTGCTGCCAGCTCTCGTCAAACGGTACCGACAAAGGGGCCGCCGTAAAGCCGCACGGGGTCGCGCGAATCTTGTTCAGTATTTAATTATTGATGTAGGCGACGATTCTACAGATACTTCGTTCCATTGAACTATTATTACTAGCGTATGGAACCGACGCAGCGAACCAGTTTTTTGCGCTGTGTGTTGTTGCCAATGGTCAACAAGCGTTGCCAACTTAACGGATTTCCCGTCATATCTAGCGGATTATGTTAAAAAGAAACGGAAGAAATGCTATGTTGACGGCTAACGGGTTTGTTGGCGGAATTTAGTAGCAAAAGATTTTACATCAATTATAGATGGATTTCAATTATTTTTACGCGACCAATAGGTCCGTTTCTTGGCGCGCTCGGTTTATGGTTGAAAAAAGTATACAAACCGATAGATACTCTTTCTAGAAAGTATAATATTGTATCAACAGTATTATGAGTAGGCGACTTTATCAGGCCTTGAATCCCTAGCTAGTAAAACAATTCTGTAATACAAAAAGAACAATAGAAATTGTCTGTAAATACGAGATTTAACGGATTTTTAACGGAATTTCGTAATAAAGTCGGCGGAATCTCAAAATTATTGTTGGCAACACCAACAACGAGTTTAGTCTCTCGCCTAACGCTCAAGCGATCGCCCGCGTGCCAAAATTGTGACTAGGTACCTAACAACAATCCAAAAATTCCGGCTTGCGTGTTAAAACCCTGTAAAAATCGATCTACTGCAAAGAAAAAAAATAGTGGCGTGACTTATAATCGGTAAGTAAACAAAATGTTAATTAAAACCAACCAAAATTAGTTTTATACATTTTTTTCTACACTATACGCGGTTTCCATTCGGTTCGAAAATGTCAAATTTTTGACGCTGTGACTGTCTGTGATGTACGGACACACGGGCAGAACGATTTCAAAAGGTTTCTTTTATGGGACTACGGAACCTTAAATCACGTCAATTAAGGTGGTTCGATTATCATACAAAAAACAATTGCAATAATCTGGTTCAGGATACAGAATAAAGCGTAAATTATGTGTGCTACAAACTTTTTTCAAGTATTTGTTTGCGCAAGATTAATAAAAAAACATACTTTCATTTAAAATTATGGAATAAACCAACGCTCAATTTTCATTAAATTTACGAATGTGTGCGAGACAAAATGTCGTGTAAATACACAAGATGCGCGACGTTGCCGCTCCATGCAACCGACCGACGCGCGTGCATGTTGCCGCTCTTACGTTCTGTCACTGTGCATCAAGTCAATAGTTTGCAAAGAGAATATAACAAACTGTCTTTTGTTTGTTTTTCATTTTCATGGATTGAAGAATTATTACTAATCCCTACTATCCCTACTAATATTATAAATGTGAAAGTAACTCTGTCTGTCTGTTACGCTTTCCCGCAAAAACTACTAAACGGATTTGGCTGAAATTTGGTAGGTAGACAGATTAGGACCTGGATTCAGACATAGGCTACTTTTTACCACGCACTGCGCACCCTCGAAAAGTCATAGAAACGTTGTCCACGCGGGTGAAACCGCGGGAAACAGCTAGTATACTATATACCGCCTACTGTACACTTCATTATAATAACTTTATGTATTAGCTTTACGAAACTGTTTTAGTGTACTATAAGTGTAAATAAATAAATAATATACATAATTTGAAACGCCATTTTTCCTATCTCAAAAAAGTTTTTACTTCAAGATGTCGGTAACAGTGTCGGTATCGGTGTCGGTAACGGTGTCGGTGACGGTGACGGTGTCGGTGTCGGTAACGGTGACGCTAGTTTAATGTTTTTTTTCTAATGTCAAAAGTTTTCACCTAGGTGTCGGTGACGGTGTCGCGGTTTCAATGGTTTTTTTCTCATCTTAATTTTTTTTTACTTCAAGCTGTCGGTAACGGTGCCGTTGACGGTGTCGGTAACAGTGTCGGTAACGGTGTCGGTAACGGTGTCGGTGACGGTGTCGGTGTCGGTAACGGTGACGCTAGTTTAATGGTTTTTTTTCTAATGTCAAAAGTTTTCACCTAGGTGTCGGTGACGGTGTCGCGGTTTCAATGGTTTTTTCCCATCTTAATTTTTTTTAACTTCAAGCTGTCGGTAACGGTGCCATTGACGGTGTCGGTAACAGTGTCGGTAACGGTGTCGGTAACGGTGTCGGTGACGGTGTCGGTGTCGGTAACGGTGACGCTAGTTTAATGGTTTTTTTCCCATGTCAAAAGTTTTCACCTAGGTGTCGGTGACGGTGTCGCGGTTTCAATGGTTTTTTCCCATCTTAATTTTTTTTTACTTCAAGCTGTATGTAACGGTGCCGTTGACGGTGTCGTTTCTCATTTCAAAAAGTCTTCAATTCAAGGTGTCGGTGACGGTTTCGGTGACGGTGTTGCGCGTTCAATGGTTTTTCCCATCTTAAAAGTTTTCACTTCAAGGTGACGGTGACGGTGTCGCAAGTTCAATAGTTTTTCAATCTCAAAAAAGTTTTCACTTCAAGGTATCTGTGACGTTGGTTTTTCCCATCTCAAAATTTTCCAACGCGCCTAAAGAAATTTTCAGTTCAAAAAAGTAAATATGTTAATCGATATATATATAAAGAGTTGTTAAAACCCCAAATTTAAAATTGAACGAATTTAAAGTTTTCAGATAATATCTATAAAAAAAGGAAAATTTTACAATGCCAGTCACGCGAAATTATCTTCAATGTTTATAAATATTATGTAACCGAAGCCAACAGATTTTAAAAAATTAGTATGTTAATGAAAGTAATTATTTTAAGAAGGTTTAAGAGAGTTGCTAATGCCACTGGAATTTCAAGAAGAACTATGAGCAATATCCTAAATGAAGTTAGGACTGAAACACATTCCAGTGTAATTACTAATTAAGGTCAGCACTCCGAAAAAAAGGAGACCAAAAAAACAATACCCTATTGTCGAACATTTAACCTTCCCTTTATTGGAAGTCGGTTGAAGAATTTATTTTGTTTTTTTTTATATTTTTATTAATTTCGTTAGTATATACATATTGATAATTTTAGAGCTCTATATAGTTCGTGCGGGAATCTAAACAAAACAACAATAAAGTACTTAGTTCTGAATTCAAATTCTGTTACACGATAAATCTTGTAATTGATGGACATGGAATTAGCATTCGTTTGTATTCGGAAATGCGATGATTGCCGATTGCAATATTCAATGGATGTGTGAGTGTCGAGTTCAAAACTGCGTGAAGGAACATATAATCGCGATTTTTGGATACTACAATGCAATTAATTGTGCAATTTGTTTTTCGTCAGTTAAATATTTATGTAAAGAGTGCGCTTAACGTTTTTAAGGTAAAAATGTGGAACCACGACTTCAAAAAAAAATTAAAACTAAAAATTTGTGGAGCAGGCGCCATCTAGCGAGAATTGAGCATACTTTCACAATGAACGGTAAGATGTACGAATATGCGTGATGGTGTATTTTTGTTTTTTTCCGTACTGAAAAGTACCTGAAAAGAAAAAACTAAACCCTTGTAGGATCACTCGTGTATCTGTCCGTCCGTCTATCACTAACTACTGGATCGATTGAGTTGAAATTTGGTACACATATGTAAGTGACAGAACATAAGACAAGACTGACATGTAACGTAAGTAAATTAATTTTAAACATGAGGACTACTTTTGGGTGTTATATTAAAAAATGTAAAAAAAGTTTAGTAATAAAAAAAAAAATCGTGTGAAAGGGCTTGTTGTGAGAATGTCAATTATATTTTAATATATTTAAGATTTTTGTTTTGAAATTATTTAAGAAAATAGGCGAAAATTGACCATTCCCCCCTTATCTCCGAAAATACTGGGCCTAAAATTTTGAAAAAAATCATGATATATGGGGTTACATGCATTAATTACAGGAAAATCCATAAGAAAATCTAAAGTACTTCCGTTCTTACAGGAAAAATGAAATTCCCAAAGTCCGATTGTATAGAAACTAGTGACACTTAGTGGGATCTAGTAGTATCTTCTACATGGTTAATTTACATAGTAATACGACAACATCAATAAGTTACCTTTTACCTATCTCTGTATATGGCGCTGTAGATGTAAAAAAATAGTTTTCGGTACGGAATTCTTAGTGCGCGAGATTGACTCGAAATTGGCAGTTTTTTTGTTTTGATACGACTCGTCGAGACTCGAAAGACAATGGTACACAATGGTCTGCGTGCGTGTTATCAGCAGACGATGACGACGCAGGATTGGCGACAAACTCGCGGTCCAATCAGCTAGATGTGATCGCGGCGAGAGGGTCGCCTGCCGAATCTCTAATGAAGTGTGAACCTTCAACAAACACAACCTTTACCCTGCCTTCACATTCCCGCCCACACCTGTGAATGTGTGTAGAGGTCAATTTTCTAGTCCTTTAAAATAAACTGGACAAGTGGAGAGATGGATCCGCGCACGGAACTCTAAACTCTAAAAACTTTTCTGTAAATTAAATTATTCTGAAATATTCTATTACTCGGCCGGAAGTTAAAACCGGGCCTCCTCGACATGAGTCATAAACACAACTACGTTAGCGCGTGTTTTTACCACTAACAGAGCATGTATTAATATCAAGTAACCGCCTCCGTAGTGTAATGGTTAGTCCATTCGCTTCACACCAGGAGGTCGCGGGTTCGATTCCCTGCGGGGTAAACTTTTTAAGACTCGGTTTGGTTGGTGGTAGGGCATTTTTATAGCCCCCCTGGCTAGCTACCAACATCTTATCTAAGTCTTTCCGCCAAACATCACTATTAACAGCATTGAAGTGTTCCGGCTCGAAGATAAGATAGCCAGATCCCTAATGCGTTGGGGAATCTTGGTAAGCTCGCTTCCATCTTCGGTATCATCGTCACTTAAATACAAATACAAATACAAATATTCTTTATTTGCCATTAAACAAGGTACAAAATTGATGTTAGTTTAAAGACCGTAGACTCTCTTGTTTAGCCATTTTATGTTATAGCATGCAAATTTATAACTAGAAACATTAAAAAAAGCAAGAAAAGAATAGATTAACAAACAAACAAACAATTAATTTCACTCCACATATAGAATACGAAAACATGTCAATATTTTAAATAAATTCACATCATGTCATGTTTAAATATAGTTGTAACAATAATTTCTATTTATGTGTCAAAAATTCATTGACTTAATAAAACATATTTTGAAGCAGCCACGCATGCAATTTGTTCTTAAATTTATTAAATGGTAATAATGTAATATCATCAGGTACTTTGTTAAATATTCTTTGTCCCATCCAAAAACAGTTTTTTTGAAAACTAGTGCTCTGGGGTATGTCCTCTACAGTTAATCTGTTGGGGTTTCTCCTATTTCTTTGCACTCCATCTCTAGCCTCTTTATAGAATACCTTACAGTTTATTTTAACGAATTTAGCCATTTCAAATATGTACAAGCAAGGTAACGGTAATATATTAAGCTTACTAAATAATGGTCTACATGAAGTGTCAGTCGCTACACCAAATATGGCCCGTATGTATTCTTTTGCGAAATGAAAGCTTTGTTCACATCTGTGCTATTACCCCACATTATTAGACCATATCGAAGCATAGATTCGACGTAAGCATGGTAGGCTGCTACTGCTGTAGGTCTTGATGCCACTTTTGTTAATTTATAAAGGGCGAAAATAAAACTATTCACTTTAGCACATACCCTTTCAATTTGACCTTTCCAATCTAACTTATCATCTATGATAATACCGAGAAACATAGTCTTTTTAGTGCTCTGTAATGATTGTCCATTGTAATTAATATGTAATGAGTTTTTGGAATTATTGTAAGTAATGTAATATGTTTTATTTAAATTAATTTGTAAATTATTATTTTGTAGCCATTGAACTATTTTAAATATTGTATTATTTACTTCTGATTCATGTCTCTGTAATCTTATCAGTTGCAACTATTACTGCAATGTCGTCAGCAAATAAGATAGTTTTATGATTGATCAAGTCAGGTAGATTATTAATATAAATTAAGAATAGTAATGGTCCAAGTACACTACCCTGTGGTACTCCGAATTCATTTTTCTGGAACCCAGATTGGTATTTTTTAGTCATGCCTTGTTCATCCAGTTTAGTGATTTCAACGCATTGCTTTCGATTTTGTAAATACGTTTTTAACCATTCATAGGCAGGGCCTCGAATCCCATTGCTTTCTAGTTTACCTAATAAATGCCTATGCGAAACAAAGTCGAAAGCCTTAGATAAATCAAAAAAAAGAGCCGTTGTAAATAATTTCAAATTTTTCTTTTGTAAAACATCTTTTATTAGATTAAATATAGCAAGGGTAGTTGACTTATTTTTTTGAAAGCCAAATTGGTTTCTATTTATAATATTAAAACTAGTGAAGAAATTCATTAACTTCATGTGCATGACCTTCTCAAAGATTTTGGAGAAGATAGGTACCAGCGTGATTGGTCGGTAATTGCCCATTTCCGATTTGCAACCTCTCTTATACAGAGGCTTTATAACAGACAGTTTAAGGTCATCTGGAAATGTCCCCGTCTGTAATGAGAGATTTACAAGATAAGCCAAAATCCTACATAGTTGATTACTGCATGACTTAACGACCCTTGTGCAAATATTGTCACAACCTTCAGAGGTAGTTTTATTTAGTGATGCAATCACATTTTTGATACATTACTTACCAGGTGAGATGATGCCAAGGGCTTACCAATTGTAAATAAAAAAATACTAAGTCTACACCGACGTCTTAGATACTACATCTGTCTGTCCGACCTTTAAATACTACAAAAAAATAAAAGCAAGTGGGTTACAAGAAACTTGCTTTTTTAAAGCCTTTTGCTCCATCGTAAAAACTGTAATACAGACAAGCATCAAAATTGGTGTGATTATAGCACAAATCCTGAAGTAAAAAAAACTATAATAACCCGGCTAAGTGTGAGTCGTACTCGGGCTAAGGAAAAAAAACTGAATGAAAAAAAACACGAGAAATAGTTAGATAGAAAGTACGGAACCCTAAAATCATTTTTCTGTCGCTCTCGCTGACGTTTTTTGTTTGAAATGAATAAGTATAATTGTTGTACGTACTCGTTGAAAGTTCCATATTCAAAGGTGTGGTGGTACGGCACCCTCTTCGGGGAGTCCAATTTGTACTTGGCCGATTTTTAATTCAGTTAGGAATACATAGCGCGAGTTCGACTCACAATTGGCCAGTTTTTTTTTATTACTACATCAAGTTTTGACGCTTGTTTTACGACAGAGTACAACACAATACAATATTCTATAATGCATCACAACATAAAAAAAAGAATTAACGGAATGAAGAAAGCCTATACAATAGGCAGCCTTATTGCTAGGCGTCGGTGGCTCAACCGGAAACGACTCGGTCCATCTAACCAGAGGTACCGGGTTCAAATCTGGACGGCCAATGTACCAATGAGTTTTTCAAAAACTTACGTACATACTTACCGATTGCTTTAACGGTGAAGGAAAACATCGTGAGGAAACCTGCACACGCCTGCGAAGAAACTCGAAGGTTGTGTGTGAAGTCGACCAACCCGCACTGGGCCCGCGTGGTAGACTAAGGCCTAATCGCCCTGATTCAGGGTAGGCTCGAGCCCCTCGGTGGGGACGTATATGAGCTGTAATGATGATTGCTAGGTAGGAATTTCTTCCAGCCAACCTTTGGGTAGGGAAACAGCGGTAGAATAAGTTAAAGGGCGGTGCAATACATAAAAAACAGAAAAAATTGCAAATAAACACTTATTTAAAATACTTAAATATTATAACAATAATATATAAAATATTAAATACATACATAAACATTAAAAAACATAAACATAAATAAATTAAATATTGGTAAAGAAAGGAAAATGAGATAGTAAGGAAGATGGAAAAAAAAGGATTTAGAAGCAGAGAATAGTAATATTATTACGTTAAGTAATGAGCTTTCACAAGCCTTAATTAATAACAAAAACCGTGTAGGAAAAAAAAAATATTCCTCTTTATTTTTACCCGACTACCGAAAAGGAGGGTAACGTTTTCGGGTGTATGTATGTACGTATTTATGTATGTATGTATGTCTGCTCTTTTGGCAGAGTGAGCCTAAAAGCCTTGATGGATTTTGGAGTAGTGTTGTTACATTCTTCTTGAACCCGTGAGTAATATAGGATACTTTTACCGACTTCTTACCGGGGGTAATATTTTAATGCAGTCGGGTGTTTATTTTTTTATTAAATTGGTTAAGTAATTTTAGTTTTAAAAAATATAAGATTATCCGCAACACTAAAATATTGCGATAATTTCAACCGGCTACTTATTACGATTCAAAATTTATAACGGCCCTTCGCAGGTGGGACAGACAGATACACGGACGGACGAACACATAGGCTTAGTACTAGGGTCTCGTAGACACATTTTGGTCCTTAAAAGTAAAAAGACCTTATTAACATTTTTACTACTAGCGGAGCGTCTTGCACACCGCGCACCCATTTTATTATTTGACGTAAAAAAGTATTTAAAATTTAAATGATTTGAATTGTAACGGTTATGAAGATTCAGTCCTACAGTCCTATGACAGAAGGACGCACGGACGTACTTCGGTGGCGTAGATTTATAGGGTCCCATTTGGCACCCTTTGGGTAAGGAACTCTAAAAACACAAGAGCTAGATGTAAAATAACCGCATTAATTTTAAAATTTTGATAGAATGTCGAGTCGTTTGTCTTTATGATGCAGTGTCAGAGGAATTGCTTAAAAAATGAGCTAAAATTTATCTCCATCGACTTCCTCGGTTAATGCTGATAAATCACGTTCTGCCATCGTTCCGTGTCTGAGATAATTTTTGAATACAAAATGAATTATCGTTTTCAAAACGTTCACGATAAGGCAGAAGAATTGAAAATCATTTGTTGTGTGTCGTAAATCCACCGTTGACGTGTGGTTTTCCCGCAGCTCGCATAAATATATGAGAGAAATACTACCTTAGGAAGCTTTACTACAATATGAATGAAGTTGAATTGAAATGGTTATGAAGATTAGATGACTAAGATTGTGTACACGTCATATCAGCTCATATACGTCCCCACCGAGGGGCCCGAGCTTACGCTGAATTAGGGCGATAGGGCCTTGTGATTAAGATTGTGAACACAATAAGTTGTAATACTGGACACTTCATACAACGGGCCAGAAATGACATTTCAAAAACGGAATGACGGAACAAACAAAATGGCGGCGAAATCCTATACGTTTGATAACCAAACGGTAACAAATCTGTATCAATCAGGGTGACGAGGGGGTGAGGTCGCAATCTAGAGAGCGGCAGGGAGTGTCCATATTGTATGTAAGTACTAATATATATATACTTTGCTATAAGTGCTTAAAGTGGGAACTGTGCTTTATTATCAAATTCAAGGATATCAAGAAATCTGTGGAATGGTTGAGCTGGCAATTACGATCTAAACATGTGAACCAAGATAAGGCAAGCAAAATAATGGCCAGTAGCCCAGGAATCAATGGATTTTACCGACCAAGGAGTGTCTTCGCAAGAGCTCTGCATGAAAAATGGATTTAGATGACAATGAAATATTTTAACATTAGTATAAATCAATAATTTAATTTGTATATTATGATTTTATTTAAGTTATTTTTTTAAAACAGTTATAATTGTAATTAGGTGTAATAGTATGACTACTCCACCCGTACGTGGCCTTGCCCATATACTGCACAGACCCAGAACACTTTTACGTTATAACTCATGGCCTCAACGTGCATTTAGGTCGAATGCACAAAGATGTTATAAGCGGAATTCCCCAGCCCGTGGAGGAGCCAGTCCTTCGCATGCGCAACCGCCTCCCACCTCCATGACTCCACGCCCATCTTCTTTGTTGGATCTTCCTGCTCTTAAAAATAATGTCAGGGTCCTCAAACACAGCAAAACTTGCACTTCAAAAAGGGTGCAAGGAGTCTTGCTGCGGAAAGACTTGCAGGGATAATAGAACAGTGCCTCAGGAGTTCAGGACTAATAGTCCAGACTATTGGTTTCAGTTTTTATCCTTTGTGTTTGTGTCTTTAAAAGTCCCAGATCAAAACGAAACCGGTTCCCTGACAGCTAAAGTCAAGGATAATATCAGCGGTGGCGAAACCAATTCACAAGTAGACACCGTTTGCAGAAAACCTCAGTTCCTTTACAGGTCGGTGGAGACCAAAGTGTACGAAAAGGATGTTAAGGGTGCGGCGCGCCTTCTTGCTTCAGAATGCTCGGAAGCACCACGGAGCTCTGACATATTGGCCGATTTGCAAGCCAAACATCCTTTACTCTCACGTCAGCTTGTTTTTCCGCCCGCACCTATTGATTCTGACCAGTGGTGTCTGGAGGTGAAGCCGGAAGATGTCGCGTCCGCGCTGGGCTCGTTCCACAATGGCTCTGCCTCGGGACTCGGCGGCCTGTGCCCGGATCACCTGAAATAGCTCACCTCATCCACGGCTGGTAATAACCTCTGCCTCAGAGGTCTACTTAACTCAGAGGTGTGCCCCTTCATCTATGGCGGGGCTCTTTGTGCCCTTACAAAAAAGGACGGTGGCATTAGGCCAATTGCGGTGGGTAGCACTATTCGCCGTGTAACCGCCAAATTGGCCTGCCGCGCTTTTAAGGAGGAAATTAATTATTAGGCTAATTATCTACAGCCACACCAAGTTGGGTTCGGTACGGCAATCGTCTGCGAGACAGCCATTCACGCGACTAGATGTTTCGCGAAATTTTGAAGTTCGGACAGACAGCTATACGCACGGATAGACAGATAGACAGACAGAAGTTGAACTGACAGACGGCGCAGTAGGGTTAGTAATAGGGACCCGAGTGTTACTACGGAAAAACTCCATAACTCCGTCAAAATTTATGGTAATTGGGAAAATTTACCTATTTTATAGAGTTCGACACAAAAAGTGCAAGACTTAACTCCGGAGCAGAAAAAAAAACGGTTAGAGAGAGCCCAGGCACTAAAACGCTTGCACGCGAGTGAAGCTTTGCCAAACATTGTCTTTTCGGATGTACCTGTAGCTAGTTCGTAAACAACTGTTGTTGTTATTATGGATCAAATTAATTCTGCTCGCACATAGAAGTGGAAACCACGCTTAGTGAAATATAATAAGACTTTGTTGGGACACACTCCAGCTAGGTGGGATTGAATGCGCTCGCTGGGACGAAGATCGATGGTGACGCGCTTACGTCCAACAGTCGACTACTACCTACGATGGGCTGGTGCCGATGATGATCATGATTATGATCATGATGACTTCTTACATCACTTTTCAAGGAATTAGTACACGTAAGGTATTGCGTAACACAGATTAATGAGGAAATTAATTCCCATTCATAGGTAGAGGTATTGAAAAGAAGGGCAAAGAAAATAATACGAGAATCTATTAGCGAAGCAATTATAGATGACGACTCAGTAAGGATGTCCTCATTGTTAGTCGCCCCCCGTCGGGCGGTCGAATTTACCTCAGCTGCCTGCTGGTGGATACTTTGCTCAATTATACGCGGAAGTATGCGAAATATGAGAAATCAACGTGTCATAGGGCCCCAGTATATAAGGTCTAACAAAATTAGCTGAAACCATTTTAACTGGTGCTTCTACCCATGAAACTGACCAACTTTCCCCATGAAACTCATGGTCAAATCTAAAAAAAATGTTGAACGTCCCATACTATAGTTGGTTGATCAGCTGATCGAGTTAGTATGGGAGAACAATTTTTTTTAGCTATTGACTATGGGTTCCATGGGGAAAGTTGTTCAGTTTCATGGGTAGAAGCACCAGTAAAAATAGTTTCAGCTAATTGTGTTACACCTTATTTATATACAAACAACTACCGTCCACTCTGCGGGAAATAACCAATGACGGGACATTTAGGCACCGGTTGAAACACTTCTTGTTGGAAAGTGAATTTTATTCCGTTAAAGAACTTTTTGGAAAAAACTGGTCAAGTGCAACTCGGGGACAAACAAGCAGGGTTCCACGCCAAAACTTTAACTACCAACAGAACAAGACCTCTTAGTATATACTTTGCTCTAGTTAAATAGGAATCTATTCATCTGGACAGAAAAAAAAAAAATTTTTCCTGTGGGAACGGAAGGACTTTAGATTTTCTTGTAATCTAGGCATTCAACGTCATATACTGAGATATTTTTAAGATTTTAGGCCCAGTAGTTTAAAAGATAAGGGGTAGGGGATGGTCAATTTTCGACTATTTTCTTAAATTACTTCAAAACTATTTATCTGAAAATTATAAAATGAATATATTTGAGTTTCTCACAACAAGCCTTTTTATTTGATATGTCCCACAATACATTTAAAAACTAAAAAAAAAAACTAATTTACCCACAATAGTGGCCACTTTTTTTTTTAAAGCGTCGGTGGCTCAACCGGTAACGACTCGGTCCATCTAACCAGAGGTACCGGGTTCAAATCTGGACGGCCAATGTACCAATGAGTTTTTCAAAAACTTACGTACATACTTACCGATTGCTTTAACGGTGAAGGAAAACATCGTGAGGAAACCTGCACACACCTGCGAAGAAAATCGAAGGTTGTGTGTGAAGTCGACCAACCCGCACTGGGCCCGCGTGGTCGACTAAGGCCTAGTCGCCCTGATTCAGGGTAGGCTCGAGCCCCTCGGTGGGGACGTATATGAGCTGCAATGATGAGTGGCCACTTGGTTTAAAATTTATTTATTTCCGTTCCACGTCCATCTTTAGATCACCGACTTACAAATGTGTACCAAATTTCAAATCAATCGGTCAAGTTGTTTCCGAGCAAATTGGCTGTGACAGATGGACGGACAGACAGACACACGAGTGATCCGATTCCGTTTTTACCTTTTGAGGTACGGAACCCTAAAAATTGATATTATTTGTGACATTTTAAAACTGAGAAACTTGAGTTACCAAAATGCATTTTATTTTTCACAATTTTTTCATATTGATATTTTTTTATTTTTTTTACTACTGTGTTTATGTAGTTTTCTACTTTATTTGGTTATTTTTTTAATTTAATTAGTTTAATTTCTGTATTGCTTTCTTTGACGATTACATCACTATTGACATTTTATATTATGAACTAACATGTATATTATTATGAATTTGTAACGTGAAATAAATAAAACTTAACTAAACCACACCCCGGACACTACATACAACGGTGGTGAAATGACATTTCTAAAAACAAATGAAGGAGCAAACAAAATCCCGGCAAAATCCTATACCTTCGAGAACCAAACTATAACCGATCTGTATCAATCTGGGTGACGAAGGGGTAAGGTCGGGAAACTAGAGAGCGACAGGGAGTGTCCATACTGTATGTTATTACTAATACTTTGACTAAACAATGATCATTAGTTTCAAAAATCAATACAAAAAGTATTACAGCAAAACCGTTCATGAAATGGTATATTCAATGTTGTATGAAATGATTTCCAAGATGACAGGAAGGCGCGTGCACAAGGGTCAATACATAAGGTTCATATTTATTACGTAAATGATATAAAATATGACTTTCCATTTATATGCATGCTTATCTATTAATGGCTATTGCCCGCGACTTCGTCCTGAACTGAACATGACAAGTTATGGAAAACAGTTGTAGATTGTCATTGTGAAACAGACGCTCACAGAAATCTGCACGCGCTTGAACTGGAACGGGAGGATACCAACCAACCACCATACCAAATTTATGCTTTGTTGTAACTGTTTAAGTTTGAGTATAAAGGCTGTGATGCCGATGGACAGAAAGACGTACATGGTGAAACTATAAGGATTCCTTGTTTGCGTTAATGGATGTATAACGACCTCGTCCCCCTCGATGCTAAGGATGCGATCATTTAAAGCGGCCACCATCTCGTTTTTACACGCTTTAAATCAGTTTCTTAACGGAAGGTAAAAATTTACACAGAGACTGTGGCAGTTGTACTAGTCCATTAGTGTAAGGTTATCACCCCTAGAGCGTATTCACAAAAGCGTTTCCCATACAAATTTAAAATACTCTTACTATTCTTGAAGATGGATAGGTTGATTCTAATCAAACTTTATACCCTTTAGAATTTATAGTTCGTGGACAGCTGATTACATTTCAAAATACTTTATTTTAATATTAGTATGAAAATCCATCCATAATGACAACACATTTTTTTTATGTAATCTATCCACAAACTAAAAATTTGTGACTTGCTTATGTGTACAAAGTTTAATAGGGATGACGAATGCTAGTCATCTGAGTTAATTTTTATTATCTGTCAAAAACGACATTTTGTTCTAAAAATGTTTGAAATATCTAGGCGTGACCTCATAGTTTAGCAGCGTCATTTATGTACTAATTTTGTGATTTTGGTGAAATAAAAATCAAAGAAAAAATCGAACCACCATAATAACACTCTTGCTGTTATAATGATAGTGAAATAGACCATTATAACTCCCTTATTCAGGTTTAAGTGTAGTACGCAGCTCAAGGATCACGTGTGTACACTTATAAGTGAATTACATGACTTTAAGATCTAAAAGAAGTAACCAGTGAACAATTTTAGAGAAATACGTGTTACTTGGGTAGTCATCTGAGTTACTTTTTATCATCTGTCATAGACGACATTTTGTTCCAAAAATGTTTGAAATACCTAGGCGTGACGTCATAGTTTTGCAGCGTCGTTTACGTACTCATTTTGTGATTTTGGTGAATTAAAAATCGAAGACTTTATTGAAAACAAAACGAGTAAGGTTTTCCGTAGTTTAAGTAGAAGGGCAATTTAGTGATCAAGAGTTCACAATTTATTTTTGATACTGTCGTCATCCCCATTGTACAGTTACGCTGTGCATACTTTTGACATTCATAAATTGGCATTAAAAACCGGCCAAGTGCGAGTCGGAACCGCACACATCTATACCGCGCTAGTTACTTCATGTTTAAAAAAAATGATTTTGTATGGACACCCCCTTATTTTTTCACTTTTTCAAATTTTTAGGCCATCACAATACCTTTCTTACCCTTCGTCCTTCGCTAAACGCTCGCTCCCCAGTCGCTCGAAAGTAAAAACAACTTGAGCGACTTAACACGAGTAATTGAGAATTTTGGCATGCAGGTAGCCTCTGTCACTGGGACTTAAGTTACTTTTTTCCCGTGAAAATAGCATAGTCCAATGCAGTTCCTGAGGGAAATGAAAAAAATATTTTTTTTTGGTTAATTTCTTTAACATCGCAACGGAACATTGGGTTGTTGTGATTTTTGTACAAAGATGGTTGAGGGGTTCGGAAATGACATAATTTACTAATTACCCATCGATTTAGACAACACGGAAACTACTAACTAATAATATTAGGAGACAAATCACAGTGACAAAGTCCGGGTGGTCTTAGAATTGTTGTCTAATAGTTTCGGGTTCGTAAACTATGGCGCACAAGAAAGCTGTGAACAGAGTGTTCCAGGACATCCAGAGGGAGAATCGTGCGACAGGTGGTATTATTACAGTTCTCTTTAGCGGTTATTTACGCCAGATGTTGCCGGTTGTGACGCAGAATACCAGGGCCGATAAGGTGAATGCCTGCCTCAAGTGTTACATGGCCAGGTGTTTGCTCTTATAAATGAAAGCTTCTTGAAAAGGGATGTGCCGATTCTAATAGGGATGACGACAGCATCAGAAATATAATATGAAACACTTTATTACTAAATTGCCATCCTACTTAAACTTCGCAAAACCTTACTCGTTTTGTTTTCCATCAAGTCTTCGATTTTTGACTCACCAAAATCACAAAATGAGTACGTAAATGACGCTGCAAAACTATGACGTCACGCCTAGGAATTTCAAACATTTTTGGAACAAAATGTCGTCTATGACAGATGATAAAAAGTAACTCAGATGACTATTATTCGTCATCCCTATTTATTTATTCTGACTCAACAGGCTGTTGTCGCACTCAGCATATAATAAGATAACTGAGTACTTGCCTATGTAAATGACATACTGCTGGCCTGATTCTGCCGTTCGCGTCCGCGTCCGCCGCAGCCCCGCCCCTTCGTTGCCCCGAACGGCCGTAAAGCCACAAGGGCTGCCTCCGAACAGCAATTTCTTCTTATTTCCCTATTTGTTTATAAAACATTTACAACTCCCAAAATTATGCTTCTCCAGTGCTAAAGTATTTATAATTTGCATTTAAAAAAAGATAAATCTCAATGGCGCGGTGCGGACGTGAGAGACATGCTTGATGTTTATTTCCAGCGCGTTGAATATTTGTTTATTTTTATGTTGACATTGCAATTCAAAGTTATAAATTTGACTAGCTTTTGCCCGTGGCTTCGCCCGCGTGGACATCGTTTTTATGACTGTCCTTGAGGGTGAGTGATTGTACTGGTTGAGAAAAACACAAATTCTTAAAAAGCCAGTCTCTTGTATAGTGAACCTTCTCTTATTTTTTACTGTTTAGTGTTCCATACTCAAAGAGTACTAACCGGACCATATTACTAAGTCTAAGTCATCTGTCCGTGTGTCCAACCTTTAATGGTCCGTATCTCATAAATCTTAATAGGTAGATGGTTGAAATTTTTACAGAATATGTGAATTTCCTAATTAATAATGAAACTAGGTACAAACCCCTAAAAAACGGAGATTTCAAGATAATATAATGAAATAAACAGAGCTATATTACTTTAAAAAGGGGAAAGGGATAAATCACATCTTTTTTGTTTGAACAAAAGTGATTTTAGCTTCCCTTTCTATTTAGTAACGCGTATTGAAGCGAATACTCCTTTAATTTAATTCCCTTTGCATGTAATGTGCTAATAAAATGTAGCAAGTCAGGCACACAGTTTTTATAAATAGGTACTTAAAGCTCGAAATCCGCAGCAAGCGTGACTTTTAGAATGTGCTTAATTACTTATTTGTCCGGTGGACAGACGCCCGCCTAATCCGAGGGCGGGCGGCGAGGCCTAATTGGTACTCATCCCATATTCGAGGGTAAAAGGCCCCGCAAAACCTCTATTATGTTATCTATGTAGTGAACTAACACTTGTTTTAAATAATCCTTACATTCGAGAAATTAATTAAACCACATCTTCGTCTGACTTTTGTTCATTATTCTGTTGAATGTTAACCACTGAAATGAATTAAGTCTGTTATGGTACGTATTCACTATGCAGGTATAACAAAATTGGTGTAGGATCCGGTAACTGAGGATTCCACTCATCATACGGAACAATTTTCCGAGGAACGAATAGACAATTCTAAAAAAAATTACTTTTCAGTTTCTATTATGGTCAATCAGGTGACTAGGGTTGTATGAAAGAGGGCAAAATTCTCTTGTCGAATTGATTACGGGTGTCTTTGTGAAAGTTGTTGTTTTTTCTTATTAATTATCACGACAGTAAAAGTGACGTTACAGTTTTGGATATCACACACAAACTCCAATTATGCCTAATCACTCTCGCCTTGAAAGCCCCGAATTTGTATGAATCGGTAAACATTCACGCAGGCAACGATATTTTTAGTATTATGACGATGACACCCTAGTTAACGGGTTCTACATCAGTTTTGTTACACCCTGTAATTACCTAATCAGTAGGTATAAAGTAGGTACTCAGGGATGACACCTAAAGTAGGTAAGTACTAAAATGATGAACAACGAGAATTGTAGAGAGTCTTTGTTTCGGAGTGATCAATAATGGGATCAGTCTCATCAGTTTGGGCTTGATGCGATTATTGGTTAGTACACTGGTTAGCTTAGCGAATGTTCTCGTGATTGTAATGCCTCATATGCAAATTAATCTGTGTTTATTAATCATTCGTGTGGATTCAAATAGCGAGAATCAAAACGTTTAAACTATTATGGCTGTTTCTCTATGTGTGGTCTGTAATTCTGGGTGAACAGTGAACATTTTGTTCCTTTGGTCCACCTTAGACTAATATTTAAAATTGCCTCGAAGTTAAGCGAGCGGAATAGATAGCTACAAGCTCAAACTTAAAGGTAATTACGTTTAACGATTTGACACTTAAGGGTTTTCCGGCGTTTAATAGCTCGCCGTGTGTGTATCTAATAAAATTAATGCGTTGAGGGCTGGAGGACGACTTTTATAGCTGATAGCTCTTTTAAAAATAATTAGAGTCAAGATTGCTTCTAAATTACATAACTATGTTATAAAAATAATATGCAAGCTTTTATTATTTGATTTTTAGGGTTCCGAAGGCAACAAGGAACCCTTATAGTTTCGCCATGTCTGTCCGTCTGTCCGCGGCTTAGCTCAGAGACTATTTGTACTAGAAAGCTGTAATTTGGAATGGGTATACATGTTAATCACGCCGACAAAGTAGTACAAAAAATAATAAAACAAATTTATTTTTGGGTACCTCCCCTTTTTTTAATTTTTATTCTGAATTGGTAAGCCCTTGGCATCATTTCACCTGATGGTAAGTGACGATGATACCGAAGATGGAAGCGGGCTTACCAAGATTCCCCAACGCAATGGAGAACTGGCTATCTTATCTTCAAGCCGGAACACATCAATGTTACTAACACTGATGTTTGGCGGCAAGACTTAGATAAGATGCTGGTACCTAGCCAGGCGGGCTTAGAAAATGCCCTACCACCAACCAAACCGAGTCTTTCAAGTTGACCCCACCGGGAATCGAACCCGCGACTTCCTGGTGTAAAGCGAATGTAGTAACCATTACGCTACGGAGGCGGTCAAAAGTCTGTCGGTCAAGAACCTTTATCTCGGGAACGCGTGGAGGTATCGACTTGAAATCAAAACCATATTCTCCGGTCTATAGTATTTTGAAGCTGTGAAAAAATCAAACTTCTAAGTTTACGTAAAAAAAAAATACGGCCGTGTATGCCACAAAAAACGTAAATATAAAACGTAAAGTAAAATAGGGAAAAATCTGAAAACTATACATTTGTAACTACAAAAATCATAAAAAATATAGGAGTCTTTTTAAAGTACGTAATCAATTACGCAAGGAACGACGGCGCGGCGGTCCTAATTTTGAATTGAGTTAACCGTGTCATGTAGGGTATCGTATGAAAGGGCTTCATTGGCACAAGCTTAAACAGATTTTTAATTATTTTTTGATGTATAGATTTTGATTTATGACGAATAATGACAAAAAAAAACCTTTGCATCCCCCCATCTCGGAAATTGTATTTTTGCTCTTCGATATCTGAGTGCAAAAGCCGTTTTTCTTCGCTAGAGGAGAAAAGTAAATTGAATTTAGAACATCGTGAATTCAAAACATTATTATACCTATTTACTTCTACCTCCATGGTGCCGAATTTATAATACAACCTTTTTTAATTTGTTAAAAACTCAGACTCGGAAACTTCTTGGTGTCCTTTTTTTTAATTTGCTTTGCGCGCGCCATTCTCTTCTCACGTCATATTGTTAAAACTTTAAGTTAAAAACAAGTGAAAAACCTAAAATGAGTGATCATAGTGACGAGGAAGTTTATTTGACGCCAACAGGATTAACTGAAACTGTTTGTAATGCGCAAATGTTTTTTTTTCATTTAGTAATTTCCTCGCCGACGAGGAATGAAAAGTTACGTGTTGCACTCGATTGCAAAGATTTTTCACCTCGTGCTCTTTTGATTCCCTCGCTATTGCTCAGTATTCTAATTTTTGAACCACTCGCTGCGCTCGTGATTCAAATTTAGACTCCTTCGCTTGCTCGGTAATCAAAATTGAGCTCGCCGTTAAAAAGCAACTTTGCACTCATGTATAACAAATAACTATTTTTATATGTACGAGTATAGATAAGTACCTAATAATGTTGACTAACCTAACAGTTTGCACTGTTATAATTTATGTTATTTTTTAAATGTACCTACAAATTTGTACGGAACCCTAGATGGGCGAGACTTGATGGGGTTTTTATACGTAGGCACGTACTGTCATTCATAGTATAGTTTATGTATTCGAAAGGAGAAGTTGTTAAGCGCCTCATTTTGCATATTAGTTATTATTGCCAACGGTACGGAAATTTCTCCACTCTAAATCCTATTAGACGTAGCTGCTTCAGGTAGGGGAAACTGTTGTACCTTGGACAGCTTTGAACCTAGGATAATCGCAATTTTTTCGAAATCTCCCACGCTTTATAGCAACATTGTCTATAGCAGTCGAAGTGTCCTTTGTCAACTTCAACATGAAGTTCGTTGTAGTCCGCCGAGGTTTTTTTGGACAAAATCGTTTCCCATACAAACTTAAAATTACTGCTTCTTAAAAATTTATGAGCCGATTTCAATGAAACTATATAAGTACACATAACACGAAATTCTAGTTTGTGGATAGATTATATTTTCAAAAAAATTGTGAATTAAGGTTTTCATAGTGATCTTAAAATTCGCTAATCTTTTTTAAAATAAAGTATTTCGAAATAATGTACTCGTAATCTACCAACAAACTAGAATATTGTAACTTGCTTATGTGTATAAAGTTTCATTAGAATCGGCCTATCCATTTCCAAGAAGTAGTAATTTTAAGTTTTTATTGTTTGTTTGTATGTTTGTTTGTTGTTTGTTTTGTGAATAAGTACGCTCTTAATGCCTATACTTATTTAATACATTATGATTTTATGAAAAACCTTTCATTTACAATCAAATCTCAGGATATTCAGGTACCAGATGGCATAAGTGTTTCAAGTTAACTTTAGAGATAATATGAGATAGGTACGTTTTTGTAGTTTGTTAAAAAAAATATGATATTGTATCTGGGCCTCCCGTCTAACTATATACCTTAGACCCTGGCCAAGGTACATTTTAATCAATTTAAAGTGTTTTTAATTTTTTATGGATATTTGATAAAAAATAAATTTTTAAGGTTGTGTTTAATAAGAGACTAGAGACTTAAGGTTAATGTAATGTTTCTTTTTAATGTTTCAAGTGTTGATAAGATCGGCCATTTACAGAAATCATAAAATAAACCTACTACAGCAACTGCAAGTGTTTATGTTAATTAAAACCTAGTATATCCAAAGAACAACGGGTACGGTCCAAGGTACATAAGGTCTGTTTTACCTTGGACAGTTTTTCCATTTTTTTTAGCTGCTTGAATTCCCAACTAAGTTACAACTTCACAGATTATATTAATGTATTATATTGGTGAATAACTGATGTTTCTATATATGAATATTTCTTCTGACAGATCTAATTTTTTTTTTTAAAAAGGTAAAAAAACTGTCCATGGTATAACAGGTATCCCTACTGAATTATCATGGTGCTGAAACTTCACCACCTATTAAGACGAGCAATATTTTCAGAGTCGAGTAGGTTCTAACTTTGGAACGCCTCGCTGAGTTTATACCAATTTGCTTAGTTCGAGTGCAGTATGCGGAATGCGGGTCAAGAGTCATGAGTCAAGCGAGACGACGAGGACGGTTCTCGGCAAAACGTCTTGGGCTCATGATTAAGAGCACTGTAACGTTGAGTTTTAAGAAAATATCGTTAAAAAAGGTTAATCATTAGTAACAAGCTTATCGCTACAACGACTTACTTATGGAATTTCAAGAAGCGATCACCGTACCATATCTTGCGAAGGTCAGATAGATCTTTCAATGTATCCTCCAGCCAGACACAAAGTCTCAAATTTAAGGTGTCCATGCGTGCTGTTATTATACTGATTTATGTAGATTATATTATATATATATTAGATTATATTTATTATAGCGTCGGTGGTGAAACCGCAAGGGCCGCTACCGCCTCTCCGGGAGGTCGTGGTTCGAGTCCTGCCACGTACCAATGTGTTTTTGAAATTCGACTCATATGTTTTATCCGACACTCTTACGGTGAAGGAAAACATCGTGAGGAAACATGCACACATCTGCGAAGAAACTCGAAGGTTGTGTGTGAAGTTGACGAACCCGCACTGGGCCCGCGTGATCGACTAAGACCCGAACGCCCTAATTCAGGGTAGGCTCGAGCCCCTCGGTGGGGACGTATATTTTAGCTGATGTTATGATGTATTTAAAGTCAGCGTAGAGGAGGCAGTGCAGCTCAAACTCTAAACGCTCGCTGTCGAGCTATGCGGCCGACCCTAGTGGCGGCCGGCGGGCTCTCGTGCCACTTGCCACAACCATCGTACATTTTGCAGCGCTCGTTTCGCTTAATTATGTCGTTGCTATTCACTCGAGGCTGACGGCGGCGGCGCGCTGCCACGTAACGTCGAGCAGATTCGTTGAATTTTGCGATCGCCTTTTTCTGGCATCATTTATTTATTTACAGCAAGTTTACAACTCAATTAAAAAAGGCAAGACCTACCGTAACTGATCCTTGTCTTCATATTATGGTGTTGGCAGGAATAGCGGCCCTCACTATATGACCTAGCTGTCGGTAAGTGAGGACGCTATATCATAAACCTGGTAGTTTAGTGAATCTGGTAGATATACGAGAGGGAACTCAATTAAAGTCAGGAATGACGTTATTGCATAGTAAAATCTTAGCACCTATGATTGAAGAACATTTGAGTTAGTTATTTAGAATTGCACACCTGCTAGCACTTTCTAGAGCTTTATAGGTTTTGGATAATACTTTACATTTCTTTCATAAATTAAGTCAAGGGTTTACTTATTGTGGATAAAAAATTGCTGGGATTAACATGAATCATCTTAAATCTATACATGTTAGTAACGCACTTAATAATATAAATGCGAAAGTTTGTGAGTGTGTGAGTGTGTGTTTGTTACTTCTTCACGCAAAAACTACTGAACGGATCTGGCTGAAATTTAGTAGGTAGACAGATTAGGACCTGGATTAACACATAGGCTACTTTTTTCACGCTTGCACTGCGCACCCTCGAAAAGTCATAGAAACGTTGTCCACGCGGATGAAGCCGCGGGAAACAGCTAGTTATATTATAAAAAAAAGTCCCCCACCGCGTCTGTCTGTCTGTCTGAACGCGATAAACTCCGACATTACCGAACGGATTTTAATAAAATTTTCACCAATGGACGGAGTGATTCAGTTGTATAATTCCTTGCGAGCTGCGTACCGCTAACCCTCTAGTGTACCCGTAAATCTACACACTAAACAGCTAAACACGTATCGCAGCGTAATTTTAGGGTTTAAATTTTTGCATGAACTTAAATAAACCTCGCTCATTGAATTAATCCGACATTACATTTTAAGGGGTACGAAACTAGTAAAATGAAACCTTATAGTGCGACTTCGTTCGTCTGTCTGTCTGTCACACCTGTTTATCTCAGCAACTATTAATGCAATCGACTTGCAATTTGGAATACTTTTTAATAATGCTTGTCCAACTTTATTACAAGGGAAAGAATTAAAAAAATCATTTTTATTTAGATTGCAAATGGGGTGAAATTTTAAAGTGTCGTTACGAGGTCAAATGAGAAATTATATGAAAAGGCTGACAATTAAGGGATGAAAATTGGTGGGGGGGGACTTTTTTATAAGCCATGAAAATAAAAAAACCATTTCGAGATATTTTTATTTAAAGCCATATTTTTTCATTTTCCACTCGAAAAAGTAAAAGATTGCGTAAAAAAATCGGAAAAGGACAATAACCTTCATTTGACCCCTATGACGTCACGAGTTTACAATAAAACCTTATTTCACCACTGAACGGAACGTGCACTCTTACTTGTCATATCAATTACGGACCTTGCATTTGAGGACGAGCTTTCGTCGAGCACTGAAAAAGGCACTATTTATTTATCATCCACCAAAAACTACGTTTGAAACAATCAAATATTATTACAACGTCATTCAAATTAAATACTTAAATGGGTAAGATATTCATTAGAGGTCCAATTTTTATTGTGGTTCTAAAAAACATTTAAACTCTGAAGGCCTTGTCCATACATAGATTATGATGTTTGATGACAAGTAAATTTTGACTTTGACGTTTCGTTGTTGGCTTTGTGATAGTTTCGTTTCGGAAAAGGCAAAGGTTACTAAGACCATACAGCCAGGTCTGACGTATTTAGGCTTCCTTAGCTGTTGGATTTTTAATGCTAGTGCCGGTGCAATGAAAAAACAACAAAATAAAACTACGAATGCGTCTACCACAAATCCCGCCAAAAAACCTTTGGGAATGATTGACTTGAGTGACTTGACAGTTGACGTCAAGGCCTATTCATTTCATCGTCATAGAAATAGGGCTGTTCGTTTCATAGTAATGTGAACCGATGACGTCATCAAGGTTTCAAAATTTAAAAAAATATTTAAAAATATCTAGAGGCTTAAAAAATGAAATATTCAAATTAGTTTTTCAAAATGGTCTAAACCATCAGAAAAAAAATTTAAAAAAATAATTTTTTTTTAGCATACCCAATTGTCATTTAGATTGTAGGGTATTGTTGAATAGATGTCATAAAATAATTTTAAAAGTTCTTGAACCCTTTTTAACAAAGTAACATTCAAAAAAGATTGAGCTCAAAATTTTTCGTATGGGTGGGATACCCTTTAACATTTTACCTATGGGATTTCAAATTAAAAAAAATACAGATACCAAACATTACTACAACATGAAAAATAAAATTAATTAAAACACGTGAAAGTTGTTTTTGACTGCAGCTCCTTGTTTATACCTAGGCTGTTTGATAAGTACCCGTTTACTAAATATATTAATATCACTGGCCGAAAATAAGTATACCACCTTTTTAAGCCATTTTTCAGAGGCGGGAAAAAGAAAATAAAATTGCATTCTTTTGTTTTTTTTTCTCATTTGACAGCGATTTAGTGAAAGCGTGAACTTTAAATTGTTAAAATGGAGAAAGAACAGTATCGGTCTGTAATTAGATTCTTGTTTTTGGAAGGAAAAACATGTGATGAAATAAAAGTAAGAATGCAAGCGGTTTACCATTAATGTGCTCCTTCTATGACAACCGTCAGATATTGGTATAACGAGTTTAAGCGGGGGAGAACAACCGTCTTTGATGAGGATCGCCCAGGCCGGCCAATTGAGGTGACTATACAGACGATATGGTTAAGAAAATTGAAAATATCGTTTTAGCCGACCGCCGAATTAAACTTCGAGAAATCGTTGATGGTGTAAACGTTTCAATCGAGAGGGTACAACACATATTAGAAGAAAAATTGGGTATGAAGAAAGTATCGGCGAGGTGGGTGCCGCGTTTACTCACGGAGGAGTATAAACGGAACCGACTGACTACTTCGGAGCAGTGTTTGGCCGTGTTCAAACGTAACCGGAAGGAGTTTCTGCGTCGTTTCGTAACCGTGGACGAAACGTGGGTTCACCACTACACCCCGGAAATGAAAGAGCAGTCGAAGCAGTGGATTTTACCAGGTGAACCTGCTCCAAAGAAAGCAAAAACCGTCCCATCGGCTGGAAACGTCATGGCGACTGTTTTTTGGGATTCGCAGGGTATTATACATATTGACTACTTAGAAAAGGGGAAAACGATAACAGGGCAGTGCTATGCTAATTTATTGGATGGATTTGACGCCGTCTTAAAGGACAAACGACCCCATTTAAAAAAGAAAAAAGTACTGTTTCATCACGACAACGCCCCGGCTCATTCGTCCAGAGTTGTGACGGCTAAATTAGCACAGTTACGCTACGAACTATTGTCTCACCCCCCGTATTCTCCAGATTTGGCCCCATGCGATTTCGTTTTGTTTCCCAACCTAAAAAATGGCTCGGTGGTAAGCGATTTGGATCAAATGACGAAGTCATTGCCGCCACAGAGGCCTATTTTAATGACTTTCCAAAATCATACTTTTTGGATGGTTTATTGAAGCTTGAGTATAGGTGGAACAAGTGTATAGAGTTAAAAGGTGACTACGTAGAAAAATAAATGCATATATACAAAAAAAAATGTTTTTTTTTGCCATAAACGGGTACTTATCAAACAGCTCTCGTAAGATCTACAGTTACATTTTGCAGGTACATTTTAAATTATCATGTAAAATGATAACTGGAGTGATGTGTTAAAAAAATTTAGAGGTGCTCTATATAAAAAAAGAAATTGACTCGCGTGGGGTATCATTGGAAAAAAAAAACAGTGCTTCTTGTCAACATACTTTTTTAATATATGTCGTATGTCCCACGTCAGCTTGCTCAAAGTGACCTAATCGTGTCCTTGGTGTTTCTAAACTATTGGATCTAGGAAAACGATTTAAAATATCCTGAGACAAACTGTTTTTTTTCAGTAATGACATCGAAACCCTACACTATGCGTGGTTAGACACGCACTTGGCTGCTTGTTGTAATTTTATGCATTTTTGTATGCAGGTTCAAAATTTTTTTTTGAGAATTATTGTCTATGGGTTCCTTGAGGAAAGTTGTTCAGTATGATGAGTAAAACCTCTAGTAAACTGGTCCTACACAAATTTTGTTACACCTGTATTTTTTGAATTCCCAGACACAGAGCAAACACGCGTGTTTGCCCTGGATGGGGATCGAACAAAATGTAAAAATAATTCTAGTAATTTATCTAAAAACTAGCTGTTTAGCTGTTTCCCGCGGCTTCACCCGCGCAGATCCCGTTTTGCCGTTTCCCAAAATTTCCCAAAATCCTTTCTTAGCGGATGGTTAAGTCATAATCCGGTATTTGACCACTAGTCATTTGAGTTACTTTTTATCAACTGTCAAAAACGACATTTTGTTCTGAAATTGTTCGTGTCACCAAGTTGTGACGTCATTGTCTTAGACGAACTAATTTAATGATTTTGATGATAGAATTGAAATATATTGTATAAATATTTTTTATGCTTTTGTAGGAGAAATGCTATTTAGTTAATAATGTTTTTTTTAATTTATTTCAGATACTGTCATATACCGTATTGCTATCTGTATGCCTCATCCCGATCTGTCCAGTGGTTTGAGCTGTGCGTTAATAGATCAGTCAGTCAGGCTGTCAGTCACGGTTTCCTTATAAACAGATTACAGAAAAAATATGTATTAAATATGTCTCTAGCCAGCACAGTTTTTTTGCCTAAAATCCTTTACAAGCTAGCATATGCGGTCCAAAAAATAAATTAAAAAATATTTCTGCGTCCTCGTTTGTATATTTTGATTAAAATGTATAGGTATCATTGTTTTACTCGTGTGAAGAGGTATCTTGGTACTTATGGAGCCCTCATTGCGCGAGTCCAACTCGCATTTAGCGGTTTTTTTTTTAACAAATGACTCATATAGAATGAATCGTTTCGATTTTTTTTGAATGATATAGAAGTAATTATTTTATTTATACCTTTACACTAGCGTCGGTGGCGTAAATGGCAAGGGCCGCTACCTCTTGTCCAGGAGGTCGTGGTTCGAATCCTGCCATGTACGTGCCAATGTTTTCCGAATTTAGATTTCACACTATATGTATGTTTATCCGACGGTCTTACGTCCTCGTTGATATATTTTGATTAAAATGTATAGTTATCATTGTTGTACTCGTGTGGAGAGCTATGATGACACTTACGGAGCCCTCAGTGCACGAGTCCAACTCGCATTTAGCTGTTTTTTTTTTTAAATTATAAACAAATGTCTCACATAGATTGAATTGTTTCGATTTTGTTTGAATGAAACAGTAGTACTCATTTTATTTATACCTTGGCACTAGCGTCAGTAGCGTAAATGGCAAGGGCCGTTACCTCTTGTCCGGGGGGTCGTGGTTCAATTCCTGCTATGTACCAATGTTTTTCGAATTTGGATTTTATATGTATGTTTATCCGACGCTCTTACGTCCTCGTTGATATATTTTGATTAAAATGTATATGTATCATTGTTTTACTCGTGTGGATAGGTATGATGATACTTACGGAACCCTTAGTGCGCGAGTCCAACTCGCATTTGGCTGTTTTTTTTAAACAAATGACTCATATAGAATGAATCGTTTCGATTTTCTTTGAATGATATAGTAGTAATCATTTTATTTATACCTTTACACTAGCGTCGGTCGGTGGCGTAAATGGCAAGAGGCGTTAACTCATGTCCGGGAGGTTGTGGTTTTAATACTGCCTCGTACCAATGTGTTTTCGAATTTCGATTTCATATGTACGTTTATCCGACGCTCTTACGGTGAAGAAAAACATCGTGAGGAAACCTGCACACGCCTGCTAAGAAACTCGAAGATTGTGTGTGAAGTCTCCGAACCCGCACTGGGCCCGCGTGGTCCACCAAGGCCCGATCGTCCTCATTCAGGGTAGGCTTGAGTCCCTCGGTGAGGACGTATATGAGCTGATATGATTATACCTTTACACAGTGACAAATAAAAAAACATTTTAGTTTCTTAAATGAAAAAGTAATCTGTGACTGTTTCAAGTTTCCAAATTAATCCTTTATTGTAACAGGCGGTGGTAACAGGCATTACTTTGTAAATACGAGTAATTCACATAAGTAGGCTTGGAGCCGGGCTGTAGCTGTAGCAAAGTATTTATATTAGTACTAACTTGCTGTAGTATCCAAATCACCTAACTCCCCCCCCCCCCTCTCATCACTCCAATATTGGATGCCTTTTGTAACCATAATTAAGGCGCTAAGATCACTCAATCCGAGCATGTTGATACGTGTCAAAATATTATCGAACGTAAGTCTATTCCTTTTAAAATCAAATCAATGCGGGCTTCAACGCGGCTGTTACGTTTATTAAACCAAACGCCCAATTCTCGATTTTTACATGTTTTTATTACTTTTCTATACTTTAAAATAAGTTTGAAAAAATGTTCAATTAAAATAAAATGTTTTAAAGTCACTGATTTTTGTGTGTTGTGACACAGGCTACCTGCATGCCAAATTTCATCAAGATTGGTCAAGGTGTTGAAGCGTGAAAAGGTAACAAACAAATAAACAAACATATTTTCACATTTTTCATATTAGTAAGGATAAGTATGTATTATTTATGTAAGTAAGTAGATTAGGTTAGTATATACCTATTAATATTTAATTTAGTTTATAGAGCAATTAAGTACGCACAGGTTTGCCTCCCGTACTTAAAACTCTCAATCTCTTGATTGATTTATTTTATCATTATGAAGTCAATTTTTTATTTCGATTTCAGCAAAGTTGTTTAACAAACGTTGTTCAGTTTCATGAGGAGAAAGGGCGTTGTCAAACAACACCCTGTGTATTTATGTAACATACTCGGAACTGAAAATGACTTGGAAAAAAAGATATATTGACTTGTCTTAATAAAAAAAATAAAAAAATAAATGTTTATTTTTGTACATTTTATTGAGATACGGGTATTTTTACCTGCAATAAAAAAAATATTATTTATTTTATCAAGTTTTCCCAAAAATATGATAGATTTTTCTTTAATTATGTATTTGAGCTAAGCAATCTTCGCTAAGGTTATCGCTTACTTACTATTTTACAGTTTATTGTATTAGGTACTTACTTATATTTCATTTTGTTTATTAAAGATTACATCCTTACCAGTGTCCCTAAGGTTATCCAGAATGGTCGATCGGTATGTAAGTTCAATGATTTACTGCTCCATTCTCCTTGCTCAATTCTTAGTAAATACCTACCTGTCTATATCATCATCATAATTTAAGACCCGTGCTCTTGTCGGTGTAGCTCTTTCCAGGTCTCTCTCTCTCTCTCTTACACTATCTCCTTCATTTCTCTATACCTGTCTTAGATTTGATTAATTTAAAAGTAGAAAAGGCACCCTCACACACACACACACACTAACTCCAACAAACAACACATCTGATGTAGTCGATTGCATGCGGATGGATAGATTTGAATAATTTTGTTAAATTTTAAGAACTTGGAATACTTATATATTGGCATATGTATTTTCTAAAGTTTGATTACTGTAGATTTAACGCTGTAATTTTAATAAATCTATTTAAAAAAAAGTTACAATAGACAAAAGCTCAATTCGATATTATTTATTTTTGATCCTCTTGAAACAGCTGTGTAGGTGCGGAGTGAATGACATCTATTGAGAATTCAACGAGAGGACTTAGGTAGGTAAGTACATTGTTACCAATGGAGTGCAGACAAGCGCTCTTACAGAGACACTCAGATGTATTTTTAGACTCATTTTTTAATGCTCGAATTTATCTTTATTCCTTTTTTTCTTATCCTTTCTCTAATTTGAGTTATCCTTCATATATACATAGACCGTGTAACTTCTAAACGACTTGACCGATTACAATGAAACTTTGGCGAGTTATTGCGCCCGTGTTCGGGAAGGTTTATAACAAAAATCCCACGAACAGGAAAATTAGGAAATTCGGGAAAACTTCGCATTTTTACTGTTGTATTATTCACAATTCGAACTAAAACGATATCCACGCGGGCGAGGTCGCGGGAAAAACCTAGTGTTAATATAAAATAATAATATTCAGATTTTATTTTTAGTAACCTTTTGACGTCGGTAGAAAGATGTATGTCTCTCATATTTTTATCATTCCTCGCCACGGTTCTGTCCTCAATTTAAATCTTATTATAATTTGATTTAATTCTAATTTGCCTGTGCGTGAGAAATTCGTTCGGTCTTTCTGAGTGACGACTGGATTACCGGGAACGTACACATGACAGATCCTTCTTAATTAACTTGTTGCCCTTCCGACATCTCATTCCGCCACATCTAATATCCCAGAGAACTGATTTAAACCTCTGCAAATTGATACGCAAGTGCCGCTTTACGTTAGGTGCTCTATACATCTGGATATGTAATATAAATGAATAGTATACTTACGAGTATATATAGAGAAATTCCAAGTGCTGTTTGTTTTATATTCTGCCTTGTAGTACATGCACTTAATAGTTTTTCGGCTGAAATCGACCTTCCCAACCAGTTGAAACACATCATTGTCCCTTCGATCCCTCGGTAACTAAATAGAAATTACATTTTTACGGCTAAAACCTTTCGTACCTTCTGGCACACCCCGGACACTGCATACAAACGGTCGTGAAATGACATTACTAAAACAAATGACGGTGCAAACAAAATCATTCTCATACGTTAGAGAACCAAACTGTAACCAATCTGTATCAATATGGGTGACGAGGGGGTGAGGTCGCAATCTAGAGAGCGGCAGGGAGTGTCCATACTGAATGTTAGTACTAATATATATACTTTGCTTCTGGTGTACTCGTAGGCACAGAATTACAATAATATAGTGGCTTACAGTGGCGCAACGAATGTACTTATGCAGAGAAACGGAAGGGTACTTGCGGAGCAACGGCCGGCGGGGCACAGCCTGGCAAACTCCGCGAGTTTGCCAGGCTGACTACAGGCTAGTATGGGCTAGTAACTACGCCGCTGGCGCATCTTGCGACATTTAAGGCGTTGCGCTACTGTAAGCCATATCGTATCGTATACTGTGTCGTAGGTAAGCAGGTTTAGGTACGAATTATTTTTTAACTACTTACTAAATGTTTTTGAGCTTTCCCTAGGAGGACGGAATCACTAGGTACTAAGGTAATTTATTAGTCAGTAAGAAGGGAAATTGATAACCCCGGGAGCTCCATGCGAGAAGATAAGGGTCGGCTGACCCGCCGAGATCTGACCTAACAAAAGTAGCAAAAATTGGGGATTCAAAGAACTTTTTACCAATATTTAACGGTAACTTTGTGGATTCATCGGACAAAATGAAAAAAAACAAGAATACGACATTTGCAGTAAACAGTTGACTGATAGCGGCCATCTTGATTCGTCACTACCGGCTCCCGTTTTATTTTGACGTGAATTTGATGAAACGGCTTTGGGCTCAGACGGGGGTGGGAGGGGGTATTATACAAAAAGTTGCGTCACGAAAATTATGTACTTTGGGTGGTTTAGATCTCGAAAACTAGAAGAGGTACAGCATGGTGAGATGTATATGTCACTGGGATATTGTGAAAACCGCGATATTACAATCTCACTAGTTATATTATGATATAACGGTAAATTGTGAATCGGATCACGGCCTCCGAATAAAACCGATGATTTTTTCTGCTGCGAAGCATTCTGCTCTTTGACTGTTAAATCAATCAAACCCGACCGAACCTAACATCGCTCGCTTCGCGAGCTCATTTATTTAGTGGTTTTCACTACGCTTAGTGTTATTGTAATGTCACTAGTGATATTTTAACCAATATGTTACAGTTTACAATCTTTCGACAGTTCACAAACTCGCGAAATAAATCTCGTTAGATTATAATCTAACGGAATTTACAATCTTATGGTGACATTATAAAAGGTGCCATACAAGTAGTTTTTCCGACTTGCCTAGATACCCCAGAGTTTGTGAGTTTGTGATAGGTTACTGCAGATGCCGCCACAACTGATTATATTTTCAGGCTAACTTAGTCATGAAGTAATGACTATGCTTGCGCAACGTACCATTTTACCGCTTTCTATAAGGATGACACAAAGTTGGTGTAAGAAACGAATTTTGTGAATTTATGATTTTCGAAATGTTATTTGTCTTTTTTTTTGAGAATTTACTATGGGGTCCTTGGGGAAAGTTGTTCAGTATGATGAGTAGAAGCCCCAGTTACACGCTCCATTTTGTAACACGCTCTATAGAGAAAAGTTGCAATACCAGCGAATACTTCTTATGAATTTATCTTTCTTATTCTATCTTAATATAGATCAAGTCGATGAAAATATTCTGTTTGTTTAGGCGAAACCCTTTCAGAAAATAATGCAAACCCAGAAATCGGGGGTTGGAAAAAGTCATTTTTCTACGATTGAAACTGCAATATATTCATCTTTTTTATATATAAACTAGCGACCCGCCCCGGCTTCGCACGGGTGCAATGCTGATACTAAATACACTACAGAAAAACTGAGAACGTTGTATATAAAAACATAGCGGCCCGCTCCGGCTTCGCACGGGTATAACATAATATAGCCTATGTGATTAAAATCGATTCAGTAGTTTTGATTTATTCATTACTGCCCGTGGCCCGCACGCGTTAAATTTGGAGTAAAACAATCCCCCTTTCCCTATACCATGAAGATTTCCTGCTATCTTTGGAATATCTAAATTCATACATTGCATTTTTACTTATTTACTTTTTACATTTTTAACTATTTATTTTATTTTTACAACATATTACAGAATGTCTTTATAAACAACGTTCACAGCTTTCTTGTCATTAGACAATACAAACATGTTTTCTCTGGAGGTCACTCTTGAAAGAGCGACATACAGTTGTCCATGTGAAAAACAGTCAACGCTTAAATCTAAGCCTGCAACGTTGAAGGTTTGACCCTGCGATTTATTAATGGTCATTGCAAAAGATGTCTTTACCGGAAACTGTAAACGTTTAAATTGGAAGGGTAAATCCGATGGTATCAGAGGGATTCGGGGAATCAATAAATCTTCTCCGGTACCACATCCTGTGAGTATTGTGCACTCTATTATGAAAGTTTTCAATGATTTTACCAGCAAACGCGTGACATTGCAAAGTTTAGGTGGATTCAGGTTTCTTAATAAAATAACAGGACAACCTACTTTCAACACCATTTTGTGAGGAGGGAGTCCAGACGTGTTCAAAGAATTTAGAAATTCTGTAGGAAAATGAACAGCTTCTTCCAAATCGAGAACAGTATCGACCGATAACTATAACGCTCTTGCCGCACCGGGCGGCCGGCCGGTACCGCCGCAAACGCTACGTCCCGCAATTTTTAAATCTGTAATATCTTCGAAAATATTCACTTAAATCATACGGTGTAACGGGCCATATAGATCTATATTAAATGAACAATGTATTCAAGGTGCAATGTTAAAAATTCACGGCACATGTTAAGGATTAATGCTGTATTGGTTAAAATCGCTTCGAAAATTAGCCATTATTTGTCGTAAAAAGTAAATGACAAAAAAAAGTTATTGTGGGTTATCCATAAGAGATAGACATATACCATCACGGACTTTTCTGTAGACCTTTTCAATGTGTACAATACTTAGTACATTATTTTGATAAAACTCGTAGGGTTCAGCCTGCGTTTGCAATGTAAGCGGAAAAAATGTAATTATTTACGACATCACATTAGAAACCTCAAAAATAACAGTACTTCTCCACTATTTAATGGATGTTATTATACATATAAACCTTCCTCTTGAGTCACTCTATCTATTAAAAAAAACCGCATCAAAATCCGTTGCGTAGTTTCAAAGATTTAAGCATACAAAGGGACATAGGGACAGAGAAAGCGACTTTGTTTTATACTATGTAGTGATGATGATTTACTATGTCTGCTACAAAGTGTAGAAGGCCAAAACACGATTAGATAAAATTTTGGAGTTTGCTTTTTATCAATTTTCGCTATGTCTTAGAGCCACAAAAACAAGTTTTACTGCAGTACAGTTAGACATAGCACCTTTTTTTTCTCTTATTCCTCAATAAAATCCTGACATATTGTCGGACTCACTTTTTTTTTAAACGTGCAAAAGTGGGGTTATTTTATTTACTCTTTACACGTAAAGAAAAAGACAGAGACAACTGTTCCAAGGAGTATTGGGCCTTAACGTGTATTTAAGTGGATTGTTGCCGTTCGCCGTTCAACTTCTCATGTGGGTGCGCCGCAGACTGATGTGCGGAAATTATTGTTACCGACTTTGCTCGCTCCTATTATAGAGATAGCCACGACGAGTATATGTGTAACAGGGAGGGCACGAGCTGTCGTCATACAACTCCTCAAGAAAACAGACAGTTCACATGACATCCTCTAAATGTATTTTTGCTGGTGTTATGACTTATGAAATAGAGTTGTGTTAAAAAATAAAAAAGTAAGTGTGTGGTTTTATGAAACCACGGTAAAAGTGAAACTTTACAGAGGACGAAACGATCATCTCTGCTATCGCTACGGTACAGAGGACGGAACGATCATACACAGACGAAAAAAATTGAGACGATGTAATAAAAGTTTCACTTTAAAAAGGATACCTAGTAGTTTAATATTATTGTTTGACTACTAACACGTGGACGTCGCTACTGAGGCGTAGAAGCTGAAAAACCAATAAAGTCTACGGTGTCGCATCGTGGGTAGTTTTGCAAAAAAACTGCTTTTTTTTCTTTTGTGAGTTCCAGTGTGGATCAAAAACCAAAGCGTCCTTTACACGTACTGTGCAACGCCACTACATACTGCGATTGCCAATCCACCAGGTAGGCGTAGCGAAAACCGTAAAAAAACCCCCACTCCACTCTCCCCCCGATTCGGCGAAGGCCTATGTCCAGCAGTGGACGTCTTTTAGTTGATGGTTATCATCATCACGTGCCAAAGCAAGCTGATTGCTAATTAGTGATTAGCAACTTGTTAGTTGTTAGATAAAGTGGCGGTGGTGCCGGAAGGAGCAGTAAGCTATCACCGGAACTATTCTGATTTACGTAACGTACGTGTATACATAGTTGTTCGTGAATGTTCCTGCCGTGTCGCCGCCGCCGCCGAACTTATCTGACAACCGCGATTCCTGTTGAAAAGGGCCCTTTAGTAGCGCTCGCTGCTGTCCCGAGTACGTGTGTCGCATCGACCTATCTCTTTCTGAATATTGGAAATATCGAAATTGTATTTACCTTGCGATCTATAAATGTCAAATATGAAATGATGCATTTATCGTGCCTATTTATTTTTGATATTTGACCAAAATAAAATGTGTGCAATATTCTCTCTCTGTGTGAATGTGTGTGTGTGTGTGTGTGTGTGGTTGTGTGTGGGTGTCAATCTACCTACGTTAATTCGTAGGTAATGCATTAGACTGACTAACACCCAATCTTCGTATTAACGTAGGTCGGTTGACGAGAGGCTGGAGCCATGAACAAAGGTATTTACCGATACGCAAAATATACAATGGGGATGACGAATGCTAGTCATCTGAGTTACCTTTTATCATCTGAAAAAACGACATTTTGTTTTAAAAATGTTTTAAATACCTGGGCGTGACGTCACAGTTTTGCAGCGTCATTTATGTACTCATTTTGTGATTTTGGTGAATTAAAAATCTAAGACTTGATGGAAAACAAAACGAGTAAGGTTTTCCGAAGTTTCAGTAGGAGGGCAATTTAGTGATCATCATATATCAGCCACAAATCGTCCACTGCTGGACAAAGGCCTCTCCCAAGGATTTCCACGACGACCGGTCCTGCGCTGCCCGCATCCATCGGCTTCCCGCGACCTTCACCAGGTCATCGGAATTTAGTGATCAAGAGTTCATAATTTATTTCTGATGCTGTCGTCATCCCTATACTCTTAATATACCTACATAACTCTACGTAAGTAGGGTAGGTAAATATTCCTTATTCAAGCTTTCAATAGTTCACGTAGTAGATATATGATTGATTTTTCAGTTATTACAAGCTTTGGTATTTGGTAAAACCAAACATTGCGATTTCAATCGCAAATAAGAGTAAGCCAGAACCACAGCATTACAATATAGCAGCTTACAGTAGTGCAACGAATGTACTTGTAAACTCCGGGAGTTTGCCAGGCTGACTACAGGCTGGTGTAGGCTAGTACCTACGCCGGTGGAGCATCGACATCAAAGCCGTTGCGCTACTACGCGCTAAGCCATATCGTAATACGAGTACTATGCCAGAACTGTCAATAAATTAAACTGGTTATTATGTGTTTGTTATATGAGCTTTACTTATGAGCGCCAGTTTTTAATTGACCACAGGTTTCTTCGTAAAAGCCGTTCAGTTTCGTCTTTTGATTCACCTCCTGGAACGTCCGTATTCTTACCAGTCATCGTGAAATTTCAAATTACGCATCAACTCATTAAACTGAACAACTATATATGAAATCTAAATTCGAATACACATTGGTGCATAGCAGGATTCGAAGCACGACCTCCTGGACAGGAGGTAGCGGTCCACCGACACTCTTATTAAATTTCACACTTGCCAAATTACAGCTTTCTAGTACTAATAGTCTCTGAGCTGAGCCGCGGACAGACGGACAAACAGGCAGACATGTCAAAACTATAAGGGTTCCTTGTTGACTACGGAACCCTAAAATAAGACTAATTACCTACACAGCAGCTACATTCACGATAGGTAATAATTGATTGTTTGAAAAGACTTTATTGCACAACATAAAGAGGAAAAAAAGATACAATGATTGATTGATTGATTCTTACTTGCTAGTTTTTGTAAGTTGTAAAATTACGAGATAGGTTAAAAGTTGAAAATGTTGAGTCGCTAAAATCCAGTCGCTAAAATACAGCTGCGATGGATGGCTATGTATTGTATAGGTACTTATACAGGGTGGAATTAAAATCGTTCGCTAAATTACTTACTATAAAAACCGGTCAAGTGCGAGTCGGGCCCGTGCACCGAGGTTTCCGTACCATACCACACACACCTCTGCACCAAGGCACGATTTAAATCGTATTCGTACGATTATCTAACAGTCCGTACTTTTAAATTTTGTTTGATTTGTATGGGATTACGATTTTTTAAATGTAATGGTTATCAATGTTTGTACAGGGGTACGAATTTTTTTGCTATGTTTTGTATGGGTGTACGATTTTTTTGCCCCTTTTGTACGATCTCGTTCAAAAATCAAATGACAGCCCTGCTCTGCAAACAAGTATAACAATGATCCCTATTAATTACAAACAAAATAAATCGACAGCAAGATGCTTTTTTTCTTTCAGTTCGGACTCCATTATTTCACACTTATTTGTGTTTTAACTTCAAGATTGGTAGAACTATGATTATAGTTGGTCTGATTTTATACATATTAGTACTAGAAAGCTGTGATTTGGCATGGTTAAACATATTAGTCAAGCCGACAAAGTGGTACAATAAAATGTTGAAAAACGTACATGTAATAGGGTCGGACTCGCACTTGGGCGGTTTTTATTGATTAAAAGTGTCAAGAGCTTATAAGCGAATGCGCTTAAGCTAACATATCACCTACATGTGGAGTAGAGCGCGGAACAGATTAGCAATTACGACGGACCGATTGCGCGTAATTAACGTTCTCGAGCTGTTATTTCCGCCGTTCATCGTGCGCCCGGCTCAGCTTCTGTGACACGAGTTCTCCCTCCCTGTCACGCGGGACGTTCAATCTGAGACTCTTTGAGACTGTGACTGCCTCGTCGCTATCGGAAGACTTATCTATTTAGGTCAAGGCTTTGATATTCCAACCTTTATTTACATCACGAAACTCACTCAAAACTCTCAACAATGCAAACCAAATATTAAATAATTAAGTAAACAAGGAAGTTTCGTTTGCGCAAGGCTTTTAATGTGTAAATAACCTTCTCAGGCCGTAGTACCGACGCTTCGTTGCGAGCACAACGGCAACCTAACAACGATTTTATTTCCTTGTTTCGCTGAGGGCTTTGTTAGCCGACACGGTGAGAAGTGTTTAAATTGGTTCGTGAACGCGCTCCGCGAATACCTCGCCTCTATATAAACGACCAATTTGCACACAGACTACACGCCTTAAAAAGAGACCCCGAATATTAAAGAGCCGATGTTCCTAATGAAGCAATTTATTTTCTTACTCAAACATAACCCGTTCTCGGTTGGAGATCGTCGTTTTGATTGAATAATATATTTACAGGTGTCTCAGGATAGAGTGATAATCCGCCGCTATTTAATTCATAGATGGGGTAAAATTCTAGAATTATAAACTTTTTTTTTATTTAAAAATATAATTCAGTAAGCGAACCAAATACAATAAAAAAAACCTCGTTTCCTCAGCCTTCCAATATGGTGTAAATGATAAAATAATACTGCTACACTAAAAATAAAGATTCCTGTTATAAGGGTGCATCAGGTCTCATATAACATATAACATAGTTTAAACGATTTTTTCAAGTTTCATTTTTTAACCTATGTCTTTCTCATCACCATCGTCATCATCATTTCTGTAGCTTCATTTAATCTCGATTCGAATGCTAATCGAAAAACAAAAACCTTTTTCTCTATACAAAATTGTTTGAGAAAAAGTATGAGACTCGATGCACCCGTCTAGTTGTTTCCCAATTTTTTAAGGTTCTGAAGAAAAAAAGAAACCCTTACAGGATCACTTAGTTGTCCGTCTGTCATTCAAGACTCTTTATTTCTGGAACGCGTGGAGGTATCAAGTTAAAATTAATATCAAATGCTAAAGTCTACATTTCCTTGAAGCTGTAAAAAAAACAAGCTTGTTAATCAAAGCAATAAAAGATACAGCCATATTAGAGAAATAATAAGTCCGCCACCTTTTTTTAAAATTGAATTACCACCAGAAGAGATGCATGATGACATGCAAAGAACATTAGGGAAATCTGACTCGTCTTATACCACTGTAAAAAAAAAAGAACGTGGATGAGATCACATCGAAGACCAACGGCCGGCAATTGACGTCTATGACTGAAGAAATCATTGGCAAAGTGTTTAATCTTATATTAGAGTACCGCCACCGTAGATTGACTATCAAGAAAATTGCAGACACTATAAGTATCTCTTATTGAACGAACACAAAACATTAATCATTTATTAAGGTTTCCAAACCTAAAATAAACTTAAAGGCAGCCCGCACTAATCTTTCTCATCATTTTTTTTTCATACAAAAATTGAATAGTTATGAATTATTATTTAATAATTTTTATGCATTCATGTTGCATGACCAAATATGTACTTACTAGTAACCAAATAATATACATATACTAATTCGTATTACATGACAATTCAATAGCTCCAACAATTTTTCAGTAAATCGCAAGTTTCAAATAAGCCCACCTTTGTACACGTCCTCTCTTAATGTTTTTCGTGTTTAAACATTTGTGTACAATAAATATATTATATCGATTTTCCTAAGACCAATGGGTAGCAACTACGACGCGCAGTTTCATGAAAATCGTTATACCCGTATTTGAGAAAAAAAATAGTTTTGTTGAATCACAGCTACTCTTCGGTTTGACGGTACGAAGAAACTTTTGATAATCCCTCGATGAAATAATATAAAAATCTTAAGTTCCAAATTTGGTTCCAATCGGACTAAAGATTTACCAGTAAATTGTGTGAACATGATATATTGCTTGCCTAAACGCACTTTCAAAATATTGATATTAACATTCTTAAAACAAAATATCTCATTCCATCCAATTATTTCAACAGATTCGCTAAGACTCTAATCTCAAAGATTACTATTGTCATTGCTGATAAAGTTGTTTACACTCTCCTCAAGTGTAAAAGTTGAGTCATTCATTACCAATGGACATAACAAGTTGATTACGAAATGGTCACACCGTTTTTCCCAGCGGGGGCGTCCCATGACCCATGTTAAAGGGTATCCAAACACGCTTGTACATTCAACATAACAAGTTGTTTACGAAATGGTCATACCGATTTTCCCCGCGGGAGCGTCTCATATCAAAGGTTATGCAAACACGCCTCTACATTCAACATAACAATTTTTTTACGAAATTGTCATACCAATTTTGCCAGCGAGAATTTTCTACCGACTTCAAAAAGGAGGAGGTTCTCAATTCGACTGTATGTTTTTTTTTGTATGTTTGTTACGCGATATCTCTGCCGACTGTGAACCGATTTTCAAAATTCTTTTTTTATTTGAAAGAGTATACTCCCGAGGGGGTCCCATTGTCACCAAGTCAGGATCTGATGATGGGATCCCAGGGAAATCGAGAACAACGCTCAAATTTTATAGGCACATATTACGTGTTTCATGTATTTCCTAAAACTATCCAAGTTTTGGCGTCTGGTAGTCATCATCTGATCATCATCATCATCAGATGAGCTGATGAAGGAAGGTACAACTCCTTAACGGTTAGGAGTTCGAGGATAATTCTTTAAAATTTTTACGTAGACCGATATTTGTGTTCTTTCAGGTTATTCAGATGAGCTAATGATGGAAGATTTAACTCCTTAACTTTCATGCTGTTGAGACGAATCAATTTTAAAACAGGATTTTTTTTTGAAACAGGAATTTGTTAATGAAACACATGCATTATGAATTATGATTTGATGGTTCCTATTGGCGAGTGGGTGATTGGGTGTAACGTTGTTAGATAGATAGCATTATCACTAAAAAAAATAAAAATAAAAGTTTAAAAAACTTAAAAACCGACTTCAAAATGAAATTTACTCAAAAGTATGAAATAATATTATTATACTTAGATTCACGACATTAACCAACAATAACGAAATCAAGGGTGGCTAGGAATTAAATTAGGGGCCTAAAATTTTTTTGAGGTCAGTGTCAGCAATGCCATCGAATCTAAAACATTTGATACGTAAGTAGCTGTATGCTAATACCGACCTCAAAAAAAACTTTAGACCCCTAATTTAATTCCTAGCCACCTTTGATTTCGTTATTGTTGGTAAATGTCGTCTATCTAAGTATAATAATATTATTTCATACTTTTGAGTGAATTTCATTATGAAGTCGGCTTTTAAGTTTTTTAAACTTTTATTTTTGTAAGTCACACATCATAAGTGATCATAAGTAATAGCCTAATGAGCGTGGTAGGCATTCAACCACAAATTCGACTATTATACTACTTGGCACTAATTGATTAATATACTATTAAAACGCTGGTATAACATTGTGTAATAATTCGCAAATTACTACACATGTTTTAAAATAATTGCTCATCGGCTACTTGAATAAACTACTTATGACGTGTGACTTTTCGCTTAAGGCAAAGGCATTATAAAAGGCATTATTTTAAACATTGGATACATCGTAGACAACTAGTGACACCGAGTTTAAAATAATTCCGTTAAAAGTCTGAAGTCGGCGTCATGCAATTACAGTAAAAAAAAAGAACTTTTGGCCAAAAATAATATGTGTGTTATTGAAGGCCAATTCAATCTGATGAATTCTGATATGTTAACCGATCGTTAACATATAAAAATCTTTTTATTTTGAAGAAGAGGTTATAAACTCCGCTGAATTAGTGCTTCTAGAAAACCAATCATAGATCATTATTATGATTGCAGTGTTTAATGCAAAACTTATGAAGCCGATTTTAGAAACTTAACGGCGTCTATGAGTTATGGTGAAAATCCTTGGGTGAGGCCTTTGTCCAGCAGTGGACGTTTTTCGGCTGATATGATGATGACGATGATGACATGGGTGTAAAAGAAAATAACAAACTCGTGACGATGGTAAACCCTCGCCTGCGGCTCGGGCTCACAAATGTCACTCGTTTGTTATTGACCTTTTTATCATAAATAACTATTTAATTATAAACGAGTTTAGTGTTGAAAGATAATGATCGATGGGAACAATTATTGATATTGAATCACATGTGTGACACAGATGACACATATGTTGCTATGTGCCACCGCATGCGAAATAGATCGAAAGGAAGAAGGTTTGATTACAGCGTTACCGCGTTATTGGTGTAACTACTTCATTCGATTAAAATGTCTGGCTCCGAGGTGTTTTTACTTTCGACCGACGAAGAAGTGAAAAAAACTATTGTAAAACCAGTGTGAAGTATTTCCACGACGACCGGTCCTGCGCTGCCCGCATATCTGCCGGGGATTCTTCGCACCCCCCGCCCCGCCGTTACCATGTTACCAATAGCAGGGCCGCCGGGGACTAGGGGCCGTTTTCTGGGTGTGGTATCCATAGGGGGGTTTTGCCGTAATCGCCACGCTTGGCAGGTGGTTTGGCGATCGCAGTGTGGTTGCAGGTGTGTTGCAATGCACGGAAAGGTCGCTGCTGCCCATCCTCCGGTTTTAAGTCCCTTAGTCGACACTAGGACCCACACTGGAAGAGATGGGATGTCACTTTTTTTTTTATTTCTTGACCACATTCTTATCTCTGACTGTCAATATGTTCAGTCTTTACAATAGGCCTAACTTCACTAGCTTGCTTAATTTCAAGTTCTTTTCAAGTTTTTGACTCTTGTACACTAGTAATAATAGGTCATCTTCGCCTCTTAGTTGTGAATTTCACATAGCAACCACCCAATTAAATTGAATTTGAATTTGAAATTGAACAAGTGTAGCAAGACCTTGAGGAAGAACGATATAGTTTTGTTAATATCCCAAGCCTTAGTGTAACCTTTTTATGGTAATATTTAAAAAAAAAACTTTCGCATGCGTACTATGCTTAGCTTATTTAAATATGGCGCCATTTTTGTAAAACTGACTTGAGTTGTTTTAGTTGTGAATACAAATAAAACTATGAATAGTTAATATACTTGTAATAGAAAATGTACTTTTGTGTATACGTATAGGAAGAAACAAAGTGAGATAACTCCCCAGAAATTTAGTCGCGTAAAATGAACTTTGGTTGCCGAAACGTTGATTGGTACGAGTACGTACTCATTTATTTCTCACAACTGTATTGAAAAATGTCGTATGATACATGGGTGTAAAAGGAAATAACAAACTCGTGACGATGGTAAACAAATGGCTTACAAATGTCACTTGTTTGTCATTTACCTTTTTACCACCCTTGTATCATAAATAACTATTTACGTAGGATTTTTTTTTCTAGACTAGGCCGCGAAATTTTCATTCCACCCTTGTATTGGTACCTCTTTGTAGATTACGTTAGGTAAACCTGTCATTTGTATGTGGAGATTTGCGACGATAAATATCAAGTTTGTTTTAGTAAAGGGTTTGTTGATGGGTCATCTTTCATTTTGGGAAGCAGAACGTCTTTATTGCGTTAATTGCGAGCCGTCTTCTGATTTCAATGATGACCTTTATAGTTTAAATTGAACATTGTTACCAAGCTGCGCTGTTGCCAAGGGTCGACCCTAGTCCTTTCTATAATAAATTACCTACTTAAGTTGCTGTGGGTATAATCAAGCCTTTGTCATTTTCATTGTACCCAGTGATGGGTATTTGTGGCCTACATAATAAGGAGATTTATAAAAGTAACTTTACGACAGAAATCTTTCCAGCGTTTCAGGATTGTACAAATTCCAAATGCAAAGGTTGTCGCCAGCAAAGCGTTAATGGTGGCTGGGATTTTCACAGAAAATTCAGCTTTAATCATAACTATAGTTACTAAAAAGGACTGGATTCTTGTTTGTGTTTTACAAGAGTTCATTTTAAAGTCACGACATCAGTGTTTATGGATGTGTTAGGTGTAAATGTGTACCTATTATGTATTAGGTGAAAATTGATTCGATTTTTTACCCCTAGCACACCCTGGACACTTCATACAACGGGTCAGAAATGACATTTCAAAAAGGAATGACGAAACAAACAAAATGGTGGCGAAATTCTATACGTTCGACATCCAAACTGTAACCAATCTGTATCAATCTGGGTGACGAGGGGGTGAGGTCGCAATCTAGAGAGCGGCAGGGAGTGTCCATACTGTATGTTAGTACTATATATATACTTTGCCGCTAGGGTCCATTTTAAAATCACCGCAAAATAATTTTCACAATTCCACAGAAAATGCACCTATTCGAATAGTTTGTATAGAATGACGATAAATGTTTTTATGACAAATTTAAATCGAACATTTTTATGCTATCTTTACTAATATTTGCTAACATTATAAATGTGTTTGCTTGTTGACGCTATAACACCTCAATGAATCTTGACGAAATTTGGCATGCACGTAGTCTGTGACATGTAGAAGGATATAGGCTAGTTTTTTATCTCGTGAAAATAGCAAAGTCCGATACAGTTCTTGAGGTAACTGAAAAGCAATACCCTTTATTGATGATTTCTTTGACATGAAAACGGAGCAACGAATGATTTTATGCATAAGGATTGTTGAGGGGACGGGAAACGACAAACTACCAATTAGCCATAGCTCCCGAAGGATCAGGGGAAAACTCATTTTCAGGCTCGCGCATGTCGGCATCACGACGGAGTAACGGATTGACGTGTTTTTTTGTACAGAAATAGTAGACGGGTGGAAAGTGACACAGACTTCAATCAGAATAGCCCGATATAGTTCCCGACGGATCTGGAGGAAACTCCTGTCTACGCTCGCGAGCCGCTTGCGATGCCTACGCGAGCGAAGCCGCGGGAAAAATACGAAAATAAATGACAGGCATGTATCTGTCTATCTATCGTTTTAAGAGGAAACTCGAAGGGTGGCTTCTGAAAATAAATTTTTATGACGTACCTAAAAACACTTTTTATGGCCTTATGGCTTCCGGCTTAGAATTGGGCTATCCCATGTCTTTCAATGGGTGTCGTAATAGACGACTAAGAGACTTTAACGGAGGATGGGCAGCACTGCATCAGACCTGTCCTTACGATCGCTAACCCGCCTGCCAAGTTTGGCGATTATGGCAAAACCCCCCCAACATATATATAACACACCCAAAAAAAGGGCCGCTAGTAACTGTATGCCCCACTATTCCTGGCTCCGATAGGGGTCACGGTAACGGCAAGGCGTGGGGTGCGAAGAATCCCCGGCAGATGCCAGGCTACCAAACTAAAAAAGATCTCTGGCCCTGACAACCTACAACACTCACACACTACGGATCAACAAGAATCTCACTGAACTCGAGGAAGTAGTAAGCAGGTTACGATGGGATATCGTAGAATTGTGTGAAATTCGAAGAGACGGGGAGGAGACCAGGATCCTTTAAATCCGGAAACCTGCTCTATTTTCGGGAGGGCGACCAACAGTGTCCCAATTGTTTCTTCTTAACAAGTCCCTTATTAACAATGTGGTCCGAATCGAGAGTGTTTCGCCGAGGGTAGCATACCTTCAAACAGTATTCGCTTTAAGGGCATATAGGTATGTGTTGCCGTAATACACCCCGACGACGATATCTCTAGATGAGAATGATGAGGATATCTAAAATGCTATGCAGAGTTCCCGGACACGAAACCGCGAAACTGGGTAAACGAAGTGTTGGTGAGCTTAGAGTGGGACAATTTGGACCCTGAGAGAGGAATGCACGTGGCCAGATGCTGGTAGACTTTATAAAGAAGGAGGTTCTTTATGATAAACTCGTTCTTCATAAAAACGTAACAGCGAAAGTGCACATGGATGCACTCCACTGGCATAACAAGATTGACTTCATCTTGTCGACGAAGACGCAAATATTCAATGCTGTTTCTGTGATCAATCCAATAAATACATGAAGTGATCACCGAATGGTAAGAGGCACATGGAATGTAAAAACCAAACTAGAAAGACGTCGACTGATGAAATCAACGCTTCGACCAGTCAAAGTATATATATATTAGTATTAACATACAGTATGTACACTTCCTGCAGCTCCCTAGATTGCGACCTCAACCCCTCGTCACCCATATTGATACAGATTGGTTACAGTTTCAAGTTTGGTTCTTGAACGTATGGGATTTCGCCGTGATTTTGTTTGCTCCGTCATTTGTTTTTAGAAATGTCATTTCACGACCATTTGTATGCAGTGTCCGGGGTGTGGACCAGTTATCCAGCTCCAAAACCCCGAGAGCTTTCAGCTCGAGTTACATAATCGCTTCGAATGCCAAGATGACTGCAAGAATGTGGACGATTATGATGACATGTTCGTGAAAATTGTTCAAACGGCCAGGTCTAATATTTTTAAAATAATATAATAAATATTCTAAAAACAACAAGCCCTTTTATTAGACATATCACACGATAAAGTTTGCAAAACTTTGTTTTACAATTTCTTATTTACCCCCCAGGAGTGGCATATGTTTAAAACTCATTTGTATTTCCGTATTTGGGTCACCGACTTTGGTTCACATATGTATGTGTACCAAATTTCAACTCAATTAATAATTAATTTTTAGTAAGTATTTATTATTTTCAAGTATTTTTAAAAAACATTTATTTTTTGAAAAGCTACGGAATCCCACTTTGCGAGAGTCCGACTCGCACTCGGCTGGTTTTTAGACAAATAAATTCAAATCTCAACTTCTATTTTTTTGCCACCACAATACTTTCTTCACTCCTTCGAAAATAAAAAGTATCCTGATAATCCGTATGTAATAAATAAATAAGGTACTCTATGGTACTCTGGGCGTGTGCGTATATTACAACCGCGAGAAATGACATTTCTAAAAACAAATGACGGAATAAACAAAATCACGGCGAAATCCTTTAAGTTCGGGAATCAAGCTAGCACCAGTCTATTTCAATCTGGGAGACGAAGGGGTGAGGTCGGAATCTAGAGAGCGGCAGGGAGTGTCCATACTGTATATACCTTTATAACTTTAACGAATATACGTACCTACTAACTTATGTACTTTAGCTAAATTATTACTTACTTAAAGAAAGTTTTAGAAACTTATTTTTATCAAAAACTGACTGCAAAGGAAGTTATTTGGCCTCTAAACTTGTTGAAATTCTTACAACCAACAAACTCAAACAAACTTCTTCAAACAACCTTTAAAGTACCTACCTAATCAAAGTTGCAACTTTTGATTAGAAATTAATTTTAGTTAAATACTTACTTACCTTCTTAACAAACGTAAACTTTCACGTGCGTATACCGCAAGTTTTTTTCGTGGTTGGTTTTAGTTTTACATTCGATTACCTCCTGACTTCCAGCAGTCGTGGTTTGCGCTAGAATGCGTACGAAGCCTAAGCTGCCGCCGCCTACTGAGCAAATCCCTAAATCCTGGAGGTCCCTTTGTCCCCGTCGTCTGTTGTTGTTGGGTACCTACAATCAGAGAGAGATGGATTGTGTGAGAGCACACCGATCATAGAGTTTCTATAATATATCTAGAGACGAAGTGTCTTTGCACTTCAAGACGGAGAAGTGGAGTCCAACCAAAGACATAGCTGACAAAAATCAATTGTATGAAAATTACACTATATGTATAATATTTTTCTTACTACAGCAACCTATGAAGGAGGAGTATGCCATATGGGTACTCAAACGTTTACGTGACATAAAATTTCCCTCTGGAGGTATACAAAAACTCTTTGAAACTGACTCTTCGAAAGCGGCAATATGGACTCAATCTCAATATGGAATTCTTACTACAATGTCTACTTATATAGGGTGACTTTTAATTAGTTCTTGATAGCAAAGGATATGAATGTACTTGTGATTACAAACAACTTTCCCAAAGAAACTATATGTCAAACTAGCTTTTACTCGCGGCTTTGCCCGCGTGGACATCGTTTTTATGACTGTCTTCGAGGGTGAGTAGTGCGCGAGCTGCAAGCGGCCCGCGAGCGTGGACATGAGTTTTATCCAGATCCCTCAGGAACTATATCGGGCTATTCTGATTAGCAGTCTATGTCACTTCCCACCCTCTCAACCAATTCTATACAAAAATCACTTCAATCCGTCGCTCCGTTTTAAAGACGCTGACGTGCGCGAGCGTGGAAATGAATTTTCCCCAGATCCCTCGGGAACTATGTCGGGATATGCTAATTAGTAAATTATGTCATATCCCTCCCACTCAACCATATCTGTGCAAAAAATCACAGCAAGCCATAGGTCCGTTGCGATGTTAGAGAAATTAACCAAAAAAGAGTACTTTTTCAGTTCCCTCAGGAACTGCATCGGACTATGCTATTTTCACGGGATAAAAATTAGCCTATGTCCTTCCCAGTGACACAGGGTACCTGTATGTCAAATTTCATCATGATTGGTTAAGAAGGTGTTGAAGCGTGAAAAGGTAACAAACAAACACATTTATAATATTAGTAAGGATATGAAAAAATATTGTTGGTCCTCGATACACAATAAGTTATATCAAATCGAGGACCAAAAATTTTTTTTCATATTTGACATATAGTTTCTTTGGGAAAGTTGCTTGTAATCACGAGTACATTCATATCCTTTGCTATCGAGAACTAATTCAAAGTCACCCCATATAAATAAAATTGAAAAATTACAATTTTTTTTATGAAATCAATGCAATACAGATGTTTTCGCAAATTAGTAGGTACCTTATGATGAGGAATCACTATATTGTATAAAATAAAGTCGCTTCCCTTAGTCTGTCTGTCCCTATGTATGCTTAGATCTTTAAAACTACGCAACGGATTGTGATGCGGTTTTTTTCAATAGATAGAGTGATTCAAGAAGAAGGTTTATATGTATAATACATGCATAATATACTAGATAAACACTGATAATTTTAGAGGTGTCTAAACTCATTTTTTGCGCTTACATTGCAAACGCTATCAAAATAATGTACTACAGTATTGTACACCTTAAAAAGGTCTACAAAATAGTCCGCGATGGTATATGTCTATCTCTTAGGGATAACCCACAATAACCATTTTTTATACTTTACTTTTTACGAGAAATAATTGCTTATTTACGAAGTGGTTTTAGGCAATACAGCATTATTCATTATTTAATTAAGTACCTTAAAATACATTGTGCATTTAATATGGATCAATATGGCCCTTTACAACATGTAATTTAAATGAATATTTTCGAAGATATTACACATTTAAAATGCAGGGACATAGCGGGTCCATGCGGGCGAAGCCGCGGGCAAAAGCTAGTACAGAATAAACCAGAAGACGTGTACGGCGATAAAAGTGAGGCAACTTGTACCTGTATGAAACTACTCTAAATTAGTGTAGTTTTGACGTTTTGGCCCTTCTCAATACTGCATGCAGGTGATTTATCTTTGCGAGTAAACGAGTAGTGGTTCTTTTTAACTTACCTTACTCATTTTTTTTTTTAAATCCGACCAAAAATAGCAATAGTACAGCTAAGGCAAAGTATATATATTAGTACTAACATACATACCCCCTCGTCACCCAGATTGATACAGATTGGTTACAGTTTGGTAGTCGAACGTATAGGATTTCGCCGTCATTTTGTTTATTCCGTCATTCCTTTTTTGAAATTTCATTTCTGGCTCGTTGTATGAAGTGTCCATGGTGTGGCCAAGGGAAGGACGGTATATATAGGCGCGGAGTTTTCGTATTCTCACAGTAGGTACGCGTGTTCTGTTTGTTGTGTATTCTAAGCTTATAAGCAATTTATACTTATAATATATATTAGAAAAATTTGTTCAGAATACACGTGATCAATTGGAATTACTTCTTTTGTATTCCGAAAGAAACAATTATTCTTACGAATATACGATTTTCGTACTTGAGGGTTCTTTTACATGTGATCTGAGGTGAAATGGACTTTTTCATCTATTCATACTTCTACTTACCTTCTTCCTGTATAAATGAGAACTTAATAAACACCGGCTAAGTTCGAGTCAGAACCGCACACATAGGACTCCGTACCATCATCATACTAGATGGCGCTAGTTTCATGTTTCAAAAACCATTACACTTTATGGCGGTAGTTTCTTCATGTTTAAAAAAAAACGTTATTTTTTAACTTTTTAATTTTTAGTATTTTTTGTTATCGCGGCATCAGATATACATCATCTGTGAAAATTTCAGTTGTCTAGCTATCACGGTTCATGAAATACAGCCTGGTGACAGACGGACGGACAACGGAGTCTTAGTAATAGGGTCCCGTATTTACCCTTTGGTTACGGAACCCTAAAAATTATGCTTATCATTCTAGGCTATATCAATCTAAGCACACAGTAGTGTGTCAGCCAAGTTCGTAAAGGAAAAAAGCGTCGGTGGCTCAACCGGTAACGACTCGTCCTCCAGAGGTTCCGGGTTCCAATCCAGACGGCCAATGTACCAATGAGTGTTTTTGAATCTTACGTACATATACTTACCGATTGCTATAACGGTGAAGGAAAACATCGTGAGGAAACCTGCACTTCTGATTCCAGATGTGTATCAAGTTAGCATTGCACACGTCCCAAGGTGTAAATCTAAATGCTCTAGTTACTCGATGAGAGTAACATTTTTTAAATTGTTTTGAAGTTTACTCCTTTAGAGTTGATTTTCATTGTATAGCACACGTGGTACGAAAAATATATGAGGAGTAAAATCGTGTGTTAACTTCGTTAATTCACGTTTTATTTCAGTCACCTTTTATATAAGGAAGGCTAAGACTTCATAGCCATACAGCTTAAACCGCAAGGCCACAGGCTAAGCTCCGCGTAGGGCCAAGCCCTAAGTGCTCCCTGCGAGGTCGTAGGAAGATATAAAAGATAATAAGTTAAGATAATAAAGAAGGAAAAAAATATATATTATACAGGTATAAAAAATTGGTGTAGTAGCCATTCACTCGGAGTTCTACTCAACATACTAAACAACTTTCCCCAAGGAATCCATAATCTTAAATATCCCTACAAAAATGCAAAACATTGTTCGACTAGCCTACCCTACTAATATTATAAACGCGCAAGTTTGTAAGAATGTATGGATGTAGGTTTGTTTCTCTTTCAAGCAAAAACTACTGAACGGATCTCGCTGAAATTTGGTAGGTAGACAGATTAGGACCTGGATTAACACATAAGCTATTTATTTCCACGCTCGCGCACTGTGCACCCTCGAAAAGTCATAAAAGCGTTGTCCACACGGTTGAAACCGCGGGAAACATCTAGTGAAGAATATTTTTTTTTTTTGTAATTTCAGCAAAGTCATAGAACTAAAGTTGTTCAGTATATAATGAGAATAAGCCCGCCGAGTTGACGGGATCTACACCAACTTTGTTACACCATGTACATAAAAAAAAAACAAAAATATGTCACACGTTGAAACCCTTGTCGCGTATCAGAGCTGACATGCTCACTTTTTTGCCTCCGTCCTCGCAGGGAGCGCTCCAGGCTTCGCCCTACGCGGAGCTTGACCTGCGGCCTCGCGATTTAGGCGGCATGCCCGTGGAGTCAGCCTTACGTATATAAAAAGTGACAGACATGCCCGTGGAGTCAGCCTTACGGATATAAAAAGTGACAGACATGAAACGTGAGTAAACTAACGTGAGTTTACGAAGAACACTCGATTTCACTACCGATATATTTTTCGTTCCTTATAAAAAGAGTATAAAATTAAAAGAGTAGGTAAACACCAAATAATTTTCGAAAAACCTAAAAACTTTTGGATACATTTTTTAATATTGCATTGTCACGCGATATACATATGCATGCAAAATTTCAGCTCAATCGGAAACCGGGAAGTGGGCCAAATTTAACTTGCAAGATTTCACCCGAACAAACATACATACATACATTGTGAGTTAAATAAAAGCTTGTAAAAAAAAGGGTAACCGTCTTGTGGCGCGCGCCATAGTTACTTACCTGTGACCTCTACTACGCACTCACCACATTTCACCTTCTATTCCCTAAGCATTCACATTGAATTAAAAAAAACTGGGTGATTTGAGTGAGCGGGGCTCGCGCGGTGGCGGGATGGAGGGGGGAGAGGGTCTTTTGGGGGGGTACTTGAACACTTTGTAGATCCCATTGCTAGCCGGGTCCAACAGATGCTAGCTAGCTACATTAGTTCGACGTCTGTCGATCGTTATTTCCGCACTTTGTGCTCCGAACAAAACAATAGTCGTAACTAACGGGTAGATTAACTTGGGAAACCGGGAAGTGGGCCAAATTTAACTTGCAAGATTTCACCCGAACAAACATACATACATACATTGTGAGTTAAATAAAAGCTTGTAAAAAAAGGGTAACCGTCTTGTGGCGCGCGCCATAGTTACTTATCTGTGACCTCTACTACGCACTCACCACATTTCACCTTCTATTCCCTAAGCATTCACATTGAATTAAAAAAAAACTGGGTGATTTGAGTGAGCGGGGCTCGCGCGGCGGCGGGATGGAGGGGGGAGAGGGTCTTTCGGGGGCGTACTTGAACACTTTGTAGATCCCATTGCTAGCCGGGCGGGTCCAACAGATGCTAGCTAGCTACATTAGTTCGACGTCTGTCGGTCGTTATTTCCGCACTTTGTGCTCCGAACAAAACAATAGTCGTAACTAACTTTTATGGTGAATGGGTCGATTAACTACATACATACAATGTTCTCTGCTGCGTAACGACTTGGACTACCTATCATGCTTCGGTTTGTACTCCGGTAGCTATTTGGTAAATCAGAAATAAGAAGAAAGAGGGAATAAAGAAGCTTGCCTTACATGCCTACACCTACCTACAAAAAATAGATATAATGTAGTTTGCAGTAGAACATGTTGTATGGAAATTATATGGACTTTTTACAAATCCAACTGCACGTCTTAATTTGGTCGACCATTACTCCTACACTTAGAAAGCAGTGCTTACTTAGCTGTGATAGTTTTCCTTTTAAATTGATTATAATACCTAAATGTCCTACTATTTAATTTTTTTTTCAGATGTCCTGAAAAATAGGTTTAGCTGGTAGGGACACACACACACACACTTGACTCGAACAAAAATTAGTACTTCGAAGCTTTATATTTCGCAAATCGATCCCTGAATCGATTTTTTTTTATTCACAATTGGTAAACCCTTGACAACATCTCACCTGATGGTAAGTGACGATGTTGCCGAAGATGGAAGCGGGCTTACCAAGATTCCCCAACGCAATGGGGAACTGGCTATCTTATCTTCATGCCGGAACACACCAATGATATCAACATTGATATTTGGCGGCAAGACTTAGATAAGATGGTGGTAGCTAGAGCCAGGCGGGCTTAGAAAATGCCCTACCACCAACCAAACCGAGTCTTACAATTGACCCCACCGGGAATCGAACCCGCGACCTCCTGTGTAAAGCCAGTGAACTTTACCTCTGAGCTACGGAGGCGGTTAAAATGGTTTTAGTAAACCCGCAGTACCTAGTTTTAAATACCAATTCAACGATATCCATCACGATCGAACCGACAAAAACTCACCCCTTCTTTACATGTAGGGAGGTACCCTTAAAATATTTTTTCAAGGTTTTATTGTACCACTTTATCGGCGACTCATACCAAAGTACAGCTTTCTATTACTAATAATCTATGAGCTAAGCCGCGGACAGACAGACAGGCAGACATGACGAAACTATAAGGGTTCCTTGTTGACTACGGAACCCTAAAAAAAATTTTCTGGTGCTCTTGTTGTTGTTTTTTGTTTGAAATAAAGAGGTATCTTTGTATTTATATTGTATTGCATAGGGCATATGTAGAGGGTGGAGAGATATAGAAAGACAAAGAAGTGATGGTTAGGTGGAGTTAAAAAACGGCCAAGTGCGACTCAGAAGCGCACACATAGGGTTCCGTACCATCGTGCTAGATGGCGCTAGTTTCTTCATGCTTATAAAAAACTCTTTTTTTGTATGAAAACCCCCCTTATTTTCTCACTTATTCTATTTTTTTTTATTTGTTGTTATAGCGGCAACAGAAATACCTCATCTGTGAAAATTTCACCTGTCTAGCTATCACGATTCATGAAATACAGCCTGGTGACAGACGGATGGACAGCAAAGTCTTAGTAATAGGGTGCCATTTTTACCCTTTGGGTACGGAACCCTAAAAAGGACATGGAAGAATGTAGAGTGTAGCAGGAACTAACAGGAATGAGACCAGAATGGAGACAAAAACATTTGAAGCTGACCTCAAATGATAGGACTAGAATGAGAAGATGATGATGAAATAGGTATCACTGATGTACCAACTCGTATGGTCAGGTGTGGTGGTACGGAACCCCTGGTTCATGAGTCCAATTCGCACTTTACCGGTCAAAAATGTCGCGCAAAATTATTCGTCCACTATCTCTGTGCTTCAATGCGTTTCAGGGCGCAGAAAATCACTTTTTCTAAGTCTACCCTCACTTTAATCTTCTTAGGGGCTGAATTTTGTAAAACCCTTTCTTAGAATGTCTGTGTTATGTAAAACGCGTTTGCAAAATTTCAAGTTTGTAGGCGCATAAAATATTTTAAATCCTTGCTTTACCCCTTCATGGGCTCATGGGGTGATATTAAAAAAAACGATTTACTAATTTCTTAATTTGTTTTAAAGAGTATTTGTGCCAAGTTTCAAGTTGATACACACAGAAAACTCAACTTTTTAATACAAACTTCCTTAGGGGATCTATTTTTTTATTCATAATTGGTAAGCCCCTGGAATAATCTCACCTGACGGTAAGTGACGATGATGCCGAAGATGGAAGCGGGCTTACCAAGATGAATTTTGAAAAACCCATCCCAGTAGATGTGTGCGTTTTTATGGAACCTTTGTGCCAAAGTCTCATTGGTTTTGCCAAGACGTTCATACATCAATCACCCAGTCAGTCATTTAGTCAGTCAGTTAGTCGATCAGTTTCTCCTTTTACATTAATATTTAGATCCCATCAAAAATATTTTTCTGTAAAAATTCGCCAAGTCTCGTGAGTCTCCCGGGGAGACTCCCCTAAATTATATGAGATCTAAGGTGAAGCCAAGTCTAGCAGTACTTTTATAAAATTAATATTCAGAAACTTGCACCTTAGTTCTCTTTTACACTCACTGAGTAAATAATAATACTTAAACTTATGACTAATATATTTCGATGCGTCTTTGTTGCCTAGAACTTTATTTCATTTCATTTATAAAGATAATTTTCTGACTTGGCAATCACGAAGTGTATTTGTTTGTTTACAAATTATTTCCAGCTGTCATGGGTGCATCGTCCTCATGTTTTAAGCACACTCGAGCCTTAGTCCGCAGGTATTTAGGACAACTTTCAACTTTCAACTTTGCCAAGTCAAAAATATATATATAAATGAGATGAAGTATAGTTCTAGGCAACAAAGATTAATAAAATATATTGATCATGAGTTTCAGTATTTTTATTTACCCAATATGTTTAAAAGAGAAATACAGTGCTGTTTTCTGACTATGGATTTGAAAAAAATACTAACAGACTTGGCTCCAACTTTAGATCTCATATATTAGGGGAGATTGTCAAGATTTTGCAAATTTTTATATAAAAAGTTTTTGATGGGATCTCATTTCTTTTTGTTAGGAATTTTCTTCTTTTCGTTGACACTTTTTTACTTTTTTTAATACTTCTTTATTTGATTTTTTTTCTAACCGTATTAGATATCTATTTAATGTATACTCGTGAAACTTTATGTCACTCACTTTGAAAATAATGGACGCCCATACAAACTGTCTACCCCAATTTGTTGTTTATATGTATACGCCTAATAACTTATCGCGATGCCAAATGTCAAGTTCACAGGTTACCTGAAAGTGGTCTATTTATTTTGATGATTAGTAGTGACCCGGAACCCTTGGTGCGCGACTACGACTCACACTTGGCCGTTTTTAGAATTATTCCTTTGTATACGTATACCTATCTCAATGCCAAATTTAAACTTTTAAGTCATCTACATCTTGTCTATCTTTTTGATGATCAGTGAGTGAGACGGTGAGTAAGTGAGAGAATGAGTGACGAAATATCAGAACTCCGTTAAACGATATTTTAAAAACCGTTGAAGATAGAAACTTTTAATTTGGAATATAAGTACGCTGGCTTTATTACGTTAACAATGCAATATTAAATTCAAGCAGTTTCTTCAGTCCCTAACAAAGATACTAACAGCTCGAAAAGGGTGTACGTCCGTTCTTGTCTGCTCGACTTGGCGGGGAGCACTGCCGTGCCCCCTGATGAAATAGTCTTAAACTGATTAAATGCAATTAAAAAAACCTATCATCATGTTAGCCGAAGGACGTCCACTGCTGGACAAAGGTCTAGCAGCTTCCCGCGACCTTCACCTTCAATAAAAACCTATTTTAACTCATGTGAAGTAAGTAAGTACCTATGTAAGTAGCATAACTAAAATATTTTAGTATACACATAAACGTAAAAACCGAAAGTTTTTATTGTTATTTTTTAACTAAAACCCAATTTTTTGTGTTGTTTGCCCCCGCCCTCCGTCTGTAAAGCACACGCACCTACGTACAAGATCCCCCAACCATCTTTTTATACATATATACAGCCTTACCTTAGTTTGACTTCACAACACAATTATTATGTTTGACTTTGTAAACTTTTATAGTTACAATTATTTTGACGATCATATTATTTTTTAAGCACTATTGTAATTTGATATTGATAATATAAAATAATTAAATCTAATCTGATTTAATAGGTACTTGAACGCCCTCAAAACAATGATTGACCTGCAATTTACCTGTACATTTTTACATCAATCTTAAATTCATTGGTTGCTTTTTTCTGAGTACTGGAACGTATTTTATTCAGAATATTTTTAACAATCATGAATGGAACGTATCATGCATAGACAATGTAAACTCCGGTAAGTGTTGCATAATGAAAAAAATAGTTTTCCCTAACTTTGAAAACTGGAATTATTCGAACAACAAAGCGTAAACAACAAAAAAAATCAAATGATTTCACAGGTTTCTAAAAATCAATTGGACATCATTGCGGCGCAAACTCTGTGGAGTAGACAGACAGAGCAGGCAGGCTATAAGTTCAAGCCGGGAAAAGGCCGGGAAGAAGCCGGCGGCGGTGGGCGGTGGCGCTGTAATCGCGCATGCGTAGCTTTGAATTGTCGGTTTATCGGTCGGTCGGCAACAGATATTTTTTACGTCTGGCAGCAAATTCTACTTTTGTTTGTAGGTTATGTTTTATTGATAATTTGTCAAAATTTATGTTGAATATTTTCATGGAATTTGATTCCGTTATGGAGTGGACATAAAGTAATCCGTTCAAGAGCTCTGTTTGATTATATTTGACGTTCAGTTGTAGCAGAAACGTATTTTGTTTACCCCGTAATGGCTGTGTAATCGCGGTGATATTTGACATTGAATGGAGATGTGAACACCAAAGTCAATACGCACTTCGTCATATATCTTCTTCGTGAAGTTTTTTAGAAGGACGTAGCTGAATTTGTTGGAACTAGCTAGAAGTAAATATCGGCAAGATGACGACAAGCCAGATCTCGGTGTTAAAGCTGTACAACACAGTAGTGGACGATGTGATAGCGGGCGTCAGGGACTGCTTTTTGGACGACGGCGTGGATGAGCAGGTGCTACAGGAGCTGAAGCAATTGTGGAAGACGAAACTGCAGGCCAGTGGGGTCATGGACCCCCCGCAGCCCGATCTGCCAGTGACGACGCCGCCCGTCCTTCAGTCTTACCATAAAACGAACGGTAACAATACAATACCTAAGAGAGCTCCCGATGTTCACATGGCGCAAGGTTCTAGCCAACAGAACACAGGAGTGGAGCACGGCGCACCCGTCAACATGGCCGGCGCGCACCCGCATCACGTTCTGGACCCCAACAACAAAGTGCCTGTACAGTTGACGCTGCCCGCTCAGCCCGGAGTCCCCGGTTCTCAGCCTCGCTCCTTTACTATTCAGATACCTGCATCAGCATTGAATGGCAACAAACTACATCAAGTGCTCACTGGACCAATAATAAATGCAACAATAAGTCTTCCTCAGCCTCTTGCTGCCACTCTTCTTCAGCAGCATATCAACTCTGCATTAGCAGGGCAGCAGAGTGAGTTTGACGGTGGTGGAGGAGGCCGGAGTGGTGCTGCCCCATTTTCACTGGACGGTGCACTAGACTCTTCCGATGATGAGGGCTCAAACGTGGGTGACGGCTCTGAAGATGGAGCTGGAGATGATGATGAAGATGAAGAGTCTGCAGATGAGCGAGCCGAGGAGGAAGAGGAGGAGAGAGATGAGAGTGGTGGTGCAGAAGAAGAGCCTCTCAATTCTGGTGATGATGTTTCTGATGAGGAACCTGGTGACATGTTTGACACTGATAATGTGGTGGTTTGTCAATATGACAAGATTACGCGCAGTCGTAATAGGTGGAAGTTTTACTTAAAAGATGGCATCATGAATTTAGGTGGCAAAGATTACGTCTTTCAAAAAGCCAATGGAGATGCAGAATGGTGAAGTTCTTTTTGATTTCCAAAATAGACAAAACACTGTATACTTTTTATCAGTGGTCTAATTTGTTAGGTGTCCCGACTGTAAAAATAAATGTGACGAAATGCATAAAAGATGTTGGTGATGAAAATATGTGATCATTATTGACTTTAACCTGCGGTAAATGAGTTTACTACAGAATCAGCCAAAGGACCGTACCAAACAAAATTTAATGTATATTTTTTACTTAGTTCAACTTTTATTGTTTTTCAAGATGGCATTGTTCAGTATCTTATTGGTTTGATGAATTTTTAGCTACGGTCCCTTCAGTCCAGTACTAAACTAACAATAAGCACATTATTGCATTACAATTTCAAGGTTATCAGATAAGAAATTGTAAATATAATTTAAGTAGGTATTCGTACCTATACATTAAATATTGTGAATGTTTATTTATGATTAGCTTTCTGCACTGTGGCTCCGCCTGCGTTTAATTCTCTATCCTGTGGGAGTTGTGGAAAATTCCGCCTTATGGGAACCTCTGAAAATTTCAGCTTTCTAATTACAAGGATTTGAGCACGGCATTGATGAGTCAGTAAATTAGTCAGGACCTTTTATAGTGATAATTTCTTTGTAATAAACATTAGACTTTTCAGATTATTTCTTTTTCTACGCTAGCTCAGGTTAAAGTCGATAATAGTTTTTTGCTCATATGGAAAATAATTGATGGATACCAAGGTTTTTCTGAGATGTATAAATCATTGATTATCTAGTGACCTTCTGATATTTGTATGTTGTAAGAAACAGTGTCTGTAATGTGATGTGTAATGAAATGTTATCTATCACTTAATCAGCTATTTTGGCTTCACTAAAACTTAGCCTTTTTATACAGTTTTGTACTTAATAAAAATTGGTGCCATAAAAAATACATATACATTTTGGGTACCTACCTATAGACATTAGGGATGATATGGAGCTTTAGTTCCGACTCTGAAAGGTCTGAACTTTCGATTAATTTAACACCTCTGTCTCTGATTTTAGATCTAATAATTCTGTATTGTAAGTTATGATGAAAATCGAGACTCAGGGACCGCGGCCAGCCAAAACATGTTTAAGTTTTGACTTAATGCCCGAGAAATCTCCCAAGGCTTGCATTTTCCCAGTTCAGTTTTTTGCTTTGTGTTCCAGACAGAAATCAGTTTCCTACACTTTGAGCTTTCATTTATTGAACTTGTAAGTTGTGACTTTAGATTAACAGTGTGACTTAGTATTTGTGACATGACTTCCACCTGGCCTCCGACTCCAAATCTGAATCCAGCTCCAATAAACCAAGTTTAAAACCTCCAACTCTGGTTCTGCTAAACTCACCTCCGTAACATCCCTGATAGACATACTGAAAATGAATAAAACTGCTTGGAATAGATAAATTTTGTTATTTACTAAGTTATTATCTTTAATGGTACAGTTGCCATCAGATATATATAGTAGCTGCCAGGGTGTTCAAATATTTCTGAGCAGTGTTGAATTATAATTATTTATCCTATTAATATCTGAATGTAATTTGTCATAAATATCTGAGCAGCAGATTTTTTCAATATGTAGAATTTTAGGAAAAAATACCTTACATCATTGTACGTGAAGAATATAGGTATTGAAAAATCTGCTGCTAAGATATTTATGACAAATTAAATGTTCAGATATTAATAGCAACTCCTAGTGTACCTACATAATTTATTGAGCTCTGTTTTGAAATATTCATACATCTCACCCGCTACGAATTATCTGATATCAACTGTACCTATGTTCAACCATAATTTAATTGACATTTAGTGAAGCTGATTAGCATATAATTAATGGCTAATGTGAGTGACATAAGCCCTGACGCAAGGAAGCTTGTTTTAAATACTTCATGCTAATTAGGTTCAAGTATTTTTAGTTCAGATGAGGAGAATTCCCTTTGAGAATTTAATGATGTAGTAGGTAAAATTAAAATTGATTTATTTTCCACGTAAGAATTCAATAGATCTTACATTAGTAATCAATGGCAATAGGATAACCTTTATTACTGATTTTAGTGCACAAATGAGTTTCTTGGAATCATACTCGTATGTCACTCGATATGATTTAAATTTGCATAGTTTAAAATACAGCTGTAAGCTCATTTTTATAGATAAGTTAAATTCCGGCAATCTGTAACTGGTATTGTTACTTAGTTTTCCCACTATAATAATAAGTCACGGTTTGTTTTAATTTTTTGTGATTAAAAGTTTGATGAAAATTGTACAATAATTATAATAAAATATGTTGCAATACACAATCTTTTTTGTTAGATATATGTATTCACAAGTCGTCATGAAAACTAGCAAAGTTCTGAATGAATTTATGTATATTTACTAGGAGGTGCCCCGCGTCTCTGGTCAACCGCAATTCCTCTCGGAATTTAAAAAGCCCGGATTTACGTATAATTTCATTATGCTCCACACATATTGTGACTCTTTTCAAATCCGGGCTTTCTGAATTCAGATTATAAATTTTCCGGCTGTGTAAGGCTGGCCTTAAATTTGGTCGAAATTCAAAATAAATAAATAAAAATTTACTTTATTACAAAAACACATGAAATCAGCACATTATTACAATAATCCACACTAGGCTACGTTAATTCCGGTGTACTTGTAATTCTTCGCCTCCTAAACGGCTTAACTGATTTTGATTAATTTATTTTGTACTTATGGGGTCACCTGGATGGTTCTTACCTTTAGTTAGAACCGGTAGGTGGCGCTGTAAAAACAATCTGGAATACGGAAACGAAAGGACTTAAGATTTTCTCATAGGTTTTCCTGTAATCTATGAATTCAACCTCATATACTGTGGTTTTTCCAAGATTTTAGGCCCAGTAGTTTCAGATAAGAGTAGGGAATGGTTATTTTTAATTTATTTTTGCCTATTTTCTTAAATAACTTCAAAAGTATTTATCTTCAGGTGAGATAATGCCAAGGGCTTATCAGTGTGAATAAAACGAAAACGTAAAGGAAATCTTAAGATTATAAATAAACTAGCTGTCCCGGCGAACTTCGTACCACCTTACCACTACACTACACGCCCTACCCTACCCTACACTACACTACCCTACCCTATCCCTACTCTACCCTACCCTACCATTTCCTACACTACATGCAATACACTACCCTACCCTACTCTACTCTACCCTAACCTACCCTACACTACCTTACCCTACATAATAACCTTCTGCTGAAAATAACGAACTCAACAAAAAAAGAAATAGCGAAATCGGTCCTGCCGTTCACGCGTGATGCGATGACCAAGGGAAATACAGATACGTTTTTATATAAAGATATATTTGAGATTCTCACAAGCCCTTCCATTTGATTTGTCACACGATATAGTTTGAAAAAAATAATTTATTTTTCTAATTTACCCCACACAAGTGGTCCCTTTGTTTGGAATTCATTTATGTATGTCTTTACACATACCGATTTACATATATGTACGAGTATGTGCCAAATTTCAACTCAATCGGTCCAGTAGTTTCGGAGCAAATTGGTTGTGACAGACGGACGGACAGACACGCGAGTGATCCTATAAAGGTTACGTTTTTACCTTTTGAAGTATTTACGGAAAACTAAAAATCATCAAAATCGGTCAAATTGTTTGGGAGGAGATGAATAAATAACACGCACACCAGAATTTTACAAACGAAGTAAAGTGAAACTAGACTCAAATTTTACGGTAAAAAATATTTTAAAAAATTGTGCTATTTAAAGGTTTTTTATTAATTAAACTTTGAGCTCCGTGAATAAAGGGCCATAACTTTTTAATTAACACGACTATTGACTTAAAATAAACAAGTTAAATAAAGAAAAGGGTTGGCTGGAAGAGATCCCTGTTTGGGATAAGTCCGCCTTTGTGCATGCTACTGCTATTATGTATCAATAATTGTATATTTTGTTGTACAATAAAGAGTTCACAAACAAACAAAACAAACTATAAGAAAACGCTGTTATTCAGAAAACATAATGTTTTAACAAAAATCACAAAGTTCATGTAGTATTTATTCAATTTAAATATTTTTTTCGAAATAACGGCCACATAAACCTTGTTTTTTTATTTATTATAACAGCTCATATACGTCCCCACCGAGGGGCTCGAGCCTACCCTGAATCAGGGCGATTAGGCCTTAGTCGACCACGCGGGCCCAGTGCGGGTTGGTCGACTTCACACACAACCTTCGAGTTTCTTCGCAGGCGTGTGCAGGTTTCCTCACGATGTTTTCCGTCACCGTTAAAGCAATCGGTAAGTATGTACGTAAGTTTTTGAAAAACTCATTGGTACATTGGCCGTCCAGATTTGAACCCGGTACCTCTGGTTAGATGGACCGAGTCGTTACCGGTTGAGCCACCGACGCTTATACCGTTTTTTATTACTGTTTGCTAATCTGTATTTATGTATTGTTTTACAAAAAAACATATCCGTCTTATTTTATTTACTAGGAAAAAGATGAGTACATAAAGAGCTCAAACTTATGTAATAATAATTAAAAAAATTAAAAAAACACTAAATATTTCTGATCGAATCAGAACCGAGGAGATGTGCAGGTGGACCAAAGTAACCGACATAGCTCACAGAATCGCTAAACTGTAGTGGCAGTGGGCAGTGCACATAGCTCGTAGAACAGATGGCTGTTGGGGTAGTAAAGTTCTCAGCTCAGAACCGGTCGTCAAGGAAGTACTTGGGGGAAGCCTATGTCCAGCAGTGGACGTCCGTCGGCTGATATGATGATGATGATGAAATCGACCTAAAAAGAAATTTACTCAAAATTATGTAGTAGTATTTATTTATACAGGAAATTAACGAACAGAAACGAAATCTAAGGTAGATGCAAATAATTAGGGGACTACAATTTTATTTTGACGTCGTCGTCGGTGCCAGCCAGCAATTCCATTGAATATTGAATGCGCATAGGACAGAACCGGTCATCGTGGAAATCCTTGGGGGAGGCCTTTATCCAACAGTGGACGTTTCTCGGCTGATATGATGATGATGATAGGTTATATTCGTATTTGTATTACATTGCAATAATATATGCACATACGTGCGTACCTACTTGTGTGGTACGTATTTCTGAAGTGATGGATTTGGTGTCCGGATGCCTCTGCGCCGCCGCGCTATAACTACATCTCGTTTTTTTTGTTTAGTTTTACTGTTCATATAACTAATTTCTCTTTTTAACGTTTATCGGCATAATTTAATACGCCTTTCTAACTATGATATTTATTGTTGAAACCAGAGGTATGCTATATATAAGGGGAGGAAGATAGGTAACATGCGTCCAAAAAGTTCAGCAAATAAAATGATGCCAATTGGCATCACTTTTCTAAGTAGTAGTCGGTGAAATGGAAGCAAACTACCTATTGTGTGTAAACGGGTTCGATTTCCAAATGTTGTTTAATATCATCTACGGTAACAAATCTGGTTGAAACAACGAAAATTGAATATGGTTTGTTTACAATCTGTATTTAAAATAAAGGAAATAATAGGCCAATTAAATAAACTGCACATTTCGAAAAACCTAAAAACTTTTAGGTACAAGGATTTATTTAAAAATAATTTTAAATGTTTAGTTTCCCTTTCATTTGCGACCCATCCCAAATCATGGGGGTGCATAAAAATAACTGGTCCGCCATCTTTAAGAGTTGGATTTATAATGACGTCACTTAGCTAACCATGAATTGTCATCCAAACTAAAGGTGTATGAAAAACTTCAGCTGATTCGGAAACCGGGAATTAGGTCAAATTTAACTTCCAAATTTTGAAGCCGACAACTTACAAGCATATACGAACATAGCAAGGTAAATAAAAGCTTGTAAAAACAACGTTATTACAAATGCTTGTGCTACATGTAAGCGTTAATTTCATCGAAGTGTTAAATTCATCTAAAATACCTTTTCATCTCGCATGTTCTCGGATACAATCAAAAAACTTCGCTTTGTAGGTACCAACCAAACTTATTTGCTAATGAGTTTTGGCACGTACTGAAAACAAAAAGACACATGTCACTCAAGCCTTGAACTGAACGTTGGGAATTTAATTATTTTCTTGGACTTCTCGTTTTCCTGCCTTCTGATGGTACTGTCAAAGTATATACTTATATTATATAGTACTAACATACAATATGGACACTCCCTGCCGCTCTCTACATTCTGACCTCACCCCCTTGTCACCCAGATTGATACAAATTGGTTATAGTTTAGTTTTCGAACTTATAGGATTTCGCCGTGTTATTGTTTGCACCGTCATTTGTTTTTAGACATGTCATTTCACGACCGTTGTATGCAGTGTCCGGGGTGTGGTACTGTGGACCATCTGCACATAAACTCCTTGATCTGCACACACTCCAGGACCACAGATTACTAAATAGTTACTTCGTAACCAGGACGCTAAAGCTTCGTTATAAATTAAAAGAAGCACATTACTTTTTGAAGTAAAACTTCTTTAAGCACGCTTGACTTGGAGAGTAAGCTGGTGGATGCGTGACGAGAGCGTTACGGAAGTGTGGTCGGGCGAGGCGAACGTAAGTTGAGAGGGATATATTAATTAGTAAAGATAGAAAGAGATGCTATTTATTTTTGTTTACCAAAACAAATATATATGATTTAAAAAAAATATCATTTTTAGAGGATAATAAAACGATTATGAAGTAAACTGTCTATATGACAAAAAAGATTTGATTATATTCTGGAGACTTAAGTTACTTAAGTTAAGTATTTACTTTCTTAATAGATGGAGCTAAAGAAGTTTTACTACAGTCGTGTGGTCTAAAGCACACTCGGCGGCTCCCGTTCAGCGTTAGCATTAACAGTAACCGCCTTCGTGGCGTAGTGGTTAAGTCCATTGCTTCACATCAGGAGGTCGCGGGTTCAATTCCCGGCGGAGTCGAACTTTCTGTAACTCGGTTAGGTTGGTGGAAGGGCATTTTCTAAGCCCGCCTGACTAGCTACCACCATTTTATCTAAGTCTTCCCGCCAAGCATCAATGTTAACAGCATTGATGTGTTCCGGCTTGAAGGTAAAATAGCCAGTTCCCCATTGCTTTGGAGAATCTTGGTAAGCCCCTTCCATCTTCGGCATCATCTTCACTTACCATCAGGTGAGGTTCCGTACCATTATCTATAAAAATCACGTTTGTTGTATAAAATATTAATTTTATTTTAATTTAAGTCTTTATTTCCAAAGTGAATAATACAATTCAAGATTCTGTGAATATTTCAAGCGTCCTACCTGTTGCCGTTATCAATATCGAGAAAAAACGAGCAAAAAAAAACGTTTGTTGTATGGGAGCCCCCTTTAATATTTATTTTATTCAATTTTTTAGTATTTGTTGTTATAGCGGCAACATAAATACATAATATATGAAAATTTCAACTGTCTAGCTATCACGGTTAATTCAGCCTGATGACCGACGGAAGGACAGACAGACGAACAGCGAAGTCTCAGTAATAGGGTCCCGTTTTTACCCTTTGGGTACGGAACCCTAAAATGGGATCAGCGCGGGCAAAGTCCGAGGCATGACGTGTACTCAGCGTCGCTGCCGGGCTGCCGGCGTTCACGGAGCGGTAATTTCTATTCTACGTATCTGTTCTATTAGTGAAATAGCTTGCTCTTTCGTACAACTATCTCACCAAGGATATAATCATATTATCACGGCTTAAGCTATCTTATTGAGCATCCCACACTCAGTTTCAACTTTTATTTACTTAGTGAAAAATAGTTATTTGTTATACAAGAGTGCAAAGTTGCTTTTTAACCGCGTGCTCAATTTTGATGACCGAGCAAGCGAAGGTACTTACGTAACTTTTCATTCCACCTCAGCGAGGAAATTTCTAAATGGAAAAAAATAATAATTGCGCATTACAAACAGTTTCAGTCAATCCTGTAGGCGTCAAATAAACTTCCTCGTCGCTAGAATAACTCATTTTAGGTTTTTCACTTGTTTTCAAGTTTCTTGTTTTTAACCTAAGGTTGTAACAATATGACGTTAAAAGAAAATGGCGCGCGCAAAGCAAATAAAAAAAAATACACTAAGAAGGTTCCGAGTCTAAGTTTTTAACAAATTAAAAAAGTTTGTATGATAAATTCGGCACCATGGAGGTAGAAGTAAATAGGTATAATAATGTTTTGAATTCACGATGTTCTAAATTCAATTTACTTTATCCTCTAGCGAAGAAAAACGGCTTTTGGATATTTACTTTATCCTCTAGCGAATAAAAACGGCTTTTGCACGCAGATAACGAAGAGCAAAAATACATTTTCCGAGATGGGGGGATGAAAAAAATATAACTACACTGAGGTCGTGTCATAATAACATCCATAGTAAGATGTGATGAAAACATTATTTTCTCATTTAAACGTTTTTAAGCCTAGATGTCACAGTGCAAAGTTAACACGATTTCGATCAATTAAACTTTAAAACTTGTATCCAACGCGTATTTACTCGTACTTGTATTCTCGTGATTTTCAAAAAAGTGTTACACATACTCGTAGTATACAGTAAGTGTGGTAAGTACGGAAACATATACCATATCTACCAGCTTTCCAACAAGAATTTTCTGTATTTACTTACTTCTACTGAACATAAGCACAGTATATATATTAGTACCTAGTGTGACAAAAATAATGGGAACTGGGGATAAAAACCCTTACGGAGTTTGCCACATATGATACGTAAGATTTAGAGGTTCGGGCCTAAACGGAGTTTTAAGGAAAAAAAGGTTATGGGGTAAATTAGAATATATGTATTTTCATGATTATTTTAAAAGTAAGGAACAATAAACAATATGAGTATAAAAAAAGGTGCGATTTCATTGGTTGACCGTGTAGACAATTAAAAAAACAATGACCTAATATATTTATGGAGAATTTACGGAAATAAATTTAAGGTTACAATTTTATTTGTATATAAAATGGTTATTTTATAGTATGCCGGCAGGCAACGATCGTCACCGTCCCTTTGGTACTTAAATAAGTTACTAAGTTTAAAATTTCAGTTTGATCTGAATTACCCTATCTTTTAACAAAATATGTATCAGATACAAAACACATTTTAAAATTTAAAATAAATAACTAAAGGTTAGAAACTGGAAACAGGAAATCTTCTAGGTCGGCAGAAAGGTCAGAGAGTCAGAGAGTCGCTTGGGATAAAAGATAAAATAAATTCACTTCCCTTATGGCGAGCAGCTGGGCGGGCAGTAGAAAGGACTGGCTGGTGATCAGCACTGCTCCGTCCCAGGAATTAATCCTTTATCAGGTAAAACTTCGGGGACGTCAAACCTCGCAGGGGCTGGATGAAACCCTACGGAGATATAAAAATGTAGTCCGCCGCAGTACCAAAAATACACGCAAAGCGGTTTCCTTATACAAATTACTTACCACAGAATAAAATGGTGGGCCTCAACAACAACTTATAACACAATTTGTACAAAAAATTTAAATACACATCAGTTTCGACGGGACCACGATCAACCTTTGTTTTTCTCTTGTCAAAAAATAACAACTATTTTCAAATTCAAATACCATAGAGCAACGACATCAAAAAAGAATTTAATTATGAAACGCGACAAAAGAGATCGGCTCGAAACGATAGTTAGCGTTTCAAAATACCCACAAACTCACAAAAAAAAGGCGAGAAGTCCAAAAAATTTTGAAATTTGGACAACCCTATAGACGTTGGACAGCCCTGAAGAAGAAAAAAATAAAAACTCTCTAAGTAACTAGTTAACTACGAACGTTTACTTGAAGCTGGTAGAAATTGACATTTATACACGAAGCTACACATACAAACGGCAAAAACTCCATCTAAAAGTGAACAGACTTAATAACCCCAACAACACACTAGTGTTAAGGGATCGCTGTGCACAGCCTAAAATAGTCAACTAATGCCGAAAGAGCATAACTAAACAACTAATTAAAACTAGATAGTATAAAGAGAGAACGAAGAAGGAAAAAAGGAGCACTCCGCACAATAGGCAAGTAGGGCTGTCAAGCTTAACAGATCTCGAGGGAAAAAACCCCAGAACTAGTAAAACATTAAAGACCAGTAGGGTTGTCAAAAACTGAAAAACTTGCGAAACATAGTCGGTTACGCCAGCGAAAATGTGGATAAAAGCGGTAAAGGCGGATGCGTGAAAAATCCGACTCACGGATAAAATTAACACCGGATTTTTCACGCATCCGCCTTTACCGCTTTTATGTGACAAAAATATTGGGAACGGGGATAAATACCCTCACGGAATTTGCCACATACGATACGTAAGATTTAGAGGTTCAGGCCTAAATGGAGTTTGAAGAAAAAAATATTATGGGGTAAATTAGAATATATATATTTTATGATTTTTTACTAAGAAGGAACAATAAACAATATGAGTATCAGAAAAGGATGTGATTTCATTGGTTGACCGTGTAGACAATTAAAAAAACAATGACCTAATATATTTATGGAGAATTTACGGAAATAAATTTAAGGTTACAATTTTATTTGTATATAAAATGGTTATTTTATAGTATGCCGGCAGGCAACGATCGTCACCGTCCCTTTGGTACTTAAATAAGTTACTAAGTTTAAAATTTCAGTTTGATCTGAATTACCCTATCTTTTAACAAAATATGTATCAGATACAAAACACATTTTAAAATTTAAAATAAATAACTAAAGGTTAGAAACTGGAAACAGGAAATCTTCTAGGTCGGCAGAAAGGTCAGAGAGTCAGAGAGTCGCTTGGGATAAAAGATAAAATAAATTCACTTCCCTTATGGCGAGCAGCTGGGCGGGCAGTAGAAAGGACTGGCTGGTGATCAGCACTGCTCCGTCCCAGGAATTAATCCTTTATCAGGTAAAACTTCGGGGACGTCAAACCTCGCAGGGGCTGGATGAAACCCTACGGAGATATATAAATGTAATTCGCCGCAGTACCAAAAATACACGCAAAGCGGTTTCCATATACAAATTACTTACCACAGAATAAAATGGTGGGCCTCAACAACAACTTATAACACAATTTGTACAAAAAATTTAAATACACATCAGTTTCGACGGGACCACGATCAACCTTTTGTTTTTCTCTTGTCAAAAAATAACAACTATTTTCAAATTCAAATACCATAGAGCAACGACATCAAAAAAGAATTTAATTATGAAACGCGACAAAAGAGATCGGCTCGAAACGATAGTTAGCGTTTCAAAATACCCACAAACTCACAAAAAAAAGGCAAGAAGTCCAAAAAATTTTTGAAATTTGGACAACCCTATAGACGTTGGACAGCCCTGAAAAAGAAAAAATAAAAACTCTCTAGATAACTAGTTAACTACAAACGTTTACTTGAAGCTGAAAGAAATTGACATTTATACACGAAGCTACACATACAAACGGCAAAAACTCCATCTAAAAGTGAACAGACTCAATAACCCCAACAACACACTAGCGTTAAAGGATCGCTGTGTATTGAGCCTAAAACTAGTCACTTAAGAAAACAGGAGAAATCAAACAACTACTAAAACATTAAAGACCAATAGGGTTGATAAAAACTGAAAAAAACTTGCAAAACATTGTCGGTTACCCCAGCGAAAATATGGACAAAACGGTAAAGGCGGATGCGTGAAAATCCGACTCACGGATAAAATTAACACCGGAAGTCTGAAACGCGATACGCAAGAGTCTAAAGGGACAACTCTACCGAAAAATAGGCCATTTGAGGTAAGACAAGGGCAAGATTAATGAAAGAAATTTGAAAAATGGAAAATTGTTATAAGACCTCAAGAAATCTAAACAATACTGCGGAATACAGAAACGTTGTCACATAAAAGTGAACAGGGTACGCCAAAAATTTAAGGAGTACCTCGCAAAGCAACGCGTAAAAATATTCCAAACAGTAACCCTTAAAGATTTTTCCCTTAAAACAACGTTAAATAATCGTGAACTAAAAGTAAGTCTGTCCCGACTTTCGATTGAAAGAAATCTAGAGTCTGGCCATTGACTACTTATATTAAAAATTCTCTTCGAATCGTAAGGGAATACACAGGCAAAAACAACTCAACAACACGTAAGCAATTATCCGAAAGAGGTATAATGCCATTAAGCCGGAAAAAAACGACCCGTGTGAAGAGAAGCAAAAAAATACCGTGCATACTAACAAAAAAACCACACGTTTCCAAGAAAACTGCACGATTAAATTAAGTAAGGGTCTTGAGGTATTAAAACTTGAACCATATTATCCGGAAATCGGATACACCCACGAACGACAAAAAAACGGGTTCGTTAGGGAAAGATTAAAGGCAGAAAAGGGGATAAAACATTAGTTCGGGCGCCATAAATATGTGACAAAAATATTGGGAACGGGGATAAATACCCTCACGGAATTTGCCACATACGATACGTAAGATTTAGAGGTTCAGGCCTAAATGGAGTTTGAAGAAAAAAATATTATGGGGTAAATTAGAATATATATATTTTATGATTTTTTTCTAAAAAGAAGGAACAATAAACAATATGAGTATCAGAAAAGGATGTGATTTCATTGGTTGACCGTGTAGACAATTAAAAAAACAATGACCTAATATATTTATGGAGAATTTACGGAAATAAATTTAAGGTTACAATTTTATTTGTATATAAAATGGTTATTTTATAGTATGCCGGCAGGCAACGATCGTCACCGTCCCTTTGGTACTTAAATAAGTTACTAAGTTTAAAATTTCAGTTTGATCTGAATTACCCTATCTTTTAACAAAATATGTATCAGATACAAAACACATTTTAAAATTTAAAATAAATAACTAAAGGTTAGAAACTGGAAACAGGAAATCTTCTAGGTCGGCAGAAAGGTCAGAGAGTCAGAGAGTCGCTTGGGATAAAAGATAAAATAAATTCACTTCCCTTATGGCGAGCAGCTGGGCGGGCAGTAGAAAGGACTGGCTGGTGATCAGCACTGCTCCGTCCCAGGATTAATCCTTTATCCGGTAAAACTTCGGGGACGTCAAACCTCGCAGGGGCTGGATGAAACCCACAGAATAAAATGGTGGGCCTCAACAACAACTTATAACACAATTTGTACAAAAAATTTAAATACACATCAGTTTCGACGGGACCACGATCAACCTTTTGTTTTTCTCTTGTCAAAAAATAACAACTATTTTCAAATTCAAATACCATAGAGCAACGACATCAAAAAAGAATTTAATTATGAAACGCGACAAAAGAGATCGGCTCGAAACGATAGTTAGCGTTTCACTAGGTAGATATTGGCAGATTATGACGTTACCATGTATTTTGACGTCTCCACGTGTTTTTGTTTAAAAGGTGCATATTAATAATGAAAAATAGGAGTTTTGACTTTCCGAGATTACTATAGCATCTGTGAACCTCTAACGTCACTTGAGTTTTAAATTCGTATTCCTTACTCTTTACTTGAGTTACGTTTATTTGCAGGTCAATCGAAAAACTCGAGACAACATTTTTCCAACAGAAAATCGTGAATAACTTGTAAGGTACTTGACACCTTTTTTAAAAGAAAGTGCTGGTTTTTTTTCGTATACTCCACGCTTTTTGTAGTAAAGTAATTTCAACTTTACACATTACATGTAGGGTTAAAAACATTATAGTGAGTTATTTAATCATCTCGTCACATATAAAAGGATGTGATACTAGAAAAAGACTACATTAGTTGTATTTTTAGGGTTCCGTACCCAAAGGGTAATAACGGGACCCTATTACTAAGACCTCGCTGTCCGTCCGTCTGTCCGTCTGTCACCAGGCTGTATTTCATTTACCGTGATAGCTAAACAGTTGAAATTTTCACAGATGATGTATTTCTGTTGCCACTATAACTAAAAATACTAAAAATTGGGAAAAGTGAAAGTATCCATACAAAAAACGTGTTTTTTTAAACGTGAAAAACTAGCGCCATCTAGTATGATAGTACGGAATTGAAGAAACTAGCGCTATTTAGTATAATGGTACGTAACCCTAAGTGTGCGGTTCTAACTGACATGTGGTCGGTTTTTTACACTGATAGTAATATAAAAGTCATTGGTTTTTTATGTTTTTTTTGCCACGTTGGTTGGATCTACTTTTTTATTATTATTTTTATTTTTATGTGCTTAATCGATTAGATTACACACTAAGCAGCATATAGGTACCTACTCATGTCATTAGTAAAACATTTTTCATGACTTTTAGTAACATAAGTATCTATACTTTTTTTTCGAAAGGACAGTCTTGTTGGTCGTAGCCTTTACAACTTCACCGGACGGGAGAATAAATATCTATACATATATTAATGTCAGTGTAGCATGTAAGTTTTGAATTATCTAGGGCCGCCGCCTCCTGTCCGGGAGGTCGTGGTTCGAATCCCGCCACGTACCAATGTGATTTCGAATTTAGATTTCATATGTACGTTTATCCGACGCTCTTACGGTGAAGGAAAACATCGTGAGGAAACTTGCACACGCCTGCGAAGAATCTCGCAGGTTGTGTGTGAAGTCGACCAGACCCGTACTGGGACCGCGTGGTCGACTAAGGCCCGATCGATCGCCCTAATTCAAGGTAGGCTCGAGCCCCTCGGTGTTGACGTATACCAGCTGATATGATGATGATAGTAAGTATTTAATTGTTGCGTGAAGTCTGCCTTTGTTCATTTGTTGTAACCCATTTGCAGAACACGTCATTGGGATGTAAGTAGTTGTTTATATCCTAAGAATTTGTGTTATAAATATTCTGACATTTCGTTTTGTGTACCTTATGATATTAAAAATTAAATTAAAAATATATTTCAATACCTTTACAGATCCCCGTAACTGTACGACGAGTGTAATAGAAGAAATAAGCTTTAAACCTACGTATGAGAAAGGAGAGACCTGTTGAATGGGTAGGTAGTCTGTTCATTCGCGCCCGGGGCTTGCGAGCTAGCGGTCGGGGACTCCGCTAACACAAGCTTCGCTCGCTACACGCTGCAAATTCTCTGTAAAGAATTTTCTTTATTTACTTATTTCTACTGAACATAAGCACTAATCTAGGTAGATATTGGCAGATTTTGACGTTACCACGTATTTTGACGTCTCCACGTGTTTTAATTAATTACCGCTAAGTAGTAACGTTTTAACAACAGATAATGCGAGTTGACGCTAACGTACGTTATTTTTTGTTCCAGATTTGAACTTCAAAAGGATACAGTGGCCTGTGACAGAGGTGTTACAGTTAGTGTAGTTCAAAGTTCAATTAATAGATTTTGTAAATAATGTCGTCTTTCGGAGGCAGCGTTCTGATCCCGGACTGACAGTGTTGGCTGTGGCCGTAGCCGGTGAAGTGTAAAGTGAGTGATGATGTGAGTGAGTGCGCGTGACGTCACAGGAACGTGCCACCATGCTGCCTACCAATGTTATGTCCTTCATGAAAAAGGTGAGTTTATTACGTAATTGTTATTAAGATAAGAGTGGTTACATAGGGTGTAAAAAATTGGTGTAGGAGCTGTTAACTGGGGCTTCTACTCATCATACTGAACAACTCTTCCACAGTCAATTCACAAAAAAAGTATTGAAAACTGTTCAGGTAAATCGATTGGCTCCATTGAACAATTTTATGCATTTTTATATGGAGCGTCCTAATTTTTTTTTGAGTATTGACTATGCCTTCCTTCGGGAAAGCTGTTGAGTATGATAAGTAAAAGCCCCAGATAATGAATCCTAAGAAATTTTGTTGCACCCTGTAAAGAAGCATTGATAAAATATATAGGTGATAATATGAGCTGTAATGATGATGATAGGTGATAATTAGGTAGGTATAGAAAATTAAGTAAGTAAAAGTACCTAGCTTGCCAAAAAAAAGTCTCTCCAAGTTTTGGATCCCCATTCACCGTTTGACCTACTTCCCCTGTATGTTTGCCTGAAATGCTAAATATTTAATCGCAAGCCAATTTTTTAAATCCACAATTGATAAGCCCTTGGCGTCATCTCACCTGAAGGTAAGTGATGATGATGCCGAAAATGTAAGCGGGCTTACCAAGATTCCACAACGCAATAGAGAACTGGCTATCTCATCTTCAAGCTGGAACATATCAATGCAGTTAACATTGATGTTTGGCGACAAGACTTAGACAAGAGGATGGAAGCTAGCCAGGCGGACTTGGAAAATGCCCTTCCACCAACTAAACCGAGTCTCACAAAGTTAAACCCCGCAGGGGATCGAACCCGCAACCTCTTGGTGTGAAGCAAAGGGACTAACCATTACGCCACAGACGCGCTTCTAATTATTATATAAACTTAACGTTAATTAACTTCAAAGTCTCCATTAGTGCGGAAGAATGTATGAGTTTGACACCTCATTAGTGGTTAGACAACAGCGGCTCTTAAAATAATAAAATATGTCCCAAATATTATAAAGAAAAATATACTCTAATTAAAATAGGTATTTACAATATAGTCATGCTCAATAATCATTTGTATTTGTCCATATGAAAATGAAATTATTGAGATTCATTGAACTATTATTACTTACGATAGTAATGTAGTTCAGTGTTTAGATTCTCTTTTCTGGAGACGCTCTTGAAGATAGAACAAAAAGGTTACATGGGTAAAAGAATTTATTATTATGTAGAAAAAAAACATAAAGACATACTTGCAACCATTTCCAACCAACTTAGCTTACAACAGAACTTTTTGCTGCTTAAAAAATTGCAAAAAGTCTGTTAGCAAAAACAGCTGTAAATAAATTGTTTATTTTTTTCCGAGTGGGTTATGTGGAAACCACTGTTATATACTGTTTGTATACACTGGCGTAAAAGGCTTTGCCGCCGCGAGCTATAATTTTAAGCTTTTGGCGCGGCCAATGGAAAAAACCTGGTTTTAAGGCCTTAAGAGAGGTCAAATGACAATATTCAATTCAAAATATTGAAAGATTGTATAATGATATCACTATGGAAAAAATATATAATATACTTAAAGTAATAAAAAATCGATTTAATTAAATAAAATTTTAAAAATTAATATTACCAATTTTGATGTAAAAAAATATAATGTAGACCCTGTTTTTGGCATTATTTGCAAAATTTCTCGAAAACAAATAGTTATAGTTGAATGAAACCAACACACAAAAATCTGTGACTTTAAGACCTTTCATTTTAATATAATACATTTTTTTTACTTATTTGAAAGTATAGAAAAGTAATAAAAACATGTAAAAATCGAGAATTGGGCGTTCGGTTTCAACGTAACAGCCGCGTTGAAGCCCGCATTGATTACGTTCTATATTATTTTAACACGTATCAACCTGCTCGGATTGAGGCATTTTTAAAGCCTTAACAACCTTTTAAAGAACTGGTATGGCGAGGGCCGTCGAGAAATGGGGAGGGGGCGCGTCACTCCCCTGAAAAGTAGGGCTTATTTTACTCCGAAATTTTAGAAGAAGTACTAATGTGAATATGTAGTGACTTTTTACAAGGCTTCGCATAGAATGTCGTTCATAATTATGTGACGATATACATTCTACACTTGCCTAAACTGAAGAGAAAAAACCGGCCAAGTACGAGTCGGACTCGCGCAAAGTAGGTCGTTTTTTTTAAAAAAAAATAAATGTATAGGTAATTTAAAAAACAAAATTATTTTTGCAGTTGGTAACAGACTATTTTGTGTGGAAAATGTTTGAACTTTTTACAAATCCAACTGCACATCTTAGGTTGGTTAATAATTATTCCTAAACTAAGAAAGCCGTGATAATTTTTTCTTTTAAATCCCTTCTTAAAATTATAAGTGCGAAAATAACTCTGTATGTCTGTCTTTTAAGCTTTTGCGCCTAATTCACTGAACCGATTTTAATGAAATTTGGTACGGAGATAAACTAGAGATTGGGAAAGAACATGATTACTTGTATCGCGAAAAAAAGCTTGAAAGGGTTGAAATACGGGATGAAAGTTTGTATGGAAATTCGTAATTGTCGAAATTAAAGGCATGAAACTTAGTATTTAGGCACTTCATAAGAAATAGATAAATATTTGCTCTACAGTTTTTGAAATTTTTACCTATGTGGAGATTATGGGATGAAATAGGGTATGAAAGTTCATATGGAAGTCCAAACCAAATTACGCTTTCACGTCTAACCTCAGAAACGATTTTAATGAAATTTGGTACAAATATTGACTAGACCTTGGGAAAGGACATAAGCTACCTTTGTTAAAAAGGCTACCTGTTGTAAAAAAGAGCATGAAGGGGTTGAAATAAACGAAGATAAAATCATAAAACTTTGCATTTAGGCACTTGATAAGAAGTAAATAAACAATTTTTCATGCGTTTTTGTAACTTTGACCTACATGGGCATGAAAAAGGAGATGAAAGTTCGTATGAAAGTTAAAATATATCTGTCTATGTTTACAATTTTGATCTCAATGTTGATCTCCTTAATAAGCTAGAACGTTTACAAAATCTAGCCATTCGGTTTATTTATGGACTGCGCAAATATGACCATGTATCCGAGTACCGAAGGGAGCTACAGTGGCTTTCAGTACGTTGTCGAAGGGACGCCCATTCTCTTGCTCTTCTCTATTCAGTGCTTTTTGACCCTCGTACTCCCTTTTATCTTAAAAACCGTTTCCAATACCTCTCCTCCTCTCATAGTCGACCTCTACGATCTGAAAATTCACTTCGCCTTGTTGTACCTACTCATTCTACCAATTTCTACTCTGATTCCTTCACTATACGTTCCATAAGCCGGTGGAACTCTCTCCCTGATTCCATTCGTATTTCCCCTTCCCTTAATATATTTAAATCTAAAGTTAAAGATCACTTTCTAGCGCCATAAATTTCATAAATCTGTTTAATCTCCTACATATTATCACTAGTTGTTCTCATCATCATCATCATTAATGTGGTTATGTATGTACTTACTGTACTATATATGTTATGTATGTATGTTTTATGTATATGTATTTTACTTTATATCATTTATATCTACTTATATATTTACGTGTATTACGTAGTTTAAGATTGGATATTTTTTATTTTTTTATTTTATTTTTTTTCTCTATGAATTTGTTTTTTGCCCACTACACCCCACAATAATGACTTCTCATATTTCCTTCACCTAAAGGTTGTCTGGAAGAGATCGCTTGTTAGCGATAAGACCGCCTATATGTACAACTTCCTTAATCATTGTATCTTTTTTTTTTCTCTTATGTTGCGCAATAAAGTGTTTTCAATCAATCAATCAATCAATTTGTCTATAACGCAGATGCTTAAAAAAGTCTATTTTGATCTTCAAATAAATATGGGCAATCGAGAATGGTTGTGTATAATTTTAAGCAAAAAAAACGACTACTAGGATTTTTAAAGGTTTCTCTCGATTTCTCGGGATGCCATCATCAGATCCTGGTTTCCTTATCATAGTACCACCCTTGGGATATCTCCTTTCCAACAAAAAAAGAATCCTCAAAATCGGTTCATAAACGACGAAGTTATCCGCGAACACACATAATATATATTCTAAACTCTTTAGAATTACCAGGAGTGCCATCCCACCGGTCCTGTTAATGAGAAATCTTGACGCACCAAGGCTATACACGGCTACAAATTACTCATCTGGGACGCAATATTATAAAAGCTATAATTATGACTGGAATAGTAAGAGAAGAAAAAGTTTTAATTCCCCTTATTCCGATAATTCCAATCGATTTTCCATTTCATTTTATGAGAGTGCACTTTCCCCTGAAAGCAACATTTGCAATAACAATAAACAAAACGATACGCTTAAAGTTGCAGGTGTACAATGAACATTTAGAAAAAAAACTGTTTTCCCCATGGGCAACTGCATGTGACGTGCTCACGAGTATCAGACCCGCAAAATCTTTATTTTTAGCAAAGGATGGAAAAACAAAAAACAGTTTATATAAATGTACTAGAATAAGCTATTTACAGTAAACTTCAGCAGTTTGTATGTGTATTATTTCCAAAAAAGTATCCTAAATAAATAAAAATGCTGCCCAAAGAAACTATTTTAAGCGGACGAAGTCGCGAGTAAAGCTAGTTGGTTATATGTCCTACAATTGACATTTTATTTCAGAAGTCCTGAAATAGCGGTTTAGCTGGAAGATGGGGTAGAAGAAGAGGGGAAAGAATACCTTTTTAACGATATCCCGCACGACCATTCGTCAGCCAACAAAAAAATCACCCTCCCTTTACAAGTAGGAGAGGTACACTAAAAAAAACAGTTTTGGAAGAATTTATTGTACCACTTTGTCGGCGTGATTAATATGTATCATCATAATCATCATCATATCAGCCGAAAAACGTCCACTGCTGCCTAAAGGCTTCCAAGGTTAATATGTATATCCATTACAGCTTTCTGGTGGCGGTTTGATAAGTCTCGAGTGGCAACCGCACGTAGCGTAGGTAGGCCTCCCACTCGGTGGACCGATGACCTGGTGAAGGTCGTGCAAAGCCGCTGGATGGGGGCAGAGCAGAACCGGTCGTCATGGAAATCCTTAGGGGAGGTCTATGTACAGCAGTGGACGTCCGTCGGCTGATATGATGACTGCTACTTACCTACAGATGGATGTTGGCAAAGGAACTATACAGCGTGCTGCCACGATTACTCGTATGTGTGCATTGTGGTCGGTACGGAGACACAGGTGCGTAATCAGGAAGGGGAGAGGAGGCTCAAACACGTTTTTTATCCGACTGCCCAAGTAGGAGGGTAATGTTTTTGGGTGTATATAATATGTATGTACGTTTGTAAATACGTATGTATGTATGTCTGTTTTTTTGACTTTATCCTGACTCTACAGATTGATGGATTTTGGAGTGCGAAGTATCGTTGGATTCGTCTTGATCCCCTTAATTACATAGGAAACATATACAAAAAACTCCCGCTGCCCAAAAAGAGTGGTAATGTTTTATGTAGACCCTTATAATTTCGTCATGACTGTCTGTCCATCTGTCTGTCCGCGATCTAGATCCTAGAATATTAGTAGTTAAGAGCTGAAATTTGGCAAAGACATATATAATAATAACGCGGTAAGAACTGTAAATAAAATTGTGGGAAAAAATCGTTTTAAGGGTACCTCCCCTACAAGTAAAGTGGGGATGATTTTTTTTTCTCGTCAAACCCATTTGTGTGGGGTATCGTTGGTTACATTTAAAAAAAAAATTGTGAGTCTTCTAATACCATTTTTTAATTAAAGGTTCAGTTTTCTAAAAAATGAGCTTTGAAGTGCTAAATTTTGTTGGAGTCGAGTGTCCCTAACCCCTACCAACTAAACCGCTGTATTTGGAAATTTGAAAATAAGATATGGACGCGATAATGGCAAATACGGAACCCAATATTGCGCGTAATGCGCGTGGCCCGACACGCATTTGCTCAGTGTTTATTTAATTTGGTTAGGTTATCGTAATCAACTAATTGTAAACACAAAACACTCATGCGGCCTCAACCTTTTAAGCAACAGCAGAGACGAACTTTTTTTTTTATTCACAATTGGTAAGCCCTTGGCATCATCTCACCTGATGGTAAGTGACGATGATGCCGAAGATGGAAGCGGGCTTACCAAGATTAAGGGAATTTAATTCGCACTGAGTGATACAACGATGCTGCAAATGTGGTGGTGATTTTATGAGGCACGGTTGCTCTGATTCACCTAATCTAGCCTTAGAGGTGACCCTGGTGAACTGAAAGGGTGGCGGCTCAACCGCTTCCGCAAGCGCTTAATGTTTCGCCGAGCGGAAACGTCTTTCTTTCTCATCAAAACTACATAAGTACTCGTATATTTCCACAAGCTCTATGCCTCCCTGTCGTGTATTCATTTATATTGAGACGTGTCCTCTTTTTACCTGCGACGTAACCGAGCAAGTACAAGTATAATGCGTTTGGCCTTAGAGATGTGTGTGTGTGTGTGTGTCTAACCATGTATAAATAAAATTCTTTATTATGATCGAAACTTAGACTAAGTAGTAGTTACAGTAATGAATGAGGTTATAGTAGGTATCATTGGTATTACAAACTATGGTATAATAGTTTGTTCAACAGTTTAAAGGTAGGTAAAAGAAACTTGTGTTATATACTCTTCGCAATTTAAAAATAATAATAAAATAAGGGTACATTACAATAGGCTAGTCGTTTACGTAAGGTGACGACGCTGCTACCTACACTAGGAAAACCTGTGTTGTAGGTGGCTTAACCGATTTTGATGCGATTTTATTCATGTCTCTCTCTTCTTCGTCGCAATCTTCATTTTCTGAAAGTCGTGTCTAATTAATTAAAACTACCACCGTTGCCTACCAACAGCAACAAAAACCGACCAAGTTAGACACGATCATATTCATGTAAGAGCTGTGTAAGTGCGCGGTGATTCTTAGCTTTTTTTTATAAAAATCGGTTCAGGAATTTCCAAGTTATTCAGCTCTAACTTTGAGAAATAGATCAATCGTCGAATACAACTCGGCGAGCAGCGTTTGGGAAGCTTCGTAATATCTTTACGTTCCAAATACCATAGTGCCTCAAGACTTACTAGTCTTTGGCTAGTTTGTATTGCCAGTGATGACATACAGTTGGTTTCACAACACAAAATATAAGATTGAGCTTTGATTTCGTTTTCGTTCCACCTTTGTACACGTCCTCTCTAAGTTCTTGTCATTTAAATGTTTGTGTACAATAAAGGATATATATATACATAATATATATATATACATATATATATACATAATATATATATATATATACATAATCATTGATCACGAGTGTCCTAGTATAATACGAATCGTATTTATCAGGCAATTGAGCGCAACAAAGCCTCAAAAGTATTCGAAAGGGATCTGTATCTTGGACAGAGCTAACAAACTGACCAAACTGGAAACTGATGATGGCAGAATCATATCGTTTAAGCCTAAGTTGTAAGAAAAGAAGTTCTAAGAACAATTATACACAACACAACTACTCGTCTACCTGCCTAAAGACTTAAGAGCCAATACTATACCGAAGATATACTGGACATCATCCTATTAAAGATTAAAATGGCTCACAAACATCTAAAGAGCAACAAAGCACTGAGTGATTGATAATAGATTTACGTCTGAACTTCTGAATGCAAGTAGTAGAGCGGTACTAAAAGTAACCGACGTAGCTCTCAGAATTGCTTAACTTAAGTATGCAGAGCACATAGCTCGTAGAACATATGGCCGTTGGGGCAGTCAAGTTCTCGAGTGGTAACCGTGAGATGTAGTGTAGGCAAGCCTCCCACGTGGTAGACCAACGACCTAGCACCGATACAGACAGCGCAGGACCGATCGTTGTGGAAAACCTTGGGGGAGGCCTTTGTCCAGCCGTGGACATCTTTCGGCTGATATTTTTTTATTATTATTCATAATTGGTAAGCCCTTGGCATCATCTTACCTCATGGTAAGTTGCGATGATGCCGAAGATGGAAGCGGGCTTACCAAGATTCCCCAACGCAGTGGGGATCTGGCTATCTTATGTTCAAACCAGAACACATCAATGCTGTTAACACTGATGTTTGGCGGCAAGACTTTGATAAAATGGTGGTAGCTAGCCAGACGGGCTTAGAATATGCCCTACCACCAACCAAACCAAGTCTTACAAGTTGACCCCACCGGCAATCGAACCCGCGACCTCCTGGTGTGAAGCGAATTACGCCACGGATAATGAATGAATAACAATGATGATGAACTATAATAAGACTTGGCATCAATATCAACAGTGAGTACATCAGCCACCTTCGATTCTCCGACGATATCTCATGTCTTTGAGACCTTGAAAGACCTAAGCACAATGCTCGTGGCCTCATTAGAGCCTCTCAACAAGTGGGTCTCAAAATGAACATGGACAAGACGAAAATTATGCCAAATGACCATGTTGCACCCACTTCTTTGACGGTTGGAGACTCTACAATCGAAGTGGTGGACGAATACATATCCTGGGATAAACAGTTTAGTAAATTAGGTCTAACTTCGAGAAAGAGATCAATCGTCGAATCCAATTTGGTGGGCAGCGTTTGGGAAGCCTCGCAATATCTTTACGTCCCAAACACCGCAGTGCCTCAAGATTTGAGAATACTAGTCTTTGACTAGTTTCTATTGCCAGTTGTGACATATGGAACTGAGACACAGTTGCATTATATGGGCCTCATAGGAAGGCTTGAGGTTATCCAAAGGGCAATAAACAGAGCGTGCTTGGAGTTTCCCTGCGTGATCGATTGAGGAGATCAGTAGGAGAGAACTAAATCAAAGTATTTATATTAGTACTAACATACAGTATGGACACTCCCTGCCGCTCTCTAGATTGCGACGTCACCCCCTCGTCACCCATATTGATACAGATTGGTTACAGTTTGGTTGTCGAACGTAGAGCATTTCGCCGCTATTTTGTTCCGTTATTCCTTGTTTAAAATTTCATTTCTGGCCCGTTGTATGAAGGAAGTGTCCAGGATTTGACCAAAGTATAGCTCTCAGTATAGCCAAACTTAAGTGGTAGTGGGTGGGGCACATAGCTAACAGAACAGATGGCAGCTGGATTAGTAAAAATCTCGAATGGTGACCGACCATCGAAATACGTAGCTGAAAGCCTCCTATTTAGTGGACCGATGACTTTGTGAAAGTCGTAAGAAGCCGCTGGATGCGGGCAGCGTAGGACCGGTCGTTATGGAATTCCTTAGCAAAGGCTTTTGTCCAGCAGAGGTAGTTCAGCTGATATGATGATGATAATAATGCCATCATTATTCTTAGTTACTTCTATCGGGTTACCTTGATAAAGTAGGCAAGAAAAATAAAAGGATTATAATATAGTCTTTATATTTTTATGGTGCCGTACTACAAAAAGAAAAAACGAAACAATTACAGGAGCATTCCATGTCTGTCTGTCCATCAGCCAATTTTCTGCGAAACTGCTGGACCGATTGAGTTGAAATTTAGTATACCCCATGTGTAAAAAAGTGAATGTTAAACATGGGGGCCACTTTTCGGGGGTAAATAAGAAAAAAAAACTATATCGTTTGACATATTAAACATATTAAATATTTTTTTATAACTTTAAGATATATAGTTATGAAGTTATTTAAGAAAATAGGCGAAAATTTACAATTGCTTACCCCTTATCTCTGAAACTACTGAGCCTAAAATTAAAAAAAAATATACAGAAAATATTTATTTACCTATAAATGAAAACCTAAAAATAAGTCTATGGTATTTAGATTAGGTATAGAAATAGAAATAAATTAAGAACTCTTGATCACTAAATTGCCCTCCTGTTTAAACTTCGGAAAACCTTACTCGTTTTGTTTTCCATCAAGTCTTTGATTTTTAATTCATCAAATTAAAAAATGAGTACATAAATGATGCTGCAAAACTATGACGTCACGCCTAGGTATTTCAAACATTTTTAGAACAAAATGTCGTTTTTGACAGATAATAAAAAATAAATCAGATGACTAGCATTCGTCATCCCTATTTAGAAATTTTCTTAATCACCGCACAGAACCCTTGCACTTGTCTAGTTTTTTTGTAAATCAGAATTGAGACTACAATCTTTTATCATTTTACAACAAAATGGTAAAAGATTGTAGTCTCAATTCTGATTTAAAAGAAAAAGATTCTGATTTGAAAGATTTTGAAAGAAAATAAGACTTTAATATTCTTTCTTTAATAGAAATCTCTCGTCACTGCCAGAGTTATAAATTACACAAACGGTAAGCCTTTGGCATTATCTCACCTCATGGTAAGTGACGATGATGCCGAAGATGGAAGCGGGTTTACCAAGATTGCCCAACGCAATGGAGAACTGGCTATCTTATCTTCAAGCTGGAACACATCAATGTTGTTTACACTAGGCGGCAAGATGGTGGTAGTTAGCCAGGCGGGCTTAGAAAATGCCCTACCACCAACCAAACCGAGTCTTACGAGTTGACCTCACCGGGAATTGAACCCGCAACCTCCTGGTGTGAAGCGAATGGACTAACCATTACGCCACGGAGACGGCTAAAGGCGTTTGTGAGTACTTCGCACGGTTTCTGTCGCCAGTTTGTATTGACTTTCCTATTTTATGTTTACTGAGTGTAAATGCAGTCGGACATGATTTATTCATACTACGTGATACTATTACTAGAAAACATAAAAGCTAACAGTTGGCATCCTTCGCGGGGCACGTAGCTGATTCGTAGCTATTACCGGGACTATTTTAAAATGTTGTTTTTACTCCGTTATGGTGGACACTTTAGAGCGTCGGTGGCGTAATGGCAAAGGCCGCTACCTCCTGTCCCGGAGGTCGTGGTTCGATCCTGCCACGTACCAATGTGTTTTCGAATATCGATTACATATGTACGTTTATCCGACGCTATTATACGGTGAAGAAAAACATTGTGAGGAAACCTGCATACGCTTGCGAAGAAACTCGAAGGTTGTGTGTGAAGTCGACCAACCCGTACTGGGCCCGCGTGGTCGACTAAGGCCCGATCGCCCTAATTCAGGGTATGCTCGAGAGCCTCGGTGGGGACTTATATGAGCTGATGCGTGTGTATTTAGTTTAGCGATTCTGTGAGCTATGTTGGTTACTTTGGTTCTCCTGCGGATCTCCTCGCGTTTCTAATTCTATCACGCAGAGAAACTCCGAGCATAGCACGCTCCATTGTCCTCCTTCACAGGCCTCCCACGCGTTGTATCGACGACCTGGTGAAAATTGCGGGAAGCCGATAGATGCGGGCAGCACAGGACCGGTCGTCGTGGAAATCCTTGGGGGAGGCCTTTGTCCAGCAGTGGACGTTTTTCGGCTGATATGATGATAGTGCACAAGCTCCACGGTTTATGAGTGATACTCTTTACTCTATTTACATATCAGTAATGGTTATAACTTTAGACAAAAATCCGCCTTCTATATGAAGGCTCTATACTTTACTACAATGTAGTGGGTGGTACAAAGGTCATGATGGGATTTAAAAATATAAATATGACATTAACAGCGATATTAGCTTTTATTTTATTTTTAGAAATTATAAAATATATTTTTCCATACCTATGTACGTATGTGTGTTGAAATAAACATATTTCTTTGATTTGTTTTTTTACTATTGTCCACAACTGTATTGAAAAACGTCGTGTGATACACGGGTATGTAGATTATTGCAAACTCGTGACAATATCCTACTTTTCACCCTTGTTTCACAATGTACTATTAAATCTCTGCTTTTAAATTCTTTTTTCCATCCTCTTTTTCCTTTCTTTACCATAGAAAGATAAAATATTTAATTTATTTATGTTTTTGTTTGTTTATGTAAATATTTATTACTTTATATATTATTGTTATTATATTTAAGTATTTTATGTAACTGTTTATTTGCAAATATTTCTGTTTTTAACTATTGCACCGCCCCTTAACTTATTCTATCGATGTTTCCCTACCGAAAAGTTGCCTGGAAGAAATTGCTACCTAGCAATAAGGCCGACTGTTGTAGAGGCTTTCTTCTATATTGTTAATTTCTTCTTTTTTTATGTTGTGATGCAATAAAGAATATTATATTGTGTTGTACTATTGAACATACATTTAGCATGGATAATTAAAATTTCACCGTTGCCTAACATACCGAAATCATTGAATTTTACTTCGAGCTTTAAGCGAGCTTTTAATCTTAAGATTTTCAATGTTTAATAGGCCCGCTCGCTCCTCAGATTTAACAGCGCCAGATTATTTTCTCTGAGGTAATTTAAAAGAGAAGGTGTTCATAAACAAACCCAAGACAATCTAGCAGCTAAAGGCGAACATCTAAGCTGAAATACGGTTGATAACTTCTCGTGCTCTGATAAACTAATGAGAAGTGCTCTCTTAATGTAAACGACTGTCATTTAAATGACATAATACTCAATTCCTAACTCGATAATATCTCCATGACTTATTTTTCTTTCTGATTATAATTAAGACGCATCAATAAATAAAAATGGCCATGTGCGAGTCGGACTGGCACTTTGAGGGTTCCGTAACACTACAACTCTCCACACAACTACATAGTATAAATGACAATGATACCTATTCACTTTACAAACATAAGACATCAACGCGAGTGACAAACATATGCTTTTTTGTCATTCAGTTCGGACTCCGTAGCGCAAGTATTTTATTATTTCTTGTGTTACTTTAGTATTAGAGTTATTATAACATCAATTTTTACGCTTGTTTGTATTACCGTGTTTACGATACAGCTAAATCAAAAACACCCATAAAAAACACGTTTTGTTGTATGGAGACCGCCCTTAGTTTTTCACTTTTTCTAGTGTTTAGTATTTGTAACAGGGGCAACAGAAATACACATTCTTGAGTTTCTTCGCAGGCGTGTGCAGGTTTCCTCACGATGTTTTCCTTCACATGAGCATCGAATCAACGTACATATGAAATCGAAATTCTAAAACACATTGTTACGTAGCAGGATTCGAACCACGACCTCCCGGACAGGAAAATTATTAAAAACCAATTAATTATAAACAAAATAAAAATATATTGGGTAAAATTTTGTTTTCATCATTAATCACAATAAAACATTTCCTGATTGATATGTGAAATACTATCCACATATTTCTGATCATCCGAATAATTCTGATATGAGTGACGCTCATGTGCATTTTGGTCGAAAGCATTATGATATGAGGGGGCTCATGTGCATTTTGGTCGAAAGCATTCTGATATGAGTGATACTTATGTGCATTTTGGTCAAAAGCATTATGATATGAGTGAGGCTCATGTGCATTTTGGCTGAAAGCTCGTATAGTGGGACGCGGCCCGGCTTGCCCTCGGCGGCGGCGTGGGATCGATGCTGGCTGCCCTGGATGGGACGGTTCTGTTAGCACAGCATTAACGTGTAGCCATGATTCATGAAACAGCCTCGCTTTAACCGTACGCTTTCAACTAAAAGCTAAACAGTATTCGCACAAAAATCTCTATGAAGCCTATTTACAAGCTATTCAGCTACACCTTGCGACTCTCGGGATGAAGTCTGTTGTTCACAATTCTGTTTGAAATTTTAAGGAGTAGCGTCGAAACTGTTTTCTTAAAATGAAGGAATTAATTAAAGTATGCAGCTCGTTTTTTTAAAAGTTTTTAAAAGCGTCGGTGGCTCAACCGGTAACGACTCGGTCCATCTAACCAGAGGTACCGGGTTCAAATCTGGACGGCCAATGTACCAATGAGTTTTTCAAAACTTACGTACATATAATTACCGATTGCTTTAACGGTGAAGGAAAACATCGTGAGGAAACCTGCACACGCCTGCGAAGAAACTCGAAGGTTATGTGTGAAGTCGACCAACCCGCACTGGGCCCGCGTGGTCGACTAAGGCCTAATCGCCCTGATTCAGGGTAGGCTCGAGCCCCTCGGTGGGGACGTATATGAGCTGATATAATAATAATGCAGCTCGTTTTTAGGGTTCCGTACTCAAAGGTAAAAACGGGACCCTATTACTATTACTCTGCTGTCCGTCCGTCTGTCTGTCTGTCCATCTGTCACCAGGCTGTAATTCATGAATCGTGATAGCTATACAGTTGAAATTTTCACAGATGATGTATTTCTGTTGCCGCTATAACAGCAAATACTAAAAATTAGAAAAAGTGAAATAAAAAGGGGGTCTCCATACAAAAAAAGAGTTTTTTAAACATGAAGAAACTAGCGCCATCTAGTATTAAAAGCCCGGCGAAGTGCGAGTCAGAACCACACACAAAGGGTTCCGTACCATCCCTTTGTGTGCGGTTCTGACTCGCACTTGGACGGTTTTTAATTATTCAATTTCTCTGAGACTACCACTCATTTTGTTAAAGCCGATGCCATTACCCTAATAAATAAGACCAATTTCACTTTGATTAAATAGATATTGAATAAAAAGTAGGTAATAAGAAATAAACGCAATGTCTGCTAAAATAAATGTTTTATGGATATTTTCCTTTTTAAATGCTAATTCATCGTGAGGTGAAAGGAACCTTCGCCGGCTTCACTCGAATGTAAACAGAGGAAAACGTTAAAAGGGTCCTCTCAGGTGCTATCTTATTTTATCTGTGTTAATTCTGTTCATTCTTTCTTTAATTGTTCACGAAATACTCTCTAATAAGGTCGTAATCGCTGCTGTTTTGTTAGATTTCATTTGAATTTTATTTTGTGGGCACTTGGGTTGAAAGTCATTAATGTGCAAGGGCGAGGTCATACGAGCGTTATTTTGTGACTAGTGAGTCGCGCATTTTTAATCGCGTAATTTACGCTACATTTGGTTTTATATAAAAATCCAGCTTGTGCCATCTCTTCGGTCTCTCAACAATGAGGATCGTGACCCCTTGAGTCTGTTCCTGCCCAAATGTCATCACGGATGCTTCTTGTGCCATACGGTAACTCAAAATGAGTGGTAATTAATACTGGTAGTATCTAACGTAAATTACGCGACTCACAAGTCAAAAAATTACGCTCGTTTGACCTCACCCTAAAAGGAAAGATGATGATGTTATTGTTTAAAAAATTCTTATACATGTAAAGGTCCTAATTTATTAAATTCTTACAACTTTTAAACAGAGGATCTAACCGTGATCTTGTGACGAAGTGATACTTTTTGGTTGTTTTAAAGCTGTTTTTATGTTTTTTCTTTGTAACTTGTTTTTGTTTTTCCATTCTGTCTTTGCTTTATTTTGACTGCTCCATCATTATTTCTTTTGTTCACATGTTAATACTTTTCTTTTTCTTTTTTAAAATAATACGTTGCTAGTGATATCCTCTTTATTTTATTTCATATTGTTACTAATTTCATATTGCTACCTACGGCGCGGCTCAGGAGGGCGCGCCGTGACTCCGATCTGAATAACTTTCCCCAAGTAACCTATAGTTAATTTGCAAAGCAATTATTACTTCCCATAAAGATAGCCAGTCTGATTTTTTGGGAAGTGCAAAAGATTTTTGCGAAAGTACAATAAGCTTCTTGGGGATCGTTTTTTTTTACCAGACTACGGCGAATTTAAAAGAGGGTTATGATTTTGACTGGTATTTAATAATAATAAGTCTTTATTTCGAACTTCATAACAACAATAGATAATTTGTATATGTATGTATATTCATCTTGTAGGAGCTGACACAGCACTAACGCCTGGCTAGCGAAGGCAGCTCCCCGACTCGTATGGCAGTCTCTAAATAACCGGGCAACAAAAAATCAAACACGTGCCTATCTTCTGATTACTAATAATGTCTATTGCACACATTATAGTGATGACTTTATTTGGTCTTTCATTTCAACCAACTATAGATAAACCATATATGTATATACTCACATCTAAAATCTGTTCCCTCATATTTCATGAACCACTTAACCCATTTTGACAAATGACGTATCGTTGGAAGCGCCTTGATCGTCCGTTGGTTTAAACACGCGCTGGTATAACCTCTGATTATAAGGATGACAGCTAATAAATGAATGCCTTATTTATATACCTATTAGACTAATTGTTCTGCATATTCCATCATCGACTTACTCTCAGATGAAATGATGTCTTATAAATTATAGAGACACGCTGTGCATATTTTTCTCGCGTAGCCTTCACCGTTCTGGCAAATACAGCATTGTTCTTGCCAAAAACACATCATCACATCAGCTCATATACGTCCCCACCGAGGGGCTCAAGCCTACCCTGAATTAGGGCGATCGGGCCTTAGTCGACCACGCGGGCCCAGTGCGGGTTGGTCAACTTCACACACAACCTTCGAGTTTCTTAGCAGGCGTATGCAGGTGTCCTCACGATGATGTTTTACTTTACCGTATAAGAGCGTCGGATAAACGTACATATGAAATCGAAATTCGAAAACACATTGATACGTGGCAGGATTACGCCACCAACGCCCATTACACCAACGACGCCAAAAACACATAAACAATATTAACTAATAAGACTTAAAAAATATGTAACAATTAACCTGATTCTGTACAGATGGTGCCTATTTGGGTAGACTGGGTACGGTTGTAACAATTTTCTTTTGATCGCCCACAGCACTGCCAATATGGCTATAAACAACGATTGAGGCATTTGAGATCGATATAAATCCTAATCATTTGTTTTTAAATTGATATTAAAATCAAAAACACTGGATAAATAGTTTGGCGGAAAGTAATCGTTTTATTAAAGATATACGACTGTTAAACTCGACCTTGCAATGGGGGACAGTTGCAACACTCTTTTTTTATTCACTATTGGTAAGTCCTTGGCATCATCTCACCTGATGTTAAGTGACGATGATGCCGAAGATGGAAGCGGGCTTACCAAGATTCCCCAAGGCAATAGAGAACTGGCTATCTTATCTTCAAGTCGAAACACATCAATGTCGTTAACACTGATGTTTGGCGGCAAGACTTAGATAAATTGGTGGTAGCTAGCCAGTCGATCTTAGAAAATGCCAATATCAACAACCAAACCGAGTCTTACAAGTTGACCCTACCGGGAATCGGACCCGCAACCTCCTGGTGTGAAGCGAATGGACTAACCATTACGCCACGGAAGTGGTTAATACACAGTTCAAACATTTTAATCCGTTTTATTACCAATAATTACTCAAAGAACATTTAAGTAATATCAAAATAGCAATACCTTTAAGTAATTTTAAAAGTTACATTAAAATAAATCCACAAAATTGCCGCCTATAAGGTAACAAATCAGACTCATATCAGCTCGTGTACGTCCCCACAGAGGGGCTCAAGCCTACCCTGAATTAGGGCGATCAGGCCTTAGTCGACCACGCGGGCCTGTGCAGGTTGGTCGACTTCACACACAACCTGCGTGTTTCTTCGCAGGCGTGTGCAGGTTTCCTCGCGATGTTTCCCTTCATCGTAAGAGCATCGGATAAACGTACATTATTATTATTATTATTACAGCTCATATACGTCCCCACCGAGGGGCTCGAGCCTACCCTGAATCAGGGCGATTAGGCCTTAGTCGACCACGCGGGCCCAGTGCGGGTTGGTCGACTTCACACACAACCTTCGAGTTTCTTCGCAGGCGTGTGCAGGTTTCCTCACGATGTTTTCCTTCACCGTTTTTTTTTTTTTTTTTTAACGGTGAAGGAAAAACGTACATATGAAATCTAAATTAGAAATTACATTAGTACGTGGTGGGATTCGAACCACGAACTCCCGGATAGGCGTTAGCGGCCCTTGCCTCACAACAAATCAGCCTCATCAAACGAAAATAATGTCTACGTAATTATAAATACAAAAAAACTAATCAACAAAATCCGAAACAATCAACCAATCAAAAGCAAAAATATTTATTTTGAGTAGGTGTTACACACAGTTTAAATAGTCAAAACAAACGTAATGTCATGGTTCAGATTAAAGTCTCAGGTTATGATATTTGTTGGAGGATAAGCACATAACCCATCTTTGTCATTTACATAATCTATTATTTCTAAACGAACTTAACCTTTGGTATTTTTCGGAGCCCCGCGATGAAATGTAGTTAGGTAGGTCCAACTTCGAGAAAGAGATCAATCCACGAATCCAACTCGACTGGGCAGCGTTCGGGAAGGTTCGAAATACCTTCACGTCCCAAATATCGCAGTGTCTCAAAACTAGCTATGGAACTGAGGCATAGTCGCCTCATAATAAGGCTCAAGGTCACCCAAAGGGCGATGAAACGAGCTATGCTCGGAGTTTCCCTACGTGATCGAATCAGAAATGAGGAGATCCGATGAAAAACTAAGCTAACTAACATAGGTCACAGAAGCGCTTAATAAGTTTAGTGAAAGATATATCTCGTAGAACAGATAGTATTTGGGTAGAAAAGTACTCGAGTGCCAACGGCGCACCAGTGCACGTAGTGTAAGCTACACGGTGGACTGGGAACCTGGTGACGGTCACGCCGCTGGACGCGGACAACGCAGGACCCGTCGTCTTGGGGGAGACCTTTGTCCAGCTGTGGACGTCTTTCGGATTATATGATGTTGATGATTTATGAAGTCTATTTAGTTTAGTTTTATGAAGTGTCAAACTCAAATCACTGCATGACAGGTATTAGGGATTGATCTTGGTAACCAAGGAATTTTTGTGGCATCACATTATTGTAAGTATTTGTCCTCGTCCTCCACTATCATATTCATCCTTCTCATCCCCTTTTGCTACGACTCATTACTTTAGGGACACCCATTTACATGTTAAATTTGTTTGTGGTTTGTATTTCAGTTAGATTAAGTAGAAACGATTTTTGTTGTAATTCGTTTGGTAACTGCTTTTTTATTATTGGGTAAGAGGGGAATAGGACCAAAAAAAGGGGCCCTAATGGATCACCGCGACCTACAAGATCTATTGTGATCACTGCCCCTGTTATATAATTTCCCCAAGGCCAATAGTTCTGATGAACTGGACGATGCACTTGGAATTAAGCTCCCTGATGGTGCTACCATTGGCCCACCCAGGGAGCGACTTCTGGCTTGGGCGAGTGCCTCGCACTCACAGAGTAAGTGAAGAGGTGTCTCCTCTTCTTCGAGGAAAAATCGGCACTTGTCTGAGACTGCAAGCTTCATTTGGTTTAGGTGTTTATTAAGCTTGCAGTGGCCATTCAGAATTCTGACGAGAGCTCGAATTCCAGTTTTTGCAATTGCAGTGCTCTAGACTTATACCCCCGTGAGAAACCGGAAATGAGCATTGTTGAATGCTTTTGGCCTGGAGAGTGCTGTACTCTGTTCATTTTCCTATTCCTTCAGCATTCTTTTATCCGTGCAACTCCCACTATTGGTTCAGGTCCAATAGCTGGTGTCTCTGCTCCGGTTCTTGCTAGTTCATCTGCTCTTCGTTACCCTTGACACCGCTATGTCCCGGCACCCAGTATAATGTGCCCTTGTTTAGTCTCCCCAACTGGTCTAGGGCAGTAGCGCACTCAAGGGTTAACTTGGAATTAATTTCATATTAATACATTGCCTAATCAAACCTTATTGATTTTCTCGTGACATAAATTATGCACGTTTAAATAAAAATAATACCACAGAAATCGAAACATATAAAAATGTAAATACCTAAATAAATAAACCTTAACATAGAGTTATTTACATTTCTGTGTAGAATCAACTTTGGTAGGTACGAATACTCGTCGCATGTGTTTTGATCGAAGTAATGTGTGTTTTCAGTGATTTGGTACAACGAGAAACTTCGTTTTACTCGGAAAATTTATTACGTCGATGTGGAAGAAAGCTTGCGATCATCACAAAACCAAAAGGCTTAACATTGTCTCCAATTTTATCACAATAGTTTTATTTCTCAACAATCATATCAAGCGGGAAAAGATATAAATCATCTGAAAAGACTTCTTGCAAGTGTTAGGAAGACAAAATATCTTTATGTACCTATATAAATTCAGCTTTCATATGATTGTGTCCACAAAACTCGAAAAGTACTTAGTAAATGAATTGACTTAAAATTTTAACAGAATAGACATTTGTATTGATGCCGTACGTCAATAATACAGAATTCGACATTAGTGCCATGTTTAACACAATTAAAACAAGGTCAATTATTCGTGAACTTAAGGGTTTAACGGTTCATTATATATCAACTCATGTTTTTGGGGGGTGGAGACGGGGGTGGGGGTAAATCTTTATATATATAAATCTTCTGTCCGTGTGTTAGTCATTGAACTCCTCCTAAACGGCTGGACCGATTTCGCTAATTCTTTTTTTGTCGAGTTCGTTATTGTCAGGAGAAGGTTCTTATGTAGGGTAGGGTAGGATAGGGTAGGGTAGTGTAGAGTAGGGTAGTGTAGTGTAGGGTAGTGTAGGGTAGTGTAGGGTAGTGTAGGGTAGGGTAGGGTAGTGTAGAGTAGGGCAGTGTAGTGTAGGGTAGTGTAGGGTAGTGTAGGGTAGTGTAGTGTAGGGTAGAGTAGTGTAGGGTAGAGTAGTGTAGGGTAGGGTAGTGTAGGGTAGGGTAGGGTAGTGTAGTGTAGGTTAGGGTAGGGTAAGGCAGTGTAATGTAATGTAAGGCGGTACGTAGTTCGCCGGGACAGCTAGTCGTTTATAAGTTCTGATATGCAGTTTTTTTTATAAAAAAATCCGAGAATCTGATTGCAGCACCACCTAGTGGGTCCAATTTTGAATCTAAACTGCCCAAAGTCCTACTCAAATACACAAGAAAAATTAATCGTAATCGTTCCAGTCGTTTAGGAGGACTTCGGTGACATACATCTATAAATAATACATGAAATAGCAAAACACAGCAAACCCAACTGGAAATGTCAAAAGAACACTACGCTACGACGCAAGTTATTTGCGCATGTATTGATAAGTAACTACGTCAGATAGCAAAACACAGCAAACCCACCTGGAAATGTCAAAAGAACGCTAAGCTACGACGCAAGTTATTTGCGCATGTATTGATAAGTAACTACGTCAGATAGCAAAACACAGCAAACCCACCTAGAAATGTCAAAAGAACGCTAAGCTACGACGCAAGTTATTTGCACATGTATTGATAAGTAACTACGTCAGATAGCAAAACACAGCAAACCCACCTGGAAATGTCAAAAGTACGCTAAGCTACGACGCAAGTTATTTGCGCATGTATTGATAAGTACCTACGTCAGAACCACGTCAGAATTGAATTAGACATCAGCGCAACCTATAATACACAAACATTCTCAGAAGTTCAATTATTATTATTCATGAACTCCTCAGATTAGGCCAATATAAATAGGATCCAATAAAATTCAAAAAAATAATTCAAAATTGGTGTTTTTGAACTCATAGGTTGATGCGCTACAACTTTTAGGGAGGGGGGATAGATAAAATTCGATGTTGAAAAGTTACAGCACATTGAAAATGGGAAAACACAGTGGCAAAATTTAAAAAAAAAACGGTTTTTTGGATTCCGATTTTGCATTTTTTAATCGAACCGAAATTTTGTTTTCTTTAATTTATTATATAAAGCACAGTTATTTATAGAATATGGACCGTTTTCGAGTTATAAGCGAAAAACTTGAAAACGTCTGAAAATTACGAGGTTTTTCGGCCACCAGAAGTAGTCCCCCACTTTGGAGGTCACAAACTTAGATTTGGCAAACCAACACAAACCAAACGATTCAAAAAAAAATCGTTTGCCACAAATAATGTAAGCTAAAACTTCCCTATGTACTGGGCTAGAAATTTTTAACAGTCAATTATTCACGGACTTATGATGGACAAATAGGAGGGGGGAGTGAAATTTTGAGGTTATAAAATATCATCATAATTGATCCAGCTATTTAGGATGAGTTCAAAGACATGCACGCGAACAGAATAACTACGTAAGTAAAAAAACTGTGAAAAATGTTGACAAACGCACGTTACACAAAACAGCAAAACACATTTTAATTTTTTAAGTTATTGCATAGCTTTTATCGCGGGCTTTGAGCGCGGCGACCTAATCAAGAAATTCCGTAACGGAAATAAAATCTAACACCCCACGCTCGGCCGAGTTCCAAAAAACTTACAGTGCCATCTATTAGCGATTTGCAGTACTAAAAGGACTTAGTCAATTTTACTGGTGTAACTTTTTTAGTGTTTATTTATTACATAAACATTCCGTGCCCCAAGGACTATATGATACTGGTAAATACTGCATAAATAAAAAAAATATATAATTGCATAGCAAGTTGATAAAAAATGCTATGCAATAGTTTTACCGCGGCATTCTACAATCCTTGAGATGGTGCTGCTGAGCGCATCATTTCACTAATTACAGGGGCGTCAAAGGCGCCGTGGGTTGCTTTAAGAAAAGGATGTTACTTACGACCGCGCTCGCGGGTCTTGGCGCCGCGCAACCAAACGCAGCTCAAACAAGATTAATTCAACTAGTTACCGACACATTCGAGTGCCGCCGCCTCACCAATTTTCCTGACTTATATAAATCGAAATTGGGAATTTCTGAGCATTATTCGTTTTGACTTCCAGATATCTGTTTTCCTTCTTATTATCATTCAAAATAGAATGGAGATTTTGAAGAACATAATACTAACAAGTACGAAGGCCGTATCGATTCGCCGCCCGGGCCACCGCCGTCGCCGCCGCCGCTCCAGGTAAATTCAGTTTATTTTCGATTTACTCTTTGCGCTTGCTTTATTTGTAACTGGAGAGTCTGTTGCTAAATCTCTATTCAACTTTGTTTGTTAGGGATTTATTTATACCTTTTTTAAAATTAAATTGATAAGCCCTTGGCATCATCTCACCTGATGGTAAGTGATGATGATGCCGAAGATGGAAGCGGCCTTACCAAGATTCCCCAACGCAATTGATACTTAGTAGATATACAGTTAACATCAGTTAAAATCAGAACTTTTTCAATCCTCTAATCGAATATCTAATACGGCTGAACAGCTGGCACCAATGGCTAAGCGTGCCTTGCGAAGCATGGAAACTGACGAGAAAAGTGCCATTAAAAACAGTCAAACCCATTCGGGTAATGACCATAATTAAAGCCAGTTTACCAGCATTATTGACGCAACTACGTAAGTCGCGAGCTACAAATTTTCAGTTTATACAGGGTGACTTTTAATTAGTTCTTGATAACAAATGATATGCATGTACTTGTGATTACAAACAACTTTCTCAAAGAAACTATATGTCAAATAAAAAAAAATTGGTTCTCCATCCTTACTAATATTATAAATGTGACAATGTGTTTGTTTTTTTGTTTGTTACCTTTTCACGCTTCAACGCTTTGACCAATCTTTATGAAATTTGGCATGCAGGTAGCCTGTGTCACGGGGAAGGACATAGGTAACTTTTTATTCCCGGAAAATAGCATAATCTGATGCAGTTCCTGGGGGAACTAAAAAATACTCGATTGTTGTGATTTTTTGCACAGAGATGGTTGAGTAGGTGGGAAACGACATAATTTACTAATCACCCTTAAAAACAGTCATTAAAACGATGTCCACGCGGGCGAAGCTGCGAGAAAAAGCCAGTACATAATAAATTATCAAATTGGCAATAAATGTATACAGGACCGTTTTTTTTTTGTATTTGACATATAGTTTCTTTGGGAAATTTGTTTGTAATCACGAGTACATTCATATCCTTTGCTATCAAGAACTAACTAAAAGTCACCCTATATAATTTATCGAAATTCGACATATCAAGTTAGTTGGAATGAACCTATTTTTACTTATATGCACTCTGTGAATTGATACACGCTCGCTTATGATCGTTTTCCAATCATTCTCGTATTATTTTCAATATGTGTATTTGCGCTAGCAGTGCAATCTTCCGGGTGTGTTTGCTCAGCGCGATAAACAACCGTCCATGCGCTGCCCTCACTAATTAATTCCGTTTCGTTCCACAGCTTTTGTGAATCCAATTTGCATCATCATCACGCTTTATGCTGCTGAATGTGGCTCTCAGTGGAGTGAGTGAAACTCTGTGAGTTGAGGTACCTATATATACGAGTGTGGCACGACGGGTAGGTGTAAGGTACGGTAGGGCGTGGGTAGAAACCGTTCGTGAACACGATCGAAATTTATTTTTGTAGTAAAAGACTTTAAAAAAGTACACAGAATTTAAAAAGTATTTTACACATTAAATAAATTTCACAGCACAAAAACATAATTTATACCATTGCCCCACTAAAAAGCTTATTTTGTTTACTGAAAACAGTGAATATATAAATTTTTTTTTTGTTTCTTCGCCCTTTTAGGGCAGGCTAAGGCTCATTGGCCATACCGCCTAGTCTTCAGTATATGTTTTTCAGCAGTATTATTTTGTAGAATTCACGTCTTCAGTATATTTTTCAGATTATGTAGTATTTTTCTTCTTTTCAGTCATCAAGGTCACTATTTCTGCACGTTCACATCATATCATTGTCTATAAACTACCTAACCTACATACTCTAGCAAAATGATAGCACTTTTGCTAAAGCTTGCACGGACTTCTTGTGGGAACTCGAAACACAGTATACACACTTTTATTTCATTATCCTACACAAGAAACACGTAAATGATACTTCGCTGATAAATACACTATCAATATTACACATCGAAAACCACTAAATGTATTTTTTCGGATAATAAAAGAAAAATGACAAACTGAACGCTACAAATTCCCGCCAAAAAGTCCGTGAATATATAAAGCTCTTTAATCACTATTTTTTTTTTCTTCGCCCTTTTAGGGCAGCCTAAGGCTCATTGGCCATACCGCCTAGTCTTCAGTATATGTTTTTCAGTAGTATTCACTTGTAGAATTCACGTCTTCAGTAATTTTCAGTAGTTTCTTCACGTTCACATTATATTATTGTCTATAAACTAACCTAACCTACATACTCTAGCAAAATGATAGCGCTTTTGCTAAAGCTTGCTCGGACTTCTTGTGGGAACTCGAAACACAGTACACACACTTTTATTTCATTATCCTACACAAGAAACACTTATATGATCCTTCCCTGATAAATACACTATCAATATTATACATCAAAAACCACTAAATGTAATTTTTCGGATAATAAAAGAAAAATGACAAACTGAACGCTACAAATTCCCGCCAAAAAGTCAATCACTATTTTTGGCGTTTGATTTTTTTTTTCCTTCGCCCTTTTAGGGCAGGCTAAGGCTCATTGGCCATACCGCCTAGTCTTCAGTATATGTTTTTCAGTAGTATTCATTTGTAGAATTCACGTCTTCAGTAATTTTCAGTAGTTTCTTCAAGTTCACATCATATCATTGTCTATAAACTAACCTAACCTACATACTCTAGCAAAATGATAGCACTTTTGCTAAAGCTTGCTCGGACTTCTTGTGGGAAATCGAAACACACTATACACACTTTTATTTCATTATCCTACACAAGAAAAACTTATATGATCCTTCGCTGATAAATACACTATCAATATTATACATCAAAAACCACTAAATGTAATTTTTCGGATAATAAAAGAAAAATGACAAACTGAACGCTACAAATTCCCGCCAAAAAGTCCCTTTTGGTGTTTGAATTTAAAACACACCAATTACTATTTTTTATTTGTTTGCCCTTTTCAGGCAGGCTAAGGCTCATTAGCCATACTGCCTTGTCTCCAGTACATGTTTTTTTCAGTAGTATTAATTTACGTTTTCAGTAATTTTTCTTTCAGAGTTTTCAGTATTCTTCAGCATCATTACTCCCTACGATCGTGATTCAGTCATTAGAATCCTTCACTTGCTTGTGATTCATCTACGGCCCTCGCTTCAAATCCGTCCTTTATTCACTAGTTGCATAATATACTATTTAACTTACCCAAGATGGCTCTAAAGAAGAAAATCACGTTTAGATAGTAATTAAATTTATAAAGTATTTATTTATTTTGATAGAGATTAACATATAGAAGGATCGCGTTTTAATTTATTAAATCATACGTCACACTTTGTTTTCCAAAATGTGACACATGGATTATGTGCCAGCGCATGAGAAATAGAAGAAACAGATCGAAAGGAAGAAGTTCAAAATAACAGCGTTACCGCGTTACACGATTACTCGTATTCATATAAAACGTCAAAAGTCTTATTATGGGTTTTTTCCGTAAAGTAATACTTACTTCCTGAGCAATTCTCATCAAATTTCAATATATTAATGCAACGAACGCCACCGATAAATCAAATTGTTAGATGGATTGCATGTCAGCGAGGATCGCGATAAGAACCAAGGTGTGTGCTACACGTGCGTATTTCCTGGAATAAGCGATAGTTCCCGCACCTATTTTGCGCGTTGACGAAGTTTTTATCAGATTTTTTTAGTGTAGTTATGTTATTTGTTTTACACTATTTACTTCTTCAAAATTTAATAAGTTAAATATATTCGCCACTCGAGAACTTTACTGCCCCAACGGCCATCTGTTTTACGAGCTATGTGCTCTGCCCACTGCCACTTCAGTTTAGCGATTCTGTGAGCTATGTCGGTTACTTTGGTTCTCCTGCGGATCTCCTCGTTTCTGATTCGATTACGCAGAGACTCTGTGCGCATAGCACGCTCCATTGCCCTGTGGGTGGCCTCGAGCCTTCTTATGAGGCTCATAGTAAGCGACCATGTCTCAGTTCCATAAGTCATCACTGGCAACACACACTGGCAAAAGACCTTAGTCTTGAGACACTGCGGTATTTGGGACGTGAAGATATTGCGAAGCCTCCCGAATGCTGCCCAGCCGAGTTGGATACGTCGAATTATCTCTTTCTTGAAGTTGGACCTACCTAACTGGACTGTTTGTCTCAGGTTTAGATATTCGTCAACAACTTCCAGTGTAGAGTGTCCAACCTTTAGAGGGGTCTTTACTTCTTTTACTTCTTTCACATCGCAACACAAAAACGGACCACCATGTTTTTTTTTACAGTTTTGTCCCAACGCCACTGTTGTTTGCGTTTGACATGACTGTAACTAGGCAGCTTCATCTCCTGCGCCGCGTCCTTGAATAAGATGTCCCAAACGCCGACTATCCCTTTTCGGTCCACCTTATATGATCATGGATTCTAAATACAAACAAATTTTAACCTTATTATAATACACATACAATACAATACAATATTCATTATTGCATCACAACATAAAAAAAAGAAATTGACAATATAGAAGAAAGCCTATACAATTAATATAGTGTTTTTCATTAAGAAAAATATGTTATTTTTACTTGTAATTCACTTTGAGCGTCGGTGGCGTAACGGTTACGGCCGCTACCTCCTGCCCGGGAGGCCGTGGTTCGAATCCTGCCACGTACCAATGTGTTATCGAATTTCGATTTCATATGTACGTTTATCCGACGCTCTTACGGCGATGGAAAAACATCGTAAGGAAACCTGCACACGCCTGCGAAGAAACTCGAAGGTTGTGTGTGAAGTCGACCAACCTGCACTGGTCCCACGTGGTTGACTAAAGCCCGATCGCCCTAATTCAGGATAGGTTAGAGCCCCTCGGTGGGGACGTATATGAGCTTATAAGAAAAAACTTGTAATACATTCTGTGGTAATAGAATTCATTTAAAAAGTACATTCCCTTCAAGGTCGGGCCGAAAAGGGCTATGGCAGTTTGGGCTCAACCTCCCACGTCTCGGTCCCCACTCCTCGCATTACCCTGTTTAGACGTCTCCATTGGTCAACTGTACGGTTTCTTTTCTTTAAATTGTTACTATATTTATTTAGGAATAGTTGCCCGCGTAGATATCGAGGGTGCGCGTTGCGCGAGGTCTAATTCTAAATATTCTTGGTGCAAGAATTTAGGAAATTGGATTAGTAGTTTCAGAGATTACCTGGGACTGTATCGGGACACATTGCGTTTGGTTTAACGTGAAACGGCTAGTTTTGACCTCCCTGACCTTACAGGAGGGATGCTCTGGGCTCACCCTGAGCGGAGCTCGACCTACGGCCTCAAAGGGAGCGCTCCGGGCTATACCCTACGCGGTGCCTGTGGCCTTGCGTTACTTTGTTGTATGGAATTCAATAGTATAACTATGCTGACCGATGGTATAACCGATGACCCGGTGAAGGTCGCGGGAAGCCGCTGGATGCGGGCAGCGCAGAACAGGTCGTCGTGGAAATCCTTGGGGAAGGCCTATGTCCAGCTTTAGACGTCCTTCGGCTGTTATGATGATGAACTATGCTGGAGACTCAACCTTGTCAGGCGGTATGGCTAAGGAGCCTTGGCCTTGTCGTGAAACTGAAACAGGTTTAAGTCTCTTTCGTTACATCCTTTACGGTCTAGGTTTTTGACTTGGTACCCCGTATGTGATTTAAAAGAGGTTTCACTTCAAAAACTACAACAGCTGTTTACTACGTACTACGAAGTTACTAGCGTTTTCGTAGCAGTTGTAGCTCGTAGCAGCACACCTGTTACGGGACAATGCTTTTTTAAACGGACATTACGATAAATTCTCGTTGCTCCTTTCAGTTTAAATAATGCACTGAGTCCTGGAACTCAGTGTTTTAGTTCTAGATTCAGATTTTGTAGAATCACCAAACCGAAAAAAATATTTTACTAACTTCAAAAAAGAGGAGGTTAATTCGACTGAATGTTTTTATTTTATATGATAGTGATAGAGTGTGCCTTTAGGGTGGACCCATATAAATTGTGTCAAAATTGGTTTAGGAATTCAACAAAAACAAAATAAAAACCGGCCAAGTGCAAGTCAGAACTGCACACATAGGGTTCCGTACCATCATACTAGATGGCTCTAATTTTTTCACGTTTAAAAAAAACACGTTTTTTGTATGGAGACCTCCCTTATTTTTTTCTAATTTGTTGTATTTTTTGTTATAGCGGCAACAGAAATACATCAGCTGTGAAAATTTCGACTGTCTGACTATCACGGTTCATGAAATACAGCCTGGTGACAGACAGACAGACAGACGGACAGCAAAGTCTTAGTAATAGGGTCCCGTTTTTACCCTTTTGTGTACGGAACCCTAAAAATGTATGTTTAAAAAAATATAGTTGTTGCGATTGCTGTTACCGTGTTTTCCGTTGTTAATTATTTTTTGAACAGGCTCAAAAAGAATTGAGAAGAAACGCCCAGCACCCCAAAAATATAGAAAACTAACATATATTACGATAAGTAGTTATTTCATTATCCCGAACAACCCATAGCGCCACGGGTCGCTTCCAAATCCGCATATGGTGGCCAAAAAGGATAGGCACGTATATTCACTAAGTATACGTGCCTAAATTTTTGTATTGTGCCCTGAGAATATCTACGTATTCTCATGTATTTATTTATATTCTTAAATAGATATTCTCAGAGCACAGTAAAAATAATTAGGTACTCTGACTTAATGAATACCTACTATCTATTTTGGCCACAATATGTGGATTTTGAAAAAGATCCATGGCGCTATGAGAATGTCAACATAAAAAGGTGTATATATTCTCAGGGCACAATAAAAATAATTAGGTTCTTACCTATCCTTTTTGGCCACCTTGTGTGGATTTACGAAAAGATCTGTGGCGCTATGAGAATATCTACGTAAAAATATGTAGATATACTAAGGACACAATATAAAATATAAGGTACCATACTTAATGAATACCTACCTATCCTTTTTGGCCACCTTGTGTGGGTTTAGAAATCTACATAAAAATATGTAGATATACTAAGGACACATTAAAAATTAATAGTTACTATACTTAGTGTATACCTACCTATCCTTTTTGGCCACCTTTTGTGGGTTTAGAAATCTACATAAAAATATGTAGATATACTAAGGACACAATGAATTATTAGGTACTATACTTAGTGAATACCTACCTATCTTTTTTGGCTACCTTGTGTGGATTTAGAAATCAACATAAAAATATGTAGATATACTAAGGACACAATGAAAATATTAGGTATTATACTACGTGAATACCTATCATTTTTGGCCACCTTGTGTGGATTTGCAAAAAAGACCCGTGGCGATGGGTTAATATCCAGAAACACTATACTAGTCTTATCAATAGGTGTTAAACTATCATTACTCCTAGTAAAAGTAAAACCCTTGCTGTCCTCGTAGAAACCCCACTAGCATTACCCTGTTTTTGTGGAAAGCTCGAGCACGAAACCAGCCGTGCTCGGCGCACAAAACCAGCAATTTCGCAGTCCCGCCCCTCTACTATAAGTGGACGTGTAGGTACCCGGGCGGGACACAATGGGGCCCGCTCCGGCAGCTGCCGCGTGACAGCGCTCCACGTGACATTTACAGGGGGACATTTTTAATAAAGCATTTATTTTGAGGGGGTGGGGGTCATGAAACATAATAACTTTTGTTCTACAACTTTGCTATCGATATCATATCAGCCGAACTTTTGTTCTACAACTTTGCTATCGATATCATATCAGCCGAAAGCCGAATTCGACGACGACCAGTTCTGCGCTGCCCACATCCAGCGACTTCCAGCGAATTTTACCAGGTAATCGGTCTACCGAGTGCAGGTCTGCCCATGCTACGACTTTGCAAACATTGCAAAAAAAATATACAAACAAAACAAAAGGCCAGAATTTTATACAATTTCAGCATAGTTATTATTAATATGGACTCTGTCTGAAATAAAAGAACTTTTTTTTATTATTTTATTTTATTTTATTCAGTTTCATAAGTAAAAGGCCTGAACAATATTCGCTATTTTCAACCGACTTCCAAAAAGAAGGAGGTTTACTATTCGACTGTATGTTTTGTGTGCGTGTGTGTGTTACGCTTGGTAAGCCCGCTTCCATCTTCGGCAACATCGTCACTTACCACCAGGTGAGATGTTGTCAAGGGTTTACCAATTGTGAATAAAAAAAAAAGATTGTGAAACGATTTTCATGATTATTTTAGGAGATCTGTAACTAAAGGGTAAAAACGGGACCGTATTACTAAGACTTCGCTGTCCGTCCGTCTGTCACCGGCCTGTATTTCATGAACTGTGACAGCTAGACAGTTAAAGTTTTCACAGATGATATATTTCTGTTCCCGCTATAACAACAAATACTAAAAATTAGAAAAAGTTAAAGTCTCCATACAAAAACCGTCATTTTTAAATGTAAAGAAACTAGCGCCATCTAGTTTGATAGTACGGAACTGAAGAAACTAGCGACATCTAGTATGATGGTACGGAACCCTATGTGTGTGGTTCTGACTTGCACTTGGCCGATTTTTAATTCGATAAGGTATGCTTTCGAGTTAGTTCCATATAAATTTTATCAAAATCGGTTTAGTACTTTTTTTTAGAAAATTAACAAAAACCAAAAATAATAATGCAAAATTGTACTAAGTTGTTGCGATGGAAGTCGGTTTTTTAAACGTGTTTAGCGTTTGTAATTATAACTTACACCCTGTATAAAACTGTTTGTCGTGTCCAGCGTAGCTAAACACTATCACTGTCTCTGTCGTTTGCTTGAGAGCGAAACGAGAAGTGGCTTCGTTGCACAGTTATGAAACTAGTACAGGTAAGGAAAAGGTAGTGCTTGGGCTGCCGGGAACAAGCAAACTTACGAGTATATCCAGTGGGATCTCTAATGATATTTATTGTCAAACTAGCTTTAGCAAGTGGCTTCGTTGCACAGTTATGAAACTAGTACAGGTAAGCGAAAAGGTAGTGCTTGGGCTGCCGGGAACAAGCAAACTTACGAGTATATCCAGTGGGATCTCTAATGATATTTATTGTCAAACTAGCTTCAGCAAGTGGCTTCGTTGCACAGTTATGAAACTAGTACAGGTAAGGAAAAGGTAGTGCTTGGGCTGCCGGGAACAAGCAAACTTGCGAGTATATCCAATGGGATCTCTAACGATATTTATTGTCAAACTAGCTTTAGCAAGTGACTTCGTTGCACAGTTATGAAACTAGTACAGGTAAGGAAAAGGTAGTGCTTGGGCTGCCGGGAACAAGCAAACTTACGAGTATATCCAGTGGGATCTCTAACGATATTTATTGTCAAACTAGCTTTAGCAAGTGACTTCGTTGCACAGTTATGAAACTAGTACAGGTAAGGAAAAGGTAGTGCTTGGGCTGCCGGGAACAAGCAAACTTACGAGTATATCCAGTGGGATCTCTAATGATATTTATTGTCAAACTAGCTTTAGCAAGTGGCTTCGTTGCACAGTTATGAAACTAGTACAGGTAAGGAAAAGGTAGTGCTTGGGCTGCCGGGAACAAGCAAACTTACGAGTATATCCAATGGGATCTCTAACGATATTTACAGGTAAGGAAAAGGTAGTGCTTGGGCTGCCGGGAACAAGCAAACTTACGAGTATATCCAGTGGGATCTCTAACGATATTTATTGTCAAACTAGCTTTAGCAAGTGACTTCGTTGCACAGTTATGAAACTAGTACAGGTAAGGAAAAGGTAGTGCTTGGGCTGCCGGGAACAAGCAAACTTACGAGTATATCCAGTGGGATCTCTAATGATATTTATTGTCAAACTAGCTTTAGCAAGTGGCTTCGGTGCACAGTTATGAAACTAGTACAGGTAAGGAAAAGGTAGTGCTTGGGCTGCCGGGAACAAGCAAACTTACGAGTATATCCAATGGGATCTCTAACGATATTTACAGGTAAGGAAAAGGTAGTGCTTGGGCTGCCGGGAACAAGCAAACTTACGAGTATATCCAATGGGATCTCTAACGATATTTATTGTCAAACTAGCTTTAGCAAGTGACTTCGTTGCACAGTTATGAAACTAGTACAGGTAAGGAAAAGGTAGTGCTTGGGCTGCCGGGAACAAGCAAACTTACGAGTATATCCAGTGGGATCTCTAATGATATTTATTGTCAAACTAGCTTTAGCAAGTGACTTCGTTGCACAGTTATGAAACTAGTACAGGTAAGGAAAAGGTAGTGCTTGGGCTGCCGGGAACAAGCAAACTTACGAGTATATCCAGTGGGATCTCTAATGATATTTATTGTCAAACTGGCTTTAGCAAGTGACTTCGTTGCACAGTTATGAAACTAGTACAGGTAAGCGAAAAGGTAGTGCTTGGGCTGCCGGGAACAAGCAAACTTACGAGTATATCCAGTGGGATCTCTAATGATATTTATTGTCAAACTAGCTTTAGCAAGTGACTTCGTTGCACAGTTATGAAACTAGTACAGGTAAGCGAAAAGGTAGTGCTTGGGCTGCCGGGAACAAGCAAACTTACGAGTATATCCAGTGGGATCTCTAATGATATTTATTGTCAAACTAGCTTTAGCAAGTGACTTCGTTGCACAGTTATGAAACTAGTACAGGTAAGGAAAAGGTAGTGCTTGGGCTGCCGGGAACAAGCAAACTTACGAGTATATCCAGTGGGATCTCTAATGATATTTATTGTCAAACTGGCTTTAGCAAGTGACTTCGTTGCACAGTTATGAAACTAGTACAGGTAAGCGAAAAGGTAGTGCTTGGGCTGCCGGGAACAAGCAAACTTACGAGTATATCCAGTGGGATCTCTAATGATATTTATTGTCAAACTGGCTTTAGCAAGTGACTTCGTTGCACAGTTATGAAACTAGTACAGGTAAGCGAAAAGGTAGTGCTTGGGCTGCCGGGAACAAGCAAACTTGCGAGTATATCCAGTGGGATCTCTAATGATATTTATTGTCAAACTGGCTTTAGCAAGTGACTTCGTTGCACAGTTATGAAACTAGTACAGGTAAGGAAAAGGTAGTGCTTGGGCTGCCGGGAACAAGCAAACTTACGAGTATATCCAGTGGGATCTCTAATGATATTTATTGTCAAACTAGCTTTAGCAAGTGACTTCGTTGCACAGTTATGAAACTAGTACAGGTAAGCGAAAAGGTAGTGCTTGGGCTGCCGGGAACAAGCAAACTTACGAATATATCCAGTGGGATCTCTAATGATATTTATTGTCAAACTAGCTTTAGCAAGTGGCTTCGCCCGCGTGGACATCGTTTTTATGACTGTCTGGGTGTGAGTGGTGTGTCGCAAGCGTTGACGTGAGTTTTCTCCAGATCCCTCAGGAACTATGTCGGACTATTCTGATTAGCAGTCTATGTCACTTCCCATCCTTTCAACAAATTCTATACAAAAAATCACTTTAATCCGTTGCTCCGTTGCGACGCCGACGTGCACGAGCGTGAAAATGAGTTTTCTCCAGATCCCTCGGGAACTATGTCAGGATATGATAAGTAGAAATTTATGTCACATCCCACCCCCTCAACTATCTTTGTGCAAAAAATCACAACAATCCGATGTTCCGTTGCGATGTGAAAGAAATTAACCAAAAAATGAGTAACTTTTCAGTTCCCTCAGAAACATCGGACTTTGCAATTTTCACGGGATAAAAAGTAGCCTATGTCCTTTCCAGTGACATAAGCTACCTACATGCCAAATTTCATCAAGATTGGTCGAGGTGTTGAAGCGTGAAAAGGTAACAAACAAACATATTCTACATTTATAATACGTATATTAGTAAGGATACCCAATTTGAGATTTAAAAACATTAAGGATATGAGAGACAAACTAGGAATTTATAAAGATTGACAATTTTACCGCCTTCTTGGCGAAATTGTTCAGTTCATTAGATTCACATCGGAGGTCGCGCGTTCGATTCCCAGTGGAGTTTAAATTTGTAAGACTCGATTTGGTTGAAGGAAGGGCATTTTCTATGCCCGCCTGGCTATCTACCACTATCTTAAAGCTCGCTTCCATCTTCGGCATCATCGTCACTTACCATCAGGAGAGACGATGCCAAAGGCTTACCAATTGAGAATAAAAAACCAATACCCAAGTTTAAAAATGATGGTGTGTTTCGTTGTTGAATTGAATCAGAAGAAAAAAATAAAATTGAAATGCGATTCACAATCTGCGAAGATATCGCGTAATACACACGCCAAAAAACCATACAGTCTAATTGATAACCTCCTCCTTTATTGAAGTCGGTTATAAAGAAACAGAATAGGTATATCTCACAGAGTATATTTTACGTTTTCCGATAAACAAGCGGCTTATTGGAAACACTTGTAGCTTTGGAGCTTGTTGGCGTTACATAAAGCTTTTCGGCATCGTCGGTAAGTCTCTTAAAACATCGACCGTCTCAGACGATACTAGATATATTCTACTGTAACAAATACGTGTTACATATTTTGTGCCGTGGTAATGCTTTCTTAATGATTAAAAGCTCCTGTTTTTCCGAAGGCTTTATAAGAATGTTACTAAATACATATATCAGTGCTTCGGCTACTAAACTAGACGATTTCCCCAAGAACCTTAATTTATTTATTGATCAATTTACAATAAGAGCTAACGGCTTCCTTAATTATCAATTTGCAAGTTTTTTTTTACTTTGTATCTGTGCCTAGAAGAAATTGCTATCTAGCAATAAGGCCGCCTGTTGTATAATATTTCTTCTATGTTGTTTAATTTCTTACTTTTGGATTTTCTTGCAATATTATTGATATGAATTGAATAGTAGGAAATACAGCATTTTGGAATTTGAAACCGTATTTTTAAGTTTATTGAGCATTTGGCTTTTCAACATAAAAACTCTTTTCAAATAAAAGCTTATAACTAAAAGCTTTTTTGATTTTGGATTTTTTTTTTGTATGCTTAACGGCGAAGGCTATGCGAGAAAGTAATGCACAACGGCGTGACTGTACAATTTATTTGTTAAATAAAAAAAAATGTCTGTAGGTATGTATAAACAAGGTTTTTAACTAAACAATACAAAATTTAATAATACTTACCGTATTTACCGTCACACTCCAAAATAACAGTTAAGAGCGTATTCACAAAATCGTTTTCCATACAAACTTAAAATTCTAGTGAAACTTTATACAAATAAGCAATTATAGTTTGTGGATATTAAATTTTTTTATAAAACTTCATTTTAAAACTTTAAGATTACCTTTAATCACTATTATTTAGTGACAAAACTACTTTTATCAAATGCAATCTATCCACAAACTGGAATTCCGTGACTTGCTTTTTCGAAATAATTCATTTAAAAAAATATTAACAAATTTTAAGATTACTATAAAGACCTAAAATCACTATTACTTAGTGACAACAGTATTTTTTTTTCAAATGAAATCTATCTATAAACTGGAATCCCGTGACTTGCTTTTACAAAATACTTCATTTTAAAAAATATTAACAAATTTTAAGATCACTATGAAAACCTGAAATCACTATTATTTAGTGACAACACAACTTTTTTTATCAAATGCAATCTATCAACAAACTGGAATTCCTTGACTTGTTTTTTCAAAATACTTCATTTTAAAAGATATTAACAAATTTTAAGATTACTATGAAAACCTTAAATCACTATTATTTAGTCACAACACTTTTTTGCAAACGTCAGCTATCCACAAACTATAATTTCGTAACTTGCTTATAAATGTAAACTTTCATTAGAATCGGCCCATCCATTAGTAGCAATTTTAAGTTTGTATGGAAAACGATTTTGTGAATACGCTCCTAAAAAATAACATTACAAGTATTAGAAAAAAACAGTTAAATGATAAATTATGCATTTGAAATGGTGCGAGATGAAAATGAAAGCCACGAACGACCCGGCGATGTGTCAACGTAGAAATTTTCAACGTCCAAATTTGTTATATTGCCCCTCAGCGTCGCAGGAGTGAGAAATGTGTTTGTTCCGCTTCAGCGCATCCTGAGAGATCCTGTTTTTGGTATATTTGTATCTGGAGGCCATGTTACGCTAGCTGTGATATCATTTCTGTAGTCAGAGGCAGCGTCAGTGGTTTTTAAACTATAGGTAGCTGCTGTGATACTTAGCTACCTTATAACCATAACCACCTCCGTGGCATAATGTTTAGTCAATTAGCTTCACATCAGAAGGTTGCGGGTTCGATTTACAGGAGAGTCTAACTTTGTAAGACTCGGTTTGGTTGGTGGAAGGGCATTTTTTACGCCTGCATGGCTAGATACCATTATCGTATCTAAGTTATACCACCAAACATCCATGTTAAGAGCATTGATGTGTTCCGGCTTAAAGATAAGATAGCCAGTTCCCCATTGCGTCGGAGAATCTTGATAAGCCTGCTTCCATCTTCGGCATCATTGTCACTTACCATCACGTTAAATGATGACAAGGGCTTACCAATTGTGGACTTAAAACAATATTAATTATTAAATATTACTTACTTTGGTTTGAATACCTGTCTTACAGTTTTATTCTCACAATTTCAGAATGCTATAATATGTTCCTCGTTTTTGGTATGTTCATTAGCAGCAAGGAAGTGTGTCTCATGGTGCATGTGCGTGACTATGCTGTGGATAATTAATTAATTACTGACTTCCCGTCTCAATTTGATTTCTAGTTAGTCAACAACCGCAGATTCCACAACTGCGCGAAGGATATTCTATTTCAATTCATAGAGATTTTATTGGTGGATTGTGTGACAAGGGAGAAAAATAATATTAATATGGCGAGGGCGCCATTTTAATCTAGATTCTAAAGTAGAGTACCGAGTGCAGCAAAGGATTCAAACTATTCGCCCAAGTAAAAAAAATTGGATGCCTAGTGATATGTGCACACTCTACCTTTCATCTTTCTCTGAGAAAAATAAATAAGCTAATACAGGATTCCAAATTTGGTGAACTAATTAAATTTTGCTACAATGTTGATAGTGTTGTGCGTATCGATACCTATACACAACTTTAGTTTAATTATGTTATAACATGACTTTATCGTTACTATTAATTTAACAATTTACATTGGACATCGTAAAGATTGAAACATGTCATTGTAGGCAATCATCACATCAGGATACATATATACGTCGCCACCGAGGGGCTCGAGCCTACCCTAAATTAGGGCGATTGGGCCTTAGTCGACCACGCGGGCCCAGTGCGGGTTGTTCAATTCCTCACACAGCCTTCGAGTTTCTTCACAGATGTAGGTTTCCTCACGATGTTTTCTTTCACCGTGAGAGCGTCGGATAACCGTACATATGAGATATAAATTCGAAAACACATTGGTACATGGCAGGACTCGAACCACGACCTCCCGGATAGGAGGTAGCGGCCATTGCCATTGTTACACCGACCTTGTAGGTAATGTAAATCAGTATGTATTTTTAAATTAATTATTATCAAGTGTAATAGATAAACTAAATATAATTCATGTTTCCACTTTTAAAATAGCTTATTATATAAAATTAAATTCAAATTCAATATATTTATTCAAAATAGGTGCAAATTACACTCTTTATGATAGTCATAAAATAATAATAACAATGTCATTTGAGAAGAATCGAGAAATAAACAATAATTAGTTAATAACGTCAAAATTAAATTATTGACATAAACCAGATTATGACATTAGAACATGAAAACAATATGACACGAAAAGTTATACATAAAAATCATTAAATGCCTTTAACAAGAGTAGGCCAGTTCACACGGACAGCACCCGGTGACGAGTATAACGCGAGAGTCAGCCATCGCTCCCATCAACCATATTAGAGGGAAAGGATCGACCCGGCTCCCAATGCGCCACGTTAAAAGTAGCAGACTTGACATACAGCTCAATTCCCAGTCACTATTACATTTTACCTAACAGTTATAACCTCAATTACAGTTATAATGACAATAAAAAATATCTTTCTTTCTTCTGTGCCTTTGTGAAAGTCTTTTGGAGAAAAAAAAAATTGGCCTCACTTATTGAAGAACCAATCGTCGTCGTTATTTGGTTAGAGGGGATGAAAAAATAACGAAATATTGTAATATTAAAACCCAAACGTATGAAAACAACCCCTTTTTTGGCCATTCGGATAAAAATGTATCCTATGTCACCCACGGGATCAAGACGAATCTAACAAAACATGGCTCCACAAAATCCATCAAGCCTTTTTATAGAGCCTGCCAAAAAATATACATACGTACACTCGAAAGACATAACCATCCTTCTGGGGCAGTCGGGTGAACACTAACAATGAATACCTGATATTTTTAGTAGGTTACGAAGCTAGATTAAGTAGGTATGTAAAGTAGGTACTAAAAAGATATAACATGGGGTTAGTATCGTTTCGTCTAAAAAGAAGCTGGTCTATGCAGCATCTGGTCTAAAAAGCAGGTGGTCTAAAAACTTGACTGTTAAATCAATCAAACTTGCCAACCCAAATTGAACCCAACATTGCTCGCTTCGCTCGCTCATTTATTTAGTTACATAGACGAGCTACTTTTTAGACCAGATGCTACATAGACGAGCTGCTATTTAGACGATTTGGTTATTAGACCACCTGCTTTTTAGACCAGATGCTACATAGACCAGCTGCTTTTTATACGAAACGATACTAATGCCTCTCTCTGAACACCCATAAGTATTCAATTCAGTAAATAATTTTTGGAATTCCTATATAAAGTTGATGATAAACATCAGCTGATTGCAAAAGTTATTCAGTTTCATAAATTTAAATCACAGTTAAAATTTTTCTAAACATTTTGATAGTATAGGCACACCCTGGACACTTCATTCAACGGGCCAGAAATTACATTTCCAAAAATGAATGACGGAACAAACAAAATGTCGGCGAAACCCTATACGTTCAACAACCAAACTGTAACCAATCTCTATCAATCTGGGTGACGAGGGGGTGAGGTCGCAATCTAGAGAGCGGCAGGGAGTGACCATGCTGTATGTTAGTACTAATATATATACTTTGGTAAAGGCAACTAAAAATAAAATTAAATCACTTCTGCTATCAGTGTCAGCTGACAAATCGATTTAAGTTATTTTCACTGCTACGGCGCTACGGCGCTACGATGCTACGTTGCTACGACAGACGAGGCGCTTTAAGCAATCATATTTTCCATTACAAAGAGGCATCTCAAGTGCTTCGTTTCAAAATGCTTTGTGATATTATAAGCGAAACCTTATAAAGCTAATACGATATAATAATAATAACTACTAGTGTTATAAATTCATTGCGGTAAGTTAAAAGCATCGGAAAACGTAGCGTAGGCAGGCCTTCCACGCCGTGGACCGATGACCTGGTGAAGGTCACGGGAGCCGCTGATGCGGGTAGCGCAGAACCGGTTGTCGTGGAAATCCTTGGGGGAGGCCTATGTCCAGCAGTGGACGTCTTTCGGCTGATATGGTGATGATGATGATGAAGTTAAAAATTGTCGGTGGCGTAACGGCTAGGGCCACTACCGCCAGTCGTGGTTCGAACCCTGCCACGTACTAATGTGTTTCAAAAATCTATATAATATGTAAGTTTATCCGACGCTCCTTTTGGTGACGGAAAACATCGTGATAGAACCTTTTAACATATAACCGCCTCAGTAGCGTAATGGATAAATCCATTAGCTTCACATCAGTAGGTCGCGGGTTCGATTCGCGACGGAGTCTAACTTTGCAAGACTCGGTTTGGTTGGTGGAAGGATTTTTTCTAAGCCCGTCTGGCTAGCGACCACCATGTTAAGATAAGATAAGATAAGCATTTATTCAGAGCCCACTCAAGCAAAAAAAAACAGGTAATACAAAGCAAGAAAAAAGAAAAAAAACTACTTATTTTAAAATTTTAATAACTATTAAATATAAGGTGGGCAAGGAAAATGTTGTCTAAGTCTTGCCACTAAACATCAATATTAACAGCATAGATGAGTTTGGCTTGAAGATAAGGTAGCCATTTCCCTAATGCGTTAAGTAATCTTGGTAAGCCCGCTTCCATCTTCGGCATCATCGTCACTTACCATCAGGTTAGATGATGGCAAGGGCTTACCAATTGTGTTTAAAAAAATGTTTTCTTTCACCGCGCAGGTACACTCGCCTGCGAAGAAACTGAAAGGTTGTGTGTGAAGTCAACCAACCCAGACTGGGCTCGCGTGGTCGACTATGGCCCGATTGTCCTAATTCAGGGTAGGCTCGAGCCTAAAATTAATTAATACCATTGCGTTAGGAAATCTAGTAAGCCCGTTTCCATCTTCGGCATCATCGTCACTTACCACCAGGCGAGATAATATCAAGGGCTTACCAATTGTGGATTAAAAAAAAAATACATGGCAATGGATTTGTTAAGATAGCAGGCTCCATACACTGCAGTGTGATGACTAAGCACAACAAAGCTAGGCTTACATTACACCACCCCCAGACCACACCCTGGACACTTCATACAACGGGCCATAAGTGACATTTCAAAAAAGGAATGACGGAACAAACAAAATGGCGGCGAAATCCCATACGTTCGACAACCAAACTGAAACCAATCTGTATCAATATGGGTGACCAGGGGGTGAGGTTGCAATCTAAAGAGCGGCAGGGGGTGTCCATACTGTATGTTAGTACTAATATATATATATATATATATATACTTTGCCCAGACACACTACTGAAGCAAAGTATATACATATATTAGTACTAACATAACTGAAGTTCACTGAATCCAGCAAAAGTAACAAAATAAATAAGTGAATTAGTGAGGGAGGGTCGCGATCGGAGGCGTTATGGTTAGTCTATTCTCTTCACACCAGGAGGTCACGGATTCGATTCCCGGTGAGATGAACTTGTAAGACATGGTTTGATTGGTGGTAGGCCATTTTCTAAGCCCGCCTGACTAGCTAGCTTATCTAAGTTTTGCCGCCAAAATTTTTTTTTAGTTTTTATTTACAAATTCAACATCAGTGTTTTAGCAGCATTTATGTGTTCCAGCTTGAAGATCTTCTTCTTCTTCATAAGCTTGAATATAAAATAGCCAGTTCTTCATTGCGTTGGGGAATCTTAGTAAGCCAGCTTCCATCTTACCATCAGGTGATGCCAAGGGCTTAGCAATTGTGGATAAAAAAATATTCCGGATACTTTCTTTCAATTTCAATTTCTTTTCTTTCTTTCTTCTTTTCTTTTCTTTCTCATACGCTGTACACTTTAAGGGGTTTTGGAGCGCGTAGACAAATTTTTCTTCTTCTGCGCAGCAGTATCGATACATATATCAATTCCGGACCCAAATATTTTCAATTTCATCAATGTGCCTATGAAATAAAGGATCATAATAAATATATATCCAAGGACAGCTCACATACAGTCATCTGGTAGGTTTATACGGGAATCATATATTGATGTAGGGTAGGCTTGAGTCCCTCGATGGGGAAGTATATGAGCTGCTATAATGATACTGATACTTACTTATACAGGATGTAACAAAATTAGTATAGGAGCCGTTAACTGCGACTTCTACTCATCATACTGAACAATTTTTTTCCAGAGTAAATGCACAAAAAAACCTCAAACTTACCTCTTGACCAATTATGTGCATATTTATATGGAGCATCGATTTTTTTATTTGAAAATTGTGTGTGGGTTTTGTAACACCCCAGCCGGCCTATACGTACAAATATATAAATATATATAAATATAACTAACTAAACCTACCTATAATACGCATACGTGCATACAACATACAACCTACCGCTATCTACCTATAAGAAGTATGTAAACTATACTTGATTTTTATTGCATTTTAAAATACGATTAAACGTTTGGCCAGATCGTCTAGAGAACCCTAAATTGTGATCGCAGTAACTCAGAGTCTTTTTGAAGGCGAATGACAAGTTATTTTTAAGAGATTAATCTATCACGTTGTGTTTGGACGAACGATGTAGTCTAACCTATAATTTTGAAGTATTTCGCGCAGAACCCTAATTTCCCTACTGTGATTGGTCCCTATTTTGGGCCCCCCCAAATTGGGAAGGGTAGCTAGCCCCCAGTGCTCGGAATAACGTAATACTTGACTGACGTCAGTACTGCATTATTTTGGTGATTAAAACAATGTACATCTAACTCAAAGTAATTGAACGAGCGATTTTAGCTCTACACAGATAATTATAACTACGTGAGCCCCGCTAGCTACTGTCTCTGGCAGGCCACTAAGGTACATGATCAGAGTCCACCCTCTTCAAGTGTATTTTAATTAAGCTACACGACAATGTAAAGTGTGCTATGCCGTGTTCCACCCGAATCCCAAAGCTAGTGTATATAAAACGCTTGTGAGGCGCCTTATTATACGTGTATAGTGTGAACTATAGCTGAGTCTTTACAGCCATAGCTTGTCCATCCCTATTCGTCAGGTAGGATTAATACCTTCGAACAGTGACTGATCGCGAATACATATTAGCACTAGGTACTAAAATAAAGTATATATTCCGACTTGAATGTCGCTCATCCTGTGAGAAGAGCACTACGGAATGTGAAATAAGTAGTAAATCTACTAATATGGTTCTTAGACCTGGAACTGTGCCATACAGTTGTATATAATGATATAAAGACCTGCGGTCTATATAACTAAAACGAAATGGACACGATATCCATCGTGCCGCCGGCTCCAAAATAATACATAGTGTTAAAGCTCTGTCTTTAGACGTAGCAAACCCTTGATAAAGGGCGAAAGTAATGTCAGTTTAATAGTTTGGCTGAACGTGAAGAACAACGAACCAACACAGTCGCAACCCACTGTGAGACCCACGCGAATCATAGTCGCGGCATCACAATTAGGTCAAAGCGAGAAGGCGTGTAAGCCAAGTGTTTGGTCGAGGCGCTAGTTCAGGACGCAATAGGAGCCGACAGGACCCGGACACCGTGAACACTGCCCATAATATCCGAAAACCGTAGAATAGATTTAGTTTCTAAATCTAGCGCATATCAACTGACCCTAGCTACGGTTACCATCAGGATGGGTCGGCTACCTTCATCATAATCGGTCTTACTATAATCACTATTAGTAAGGCGCGAACGCCTAACCTATTCGTTTGCTTGCCCAATAGTTTCCTAAACGCTCGGTCCGATTTGGGTGAAATTCTGCCGAGGCATGCTTGTGACAAGCTACAGATAGGACCTACCTATCTAAAATTACTTTAGTATCAAAATAGGCGAGGCTCGAACGCCTATAGTTTGTTTGTTAGTCCATTGCATTTATCCCATAAAAGTGTGGACAGATTTAGCTAAAATTTGGTAAAATTAGGAGTTGTTCATATCTATGAACCACTGAACTACATAACTAGCCTATATTGCATGGAGCTTGGTAAACAGCCATCTCAAGTATGACATAGGCCTTCCCGCGACAGCATAGCGCCGTACTATCTCGAATGAGATTAGTGAACTGAGTGGACCTCGTGTTCACGGAACCCTAAAACTTATAATGCCGCGTGGCACTTGCAGTGAAGGCAGTTCGTAAATAAATAAAACGTTGGCATAGCTTAGACCTACCTACTACTTATTCAATAATATGACTCGCATTTCTTCCTAATAACGTTATTCTAAAACCTAATTCGCTATTCCCTAGTAATAGATTTATTTACTAGAATTCCTACAGCACTGTACCAACCCGAATGAAATTAATGAACTGAGTGAACCACGTGCTCGCGGAACCCTAAAGCTTGTGATACCGCGTGTCACCTGCAGTGACGGCAGTTCGATAAAGTAAAACGTGGCATCGCTTAGACCTACCTACTATTTATTCACTAATATGACTCGTTTCTTCTTAACAACGTTATTCCAAAACCTAATTCGCTATTCCCTAGTAATATATTTATTAACTAGATTTCCTACAGATCGCAATCCCCCTAACTCAGCCCTAGTTTTTCCCTATCCTAGCGAGATAGCTAAGTATTACGAGAACTAAATTTTATTTTGATGTCCATGTTTCAACAAATAGTTACAACTCGTGGCGGCTTTATTCGTCTTTCCCCCGGGGTACTAAACCAACCGTGCCTTCGAGATGAACCAATTAGGTGTAGTGTGTCATGGTGTGGTGAGTACCTAAAGCTAACTTGTGTCCTAGTTCCCTACGGCTAAAGTGTACCTGCCCTGAATAAGAAATGCCGCTGCCACGACAGACCAGGTCTGCCGCTTCGCTGCACCTCCTAAACAGTGTGTTTGGATGGGATTTGGATAGGTAAGGCCTGTCCCAAATACGGTGGCTCCGTACATGAGTGCGCTAACGCTTGTCCAACCTGTGGTCCTCATGACGGTAGGTCGTAAGATGGTACAGTCAGGATGTTCCGGCCATAACCAAACTTGGGTCGCTAGCCAGGCAAGCCCTCCTGTCAGCTTGCTTTCGGCACTTGCATTGATAAACCCACGCTTCGTTGTCACGGTTGCGTATCCACGTGAATTAAATCAACTAGCCTTCCTGAAAACATGAACTACCAACCTGGTCACTTGACGATACCTTCAGCTAGCAACCGACCTGGCATCTTGTTTCAATTCCTAGATCCCAGCTCGATTGCCCACTGTACCTCACTTCCTAACTGCACTAAACTATGGCTTGATCCCAGGTAGGAGCCTGAACTTTCGAAGGCAAATAACTAGGATTTCGGCCACACTAAATTCTATTCTAAACTCACAATATAAAGTGAGATTCCTAAGTTAATTCGCGACTAATAAGTACTTGGCGTGACACTTGCCCGGGGCGCGCGGCAGCTGTTCTTCGGATACGTCCTCCTCCTCTGGTGGTCTGTTCGACTGAATGCCGCTACGTCCGCGTGTCCGTGGTTTTAAAAGCTTTCACACAGACGCAGCCTCGGCAGCGCGCGGGCCGCCGCACACATACAACCGACCTCGTGGTCGAACTGCGCGAGCGCCGGCCGCTGTCCGGACGCAGACAGGGCGGCGCCTCTATCCCTTTAGCCTCGGTTTTCGCGCCATTTATTACCTAAGGCAATCTGTTATAACGTGCGCACCGCGTGGTTCGAATGACGACCGACAGGCGGCAGTCTGGCTTCTCGGAAATAATCCCTGAGCTAATTTGTTTCAATAACTGTCTATTCACTCGACTCGAGGTTAATCCTCACCCGACCGAACAAAACTAGTTATGTTTTTCCCAATAGACAGATTCCTTTTAGTCTATCAAGACTTACTGTATTACCTATAGATATTTATTTATACATATGGATCCGTTACAATCCAACCCCCTGAAAATTTTTAAAAATAGAATTCAGAGAATTGTCTTTTTGAAATTTTCAAAATAGCTAATAACTATTAAAATTTCCTGTTGGCACATTCTCCCCTAAGTGTGGTGTGTATTTAAACCAGGCATGTCATTTATTGTCCCTTGATTGATACACTCAACCATAAACAAAACCAGATTAGCACAGGACCAGCTCCTGCCATCACAGAGGAGTTCGAACGGGCATTTCGGGTGTGAGTCGAAGCCACTGCTACGTTCGCGCATAGGCGTATACATTGAGTGGACCACTAGCTTCCAATTCCCCACGCACCAGGAAACTCTACTGGCATACGCGCATTAGTAAATTGTCAATCTAGTTTACCTCTCCAAACTGTCTGTGATATAACTGAAGCGGTTCCCGCGACAATCAGTCAAGTTCTCCGAATAGAGCTTCCCCCAAGTGACAATAGAATCTTACCTTGGAGTATGTATAGTGTATAAGTCCAGTTCTTAGCTTCTGGTAGAGTAATTAGCCCAAACCAACGTAACGTAAGACTCAAAAGAACAAATTGTTGGTTCAAACTATTTTTGTATACATGAAGAAGGACAGCGTGTGCCAACAGCTGACTCAGATATCCAGTATTTGTTGACTCTCCTTCAAGATCACGCTCCCCTTAATTTTATTCCCAAAATATCAAAGCAACTCACACAAAACCCCTCTTTTCACATCACTCTCAAATTTCCTTTTGTAACATTCCAATCCTGGAAAGGTCAACAAATCCTTATCTTCAGCCAGGATATTTATTGTAGTCAACACAAGAGAATATGTAGACCTATTTTCAAGTATTTAAACACAATTCTCCAATAAACCCCAAACATGGACACATCTATGACTGTGACATTTTCATATCGCAGCTAAGTCACGTTCCGAAACTATCTTTCATTACTAAACGCCAGTATGTATTATAACAACAAGGCTGCCCTAAGTAAATTATTTGAACAAGAATATCACGCATTTCCCTTTTTCAATCAGAGTTAACTACGACTCTGTGCTGTGTATTACTGACCTCCACCTTCCCCTCAGTCAGTCCGCAATCCAACCAATAGAAATGCATGATCTTCCTTACAAATAGACTGAAACTATAACCTTTCGTCTTACAAGTTTAATATACCTCCTGTACCTGAAAAACATTTACCCTTTTACCTTTTACCTAGCAAGAATATAATAGAACTCTACCACTATATTCAAGCTGTACCTTCTGTAGTAAACCCAATTTTATTACCGTAATTTACCGTTACCTAGCAAGAATATAATAGAACTCTACCACTATATTCAAGCTGTACCTTCTGTAGTAAACCCAATTTTATTACCGTAATTTACCGTTACCTAGCAAGAATATAATAGAACTCTACCACTATATTCAAGCTGTACCTTCTGTAGTAAACCCAATTTTATTACCGTAATTTACCGTTACCTAGCAAGAATATAATAGAACTCTACCACTATATTCAAGCTGTACCTTCTGTAGTAAACCCAATTTTATTACCGTAATTTACCGTATAGCGGGGAAAATAAAATATCATTCCTTATACACATTTATTCTAACAATACTCCTCTTTTGCTAGTCAATTCCTATCCTAGGATTTATTTTACCTTTACCCCAGGCGAACTTGATTACTCTAACACCAGCCAAAGTTCGAAACTCATATTATGTACACACCCACACACATACACATACCCATATGTAAAGGCAATGCTAGAACTCTACATATAATATTTATTATTCTTAATTAACACATACTATGAAACCTTAACTTACTACACTATTTCCTAGTTCTATTACATCTTTATCTAATTACTTATCCTACTTGCCCACTATTTAGGTAATGAAATAATTAACAAATCTTAAATCAACTTAATGCTTGTAACGCGTTTTAATTACTCGAATTTCGGAATCAACCTCTCAAACTAGTTTCTGTCCCATCCCCGGTCCTATTTACTTGTAGTACCGTGATAGATTAACGGCATTGAAGTTTCCCCTAATTTCACCCGTATTAGGGTGCATCAAAGTGTACACATTTTGGAACGGTATTGAAGCTACCCTAAACGGACCCTCATAAAGTAATTCAAATTTCTTTGTCAATTTCTTTTGAGCATCCGATTTATTCAATTTCTTTAATTTAACCCAATCCCCTATTTGAAATTGTATAGTCTTATTCCTCTTATTAAATGCCCGCTGTCGAATTGAGCTAGCCTTCTCTAGGTTTTTCCTTACCTGGCCTCGTATCTCCTCAACATTACCCAACCTCTGATACCCTAATATTGAATCATAACTCATTCGCGTGGGACTCCCGTAAAGAATCTCGCTTGGTGTGAATCCCGTGCTTTCATGATAAGTATTGTTATATAATTGTTCCAATTTTGGTAACATAGTTGCCCAACCCCTGTGGTTAGTATGGCAAAAGGTACGAAATAACCTACCCAATTCCCTATTTACCCTTTCTGTGATATTTGGTCTAGGATTCCTCACTGTAGTATAAATTGCCTTGATTCCCAGTTGCCTCATACCATTCTTCCATACATCACTACTAAATTGAGTCCCATTGTCCGTCATTATTGATTGTGGCCATATGATTTGTGCAAACTGCCTTATTTTTCCCACGACAGCCTTAGAAGTTGCCTTCTTTAAATCATAGAACTTCACAAATTTACTAAACGAATCCTGTACAACCAGAATATATGCAGATCCGAATTTCCCCTTAGGCAGCGGGCCGTACAAGTCAGCCATCACTAACTCCCCTATTGCCTGAGTTACCACACTTTGGCATGGTCCTACTTGCTTAGCATTGTTACTCTTTGACATCTGACAAATGTGACATAGCCTTAACCACGACTTTACATCTCTGGACATGCCGATCCAATAGAACCGTTCTCTTAGGTACCTCACTATCTTATAAGCCCCCTGGTGCCCCATCTCTACATGAGTTTGTATAACTACTTCATCCCTCAAGCTCTTAGGTAAATAAGGGACCTTACTAAGATCGTTTCTTCTGACATAAACTATGCCATTTTCTTCAACGCAAATTGACGCTACTCTACCTATCCTACTCGACTCAAATAGCTGTGCCTTGATTTGCATATCAATTGTTCTAACTTCCTCGTCTTGGCATTGAAGCTCGGCCAACCTTGACAACTTTTGTTCTAACTCCTTATTTTTCCCCGTTTCGGTATATAATATTTCCGGTTGTATGATCTTTTCTTCCTGAACCCTTTCCCCTGTAGGTAAATATCTCGACAGAGTGTCAGCTACCACATTCTCCTTGCCTTTTATATGCTCTACCCTGTACGTAAACTGTTCTAAATACAAGATCCACCGAGTTATTCGTCCATTATACAATTTCCACTTTTTTACGAATTGCAAAGCTTTATGGTCCGTTTGTATGATAATTTCGGCACCCCTAAGATAAGTCTCGAACTTCTTAATACAGCTTATTACAGCGTAAAACTCCTTTTCCGTAACTGTCCAATTTAACTCTGACCCTCTCAATGACCTACTGTAGAAACTTATTATACGCTGTTCAGAAGCGTCATTTAATTGGAACAGCACCCCAGCAAGTCCTATCCCCGAACTATCAGTTTGTAAATAGAATGGTCTCAAGAAATCCGGAAAATGCAACCTAATCGTGTCTATAAAGGCGCTCTTAATTAATTCAAAAGCCTCCTGTTCCACTTGACCCCACGTCCACGGCACGCCTTTCTTTAATAATTTACATAATGGTACGATATAATTATTATAGTTTGGTATGAACCGCCTGTAAAAATTACACAATCCCAAAAAGGCCCTTAACTGTTTGATCTTCCCCGGACGCGGGAACTCTTGTATAGACCTAACCTTTTCTGGATCAGTCATAACCCCTTCAGTTGAAATTATGAACCCCAACATCCTTACTTCCTTACACAAGAACTCACATTTTTCTAAATCACATGTCATACCCGCAATTTCTAACCTTTCCAACACCTTGTCTATATGTTCCAAGTGTAAACTTAAATCCCCACAGGTAATTATAGCCAAATCGTCCAAGTAGTTCACGCAGAACTCGCGTACCTCTGTACCTAGTATTATATCCATTGCTCTACTAAAACTACCTACTGACGTTTTTAACCCTTGAGGTAGGACATTATAAACGTAACTCTTACCGTTCACTGTGAACCCTGTATACTTTTTACTAGCTTCCGTAAGTGAAATCTGAAAATACGCGTTATTAAGATCAATTATAGTCATATACTTAGCTCCATGGAAGGCATTTATGATATCTACTTGCATTGGAGGCTTTTCCGAATCGGATACCATGTACTTATTTATCTCCCTTGCATCTAACAAAACGCGTATTGAACCGTCCTTTTTTAGCGTGAACGTCAATGGGCTGCTATACGGAGTAGCTGACCTACTTATGATCCCTAACCCTTCCATTTCGCTTAGCTTCTCATCTAATTTGGCCCTGTACGCATACGGAACCGGATATGATCGCTTCATGATAATAGGATGTTTTCCCATCTTAATCTCATGCTCATAACAGTTGGCCCTTCCTAATTTCACCGTGAAAAGCTTCGAGTGTCTGTTGAATATGGATTCCAATTTTATCAGGGCCTCATGGTCCCTAATATCTCCTATTTTCACGTTAAAACTCCTATTTCCATTTCTCATTTCATTTGAATTATTCTTCTTTTGTTCCGACCTACTGATGGAAAATTCCAAAACCAATTTTTCTTGCCCATTTTTAATAAGTACACCCCTTGTTTCACTACTCAAGTCTAATATCACTTCATGTTTCGTCATCCAATCAAATCCTATTATCAGTGGTCGCGACAGGCCTGGTATAACCAAAAAGCTTGTGTCAAACACTCTATCTCCTAGTTTCATTGGCAAAAGGACCATACTTTGTATTTTCGCGCTTTTCTGCCCTACTGCCCCTTTTATATGAAAAGGTTTGACAGGTAGTATAGGTATTTTATCGACTTTATTCCTAATTTCATTCCAAAACTCTTCAGATATACACGTAACATCACTACCTGTATCCAACAACCCTAGCAACTCATACTGATAAATCTGCACCTCGATCTCCGACCTAAAATTATCATCCTCATCCTGCGGTTCGACGGTTTCGTCGAACACTGCATTCGATATTGGTCTTGCGAAGCTTCCTTCACTAAACAGCTCTGACCTCAATTTTATCCTATCTACAAGACATCTTGCTATGGAATCCCCCTCCTCGGCTTCCTTCTCCCACAACGAGCCTGTAAACCCCAATCCAGATCTATCAGTTTGACCTACTCCTTTCAAGGGTATCCTCAACCCCCTTCCATTTATTCCCAAAAGGTCACCTGGTCTCCAGCCCATTTTTAACATTAAATTTAACGGAACATCCCCTTTTTCTGAAGTTAACCCGGGGACGGGACAGTCAACTTCATTTAATTTAAATCACCCTGATTATCATTAGTACAATCAATAACAGCTGTAACCTTGCTAACATTATTATTGGGTCCCTTCCTAAAATTACTGTTTCCGGATTGTTCGGGTTTCCTCCAGCTTTGATAATTGCGTTGTATATCACGCTTACGCTTATCTATTGTACTCTGTTGCCCTGGTACCTGACTAACATTGCTATTCTGCTTAATTTCCTGTTTACTAATATCATCCAAACCCCTCAAGAACTCTGCCGTCTCAATTATTGTAGTTATTTTGGACAAAGACCATAAACTCTGTACATTCCTAGGGTAATGCCTAATTACGTCCGTCACTAATTGAGTTTCGGGTATCTGAAACGTGAGCATTTGAGCTTGTCCTGTCAACTGCAAGAAGTGCCCTAACATCGTTGGATGTTTCTGCTTATCCCATATGCTATGAACGATATTACGCCGAAGGATACTTTGTTCTGTCTCTCCCCAATAGATTTTTAGAAAATCTTCCCTGAAATCCTCAAATGTAGCCCAACGACTCTTGTAAATCCTAGCCCAATCCCTAACTTCTCCGATCAAACACTCGACTATTAAATCGATTTCTTTACCTTCCCTAGGTAACCTCTTGAGATAACTCTTTAAATCCTCAATGAAAGTTACAGGATGGATATTGCCCTTATTAGAGAACTTGGGCTTCTCCATATTTTGTACGTTACACATAGTGATAGCTGGTCTCAATACATTTCCTTCACTCAACTGTGGGGCTGACTCCATCGTGGCAGTCCCCGGCGCCTCTAACCCCTGATTATCTTCCCCGCCAACAATTTCCGAAGAGGGCAAGATTTGAGGAATCCCTAGCTCCGATTCGTCGTTTTGCCCCATCGTAGTGTCCTGGCTTACATTAATAGGTACCTGAGCTAATTTTCCCTGTTCATTTAACCTATCTTCTATACTATTTATCTTAGTTGAAAGCACTCCAAAAGTACGCCGCATGGAACGGTAAAGAAATCCAGTAGCGTCCATACGCCTCCTTTGTACTATAGGTGATACTGGTAACGATGTGGAATGGGCCATATCCACGAATCCTGTTCCAGTCCTGCCATTTTCCCCTATTACATTCCCCTGCTGTTCTGTCCCCCCTCCAGAATTTACTGTCATTGCCTCCGGTTCTGCCTCCAATTGTGCTAAATTTGGAGCACTTGTCTGAACCCCTCCCTGAACTGGTGTAGGGTCTGATTTCTTTCCCTTAGCCTTCCTAGTGGACCGCCTCATCTTCTCCTGAACCAAAGAGTGAACCTCCAAAGCGTTCAATACTCCGCAAATATGTACTATGAGAACCTAAAACATAATATTTAACTTAATTCGATTGCCCATGCAAAATGGATTTAGCATCGCCTAAAGTTTACGTGATGTAAATTTCCAATCAACAATCAATAACCAGTGATAGGAGATTCCCTCCTACCTATTAACATTTTCGAATGCTACACTTATACCAACACTAGTGCAAAGAGACCATCCTTTATTCTGTCAGATTGAGTGATTACTTTGGAATTCAGCCATTTTTTTTTTTCTTAACCACAACAGGAACCGAACCTGCGACCCTAGTATGCGAAGCTACTAGCTACTCCTATAACGTAAATAAATTAAAACTTAAAAAAAAATATTTTTTTCAACCGCAACAGGAACCGAGCCTGCGACCCTAGTATGCGAAGCTACTAGGTACTCCTATAACGTAAATAAATTAAAACCCAAAAAAAAAAATATTTTTTTTTCAACCGCAACAGGAACCGAGCCTGCGACCCTAGTATGCGAAGCTACTAGGTACTCCTATAACGTAAATAAATTAAAACTTAAAAAAAAATATTTTTTTCAACCGCAACAGGAACCGAGCCTGCGACCCTAGTATGCGAAGCTACTAGGTACTCCTATAACGTAAATAAATTAAAACTTAAAAAAAAAAATATTTTTTTCAACCGCAACAGGAACCGAGCCTGCGACCCTAGTATGCGAACTAACTATTTCTAGTTTACAACCTAGATATATTAAGAACTAAAAATTTTTTTTCTAAATTTGCCTCCCTCGGGACTCGAACTGGCGACACCAAGTTACGAGGCTAATTACAGACTCCTAATATACAATCTAACAAAAATAAAATTAAAATTTATCTTTAAAACAAATTACCTCTAACAGGATCGAACTTGCGACTGTGAATTGCAAGGCTACGGATATATTATTGTGCCATAGCGCACTAGCTTGAAGTTCCTACGACAATATCAAGAGCAAATCGCATGTCCTTCACAGACCTTTTGCGATTCCAACAACAGTAGGCATTCAATGTAACAACTGCTTCTTTTACGAAATGTAAATAACTTAAATATCACTATATTTCGATACAAAATAGTATATAACCTACCTAAAATTTACTTAGATTACCTAACCTATTAAATAAGTGCAACTTCACAGCCCCGTCTGCCTACATAAGTACACGCTATTCGTAACGCTCAACTACCTTATTTATCAATTATTATGAGAGACCTTTTTCTCTGAACTAAGTCGTTAACTACCCATCTTATACACCAACTAGAAAATGTACCTACCAAATATTTCTTTCGAACAAATACTTATTTAATTATTTACATCCGGAATTTTACTAACGGAGTATTGAGAAGAAACTATATTATCAATGCCTACTTCAAATACGCTGCCATATAAAAGAATTCAACGGGAGCGCTCACTCACTCGTCGACCCCTATATTAGTTCTAAGTACAAAATACGAGCTTCAACCCCCCGGATATAAGACAATAGCTGGGGTTTAAATTAACCTATAAACTATAAAACTACATAGGATAAAATAACAATTTTCTCTTTGTTTGATAGATTAATCATTCAGTTATAATTGTCATTCGCACCTCATTCCATTTCACGAACATCAAATTGTGGCATAAACCGAAGCCAACTAAAGTTATTTATCTATGTTTATCACAAATAACTGAACACAAAGTTTTATTATACAAAACGACTACCTACAAGATTCAGTATACGAACGCGAAAATCAGATGTCAGACATCCAAGTTCTTTGGTAGCACTGTAACCGTCCGTTTCCGCCCACGAACCCTGATTTTGACTATCCAAATGTAATATTTTGAACCCTCTTCTTATCCTGGTCACGGCTTATCAAATTGTAACACCCCAGCCGGCCTATACGTACAAATATATAAATATATATAAATATAACTAACTAAACCTACCTATAATACGCATACGTGCATACAACATACAACCTACCGCTATCTACCTATAAGAAGTATGTAAACTATACTTGATTTTTATTGCATTTTAAAATACGATTAAACGTTTGGCCAGATCGTCTAGAGAACCCTAAATTGTGATCGCAGTAACTCAGAGTCTTTTTGAAGGCGAATGACAAGTTATTTTTAAGAGATTAATCTATCACGTTGTGTTTGGACGAACGATGTAGTCTAACCTATAATTTTGAAGTATTTCGCGCAGAACCCTAATTTCCCTACTGTGATTGGTCCCTATTTTGGGCCCCCCCAAATTGGGAAGGGTAGCTAGCCCCCAGTGCTCGGAATAACGTAATACTTGACTGACGTCAGTACTGCATTATTTTGGTGATTAAAACAATGTACATCTAACTCAAAGTAATTGAACGAGCGATTTTAGCTCTACACAGATAATTATAACTACGTGAGCCCCGCTAGCTACTGTCTCTGGCAGGCCACTAAGGTACATGATCAGAGTCCACCCTCTTCAAGTGTATTTTAATTAAGCTACACGACAATGTAAAGTGTGCTATGCCGTGTTCCACCCGAATCCCAAAGCTAGTGTATATAAAACGCTTGTGAGGCGCCTTATTATACGTGTATAGTGTGAACTATAGCTGAGTCTTTACAGCCATAGCTTGTCCATCCCTATTCGTCAGGTAGGATTAATACCTTCGAACAGTGACTGATCGCGAATACATATTAGCACTAGGTACTAAAATAAAGTATATATTCCGACTTGAATGTCGCTCATCCTGTGAGAAGAGCACTACGGAATGTGAAATAAGTAGTAAATCTACTAATATGGTTCTTAGACCTGGAACTGTGCCATACAGTTGTATATAATGATATAAAGACCTGCGGTCTATATAACTAAAACGAAATGGACACGATATCCATCGTGCCGCCGGCTCCAAAATAATACATAGTGTTAAAGCTCTGTCTTTAGACGTAGCAAACCCTTGATAAAGGGCGAAAGTAATGTCAGTTTAATAGTTTGGCTGAACGTGAAGAACAACGAACCAACACAGTCGCAACCCACTGTGAGACCCACGCGAATCATAGTCGCGGCATCACAATTAGGTCAAAGCGAGAAGGCGTGTAAGCCAAGTGTTTGGTCGAGGCGCTAGTTCAGGACGCAATAGGAGCCGACAGGACCCGGACACCGTGAACACTGCCCATAATATCCGAAAACCGTAGAATAGATTTAGTTTCTAAATCTAGCGCATATCAACTGACCCTAGCTACGGTTACCATCAGGATGGGTCGGCTACCTTCATCATAATCGGTCTTACTATAATCACTATTAGTAAGGCGTGAACGCCTAACCTATTCGTTTGCTTGCCCAATAGTTTCCTAAACGCTCGGTCCGATTTGGGTGAAATTCTGCCGAGGCATGCTTGTGACAAGCTACAGATAGGACCTACCTATCTAAAATTACTTTAGTATCAAAATAGGCGAGGCTCGAACGCCTATAGTTTGTTTGTTAGTCCATTGCATTTATCCCATAAAAGTGTGGACAGATTTAGCTAAAATTTGGTAAAATTAGGAGTTGTTCATATCTATGAACCACTGAACTACATAACTAGCCTATATTGCATGGAGCTTGGTAAACAGCCATCTCAAGTATGACATAGGCCTTCCCGCGACAGCATAGCGCCGTACTATCTCGAATGAGATTAGTGAACTGAGTGGACCTCGTGTTCACGGAACCCTAAAACTTATAATGCCGCGTGGCACTTGCAGTGAAGGCAGTTCGTAAATAAATAAAACGTTGGCATAGCTTAGACCTACCTACTACTTATTCAATAATATGACTCGCATTTCTTCCTAATAACGTTATTCTAAAACCTAATTCGCTATTCCCTAGTAATAGATTTATTTACTAGAATTCCTACAGCACTGTACCAACCCGAATGAAATTAATGAACTGAGTGAACCACGTGCTCGCGGAACCCTAAAGCTTGTGATACCGCGTGTCACCTGCAGTGACGGCAGTTCGATAAAGTAAAACGTGGCATCGCTTAGACCTACCTACTATTTATTCACTAATATGACTCGTTTCTTCTTAACAACGTTATTCCAAAACCTAATTCGCTATTCCCTAGTAATATATTTATTAACTAGATTTCCTACAGATCGCAATCCCCCTAACTCAGCCCTAGTTTTTCCCTATCCTAGCGAGATAGCTAAGTATTACGAGAACTAAATTTTATTTTGATGTCCATGTTTCAACAAATAGTTACAACTCGTGGCGGCTTTATTCGTCTTTCCCCCGGGGTACTAAACCAACCGTGCCTTCGAGATGAACCAATTAGGTGTAGTGTGTCATGGTGTGGTGAGTACCTAAAGCTAACTTGTGTCCTAGTTCCCTACGGCTAAAGTGTACCTGCCCTGAATAAGAAATGCCGCTGCCACGACAGACCAGGTCTGCCGCTTCGCTGCACCTCCTAAACAGTGTGTTTGGATGGGATTTGGATAGGTAAGGCCTGTCCCAAATACGGTGGCTCCGTACATGAGTGCGCTAACGCTTGTCCAACCTGTGGTCCTCATGACGGTAGGTCGTAAGATGGTACAGTCAGGATGTTCCGGCCATAACCAAACTTGGGTCGCTAGCCAGGCAAGCCCTCCTGTCAGCTTGCTTTCGGCACTTGCATTGATAAACCCACGCTTCGTTGTCACGGTTGCGTATCCACGTGAATTAAATCAACTAGCCTTCCTGAAAACATGAACTACCAACCTGGTCACTTGACGATACCTTCAGCTAGCAACCGACCTGGCATCTTGTTTCAATTCCTAGATCCCAGCTCGATTGCCCACTGTACCTCACTTCCTAACTGCACTAAACTATGGCTTGATCCCAGGTAGGAGCCTGAACTTTCGAAGGCAAATAACTAGGATTTCGGCCACACTAAATTCTATTCTAAACTCACAATATAAAGTGAGATTCCTAAGTTAATTCGCGACTAATAAGTACTTGGCGTGACACTTGCCCGGGGCGCGCGGCAGCTGTTCTTCGGATACGTCCTCCTCCTCTGGTGGTCTGTTCGACTGAATGCCGCTACGTCCGCGTGTCCGTGGTTTTAAAAGCTTTCACACAGACGCAGCCTCGGCAGCGCGCGGGCCGCCGCACACATACAACCGACCTCGTGGTCGAACTGCGCGAGCGCCGGCCGCTGTCCGGACGCAGACAGGGCGGCGCCTCTATCCCTTTAGCCTCGGTTTTCGCGCCATTTATTACCTAAGGCAATCTGTTATAACGTGCGCACCGCGTGGTTCGAATGACGACCGACAGGCGGCAGTCTGGCTTCTCGGAAATAATCCCTGAGCTAATTTGTTTCAATAACTGTCTATTCACTCGACTCGAGGTTAATCCTCACCCGACCGAACAAAACTAGTTATGTTTTTCCCAATAGACAGATTCCTTTTAGTCTATCAAGACTTACTGTATTACCTATAGATATTTATTTATACATATGGATCCGTTACAATCCAACCCCCTGAAAATTTTTAAAAATAGAATTCAGAGAATTGTCTTTTTGAAATTTTCAAAATAGCTAATAACTATTAAAATTTCCTGTTGGCACATTCTCCCCTAAGTGTGGTGTGTATTTAAACCAGGCATGTCATTTATTGTCCCTTGATTGATACACTCAACCATAAACAAAACCAGATTAGCACAGGACCAGCTCCTGCCATCACAGAGGAGTTCGAACGGGCATTTCGGGTGTGAGTCGAAGCCACTGCTACGTTCGCGCATAGGCGTATACATTGAGTGGACCACTAGCTTCCAATTCCCCACGCACCAGGAAACTCTACTGGCATACGCGCATTAGTAAATTGTCAATCTAGTTTACCTCTCCAAACTGTCTGTGATATAACTGAAGCGGTTCCCGCGACAATCAGTCAAGTTCTCCGAATAGAGCTTCCCCCAAGTGACAATAGAATCTTACCTTGGAGTATGTATAGTGTATAAGTCCAGTTCTTAGCTTCTGGTAGAGTAATTAGCCCAAACCAACGTAACGTAAGACTCAAAAGAACAAATTGTTGGTTCAAACTATTTTTGTATACATGAAGAAGGACAGCGTGTGCCAACAGCTGACTCAGATATCCAGTATTTGTTGACTCTCCTTCAAGATCACGCTCCCCTTAATTTTATTCCCAAAATATCAAAGCAACTCACACAAAACCCCTCTTTTCACATCACTCTCAAATTTCCTTTTGTAACATTCCAATCCTGGAAAGGTCAACAAATCCTTATCTTCAGCCAGGATATTTATTGTAGTCAACACAAGAGAATATGTAGACCTATTTTCAAGTATTTAAACACAATTCTCCAATAAACCCCAAACATGGACACATCTATGACTGTGACATTTTCATATCGCAGCTAAGTCACGTTCCGAAACTATCTTTCATTACTAAACGCCAGTATGTATTATAACAACAAGGCTGCCCTAAGTAAATTATTTGAACAAGAATATCACGCATTTCCCTTTTTCAATCAGAGTTAACTACGACTCTGTGCTGTGTATTACTGACCTCCACCTTCCCCTCAGTCAGTCCGCAATCCAACCAATAGAAATGCATGATCTTCCTTACAAATAGACTGAAACTATAACCTTTCGTCTTACAAGTTTAATATACCTCCTGTACCTGAAAAACATTTACCCTTTTACCTTTTACCTAGCAAGAATATAATAGAACTCTACCACTATATTCAAGCTGTACCTTCTGTAGTAAACCCAATTTTATTACCGTAATTTACCGTTACCTAGCAAGAATATAATAGAACTCTACCACTATATTCAAGCTGTACCTTCTGTAGTAAACCCAATTTTATTACCGTAATTTACCGTTACCTAGCAAGAATATAATAGAACTCTACCACTATATTCAAGCTGTACCTTCTGTAGTAAACCCAATTTTATTACCGTAATTTACCGTTACCTAGCAAGAATATAATAGAACTCTACCACTATATTCAAGCTGTACCTTCTGTAGTAAACCCAATTTTATTACCGTAATTTACCGTATAGCGGGGAAAATAAAATATCATTCCTTATACACATTTATTCTAACAATACTCCTCTTTTGCTAGTCAATTCCTATCCTAGGATTTATTTTACCTTTACCCCAGGCGAACTTGATTACTCTAACACCAGCCAAAGTTCGAAACTCATATTATGTACACACCCACACACATACACATACCCATATGTAAAGGCAATGCTAGAACTCTACATATAATATTTATTATTCTTAATTAACACATACTATGAAACCTTAACTTACTACACTATTTCCTAGTTCTATTACATCTTTATCTAATTACTTATCCTACTTGCCCACTATTTAGGTAATGAAATAATTAACAAATCTTAAATCAACTTAATGCTTGTAACGCGTTTTAATTACTCGAATTTCGGAATCAACCTCTCAAACTAGTTTCTGTCCCATCCCCGGTCCTATTTACTTGTAGTACCGTGATAGATTAACGGCATTGAAGTTTCCCCTAATTTCACCCGTATTAGGGTGCATCAAAGTGTACACATTTTGGAACGGTATTGAAGCTACCCTAAACGGACCCTCATAAAGTAATTCAAATTTCTTTGTCAATTTCTTTTGAGCATCCGATTTATTCAATTTCTTTAATTTAACCCAATCCCCTATTTGAAATTGTATAGTCTTATTCCTCTTATTAAATGCCCGCTGTCGAATTGAGCTAGCCTTCTCTAGGTTTTTCCTTACCTGGCCTCGTATCTCCTCAACATTACCCAACCTCTGATACCCTAATATTGAATCATAACTCATTCGCGTGGGACTCCCGTAAAGAATCTCGCTTGGTGTGAATCCCGTGCTTTCATGATAAGTATTGTTATATAATTGTTCCAATTTTGGTAACATAGTTGCCCAACCCCTGTGGTTAGTATGGCAAAAGGTACGAAATAACCTACCCAATTCCCTATTTACCCTTTCTGTGATATTTGGTCTAGGATTCCTCACTGTAGTATAAATTGCCTTGATTCCCAGTTGCCTCATACCATTCTTCCATACATCACTACTAAATTGAGTCCCATTGTCCGTCATTATTGATTGTGGCCATATGATTTGTGCAAACTGCCTTATTTTTCCCACGACAGCCTTAGAAGTTGCCTTCTTTAAATCATAGAACTTCACAAATTTACTAAACGAATCCTGTACAACCAGAATATATGCAGATCCGAATTTCCCCTTAGGCAGCGGGCCGTACAAGTCAGCCATCACTAACTCCCCTATTGCCTGAGTTACCACACTTTGGCATGGTCCTACTTGCTTAGCATTGTTACTCTTTGACATCTGACAAATGTGACATAGCCTTAACCACGACTTTACATCTCTGGACATGCCGATCCAATAGAACCGTTCTCTTAGGTACCTCACTATCTTATAAGCCCCCTGGTGCCCCATCTCTACATGAGTTTGTATAACTACTTCATCCCTCAAGCTCTTAGGTAAATAAGGGACCTTACTAAGATCGTTTCTTCTGACATAAACTATGCCATTTTCTTCAACGCAAATTGACGCTACTCTACCTATCCTACTCGACTCAAATAGCTGTGCCTTGATTTGCATATCAATTGTTCTAACTTCCTCGTCTTGGCATTGAAGCTCGGCCAACCTTGACAACTTTTGTTCTAACTCCTTATTTTTCCCCGTTTCGGTATATAATATTTCCGGTTGTATGATCTTTTCTTCCTGAACCCTTTCCCCTGTAGGTAAATATCTCGACAGAGTGTCAGCTACCACATTCTCCTTGCCTTTTATATGCTCTACCCTGTACGTAAACTGTTCTAAATACAAGATCCACCGAGTTATTCGTCCATTATACAATTTCCACTTTTTTACGAATTGCAAAGCTTTATGGTCCGTTTGTATGATAATTTCGGCACCCCTAAGATAAGTCTCGAACTTCTTAATACAGCTTATTACAGCGTAAAACTCCTTTTCCGTAACTGTCCAATTTAACTCTGACCCTCTCAATGACCTACTGTAGAAACTTATTATACGCTGTTCAGAAGCGTCATTTAATTGGAACAGCACCCCAGCAAGTCCTATCCCCGAACTATCAGTTTGTAAATAGAATGGTCTCAAGAAATCCGGAAAATGCAACCTAATCGTGTCTATAAAGGCGCTCTTAATTAATTCAAAAGCCTCCTGTTCCACTTGACCCCACGTCCACGGCACGCCTTTCTTTAATAATTTACATAATGGTACGATATAATTATTATAGTTTGGTATGAACCGCCTGTAAAAATTACACAATCCCAAAAAGGCCCTTAACTGTTTGATCTTCCCCGGACGCGGGAACTCTTGTATAGACCTAACCTTTTCTGGATCAGTCATAACCCCTTCAGTTGAAATTATGAACCCCAACATCCTTACTTCCTTACACAAGAACTCACATTTTTCTAAATCACATGTCATACCCGCAATTTCTAACCTTTCCAACACCTTGTCTATATGTTCCAAGTGTAAACTTAAATCCCCACAGGTAATTATAGCCAAATCGTCCAAGTAGTTCACGCAGAACTCGCGTACCTCTGTACCTAGTATTATATCCATTGCTCTACTAAAACTACCTACTGACGTTTTTAACCCTTGAGGTAGGACATTATAAACGTAACTCTTACCGTTCACTGTGAACCCTGTATACTTTTTACTAGCTTCCGTAAGTGAAATCTGAAAATACGCGTTATTAAGATCAATTATAGTCATATACTTAGCTCCATGGAAGGCATTTATGATATCTACTTGCATTGGAGGCTTTTCCGAATCGGATACCATGTACTTATTTATCTCCCTTGCATCTAACAAAACGCGTATTGAACCGTCCTTTTTTAGCGTGAACGTCAATGGGCTGCTATACGGAGTAGCTGACCTACTTATGATCCCTAACCCTTCCATTTCGCTTAGCTTCTCATCTAATTTGGCCCTGTACGCATACGGAACCGGATATGATCGCTTCATGATAATAGGATGTTTTCCCATCTTAATCTCATGCTCATAACAGTTGGCCCTTCCTAATTTCACCGTGAAAAGCTTCGAGTGTCTGTTGAATATGGATTCCAATTTTATCAGGGCCTCATGGTCCCTAATATCTCCTATTTTCACGTTAAAACTCCTATTTCCATTTCTCATTTCATTTGAATTATTCTTCTTTTGTTCCGACCTACTGATGGAAAATTCCAAAACCAATTTTTCTTGCCCATTTTTAATAAGTACACCCCTTGTTTCACTACTCAAGTCTAATATCACTTCATGTTTCGTCATCCAATCAAATCCTATTATCAGTGGTCGCGACAGGCCTGGTATAACCAAAAAGCTTGTGTCAAACACTCTATCTCCTAGTTTCATTGGCAAAAGGACCATACTTTGTATTTTCGCGCTTTTCTGCCCTACTGCCCCTTTTATATGAAAAGGTTTGACAGGTAGTATAGGTATTTTATCGACTTTATTCCTAATTTCATTCCAAAACTCTTCAGATATACACGTAACATCACTACCTGTATCCAACAACCCTAGCAACTCATACTGATAAATCTGCACCTCGATCTCCGACCTAAAATTATCATCCTCATCCTGCGGTTCGACGGTTTCGTCGAACACTGCATTCGATATTGGTCTTGCGAAGCTTCCTTCACTAAACAGCTCTGACCTCAATTTTATCCTATCTACAAGACATCTTGCTATGGAATCCCCCTCCTCGGCTTCCTTCTCCCACAACGAGCCTGTAAACCCCAATCCAGATCTATCAGTTTGACCTACTCCTTTCAAGGGTATCCTCAACCCCCTTCCATTTATTCCCAAAAGGTCACCTGGTCTCCAGCCCATTTTTAACATTAAATTTAACGGAACATCCCCTTTTTCTGAAGTTAACCCGGGGACGGGACAGTCAACTTCATTTAATTTAAATCACCCTGATTATCATTAGTACAATCAATAACAGCTGTAACCTTGCTAACATTATTATTGGGTCCCTTCCTAAAATTACTGTTTCCGGATTGTTCGGGTTTCCTCCAGCTTTGATAATTGCGTTGTATATCACGCTTACGCTTATCTATTGTACTCTGTTGCCCTGGTACCTGACTAACATTGCTATTCTGCTTAATTTCCTGTTTACTAATATCATCCAAACCCCTCAAGAACTCTGCCGTCTCAATTATTGTAGTTATTTTGGACAAAGACCATAAACTCTGTACATTCCTAGGGTAATGCCTAATTACGTCCGTCACTAATTGAGTTTCGGGTATCTGAAACGTGAGCATTTGAGCTTGTCCTGTCAACTGCAAGAAGTGCCCTAACATCGTTGGATGTTTCTGCTTATCCCATATGCTATGAACGATATTACGCCGAAGGATACTTTGTTCTGTCTCTCCCCAATAGATTTTTAGAAAATCTTCCCTGAAATCCTCAAATGTAGCCCAACGACTCTTGTAAATCCTAGCCCAATCCCTAACTTCTCCGATCAAACACTCGACTATTAAATCGATTTCTTTACCTTCCCTAGGTAACCTCTTGAGATAACTCTTTAAATCCTCAATGAAAGTTACAGGATGGATATTGCCCTTATTAGAGAACTTGGGCTTCTCCATATTTTGTACGTTACACATAGTGATAGCTGGTCTCAATACATTTCCTTCACTCAACTGTGGGGCTGACTCCATCGTGGCAGTCCCCGGCGCCTCTAACCCCTGATTATCTTCCCCGCCAACAATTTCCGAAGAGGGCAAGATTTGAGGAATCCCTAGCTCCGATTCGTCGTTTTGCCCCATCGTAGTGTCCTGGCTTACATTAATAGGTACCTGAGCTAATTTTCCCTGTTCATTTAACCTATCTTCTATACTATTTATCTTAGTTGAAAGCACTCCAAAAGTACGCCGCATGGAACGGTAAAGAAATCCAGTAGCGTCCATACGCCTCCTTTGTACTATAGGTGATACTGGTAACGATGTGGAATGGGCCATATCCACGAATCCTGTTCCAGTCCTGCCATTTTCCCCTATTACATTCCCCTGCTGTTCTGTCCCCCCTCCAGAATTTACTGTCATTGCCTCCGGTTCTGCCTCCAATTGTGCTAAATTTGGAGCACTTGTCTGAACCCCTCCCTGAACTGGTGTAGGGTCTGATTTCTTTCCCTTAGCCTTCCTAGTGGACCGCCTCATCTTCTCCTGAACCAAAGAGTGAACCTCCAAAGCGTTCAATACTCCGCAAATATGTACTATGAGAACCTAAAACATAATATTTAACTTAATTCGATTGCCCATGCAAAATGGATTTAGCATCGCCTAAAGTTTACGTGATGTAAATTTCCAATCAACAATCAATAACCAGTGATAGGAGATTCCCTCCTACCTATTAACATTTTCGAATGCTACACTTATACCAACACTAGTGCAAAGAGACCATCCTTTATTCTGTCAGATTGAGTGATTACTTTGGAATTCAGCCATTTTTTTTTTTCTTAACCACAACAGGAACCGAACCTGCGACCCTAGTATGCGAAGCTACTAGCTACTCCTATAACGTAAATAAATTAAAACTTAAAAAAAAATATTTTTTTCAACCGCAACAGGAACCGAGCCTGCGACCCTAGTATGCGAAGCTACTAGGTACTCCTATAACGTAAATAAATTAAAACCCAAAAAAAAAAATATTTTTTTTTCAACCGCAACAGGAACCGAGCCTGCGACCCTAGTATGCGAAGCTACTAGGTACTCCTATAACGTAAATAAATTAAAACTTAAAAAAAAATATTTTTTTCAACCGCAACAGGAACCGAGCCTGCGACCCTAGTATGCGAAGCTACTAGGTACTCCTATAACGTAAATAAATTAAAACTTAAAAAAAAAAATATTTTTTTCAACCGCAACAGGAACCGAGCCTGCGACCCTAGTATGCGAACTAACTATTTCTAGTTTACAACCTAGATATATTAAGAACTAAAAATTTTTTTTCTAAATTTGCCTCCCTCGGGACTCGAACTGGCGACACCAAGTTACGAGGCTAATTACAGACTCCTAATATACAATCTAACAAAAATAAAATTAAAATTTATCTTTAAAACAAATTACCTCTAACAGGATCGAACTTGCGACTGTGAATTGCAAGGCTACGGATATATTATTGTGCCATAGCGCACTAGCTTGAAGTTCCTACGACAATATCAAGAGCAAATCGCATGTCCTTCACAGACCTTTTGCGATTCCAACAACAGTAGGCATTCAATGTAACAACTGCTTCTTTTACGAAATGTAAATAACTTAAATATCACTATATTTCGATACAAAATAGTATATAACCTACCTAAAATTTACTTAGATTACCTAACCTATTAAATAAGTGCAACTTCACAGCCCCGTCTGCCTACATAAGTACACGCTATTCGTAACGCTCAACTACCTTATTTATCAATTATTATGAGAGACCTTTTTCTCTGAACTAAGTCGTTAACTACCCATCTTATACACCAACTAGAAAATGTACCTACCAAATATTTCTTTCGAACAAATACTTATTTAATTATTTACATCCGGAATTTTACTAACGGAGTATTGAGAAGAAACTATATTATCAATGCCTACTTCAAATACGCTGCCATATAAAAGAATTCAACGGGAGCGCTCACTCACTCGTCGACCCCTATATTAGTTCTAAGTACAAAATACGAGCTTCAACCCCCCGGATATAAGACAATAGCTGGGGTTTAAATTAACCTATAAACTATAAAACTACATAGGATAAAATAACAATTTTCTCTTTGTTTGATAGATTAATCATTCAGTTATAATTGTCATTCGCACCTCATTCCATTTCACGAACATCAAATTGTGGCATAAACCGAAGCCAACTAAAGTTATTTATCTATGTTTATCACAAATAACTGAACACAAAGTTTTATTATACAAAACGACTACCTACAAGATTCAGTATACGAACGCGAAAATCAGATGTCAGACATCCAAGTTCTTTGGTAGCACTGTAACCGTCCGTTTCCGCCCACGAACCCTGATTTTGACTATCCAAATGTAATATTTTGAACCCTCTTCTTATCCTGGTCACGGCTTATCAAATTGTAACACCCCAGCCGGCCTATACGTACAAATATATAAATATATATAAATATAACTAACTAAACCTACCTATAATACGCATACGTGCATACAACATACAACCTACCGCTATCTACCTATAAGAAGTATGTAAACTATACTTGATTTTTATTGCATTTTAAAATACGATTAAACGTTTGGCCAGATCGTCTAGAGAACCCTAAATTGTGATCGCAGTAACTCAGAGTCTTTTTGAAGGCGAATGACAAGTTATTTTTAAGAGATTAATCTATCACGTTGTGTTTGGACGAACGATGTAGTCTAACCTATAATTTTGAAGTATTTCGCGCAGAACCCTAATTTCCCTACTGTGATTGGTCCCTATTTTGGGCCCCCCCAAATTGGGAAGGGTAGCTAGCCCCCAGTGCTCGGAATAACGTAATACTTGACTGACGTCAGTACTGCATTATTTTGGTGATTAAAACAATGTACATCTAACTCAAAGTAATTGAACGAGCGATTTTAGCTCTACACAGATAATTATAACTACGTGAGCCCCGCTAGCTACTGTCTCTGGCAGGCCACTAAGGTACATGATCAGAGTCCACCCTCTTCAAGTGTATTTTAATTAAGCTACACGACAATGTAAAGTGTGCTATGCCGTGTTCCACCCGAATCCCAAAGCTAGTGTATATAAAACGCTTGTGAGGCGCCTTATTATACGTGTATAGTGTGAACTATAGCTGAGTCTTTACAGCCATAGCTTGTCCATCCCTATTCGTCAGGTAGGATTAATACCTTCGAACAGTGACTGATCGCGAATACATATTAGCACTAGGTACTAAAATAAAGTATATATTCCGACTTGAATGTCGCTCATCCTGTGAGAAGAGCACTACGGAATGTGAAATAAGTAGTAAATCTACTAATATGGTTCTTAGACCTGGAACTGTGCCATACAGTTGTATATAATGATATAAAGACCTGCGGTCTATATAACTAAAACGAAATGGACACGATATCCATCGTGCCGCCGGCTCCAAAATAATACATAGTGTTAAAGCTCTGTCTTTAGACGTAGCAAACCCTTGATAAAGGGCGAAAGTAATGTCAGTTTAATAGTTTGGCTGAACGTGAAGAACAACGAACCAACACAGTCGCAACCCACTGTGAGACCCACGCGAATCATAGTCGCGGCATCACAATTAGGTCAAAGCGAGAAGGCGTGTAAGCCAAGTGTTTGGTCGAGGCGCTAGTTCAGGACGCAATAGGAGCCGACAGGACCCGGACACCGTGAACACTGCCCATAATATCCGAAAACCGTAGAATAGATTTAGTTTCTAAATCTAGCGCATATCAACTGACCCTAGCTACGGTTACCATCAGGATGGGTCGGCTACCTTCATCATAATCGGTCTTACTATAATCACTATTAGTAAGGCGCGAACGCCTAACCTATTCGTTTGCTTGCCCAATAGTTTCCTAAACGCTCGGTCCGATTTGGGTGAAATTCTGCCGAGGCATGCTTGTGACAAGCTACAGATAGGACCTACCTATCTAAAATTACTTTAGTATCAAAATAGGCGAGGCTCGAACGCCTATAGTTTGTTTGTTAGTCCATTGCATTTATCCCATAAAAGTGTGGACAGATTTAGCTAAAATTTGGTAAAATTAGGAGTTGTTCATATCTATGAACCACTGAACTACATAACTAGCCTATATTGCATGGAGCTTGGTAAACAGCCATCTCAAGTATGACATAGGCCTTCCCGCGACAGCATAGCGCCGTACTATCTCGAATGAGATTAGTGAACTGAGTGGACCTCGTGTTCACGGAACCCTAAAACTTATAATGCCGCGTGGCACTTGCAGTGAAGGCAGTTCGTAAATAAATAAAACGTTGGCATAGCTTAGACCTACCTACTACTTATTCAATAATATGACTCGCATTTCTTCCTAATAACGTTATTCTAAAACCTAATTCGCTATTCCCTAGTAATAGATTTATTTACTAGAATTCCTACAGCACTGTACCAACCCGAATGAAATTAATGAACTGAGTGAACCACGTGCTCGCGGAACCCTAAAGCTTGTGATACCGCGTGTCACCTGCAGTGACGGCAGTTCGATAAAGTAAAACGTGGCATCGCTTAGACCTACCTACTATTTATTCACTAATATGACTCGTTTCTTCTTAACAACGTTATTCCAAAACCTAATTCGCTATTCCCTAGTAATATATTTATTAACTAGATTTCCTACAGATCGCAATCCCCCTAACTCAGCCCTAGTTTTTCCCTATCCTAGCGAGATAGCTAAGTATTACGAGAACTAAATTTTATTTTGATGTCCATGTTTCAACAAATAGTTACAACTCGTGGCGGCTTTATTCGTCTTTCCCCCGGGGTACTAAACCAACCGTGCCTTCGAGATGAACCAATTAGGTGTAGTGTGTCATGGTGTGGTGAGTACCTAAAGCTAACTTGTGTCCTAGTTCCCTACGGCTAAAGTGTACCTGCCCTGAATAAGAAATGCCGCTGCCACGACAGACCAGGTCTGCCGCTTCGCTGCACCTCCTAAACAGTGTGTTTGGATGGGATTTGGATAGGTAAGGCCTGTCCCAAATACGGTGGCTCCGTACATGAGTGCGCTAACGCTTGTCCAACCTGTGGTCCTCATGACGGTAGGTCGTAAGATGGTACAGTCAGGATGTTCCGGCCATAACCAAACTTGGGTCGCTAGCCAGGCAAGCCCTCCTGTCAGCTTGCTTTCGGCACTTGCATTGATAAACCCACGCTTCGTTGTCACGGTTGCGTATCCACGTGAATTAAATCAACTAGCCTTCCTGAAAACATGAACTACCAACCTGGTCACTTGACGATACCTTCAGCTAGCAACCGACCTGGCATCTTGTTTCAATTCCTAGATCCCAGCTCGATTGCCCACTGTACCTCACTTCCTAACTGCACTAAACTATGGCTTGATCCCAGGTAGGAGCCTGAACTTTCGAAGGCAAATAACTAGGATTTCGGCCACACTAAATTCTATTCTAAACTCACAATATAAAGTGAGATTCCTAAGTTAATTCGCGACTAATAAGTACTTGGCGTGACACTTGCCCGGGGCGCGCGGCAGCTGTTCTTCGGATACGTCCTCCTCCTCTGGTGGTCTGTTCGACTGAATGCCGCTACGTCCGCGTGTCCGTGGTTTTAAAAGCTTTCACACAGACGCAGCCTCGGCAGCGCGCGGGCCGCCGCACACATACAACCGACCTCGTGGTCGAACTGCGCGAGCGCCGGCCGCTGTCCGGACGCAGACAGGGCGGCGCCTCTATCCCTTTAGCCTCGGTTTTCGCGCCATTTATTACCTAAGGCAATCTGTTATAACGTGCGCACCGCGTGGTTCGAATGACGACCGACAGGCGGCAGTCTGGCTTCTCGGAAATAATCCCTGAGCTAATTTGTTTCAATAACTGTCTATTCACTCGACTCGAGGTTAATCCTCACCCGACCGAACAAAACTAGTTATGTTTTTCCCAATAGACAGATTCCTTTTAGTCTATCAAGACTTACTGTATTACCTATAGATATTTATTTATACATATGGATCCGTTACAGTTTCTTGGAGAAAGATTTTTTATTATTTATTGTTACAATTTGCATAATGAAACAGCTGTTCTTTCACACATGTAAACTAACTAAACGATATGACTGAATTATAAAACCTTTGCAGATTCATATTCTTTATTGCACACAAATATTTACATGAAATCACTTAGAAAGGACATATACAAAGGTGGACTTATCTCTATAAGAGATTTCTTCCAGCCAACCTTACCAGGTGTTATGAGAATTCAAAGGACGGGGGGCAAACCTATGTGTACTTAAATTATACTAAATAAAATACTAATATAATATATAATGTAAACTAACCTAATCTACTCACATAAATAATACATACCGATAGTATATAAATTAATATTATACATAATACATACCTAAAAATATAATACTTACTATTCTTACTAAAATAAATATATACAAATAAACTTACACGTTTTGTAGGGAAAGAAGATGCTCTTTAAGTTTGATTTTGAAAGAGTTAACAGAGGGGCAGTAGCGAATGTTGGCGGGTAATTTAATCCAGAGGTTCGCAGCTTCAACAGTGAACGAGTTGAAGAAGAATTTGGTATTGCAGCGGGGAACTACCAGAGTTTTGGTGACGCATAAACGTCTGGGTGGGGAAGCCACAGGTAGTAGGTGGAAACGAGAACGGAGATATTCAGGAAAGGAAGGATTTTTAAGGATCTTGTATATGAGTGTGAGGATGTGTAGATTCCGACGCTGACGAACAGGTAGCCATTTAAGCCGAGCGCAATATTCAGAAATATGGTCGAACTTTCGCAAGCCGAACATAAACCTAATGGCGAGATTTTGTAAGCGCTCGAGCTTATTAAGGAGCTCCTCAGTGGCGTCCAAATAGCATACATCCGCATAATCGAGCAGCGGTAACAGAAGAGTTTGGGCGAGCATAACTTTTGTTTTATGAGGTAAAAAGAACTGGAGTCGCTTAAGGAGTGGTAAGAAAAATGCATACGCCTGCTGACGTTATTGGTGTGAGAGTACCACGACAGGTTGGAGTCCATGATAAGACCCAAATTCCGGGTCTTCTCGGTGAACGGTATCGCAACGCCATCGTAGCATATTGAGGGTAAGCACTGATCCAAGTCACCCCTTAAGCGACTGCTGCCGATAATGATAGACTGCGATTTGGAAGGGTTGATCACGAGACCGAAAGATTTAGCCCATTTCTGTACCGCTGCTAGATCAGCATTGATGGAGTTGATGGCGACTGAGGCCTCGGAAACAGGGAAGTGGGCATAGATCTGCAGATCATCGGCATAAAAATGAAACTGGCAAGTGAGCACTTTAGTGATCTGGTTGATAAACATCGAAAAAATAAGAGGCGATAGAAATCCACCCTGAGGTACATAGATCGCACCAATCCGATAGCGATTTGTCTGTTTTTATACATTGCCGCCGTCCTCGGAGGTAGGAGTCAAACCAGGGAATGATTGAATCAGGGATACGGGATGATCTGAGGATACCTAGGAGTCTACCGAGTTAAATGCATTGTTGTTCAGTATGACGAGTAAAATTTACGGGTTTTACACCAATTTTATAACCTCCTGTATGCTGTAATACTCTTTTTCTTCTCTCCTGGCCTTACCCCTATACGGGGTCGGCCTCTCTGATATGATTTTACCACTCTAGGCGATTTAGTGCCTTTTCTGGGCTACGGTCCAACGTCTTCATATCTGCAGAGACGGTTCGCATCCAAGTGGTGGGTGGACGGCCTCTACCTTTCTTACCCTTCTGATTTTCCATTACGGCCCGGGTCATGTGACTTTCATCGCGTCGCATCACATGTCCGTACCTTCGGAGTTGGTTTTCCCTCAACTTTATCTCGATATTAGCGAGTTTAAAGGAGCCACGAATGTATTCATTCCTGATCTTATCCAGTCGGTACGTTTAAATACATACTTACATATTTGGGTACTAACACCCAGACACAGAACAAAAAAACATGTTCATCGCACAAAAGTTTGTCTTGAGTAGGAATCGAATAGACTACCTTCGGCCCAGCAGGTAGGAGCGATGACGCTGGGCCACCGTGTCTTTGAAAACAGAATTAACTAAATACTAACAAAAATTAACATTACAAAAGGTGGTTTAAAATTTCGATCGTGGGTTTTATGGAATCAAAGTCTAGCTTTGTAATTCACGAGTATGTTTTTGATTTATGAACTGAATATTGCAGAGGCAACCACTTTGCATCTGTCTATCGCGTCTCCTTGTGTAGACGTTCTGAGTGCGCGTTATTTAAAACGTTAATTTAAAATTTAAACTTTCAAGTTTGGAACTCTGTCAAGTTTTTTCAAGAAGTATTCCACGGTTAGTCTTCGACAAGAGAAGAACTCTTAGAATTTTCCTTTGATTCACACCGACTTCTGGTGGAACATCTACGCGCTTAGTTTAATCGATCCAAAGATAAGCCAGCCGGTACAGCATCAAAGAGTGTTTAAAAAATAAAAAAACAAAAGTCAAAAAGAAAAGTTAAAGTTCTTTATTTCTATATGGTTTTTAGTAGCTCTACCAAAATCTACGCATCCCTAGAGCTCACCCTAGACACTTCATACAACGGACCAGAAATGACATTTCAAAAAACGAATGACGGAACAAACAAAATAGCGGCGAAATCCTATACGTTTGACAACCAAACTGTAACCAATCTGTATCAACCTGGGTGACGAGGAGGTGAAGTCGGAATCTAGAGAGCGGCACGGAGTGTCCATACTGTAGGTTAGTACTAATATATATATATATATATATATATATATATATATATATATATATATATATATATAATACTTTGCCTAAAGCCTCTGCTTAGAGCTCTACAATATTTAAGTTAATTTTTAAGTTAACTGGCATTGTATCTAGGTGGCGTCCTCAGAGTGGGCGAGAAGAAAGGATTACAGAGGAGAGACCGGCGCGGGCGGCTCGACGCAGCCTCCCTGGTTTAGATTTATTCGGGTGTAGTTCCGCCCAGCAGCGCGCAAACTACCTTAATCTGATTTCTGAAGGCTGCCGCTTCACTCTCGGATGAAAGCCTCTGCCAAACAGTAAATCTCACAAATTAGTTTTGCTGCCTACATTTTGAGAGCTTTTGGTTATTTTTTGTGTCAAGTGCTTGGTGGGATTTTTTAACTGTAACTCATCATATCAGCTCATATACGTCCCCACCGAGGGTCTCGAGCCTACCCTGAACCTACGAGTTTCTCCGCAGGCGTGTGCAGGTTTCCTCACGATGTTTTCCTTCGCCGTAAGAGCGGTTGATAAACGTGCATATGAAATCTAAATTCGAAATCACATTGGTACGAGGCAGGATTCGAACCACGACCTCCTGGACAGGAGGCGGTGGCCCTAACCGTTACGCCACTGACGCTCTTATTACAAATTAGTCATAAAAGTATGACTAACATAGTTTTACTTTGTTATGGAAAATTTAGTGTGGACTGGGGTCAAAAGACCTTAAAACTAATTTCTATTTAATTAAGACAACAAAGATACGATCTCTAACACAAATTTAATGTGTCACTACGTACCAGTCACAAATAAATTCCTGTGTCTAAAACACAGCAAATGAATCTTGTAGGACCTACCCGCCCGAACAACGACAGAGATTGATGGTGCAGCGTGCCCGCTGCCGCTGACAGGAGGACTAGTTGCAGCCGACCCCAAGTTATGCTTAAGTTGCAACTGGTATACCAAATAACATGTGTATTTGGCCGCGCGTCAATGGCAACACTTTAACCACACCCTGGAATCTTCATACGATTGGAAAGAAATGACATTTCAAAAACAAATGACAGAATAAACGAAATCTGAATTATTTACGGTCGAGAATCAAACTAGCACCAATCTGGGCGACGGGATTGTGAGGTCAAATCTCTAGAGCGGTATACTGTATGTTAGTACTAATATATATATTATACTTTGCTTTGACCTTAAGCTGGCTTGGTTCTGTATGAAGTTTCCTTTATAACGTAGTTTTTTATAGCGTAGTTTAGCTTAGTGTTACCGCTTCCGTGCGTCCGACCGCACATAACATTTATTTGGTTACTGAATGACTTGGGTATACTTTGCGATACTATTTTCCTACTGTAACAAAAAACAAATTAAAGTTATGTGTACATTGTTATCTTGATCTTGGCGGAATAACAGCGCTATAAGAATTTTGTGATGCAGTAAGTCTGGACCTTTTTCACTTGCCTCAAATAATAGTTATTTGTGTAACAAGGGGATAAAGTAATATTTTGTACCGAGGGCGTAAGTTTGAATTCTGAGCTAATCGAAGGATTCTAGAGTAGAATCCTGAGCTTAGCAAGGAATTCAATGTACGTCGCCGGAGAATAAAATATTTTGACCCCGAGTGACACACACAATTTTTCATCACAAGCTATGAGAAAAAGAAATGAAAAGAAAGAAGAATGCACATGATCGTTCTCTTTTTCAGCACGCATTACCGCACAAACCTAGCCTACTAATAACTTCTTCATACATTATACGTTCAACCTCTTTGGTTATTTCACATACTAACCAAAAAGAGTATTTTAATAAGAACTCCTTGTTAACCAATCACAAAAGTGTGTTTATCGCCATAGAGAAATTAATGTAAGTTTGTGATATTTACACATTAATTTACATTTAACCTTCACGAACGCGGACCAATCAGAAGATAGAAACAAAACTCCCTACAGGGAGAATAAAGGAGCTAAGTAGAATATTATTCGCACTTATTAACGAACCAATCATCGTTTTTCGAATAGATGTGATGAAAAATATGTTTATGTTTACATTCGAGTTTTTTTTTATTTAGGCATGTAAGTTAAGTTATTTTTAAGGCATTTTTTATAACTAATTTAACACAAACTAGGGCAACCACTGCAGATATTCACACTGAAACTATTTCGCCTAGAGACACATGCAAAATTTTGCAAATTATTTTTCAAATGAATCAGCAGTCTTCTAAGTCGAAATGTTTTTTCATTTTGAGTATTTGATACTTAAAGAACGTAGACATATTTTTATAAATAGAATGTCTTTGTTAAAGAATTTATGTTTGATTAAAAAAATTACTCCAAAAATACCTACCTACATATTTTTAAACCGTTAGGAGCTTAACACAAAGTCTTATTAAGGTTCTTTTTTAAAGGATCATTATTATTTCTAGTAGCATTATATTCCGGTATTAGTTGCAACTTAAATTCTTCGAAACAACGACGACTTGGTTCCAGGCCTAAACACAACAGGCCCAAGTTACAATGATTAGTTTCCATCGGTAGTACGTATTTTATGGGAAAAATAAAGCTGGTCGTCTCAAGAAACTAGAGGTAAAATATACAGTGATATAATTCGGGTTATTCATGTAGAACAAAATTTGAAATATCGAAGCAAAACATAATTGAAAGGAGCTAATTCCAATGGCAGCCTCTGAATAACGAAACAGACGGCGAGGGCGAATTTATCGAAATGCACAACAAACTTTTGATTTGGTTTTATCGCTAAGATTAACATTCAACTCAACTGTTTGTTAACAACTTTACAGTTTTGATGGAAATTCGCTGACGTGAAAGCCTGTCGAGAATTTTGACTCGACATCTAAGTAGGAAAATGTTATCCTTTTTTAAACTTACATATTTCAGATTACACTTTGTTCTTGACTAGCTTTCCACCCCGCGGCTTCGCCCGAGTTATGTTTTTCTGTATTCGTTGAAGTTATATGTGGAACGAAATCGAGTGTTGATCGGTAACGTGTTACCAAATGTGATAGTCAGTTTTAGTGTCACTATGTTTTTTCGATTAGGAAGGCTAAGGAAGTATGGCCATGCTGCCTAATGCAAGATCCAATACCGAGCTTCGCGCAGGGCGAAGCCCGAAGCTTGCCGTGCGAAGCTAATGGGTGGAGGCCGGAGGAAAAAATAATTTTCATGAGTAGGGGAGACCGAGGAGGGTTGTGATAGAGGAGAGTTGTTACAAAGTCGATTTCTCGGAACTTATGACCGTTAGCGAGCTGGCAACGTCGTGCTTATACTGCTATTTCGTCGCGCCATTTTGTGTAGTACGCGGCGGTGGCCCACAGGAAACGGTTGCGGCTGTACGACGTCGGCGTCCAAAAAATTGCTCAAAGTAAGTTTTAGACCAAAACTTTGAAACCCTTTGGTTCGATACTTGCTTTGTTCGTGGTGGTGTATAATTTTTTCAAATATGCATTGGTTCTTTAAGATTAATAGCACGATATTGTTTTTTTGGGATCACCTCGTGTTTGGAGGTTATGAATTATTATTCGGACCGAAGCACGATTTTTTGCACCTAGGAGGATTGTGACAGCTTGTCACAACTCTCCTTTTTTGTTCTAACAATAATAATTTGTGACTTTTTAGACTTCATTTTTTTCTAACAATAATATTTTGCTTCATAATTAAGCTTTTTATGCTGCATTTAGGTATTTTGTTGTTTTAGAATGCCTAATAAATACGTGAGGAAAACTGATAGGGGCATGTCTAGTGTCGAAATCTTTGAACTGGCATATGAGGAGATGACACTAAGGGGTGTACCTCTCAGAGATGCCGCAACCTCTTACAATGTCAACTACATGACACACTATACTATTTTTCACTAATAGTAGCGTTACATTAATTTATGTTCCTTTTAATTGCCAAAAACATAGCTGTCACAAATTACCTCGATCTCTGTCACAAATTACCTCGGTACTAGGAGATTTGTGACAGTGTGAGTTGTTTTAGTTTTTGTTTATTTTCTCATGTTTCCTGTTTACTTTTATTTATTTTTATGTTTGGCTCACTTAATGTATAGACCTAACTATGTTATGGTATATAATTCATAGATGTAAAACCTTTTTTGACTAAGATATGCGAGTTTAACGAAAAATTGTCACAACCCTCCTCGGTCTCCCCTAAACTCATGTAGCGCGTCGGAGGTTGACACACACACTTTTTTTTATTAGCCAAAAGTCTTCCCTTGCCTGTCTACAGAAGCACAGGGCAGGCATAGAAGACGAACGAAAAAGGTTTTATATATTAGACTACACCATTTTATGCTATTACGGTGAACCTCGTATTCAATCGCATCCGTCCATCTTGCATTCAGTATTGAACAAAAAGCTTTGTGCGTGAAACTGAAAGTACTAAAGAGACTCAGTGGACCGTGTGTGTCGGTGAAGCGTAATTACTGCCTTTGTTCTGTGCTTGTGCGCCGTGTACGTCGGCATATATTTTATGTCAAACCACATTATCTGACACCATTCTAAACGATGTTTAGATATATGAGATAGATAAACAAAACATTTATTCAAAGCTACGGAGGAGCCTTAAGCTAAAATAAAATAAACAAAAATTTATTTTATTTTAGCTTTAGGCTCCTCCGTCCCTAAAATTAGCAACTCGATTCTCGTTGTTTTAAACATCAAACGAAATAGCTTGGAAATAAAGTTCTTGTCAGCTCGTACTATAACGTGGCTGTTACGTCAATCGCTGGGAAGGAATCGTGCAAAAATTGTGGATTTAATTCATTATAAATAAATTAAAAAGAATTGCCAAAAAGTACGAAAACAAAATCGTTTTATATTGTTAAGAATTATCATAATATTTCCATTGAAATTGCTGCAGTTCTATGGTAACAACTAGAAAAAAGGGTGCATTAGGATATTAAATATCCAATTTAAAAAATATTTAAGAATTTTTTTTTTCTTTAGTTCTGTGTATTAAAATAGAATTTCAAGAAATCAAAATCACTCCTGCTATCCTATAATTACGAAACAATTTTTTTTTGTCAAAAAATCCTTAAATTGAAGTAAAAAGTGGTTACAAAGTTGGTCGTTGGTGATGGTATAAGTCTTAAGTATAATTGAATACATGTAGTTGTGCTGTAGCTGAGAAATACCTCCGACTCAACATATGCTGCAGGTCGTTATTTATAATTATACATCTAAAGGCCTTCTGCAAAATCTGAAAAAAGGTGCTGTTTCTTCTATTCAAAAAACTGGATAATTTTTTTGCAAGGAACCTAATTTTAGAAGGACCCTTTGGCGCTTTGCACACGACGGGGCGGGGCAGTCTTTTTGACCGCGAAGCAATAAAGAGCGCGTCTGCCCGTCGATGCCCGCGGCTCCCCTCGCTGCGTACACAAAGCACACGAGGGACAGAGGCGGTCAGTTCAGTACGTTAAATTCGTTCTAGTGAAGCGTGGCGCGGACTGAGCTAGCCACCCCGCGCCGCCGTCTGCGTTACTGCATACAAACTGGTTTGTGTGATCTATGGCGGGCAGCCACGGACATGTCGCGCCGCCAGTGCCCACCGGGCACCTGCGGCGCGGTCTTTTAGTCCGCCATGTGCGTTGGTAGTATAGGATTCCCTTTGTGCTATCTTGGGCGGCGAAATTGACCGGCCCGCCCCGCCCCTTCGTGTGCAAAGCGCCTTTAAGTACAGTGTGTAACTATAATACATCCGAGATAGCATGGAGATTTTGACATAATATGAGATCATGTCGGATGACGTGATTTTGGAATAAACAATCGACATTATTCAATTAATAACAATAATAAAATAGTCACTTTTAAGTCACTCGTTATCCTACTAGTCATTACCTACTATTACATTTATTTATTTACTTGTCTCAAATTTCACATCTTACAAATTCACATAAGGATTACAATTAATGGTTTTAAATTTTAAAAAGCAATTTATGAAATTTGACTAATTAAAATTTAATAATGGACGAAGTAGGCTTAAACAAAAATAATGAAATATAAAATAACATTAATAAAGTAAAAAATATATAAAACAAAATAAACTATACTAAAATAAATGAGAACAATAATTTTAAAATGGCCATATCAGTAACTAGTATACCAAGTACAATTTGTACTAGTAAAGTGGACATTTCGCATCTCTAAAACGATCTGTCAAAATCACCAAGCTATCCCGGACGCACTATGATGCTTTTGAAAACTGTACAAGACGATTGCTAGAATCTCAATAACCCTTTAAGGCTTGTTGAACCCATCTATGAAACTGATTGTATCAAATATCGCAAAAAATAATACAAACATGGCTGATTATGAAATTTGAAACGTGTCTGTTATGTGTAGGCGGTATCGCTCACCGACTCATCTGGGTGAACTTGTCGAAGCAGCTTATGCAACAATCGTTCCGGAAAAGTGCTCCTATCGACCGCGCACGTTGCGCGAATGTTCTTGTACTACTTGGACACAAAACGTGCGAACCGACCCTGTCAAAAATTAACCAAGGAATCATTTAAAGGTTGGAATTAATTTTAAAATTTCGCAACTTATGTGTGGGATTAAATGGTATGAGAGTGGTGAAATACAAAGCAGAAGCTGCAAAGAGACATTCCGGTAACATGTTGACCCAGGTCAGATGATAAAGTGACAGTCAACCGCAACCTCGTGTGCCATGCCAACAGCAATTAGAAAGGTAATGTAAATAGCGACCGCAACAAGTGGGTCACACCCCTCCCCGCGGCCCGCACCCCGTCGGCGCACCGGGTCATGAACACTGCGTGGTCATGACCCACTTTATCTCAAAAACTCCCGCTGGTGCGAAACTAATCGAAGTCACAACTCACCTGCGGTCCGAGAGAAAACCTAGGAGACTATGTTTAGTGAAACTGAAGCTACGCCCAGTCAATCTATTTGTATTTCATCTACAACGTTTATTGCTATTACACAAAGGTTTCAAGGTGTTCAAGGTGTAATGTTAATGATAAAAAGTTTTAAATCATGATGTTATGTTAAAATTAGAGCGTCAGTGGCGTAATGGCAAGGGCCGCTACCTCATGTCCAAGGGGTCGTGGTTCGAATGCTGCCACGTGTACCAATGTGTTTTCGAATTTCGATTTCATGTGTACGTTTATCCGACGCTCTTACGGTGCGGTGAAGGAAAACATCGCGAGGAAACATGCACACGCCTGCGAAGAAACTCAAAGGTTATGTGTGAAGTTGACCAACCCGCACTGGGCCCGCGTGGTCGACTAAGGCCCGATCGTCCTAATTCAGGGCAGGTTCGAGCCCCTTTCTATCCTCATGTTTTTTCTTTTATTTTTAGTTTTTAAAACTTGTGTGGTACTTATAACACGATTGAAAAAAAGAAAAATGATTTTTGAAAAACTTCAGGCATATAATACAATATAGTTAAACTTAACAAACAAGACGAATAAGAGGGCTCAAGCCTCATAAAACACTTACAATATTCAGGGTCCCATATTGCGTTACTCCACGAAATACGGCTCACATCAATTCGCGTATTTACAAATCCCTTCGATACAGGTAAGAAAATTCGATATTTTATTTAGATAGATAACCGATAGAATATTCTGCGGCACCACTGTAATGTTATTTCGTTCCAGCTGCTATAAACAAAAACTAAGGTTTCTTATTACATTCTTATTATTTTTTTCACTCCTATTCTTATTGTTTTGTGCTCAGACTTTAGAGATAAACTTTCAAGTTATTTGCTATCATTTTTACAAGGAAAGTTTTTTCCATTGCCGCTCCTGGGCCCTGATTCATAGAGTGAATTATGTGGTGTACCTAAACCACAGTAAACATATTAGTACTAACATACAGTACGGACACTCCCTCCCGCACTCAGATTCCGACCTCACCCCTTCATCTCTCAAGTTGATACGGATTGGTTTAAGTTTGGTTCTCAACGTACAGGATTTCGCCGTGATTTCATTTGTTTCGTCATTTGTTTTTAGACATGTAATTTCGCGACCGTTCTATAAGGTGTCCGGGGTGTACCTAAATGTAGTGTTAAATTATTCCATTATATGTTTATAACAATTCAAAAGAGAATTACTTTAGGATCTTCTTTTCGTATAAACATTGAACACTCTTCTCGTTCTATTTTGATAAAGTTATTTCTTTAAAATGTAGGTAGGTATATTCATTGTATTGATACTATGAATGTTGCTGTTTTTATGACCTCGTGGCATTTGGTAGGGAAGTTTTTACGTTTTATAATAACTTATCGGCCAATCACAATGCGTAGGATTCGAATGGTTTCTTCCGAGTACCTTTGCAAGGTAGTTTGCAAGCTAATGGAATTCTGCCCTTGTAATTTTACGTTATACGAGGTAATCTTTTTTTCGTCGAAAAGCGGTAAATTGTAGATTCTACTCATGATATTGAACCACTGTCTCAAAAAAACATACAATAGAAGCAAAAAATAAATTCTCATTGTTAATAATTGATCAGTAAATTATCAAACTTTTTGTTCCAATTGTATAGTCTTCCTTGGGGAGAGTTTTTTAGTTTTATAAGTAGCATCTACCCTTTTTCAATTTTCAGAGAATAAAAATCCACCCTGTATATTGTATATTCACGGCTTTCAATACCTACTTACCAAGGATGAAAATATACCTACGTACTTACGTAATGAAGTTCAGATATTGCGATCCAATTTTCAAAGTCTGGAAAGATGCCGGCCCCAACCATACCGATTATTGCTTTCAAGGATCGTTTAACCTAGCGGTTTCCAAACTCACTTTGTGGCGTACTTGCAGGTTTGGTAACCTTTAAAGGCACCCTGGTCCTATTCCGACCTGCTGACCGAGATGTTTTTTAAAGGACTAAATCTGGCGCCCCGTTATCCATTCCATTGTTTGAGACTAAAATAAAATCGCATTGACGATGAACCAGGTGTGATGGCGCTAAGATGCCATAGACAGGCAGAACGAAGGGTTTTTGGGCTTAGGGAACGGACAATATTATTGGATACATGCACGAGTGAAGCAAGCCTGAACTTTTTATGTATTTGAGCCAGATTCCCCTACTAGCCGTTAAAACGCCAAATTTTTTACTTTGTTTTCCAAGTCTGGAGAATAATAACAAATCACTTGCAATTATTAAAAAATATAGTAATTTCAGGGGTTTAAAATACTGAGAACAAAATTGAGAATACGCAATTTGGCCGCTGCTGCATTCAGCCTAAATAGCTAAATCAGCTCTGCTTTGGTGATTACATTTTTACAATGGTTTTGCTGAGGCACAGAAATATAGATAACAGTTTAGTTAAATCTCCATACAGAACACACTAATTTCACTTTTCTTTTGCGAATTAAATCAGTAGTAGTTCGCAGCGCCCCTTACCTCTCCCCACGGCGCCCCAGTACGCCGCTGTGTATACTTGGGAACCACTGGTTTAGCCGGCTCTTTTTGGGTAGGTAGGTACAATTTTTAAGATGGCCGCCTTCCCGTCCTCAGCTCTCCACAATATCCGGAACGAGCCGCTTGAAACTCTTCCTTCCACCGAGTCACAGTAGAAACAGTTAAATTTATGTTCGTCGTTTTGGCCAGATGTTCCTTGCTTTATTTTTTTTTACGCTTATTTTATTTTTACAGAAAATTTAATAACAGCTAGACTTTTCAACCTGAGCACACGTGCTTAGTTTAGCGCGTCTTCAGTCAGTGGTACTGATGAATACAAATGTTTATCACTACGATGAGTTTCACTAGCAGTGTTAGATGTTCGTGCCTAATTAGATAGTTATTGATGAGAGATTTGAGATATCTTTGTTTCTATAACACTTTAAACTTTCACGATTATTCATAATGGCAAATGGAAAGCGGGACTTGACGTGATTTTATATAACATATGAGCAGGTATTGATGTTGTTTTTACCTCAAAGTTTCAACTTCGATAGTCGTGGTCGCGAGTACACTGAAACCGCGGTGTCATCGCCGGCGTCGCATCGCAGGAACACCTCCATCTACCTTCACTTCATTTTGTGAAGGGTTAGGGTCACCACACATTTCATTTAATAATTAAGGGTCATGACACACTACACTGACACAATCCACAGGCCTTACGGGTGTTTGTTCGCAGTTTACTTGTCTACACTTATCAATCACCGGATTCCATGACGAGGAAAGCTTCTATCCTTGATGACGATTGAAACCTCTGTGTTTCTTAATTTCAATGGTTTCACGTACGATTCTTGGGTAGTACCGGCGATCCGTCGACAGAATTATATGTTATAGAAAACCACGTCAAGTCCCGCTTTCCATTTGTCATCTTTGTTTCTCTAAGTAAACTTCCAAAGTACATGATAAAAATAACAAACAATGTAAAGAATACAGTACAACGTAAACAGCTAAACATATCATTATATTTAATCAAAAGTGCTAACATGACAACAGTTCAGGGTAGGTACCTAAGATGAAAAAAAATAGCACCATGTTATTATCGTAAGTCGTAATAAAAAAAGCAGGAACATGTTAATAATGTTGCATGACGAAAAATGTTTTGCATGATAGCGTTTCAGCACCAAACAACAAAAAAGGGGTATGTAAGAATGTATTTTAAGATAATACAGGGACTTATTGTTATTTATTTTATTTGATTTTTATTCACAATTGGTAAACCCTATTTTTCTCAAAAAGGGCTCAAAAGATTTTAGTAAAATTTGCAACGCGCTATAATAACTTTATACAGCCCACTACACAAGGTAGTTCGTTACTCCGAAAAATATATGTAAAGGTGTTACAGATGTACATTAGGTTAATTTTAATAAAAATCGCGCATCAATATTGTACTTTGGCCACGACATAGATAAGAGTGCATTGATACATAGTAGTAATAGAATAATTTAATAAACTTTTCGAACCTTACAAGAGAATTTCATTTTTCGTTGATATCATTCATTTCTGCATCCTTGACATTCACATTTGCATATACTGTAAGACTACCTTTCACACAAATCCATGTTCTCCAGTATTTTTGATTTTGATGAAACTTTTAACGATGTTTTATATTTATGTAGCGTACTACCACAACCCGGACACTTCATACAACGGGCGAGAAATGACGTTTCTAAAAACAAATGACGACACGAACATAATCAATCACGTTGAAATGTTTCATGTTCGAGAAGCAAACTAGCACCAATCTGTATCAATATAGGTGACGAGTGTCGGAAACTAGAGAGCGGCAGGGAGTGTCCATACTGTATTTTAGTACTACTTAGTACTTTACTAGTACACTAGATAATTTGTTTCTCCAGAGAAAATTAAATTAAGGAAACTTCCGTCAGGTTCTATGTATTTTTTTCTCAAAAATAGCTCTTACGGTTTTAATTACATTTTGCACTTTGTGCTGATTTAATATGGCTTAATTTATTTGGTGGTTGGTTACTTCAAGAAAAATACTGATTTAAGTACCTTATATACAACATTAAGTAGTTCTGTATGCCAGAAAAAATCTAATAAAAAAATAACCTTTATAAAAATTTGGTTTCTTTATTTTTTCTCAAAAACAACTTTAGGGATCCTAACATAACTTTGTGCGATGCTAGACCTGTATGGTCGACTGTACTGGGCAGTTCGTTTTTTTTTATTTCATTCAGATGGGGCTCCTAAGCGCGAGTATTGTTACACTTGTCTAGTTAATATTACTTTCTGTTCTTTTTTTGGATTTTTACCACAATCACATCAAGTTTAACGGTTGTATATAGGGTGACCTTAAATTAGTTCTTGATAGCAAAGGACATGAATGTACTCGTGATTACAAACAACTTTTCCAAAGAAACTATATTTCGAATCAGAAAAAAATTTTAGGTCCTCGGTACATAACAAGTTATCAAATCGACAAAAATGTATGAAGGACCAAATTTTTTTTTTCATATTTGACATATAGTTTCTTAGGGAAAGTTGTTTGTAATCACGAGTACATTCATATCATTTGCTATCAAGAACTAATTAAAAGTCATCCTATATATTACTGTTTTTATGATAGAGCAAGAACTAAAAACCCCTTTAACTTTTTACTTTTTTAAATTTGTATTTTTTGTCAATCTAGTGTAATAACATATATTTTGTGAAATTTCAGCTAGTTACCAATTAAGGTTGAAAAGATACAGCATTTTAAAGGTCGGACAAATAGAGAACGTAGGTAACTAAAAACTGATTACATAAATAACTCAAAGGTTGTGTCATATGTACGTTTATCCGACGCTCTTACGGTGAAGGAAAAAATGGCGAGGAAACCTGCACACATCTGCGAAGAAACTCGAAGGTTGTGTGTTAAGTTGACCAACCGGCACAGGGCCTGCATGGTCGGCTAAGGCCCGATCGCCCTAGGTAAGGGTAGGCTCCAGCCCCTCGGTGGGGACGTATATATGAGCTGATATGATGGCATAACTAACTATATTATAAAGAAAAAAACTTGTAGATTGGTTGTGATTTGCGACTTACAAGTATTGTTGTGCATGGCTGATGTTAAGGTCTAAACGAGGCTGTTCTATTTGTTTCATCATCATCATCATATCAGCCGAAGGACGTGCACTGCTGGACATAGGCCTCCCCAAGGATCTCCACGACGACCGGTTCTGCGCTGCCCGCATCCAGCGGCTTCCCGCGACCTTCACCAGGTCATCGGTCCACCGAGTGGGAGATCTACCTACACTACGCTTCCGGTGCGTGGTCGCCATTTGAGAACTTTACTGCCCCATCGGCCATCTGTTCTACGAGCAATGTGCCCCACCCACTGCTACTTAGGTTACGTTATACTCCGAAACTGTTCACCGCCGCCCTGGAAGATGTTTTTAAGCTTTTGGACTAAGGTGGACTCAGCATCAATATCAACGGCAAGTACATCACCCACCTTCGATTTGCTGACGATATCGTGGTCATGGCTAAGACTATGGACGACTTAGGCACAATGATCGATAACCTCAGTAGAGCCTCTCAACAAGTGGGTCTTAGAATGAACATGGACAAGACGAAAATTATGTCAAACGTCCATGTCATACCTACTCCTCTGAAGATTGGAGGCTCTACACTCGAAGTTGTTACCAAATATGTATACCTGGGACAAACAGATCAGTTAGGTAGGTCCAACTTCTAAAAATAGATCAATCGTCGAATCCAACTCGGCTGGGCAGCGTTCGGGAAGCTTCGCAATATCTTTACGTCCAAGATACCGCAGTGTCTTAAGACCAAGGTCTTCGACCAGTGTGTGTTGCCAGTGATAACATACGGAACTGAGACATGATCGCTTACCATAGGCCTCATAAGAAGGCTCAAGGTCACCCAAAGGGCAATGGAGCGTGCTATGCTCGGAGTTTCTCTATTTGTTTAATTAAAACAATTTCTGAATGTATGTTTTAATCTAGTATTTTTCTGACCAATTTTATTCAATACACATGTTTGTTGTTTCTATTAGGAAATGAAAGTTGGCTCCAAAGACAAAGTTCAAAAACAATACGTTACTAGTTAGAGTAGGTAATGAGTTGAGTTATTATAACGTAACATGTTTACAATATGTACCCGATATAGTTATCGATCGGTGCTGCTAGCAGAGTATCCTCTCTGTACTGCGTGCCACTTGATGGTTCTAGAACACGCATGTCAGCCCTTGATGGCTCTTTGATTCATTAGCATTTTTTAACTTTCCTCTACATCACTAATTGGTTTATTCGTATGTTAACTGAAGCTAGACTATCAGGATCTATATGTATAGATACATTTATCTACAATCTAGTTTCTGAAGAGCGTCAGCGACAAATAACATTTTTTTACGGCAACTTGTTCCTGACGTTTTGATGAACACAGCGCACACATACTTGTTACTGTGGTATAGTGTCGTTATATCCTAAGCAATACATAACTAGTGGCTTTGTGAGCTGTAGACCTCGCGAGTTCTTCGAAATGGCTGAAATATTATATTAAAACTGAATCGACAAACCTGTATCATATACCTGCTCAAAAAAATTCACGAAAAACGGTTGAGAAATGCAACCTGTAGACTGTAGACCTGACAACAGCCAGGCATCCGGACATACATACGAAAGCGTTTCTGCCCAAGTTGAAACGAAAAAGCTTCGCGCTCGCTCGGTCAGTTAAGAGCCTGTATTCCTAAGAATGGTCTTACAAATGGACTTGAAAATCACTATTAAATAGATAAAATAAAATTTCCAAAAGTGCACTTCTTTCTCTGTATACAAGGTGATCTTTTTATGGGTCAGTAACTGTGAGAGATAGAGAAAAACGCTCTTAGGAACCGTGATCTCAATGATTTTAAATGGCGTTTTAAAAATTAAAAAATCGAAATAGGTTCGGATATGGATTTTTTTGAGGAAACCTGCACATACCTGAGAAGGAACTCAAAAGTTGTGTGTGAAGTCGACCAACCCGCACTGGGCCCGCGTGGTCGACTAAGGCCCGATCGCCGTAATTCAGGGTAGGCTCGAGCCCCTCGGTGGGGACGGAGCTGATATGAATAAATGGATTTTTTGAAAAAAAAAACATTTGTTTATTATTTTGATTCTATATCATCTACAAACCAAAAATTGTAAATAGACCATAGATCTAAAACTGCTAGAAGTTGTTGAAATTATTGAAGATACATTTTATTATCCAATTGATAGGATTGATCATCATCATCATATCAGCCGAAGGACGTCCACTGCTGGACATAGGCAAGGATAATTGAAATGAAACAAAACCAAAAATCTGCCCCTTGTCTTGTCCCACGAAACTAAATTTATTTAGTCCTCCACTTTCGCCTAAGCACAATCAACTTTGGCGAAGCACTCCCCGAGTTGCATTTCTCAAATGAAATGTATGGTATTGTGTTTAGCAATTGACGGACTGAATATTTTAAAACATCAACAGTGTCGTAGCGATTTTTGTACACTTCATTTTTTAAGTGACCTTATAGAAAAAAAATCAAAGGCGTTAGATCAGGTGACCGCGCTCGCCACTGGACTTCGCCATAAGAACCTATCCATCTATCCACCAAACCTTTCGTTGAGGTAACTTTGCAAGGCGACTATTGTGCGCAGGGGCTCCATCTTGTTGGAACCTCATTTTCCGTATTGCTGCCAAAGGCAAATCATCTAAATTATCATCAAGATTTCTGAGAATATCCAGGTATGTTGCACCTCGAAGGGCGCCACCGTAAAACTGAATGGACTTCACTTTATTTTCCAAAATCCCGCACCAACAATTAAATGAAAATCTGATTTGGTTGTCGCTTTCAGTGGTTCGCAAAGGATTTTCTGTGGATCAGTAATGGTTTTTGCGCCAGTTATACATCTCTGAAATGATACGTGGCATTATAAGTTTACGTCATATAAAAGCTTAATAAAGAAATGAATAAATTGAAGAAGTAATCTCAGTTTAATATTATTAGAATTCGGTTCAAAAAATGTGTCCTGTGTTACACGGTTGATAACCCAATTACAGGATGCTGAACAATACATCCTTGTCGATACGGTTTGTATTTATACTTTTAAAGTATCCTCATTACAGTACGCTGTGCAATAGCGATTTTCGTAGCGATATCTCTCGACGAAATATCCGGAAAACTCTCGACAAAACAAAAATATTTTTTTTGACATCTTGACTGATGATGTAGGAATGTTTTTTTGTGAGGCTTCGTGAAGCGTACGTACCTCAGTAAATTATTCAACATGGTGGTCAAATTATGGCAACTTGGCGTTTCTCTCAGAGGGAATTGATTACAATATCAGTCAATTGCCAATGTTTGGTTCCTGTTACTTAAATGATACCCTCTCAATAAATCCATTTTTCCCGGGATTTGACAACGATTGAGGTATTTTACCTATCTAGTTCACCATTGAATTCATAACACTACTAATTAATTGACTAAATTGTGCATTTTAATGAATGACACAAAATATACAAAACTTGTTTTTTTTGTAAGTCTGAATGTTTTTTCTTTTTTTTTTGCTTTTTCATTTGAAAATCAGCCAGTAAGTTTAGTTTCCACATAACTATTAAAGAAAACTAAAACGTTAATTTCAACAATTTCTAGCAACTTTAGACCTATGGTCTTCTTACAATTTTTGTTTTGTATAGTGATACACAATCGTTTTTTTTTTTTTGAAAAAATGCCATATTTCGGAACCTATCAAGATTTTTTTTAAAGGCCATTTTTATTTTCCCTAAAATTGAAATCACGGTTCCTATAAGAGCGTTTTCATTTTAGGATTTCCCCATACTGACCATTAAAAAAAACTCAGCCTGTATATAAAAAGAAAAGGTGACTGACTGGTATATCAACGCACAGCCGAAACCACTGAACGATTTCGCTGAAATTTGGAATACAGATAGCAATTAGGATAAATTTGGAAAATTCCCACAAGAACGGCAAAAAACAGGATCTTCGCGGGTGAAAATAGATAAAGTTGTTATCAATATAAATACTAGCAACGTTTAGCCAATATCGGATAGTTCAGTTGACCCGCGGCGGTGGGCAATAAAAAACTCTCCCGAGTAGAATTCGGGAGACGACAATATTGATTTTCCCGTCTCTGATGTATTTCATTCTCCATCTGTTGCTCCACATAAATTTTACGACAGTATTACTGGGTCGTTATTTTTGTATGAACAGTTTTATCGCTCCACTGCCTTTCACGACACGAGTTTTTTCGACGAAACCTGTTTATTGAGATCACTAATTCAGTTTTTTACTCTCTCTGTTGTCAAGGAAACCTTTAATTTTATCTTTCCCGGGAATTGCGAATACTGACGCGGGGTGGGCTTACAAATACTACCTCACACTCTTTCTTGAAGTGGGTGGTCGTATTTTTTTGTGTAAGATATTCGAGCACTCTTCAACCGACTTCAAAAGGGTTCTTAAGTCAACCCGTATATTTTTTACAGACTAATTCGGTTTTTTTATATTTAAAGAATTGAGTGCGTTTGGCTGCACCTCACCTGATGGTAAGTGCCAATGCTACATGTAAGTGCGATGTTACATGTAAGTACGATGTAACACGGAAGCTCAAATAGTGCCTATTCACTCTCGTCTTGAAGATTCCCAAATTATACGAATCGGGGAACACAGACGCCGGCAGGGAATTCCACTCCTTGGCCGTTCGCATGATGAACGAAGAAGCAAAACGCTTTGTGCGTATAGGTGGAACATTAACGACGACAGGGTGGAACCGGCCTCCGCGCCTGATCGTCCGATGATGAAATGGAGAGTTTAGCAAAACTGTAGTTGTTACGATTTAAGTCGATTGTTTTTTAACGCGTTTAGCTTTGTCAAATAAAATACGTAGGCTATGATACCTAACTAGGGTATCTTTTATTAAAACCCATGAATACTGAGTTATTTATTTTATTTTTAAGAATCTGTGCGACCAAGCGTTGCTCGGTGTTGCTAGTAATGTTGCGCCATCTGTTGTGAAGTAGCCAAACTAAAACGAAATTAAAATATTTTGTTGTGTAAAAACTGTTCGTCTCAGTGATAAAACCTATCTAGACAGACTTAAGAAAGTGAAACATTAACTAAGACAAAATTTCATACAAATCATTAGAGCAGTTTTCGAGAAACCAATTTTATATTGGTATATATGTCGCCAGCAGATCCCAAAATTTCGGAAGATCGCGATCTGCCCAGATATTCCCAGGCATATTTCGTAAAAAGCCCATGCATTTCATCGCGGTGCTCGGAAAAATACTAAAAACAGATATGCTATACGAACCTAACCTTTAGTATTTTTCGGAGCCCCGCGTTTAAATGCCTGGTCTTTTCACAATCTGCCTTGGAATTCCAGGCAGATCGTGATGTGCCGGATTTTTACGATCTGTCGCCGATGTATACAAATAAGAACTATAAAATTAATAGAAGAGTCATTGTTTGCCAGATGGTGGCGACGGAGGAGAGCCAAGGTGCGGTGCCGGGGCAGGTGGAGGCGCCCGGCACTTTCGGCAAGCTGCGGCAGACCCTCTCCTCATCCCTGCTCACGGCACAGGACAAAGGTAAGCTTCCCTAGGGACAGCGCCATCAAACGAGTATAGCACAAAAGCAGTTGCGTAAAATTCTCTATACCTCATGCTCAGGGCACAAGGCACAGTAAGATTACACACGAGAGCAGAGCCGTTGACCAAAAGCGGTAAAGAAGCGTTGAAGTCTACTTTGAGACTTTCCCATATGGACATTTTGCTACCTACCAAAGTTCTTATACTTAAACTGATGTGATGGATACTTTTGAATCTGGTGCGATTCGAGGCGGGATTTTTGATTTTTGATAATTTTATAAAGTGTCAATGTTTTTGAAATATAGTAAACTTAAAAATTAATAAAATTTCTTTACATTGACAAAAAAACTTAAACTGGCAATAAAATAATTTGAAAATTAAGGATGGCTTTAGCTCATGAAACTGATCAACTTTCCTCAAAACCTGTCTCAAATTGAAAAATACTTTGTTGAACCTTTCATAGAATGTTCGTATCAGCTTAGTCAAACAAAAAAAGTCCAAAAAACAGTTTAAAAAGCATCGGTGACTCAATGGTAACGACTGATCTCCTCCTAACCAGAGTTCTCGGGTTCGAATCCAGACTGCCAATGCACCAATGAGTTTTTCTAAACTTACGTGCATTTACTTACCGATTGCTTTAATGGCAAAGGAAAACATCGTAAGGAAACTTACCTATCTGATTCAGAGATGTGCATGAAGGTCGCGTTGCACACGTCTATAGGTGTAAATCTAAATGCCATACATGTGACCGCGAGTGATGCTAAATGCAACACCAGGCAACCGCCGTCTGTCCCTTGGATAGCACGGACGATAAGAGTAAGAAGATATAAAAAATCAAATTGAGTAGAAGTTCTTTGGCGAATGTTGGTTAGTTTCATGATCTGATGCCACTCTTGATTTATTTTCATGTATATCTGAAAAACCCCATAATTATATATTAGTAGACTTTATTTGATAGTTCTTAAAAGGATAGTCCGGTCTACTAAAAATGGTAGAAGGTCAATAATCTGTAATTGAAGGTGAAGGTCTGTCACTGACAACTTGAGTGGCCTTACTTTCAACGCTGATGATGATTTTGAGAAGATTCTCCACCTCTCTCCTCATATAGGACAGATAGTCATCATTATGTATTAGTTAAGTTAGGATTGAGAATCTAGAATTTTGAGAATCAGTAGTAGATCTCCTCCTCTCTAAATGATAAATTATTTAAATTCCACTCAAAAATTCACGTACAGTGAAATCACACCCGCATTGTTGTTTAATCTAATTTTATATTATACTGGGTTGACAGAATGATCTGTCCCTGTGGGGAAAGTTCCCTAACTGTAACTGGAACTGGACTGCACACAAAGTTTTTTGATGTGTAACATCTTTGCTCTCGCTTTTCTACAATTTGTGGGAGTGATTTCGTGAAATGGGACGGAAATGTGTAACATGGGACGGAAATGTGTAACAGGAAGTCGCGAAAGCGCGTGCTATTCGATCTGACTAAGTGCGGGTCGGACTCGCGCACAGCAATTTGTGGGAGTGATTTCGTGAAATGGGACGGAAACGTGTAACAGGAAATGCGAACGTTTTTTAATTCTCGAAAACTAAGGTTGTCATAGCCATGCCGCCTAGTGTGATGGCAAAGGCAAAGATGACATACTACTATTCGAAGGGTCGGCCCGTGAATGTACGACCCGATAATTAATTAATTTCATAAGTATTTTGTCACATGTTACACATCATATGCGAGTACTGTAGGTCTCGTTTTTTTTTTTATTTGTTTGACTTGACTGGGAATGTAACCGATAAAATGTGAAAGAGTGTAAAATTTTAACCATTTTGATTGGTTTCATAGTAATTTTTGAAAAACCTAAAAAGCTTTTATTTGAAACTATCTTTTACTCATGGTTTCGCCCACGTGAACATCGTTGTTATGACTGTCTTTGAGGGTGAGTGGTAAGCGAGTCGCAAGCGGCTCGCGAGTGTGGACATGAGTTTTCCCCAGATCCTTCGAGAACTATGTCAGGATATCCTAATTAGTAAATTATGTCATTTCACACCCCCTTAACCATATATGTGCAGAAAACCGCAACAATCCCTTGTTCCGTTACGATGAACCTTAAAAAAGAGTATTTTTATTCAGTTCCCTCAGGAGCTGCATCGGACTATGCTCTTTTTTCATGGGACTAAAAGTAGCCTATGTCCTTCCCAGTGACACAGGCTACCTGCATTGATGAACAAGATTGGTCAAGGTTTTGAAGCGCGAAAAGGTAACAAACAAAAAAACACATTTTCACATTCATATTAAGAATGAGTTTTTATGTTTAAAAAAACCAAATTCTCAAATGAATATAAAAAATACACGGTTTCAAAAAGGTAAGCACAGTATTTTATTTTCTATGATTCTATTGAAAAATAAAAGACGATTCTGGGACCTTGATTCCACCTCCAAAGTTTATCATCAGATTAAATACAAAATAACAAAAGGATCTATTGTCACCGGGAATACGGCTTCATTCCAAATTTCAGCTTAATCGAACTCCTGTAAGTCGCTCTAAAATCGATCACAAGATTTGAACTTAACATAAATACATACAAATATACAGTCATTTTCGGGAGAAAAATTAGGAAATTTTTAAAAAAAGTTTAGCAAACTGTACTGTGTCATATATTAAATGAAAGGGCTCATTATGAGGATCTCAAATATATTTTTATTATTATTGTAAAATAAATAGTTTTGCGTTGTCGGAAAGCGTACTGTGGGCAGGCCTCCCACTCGGTGGACCGATGACCTGGTGAAGGTCGCGGGAAGCCGCTGGACGCGGGCAGCGCAGAACCGGTCCTCGTGGAGATCCTTGGGGGAGGCCTATGTCCAACAGTGGACATCCTTCGGCTGATATGATGATGATGATGAAACAGTTTTGATTTTATTCATGAAAGAAGACGAAAATTTACCATTCCCCCCCCCCCCCTGATTTCCAAAGCTACTGAGCTTAAAATTTTGAAAAAAAAAAACAAAATATAGTTCATTGCTTGTAGATTACAGGAAACCCTATAAAAATTCTATTAGTTGAAAATAAAGTGGTAAACTCAATATAATACGTTCACTTACGGAAAATAGTTTACTAAAACACCACTAGATAGCGCTAAGTAGTATTTTCTGTTGCTCGCGTTTGTGTCTTTTGTTTGTAATGTGAATAGGTATCATTGTCATAGTTGTGTGGAGAGGTGTGGTGGTACGGAACCCTCATACCGCGAGTCCAACTCGCACTTGGCCGGTTTTTTCACATTAGAACTCCCGGCTAAGGCAAGTAAATTTTCAAAAAACAAAAACATGCGTTTTACTTTTTTGATAAAATAGTGTTTAGTTTGAGTAAAACTTGCTAGATCTTAAATATTGAGGGTAAGTTTCCTTCCGTTACGGCTCTTTCTTTTCACCCTATGTTATTTATGAATAAACAGAAACCAAAAAATCTAATATATAAAAATGAATCGCAAAATGTGTTGGTAAGCGCATAACTCGAGAACGGCTGGACCGATTTAGCTAATTATTTTTTTGTCGAGTTCGTTATTGTCAGGAGAAGGTTCTTATGTAGAGTAGGGTAGGGTAGGATAGTGTAGTGTAGTGTAGGGTAGGGTAGTGTAGGGTAGGGTAGGGTAGTGTAGGGTAGGGTAGTTTAGTGTAGAGTAGGGTAGGGTAGGGTAGTGTAGTGTAGGGTAGTGAAGGGTAGTGTAGTGTAGTGTATGTAGGGTAGGGTAGGGTAGTGTAGGGTAGGGTAGGGTAGTGTAGTGTAGGGTAGTGTAGAGTAGTGTAGGGTAGGGTAGTGTAGTGTAGGGTAGAGTAGTGTAGGGTAGGGTAGTGTAGGGTAGGGTAGGGTAGTGTAGTGTAGGGTAGGGTAGTGTAGTGTAGGGTAGGGTAGTGTAGGGTAGGGTAGGGTAGTGTAATGTAAGGCGGTACGTAGTTCGCCGGGACAGCTAGTAAATATATAAAAACTTGAAACCAACTTTAAAGGAATTGCCGGGCTCAGCTTCTTTAAAGTAATTTGTTTTTTTTAATTTTCTTATATTTTTTTATTAATTTTAATAATTTGTATTTAATTACTTCATTTTTGGACGTATATTAGCATACATCAAGTTAGTAATAATAAAATATCAACGGCTTTAACCCTTGAAACCCATGTCTCCATGTATCAAAAAGTTTCATTTCAATCCATCTAGCAGTTTTTAAGAAAATCGCGGACAAGCGTAAACACACAATACACACTTTTTGACTGAAACGAAAACATAGCTCCTTTTTTGTAGTCATTAAAAATATACGATCAAAGTAGTCTTATAATCATATAACAAAAAAGTGACTTAATAATAACGTGTTAAAATAAAAGTCACTCAATATGTGTATAATGACTGGTTTCAGAATCCGCCTCGTAAAGTTTTTGCAATGTTTCATTTATCATGCGATAGCGTGGCACATACGCAAAGCTGGAAAAAGGTCTTCCTTTTTCAGCTGAAAAAGTCCTTTGGCCCCTTTCTCTGCGTAATCGATATTTGATTTATAAATAACAGAGCTCGGCAAAAAGGGTGGGATGTATAATGCCGTGGAGTTGTTTCGCAAGATTCTTCTTCGAAAAATAAATCTTTACGTAAAGTAATTTATTTAGAGAGATAGTTCAACTTCCTCCGTTTTTTTATTCACAATTGGTAAACCCTTGACAACGATGTTGCCGAAGATGGAAGCGGACTTACCAAGATTCGCCAACGCAATGGGGAACTGGCTATCTTATCTTCATGCCGGAACACACCAATGATATCAACATTGATATTTGGCGGCAAGACTTAGATAAGATGGTGGTAGCTAGCCAGGCGGGCTTAGAAAATGCCCTACCACCAACCAAACCGAGTCTTACAAATGACCCCGCCGGGAATCGAACCCGCGACCTCCTGTGTAAAGCCAGTGAACTTTGCCTCTGGGCTACGGAGGCAATTAAAAACGTTACGTTTATTGGTAAATTTCACGTTGTTTTCTCTATACCAATTGTTATAGTTGTCACTTTGTAACTAAATAATGATCGTAAATCATGTGTGTATGTGTGACGTAAGCGGAAAATTGAATTATTGTGGCTCTAACCGAGCGTGTCGCAGGCGTGCGACGAACTTTCCGCAAACAAGAAGACCTTCCCACTCCTCGTCAGGTACTTAGTTCCATATTTCACAATTTCACGGGCGAACTTTGTCGCTCATCTATTTCGCGCGGAGTGCGGGTGGAAGTTACCTTAGGCTCTGTGCACACTCGGTAATTTAGCGTCGACGGTTGAGCTGCTAATGAAAACTTGGTTATTATATATGTGTCGTAGCGATATTATCATGAAATTGATGATTTTATAAAATGGTTAAATCGTTTCACTTTCTCGTCTCCGGCATTCACCAGAAGTTGCCAGGAAGGAATCGCTTAAAGCTATGATTCCACCTTTGCAAATCATTGTATATTTTACTAGTTTATATGTTTTTCATTTCTGTATATTTGGTGTGCAATCTAAATATATATATATAACTCAAAGGTGACTAACTGACATAGTGATTTATCAACACACAGCCCAAACCACTGGACGGATCGGGCTGAAATTTGGCATACAGGTAGATGTTATGACGTAGGCATCCGCTAAGAAAGGATTTCGGGAAATTCCTACGGGAACACCAAAAAACGGGAACTGCGCGGGCGAAGCCGCGAGCACCCACTAGTAATGTATATTTATCCTATATTTCATGAAAACGTCTGAAACTGACCATATCGTTTAAATGTCAACGTTTGATGATATATCAACCTACATTTGGCCAGATCATGAATTCGATCGTCGAAATATCATACTTAACAAACCTAACCTAAATGCATTTCGCCTACCGGCGGGGAGGGGACGACGACAAATCAAACCTAACGAACCGATTATCGCTCGCTTTGCTCGCGCATCGCGCGCTCTATGATATCGGCACGATGTACCCTGTGTTTTTTATTTGTACCAAAAAGTAGTCATCAAAAATGTTGTGCAACTTGTGCAAAAACCGCAACAGGATTTATTATGCTTTAGTACTACGGCGTAAACCGTTATACCTAAGATGATCTGTCCGTACATCACAGACAGTCACTTGCATACATGTACATGTTACTTAAAAATAGTTTTAATAGAGATCTCAATTTTGAATTACTATTATTAAATATATTTTTAATTTTACCTCCCTCGTATATAAAATGGGAGTCATTTTTTTTGAGTGCTACTCTTAAGATATCGCTAAATAAATATTTCAATATAAATAATAATTCTTAGATATATGTTTTTGTCAGGTTTATCTTGTCTCTGTGATCAATTTAGTAATTAAAAAAGACAGGAAGCGACCACCGAATGGTGAGAGGCACACTCAAACTAAAAAACCGGCCAAGTGTGAGTCGGACTCGCGCCCCGATGGTTTTGTACCACCACACTTCTTCAAACAAGTAAAACAATAATACCTATTAACTTCAAACAAAACAAATCAAGGCGAGAGACTTTATTTTAATCAGTTCGGACTCCTTAGTCCAAGAACGATTCACACTTGGCTGGTTTTTATTATTTTTTACTTTACTCTAAGATTCTTACTATAATTAAACCAAGTTTCATGCTTGTAAATATTACCAATTTTACGATAGAGCAATTACAAAAATAACCATTAAAAAACATTTCTTGTAATTTTTACTTTTTGTTTTTTTTTATTGTTTGTTAAATTGCAATAGGTTCCCGTTATTTGGTACGGAACCCAAAAAACCAAGCTAGAAAGATGATTGACTAATGAATTCTATGCTTCGACCAGCGCCTTTCCTACTCCAAAACTACTCACCAAGAACACTCAGCTCGAGTTGCAAAATCACTTCAAATGCCTAGGAGACTGCGAATTTTTAGATGATTTTATTGACAAACTCACCGTTCAAACGAAACAAAAAAGATCTCGGACTTTACCAACATACTCATGGAGGAAAGACGTAGTTTGGGTTTGCAGCCAGCTGGAGACGCAACTCAGTATCGGCACACCCTAGACACTTCATACAACGGGCCAGAAATGACTTTTCAAAAATGGAATGACGGAACAAACAAAATGGCGGCGAAATCCTGTACGTTCGACAACCAAACTGTATAACCAATCTGTATCAATCTGGGTGACGAGGGGGTGAGGTCGCAATCTAGAGAGCGACATACAGGGACATCGTGAAGTCCCGGACTTGCAACTTGTGCAAGTTTAATATGAATAGTATTAAAGAGACTGACCACATTAAAGGCTCAATAGTATTCGCAAGGTATGTGTCTGTTGTACAGAGCCAACTGACCAAGGTGAAGACTGGGGATGGCAGGATCATATCGTCTAAGCCTGAATTGTTGGAAAAAGTTGACAAGTTCTACGAACAATAGGGTATTTGATAGTTTTAAAAAGAAATTATTAAATACTAAATAAAATTTCTACTACAAAAGCCCAAAAACTTACTAATTTGATATTTTAATCCATTTTCAATTTTATATTTATTAAAATTACTAAATTATTTATTAAAATTACTGACATTATATACCTGCAACACGAACAATTTCAGAACAAAATGTTGTTTTTGATATATTTAATAAAAGTTAATTTAAATTACTAGTAATCAAATACCTCACTTAACATCGTGCCCTGCGTGCCCCTACATCTGCACGCAGGAAGACCTCATGATAGCGGCTGATAATGCTGTTAACGTGGCCAAATTCTGGGCTGCTACAGTGTAGTGTCTGCAATCGACACGCTAAGAAGAAGATCAAATACCTGCTCTGATCATACACGACCACACGTGCGTCAGAACTCTCGAGATATTCCACGGAGGATCTTCAAATGCTGTATACAGCATCGTATCAGGTGACGAATCCTGGATATACGCATACAAACCCAAAACAAAAAAACCAGTCACGATTCACCATTTGAAAATGAGTTAAAGCCATTCCTGTGAGTAATTTGACTAAAGACCAAAGAGCCAGATTGATCCGACACTATACCGATGATATCCTATCCTTTCATAATATGTTTATTCCTTTGTGTAAGTAGTATAATATTTTTGTTTCGTTTATATTATTATTATTTATTTTGTTTACGTAAGCAATACAATGTAATATGGGGTCGGTGGCGTAACGGTTACGACCGCTACCTCCCGTCTGGGAGGCCGTGGTTCGAATCCTGCAACGTACCAATGTGTTTTCGAATACGTTTATCCGACGCTATTACGGTGAAGGAATATATCGTGAGGAAACCTGCACACGCCCGCGAAAAAACTCGACTTCACACGTCAACCAACCCTCACTGGGCCAGCGTGGTCGACTAAGGCCCGATCGCCCTAATTCAGGGTAGGCTCGAACCCCTCGGTGGGGATGTATATGAGCTGATGTGATGATGTGTTTTTGGCAAGAACAATGCTGTATTTGCCAGAACGGTGAAGGCTACGCGAGAAAAATATGCACAGCGTGTCTCTATAATTTATTAGACATCATCTCATCTGAGAGTAAGTCGATGATGGAATATGCCGAACAATTAGATAAGAAAAGATTAAGATAAGAAAGAAGCAATACAATAAATCATTTATTCGTTCATAACCTAGAGGCCTTTATGAAATTAAATAAAACAGCTTAAGAATAACAAGGCACCGGGTGATGATGGAGGTATAGCTGAACTTCCAAAAAGGCACCGGGTGATGATGGAGTTACAATTGAACTTCCAAAAAGGCACCGGGCGATGGTGGAGTTACAGCTGAACTTCCAAAAAGGCACCGGGTGATGATAGAGTTACAGCTGAACTTCCAAAAAGGCACCGGGTGATGATGGAGTTACAGCTTAACTTCTTAAAATGGCACCGGGTGATGATGGAGTTACAGCTGAACTTCCAAAAAGGCGCCGGGTGATGGTGGAGTTACAGCTGAACTTTCAAAAAGGCACCGGGTGATGATGGAGTTACAGCTGAACTTCCATAAAGGCACCGAGTGATGATGGAGCTACAGCTGAACTTCCGAAAAGGCACCGGGTAACGATGGACTTAAAGCTGAACTTCCAAAAAGGCACCGGGTGATGATGGAGTTACAGCTGAACTTCCATAAAGGCACCGGGTGATGATGGAGTTACAGCTGAACTTCCGAAAAGGCACCGGGTAATGATGGACTTAAAGCTGAACTTCCAAAAAGGCACCGGGTGATGATGGAGTTACAGCTGAACTTCCAAAAAGGTACCGGGTAATGATGGAGTCACAGCTGAACTTCCAAAAAGGCACCGAGTGATGATGGAGTTACAGCTGAACTTCCATAAAGGCACCGGGTGATGATGGAGTTACAGCTGAACTTCCAAAAAGGCACCGGGTGATGATGGAGTTATAGTTGAACTTCCATAAAGGCACCGGGTGATGATGGAGTTACAGCTGAACTTCCAAAAAGGCACCGGGTGATGATGGAGTTACAGCTGAACTTCCAAAAAGACACCGGGTGATGATGGAGTTACAGCTGAACTTCCAAAAAAGCACCGGGTGATGATGGAGTTACAGATGAACTTCCAAAAAGCCATCGGGTGATGATTGAATTACAGCTGAACTCCCAAAAGCAGGTGGTACTAAAAGCTGTTTAATTCCGTTCAAATAGTCGATCAAAAATAGAGACCGTTGTAAATTCACAAAAACAGTTCAACATCAATTAAAAAATACACTGTCCTTAAAGTTCACTTTGTTGTTGTTTTTAGCCACCTCCGTACGTAATGGTTAATTCCATCAGCTTTACATCAGGAGGTCGCAGGTTCGATTCCCGGTGAAGTCTTACTTTATAAGACTCGGTTTAGTTGGTGGAAGATAATTTTCTAAGCCTGCATGGCTATCCAACAACATTGATGTGTTCCGGCTAGAATAAAACATAGCCAGTTCTCCAACTTAATAGGGGGAATCTTGGTCAGTCCGCTTCCATCTTCGGCATCATCGTCACTTACCATCAGGTTAGATGGTGCCAAGGGCTTACCAATAGGGATGACGAACGCTAGTCATCTGACTTACTTTTTATCATGTGTCAAAAACTACATTTTGTTCTAAAAATGTTTGAAATACCTATGCGTGACGTCATAGTTTAGTAGCGTCATATATGTACTCATTTTGTGATTTTAGTGAGTTAAAAATCGAAGACTTGATGGAAAACAAAACGCGTAAGGTTTTCCGAAGTTTAAGTAGGAGGGCAATTTAGTGATGAAGAGTTCGTAATTTATGTCTGATGCTGTCGTCATCCCTATTGTGAATAAAAAAAGAACATTCTAAAGTTCATTTTTTTAGGAAACCGGTCACTCTTTCGTGATAACTTTAAAACGATCTGTATTTGCCTTAGTACGTACAAGTAATACTAGATACTGAATAAACCATTAAACCATAGGAACAATACTAATAAAAAGCCACCTGTATATTAAATGCTTTTAGGGCTATAGCGAATTCGTTATCATGAATAGAATAACAAATAACACACACTCCTTCATTCCCAAATATTCTGGAGCATAATACCATAATGACTGTAGATGGACCATCGATCGGCGATACGTTATACGATACGTTTTTATAACTGCAAGGAGGACCACAAAACAATTGACTTCCTATACAAATCGATCAGTTGACAAGTTTCTATGGAAAATCCAATTTTTTTGTAGAATTGACCCTAGGTTTCTTGGGGAAAATTATTCAGTTTCAGTTTCTTATTCACCTCTTCATTGCATAAACACCCTGTATACAAATACCTTAGGCTCACGGCGAGGCATTGATTGGGACAGTTGTCTCTGTTTTTTTCTTTACGTGCAAGTCTCTGTTTTAAAAGAGGTTATTTTGATATATTTTTTTGTGTTATAAAAGTTAACGAATCGTGTTTCTGCAACTGACAAAATGAAGTCATAGAAATGAAAAAACAGGTTACAAAATATCACTTTTATATGTTTTGTAATTGATGAGAAAAATCAAGATCTCTGCGATCAAAGTTTCCAATGCGTCGCCTTAAACTAAGTATCTCTCAACCCTTATGTTTCCCCACACCATATTCTGAACTATAGACATATTTTAAGGACAAATTGACTAACTTTTATACGTTACACTTGAGTTTTATCTGTATTATATGCCTTCAGATAACCTTCTAAAGTAATGGAAGGAGCGTTTTAGTGCCTTCTTCTTGAATCAACCTTTTCCGTTCTTACATAGTTAAAGACTTTCACGAGAAAAGTTAAGAAATAGCTTCTTATAAGTAGCAACGTGTTGAACTCAAGCGAAAACTCTTCTGCGACTATCCTAAAGCATCTAAACGTTATAAATAAACACATTTATAACAACCACACATTTTCTTGCGTCAGAATATAATTTACATCAGTCTTCATAAATATTGAATGTAGCTTCCGGAGTATAAGTATAAGTTTTAACATAAATTTGTCTTCAACTGTAATCAATAAACAGTTTAGATACAGTCGGGAGTAAAAGAGCATACTACATTTCGAACTACAATCTCAAATTAAGTCATAACTTTTTACCATAATTACTTTCTTATTACCTTAGTGTTTTACTGTGATATTAAACATTACGATGAAAACACCCTTAATTTATTAGTTCTGAAAGAAACAATTATTCGTGCGAATCTAAAATTTTTCGCACAAAGGGTAGTAAGTTCTTTTATATGTGATCTTAGGTGAAATAGACTTGTCTATCTGGCCATACATCTACATAGGTACCTTATTTCTGTATGAATGAGAACTTTAAAATGATGTTTATCAATTTAGGTTATATCAATTTAGACACACGGCAGGGTGTCAGTCAATTTCGCAAAGGAAAAGGGCGACACTGGCCGTGGATTATATAACGCGAACATTTCAGGTCACTTTCGACTTACCCGTACGTTAAATTTGTTTGATACTTTTACATACTTCTGATTTTGTGTGTTTAGTAAGACCCCCTCGATCATCTCAAATCCCAACTTTCGTTCTTATTATTTTTCCGTTTCTGAGATATTGACGTCCGGAAATCACTATTTTTAGCACTAACTTACTTACTGTGTGACTCAGTCGTTAACATTATAGACCACTTTCAGGTGACTTAGAAACTTGAAATTTGGCATCGTGGTAAGTTTTTGGGCGTGTACAAAGGAAATTCCTAAAAAGCGGTCAAGAGAGAGACGGACTAGATAAATTAAGGTTCCATACCACCACCGTTGTCTCATAAAAATGTGTTATAAAAAATAAATAGATATGTGGTACTTGAATAAAGAGAAAAGGTAAATAATGGTGTCGATTCGAACAAAACACTCGACTTAACTAAACATAATAATAATAAAATAAGTTTGGTGGTTTTCATGATGTATTCGGTTTTATGCACGAACTAAACTTGGTTGCCTAGTTTGACAGGACCTGTTTATCGTAAGTGAAAGAGAAAACAAGATATAATTTTCTATAGTGATGTCTCTGTTGCATATGTCATTTATGCTACGAATATAATATATGAAACGGTCAATAAAAACAGCTGATTTGGTTTTCCTTTTTTTTTGGCTTGGCATCAACGATTTTTGAGTGAAGTATTAAGGAGTTTGAATTTGCCTAAAAGTGCGTCGGGGCATTGTGAATCGTCAGAATCTGGAGAAATTGAAGGTTTGATGATAACCGAGTTGGCAATCGATGGCTTCCTAAAACTGCCGAAGCTGAAAGTTGGAAATATTTAAGACCAGACGTCTTTCAACCTGGTTAAAAGACCTGCTCACCATTATTAGAGTCGAACCCTCAGAACAGAATCCTTGGAGTCAGAGTCGCGCAGTGTGCTGATGCATCTTGGTTCAAACTCAAAACTTCCAGCTTTGACTGTTTTATAGAGCTGTCGGCCACCAACCTGGTCATCATGAGACCCTCAGGTCAAAGGTGCAGTGTCCTGGAGTACTTATCAGGGTTTATACCATTATATTAGGTTTTCATCACAAAATTTTCACTTTTGTTGTTTTCCAAGACCAATTAAAATTTAGTGGTCACCAAAATAGATCGCGATTAAAATTGGCTCAATTTTAGTTTGACTCATCTAAATAATGGTTGTACCGAATAACAAAATGGCGTTCTTAACTTAATTTAGTTCGATTTTAATTTAGATCTGCCAGATAAGTTAAGTCGAGTTTTTCCGAATAGCAAACGTAATTTTGACACATCTTAACCTCATTTTTGTTTAGTTTAGTTGATTTGTGCAAATCCGAATCGACACTTGTTACTTTACGAAAATTAATGATATGCCACTAAAAACAGAAACGTAAATCATACCTATGGGAATTAAAATTGAAATGTTATTAATTTCAGACTTATCTAAATATGATAAATGTGCACGATTTTCAGTTGTTAAATAAATTGTTTTGTGCTACTAAATAGTGTAACTTAGTAAGTTATATAATCAAGCCCATACAATCGAAACTTACTTTTTAATAATTTACACCAATATATTGGTTAGTGAAAACTTGCCAAGTTACACCATTAGATGCACAGAATATAATTCATTTTTTAACAACTGATAACCTTTGTTTTTATTTTTATTTGGAGAAGTTTTAAATAAATAATATTTCAATTTGAATTCAAGTATCTATGGTCTAAGAAACCACACATTTTTGTATCAAACTTGGTCCCTCTTTATATTTGCTGGGATTTAAACCACTTGAACAAATGATTTGCTAAGGACTGACTGTCCACTTTGCACAAGTGATACAGAAAATCATTTAACCTTTTTTATACAGTGATGCAAAATCAACTGCATATTCTTAAAAGTTATTGCTGGAATACAATGTAGATAATTAAAATGTCAGCGAGATTCGTTAGCCGACAACTTGCAGGATCCACATTGTACCGAGACTAACTAACCAACTTAATCAGTGTGTAAATTGTAAAGCTTCGTCTGCCGTGCTCCTGGCTTTTGACTCCCAGCTCCTGAGTTATGGAGACAGTAAATTAACTACATCAGGAAACGCCGGAAGATAAATGTAGTCATAAAAGAAAATAGAACAATTGAACCGTCCATGATATAGCAATATGATTTCCTGCATCCTTTTTATGGGCCGATAAAATACGGTTAGGCTATTCTTCGCCTTAATAGGGGCAATGGGCATTCTTAATTTGGTCTTTAAGGGTTGCGTGTACGAAGATAAACACTGCATTAACTTTATGAGCCGTTGTCTTTCAATTTAGGTGGGATGTGGTTATAGAACTGAAGAACTGGTTTTAGAAAATGAAAATATTGAGACGCCACTGCATGCTGCAGACTTAGGTTATTATCTTACCTTCAGGACTTACCTTTCATGGTGCCAAGTAAATTTAGCTGTGGGTAGGTATAGGTTTATTACGAAAAGTGTTCCACCGTGTTCGTTTAAGTAACTTTTAATTAAAATACTTACTTTGAAAATGGAAAAAGACACTTTAAAATGACAATTGCAAGATCGAGAGTTGAGCCTGCCTTGTCGCCCGCTGTGTTTGCTACAATAAATAAATTAGTTAATTAAATCACTTTGCATAGACTTCGGCTTAGTGAAGCTCAAACTCGACGCAACAACATGACAGGCATCTTGAATTAATTCGCCGAAATAAATTAGGTTCGTGATTAATGAATACCTTTGTAAATGTTTCTAATTAATCTGTATTGTTAATGCGAGGCATTGATTGGGAAAGATGTCTCTGTTTTTTTCTTAAAGTTTAAAGAGTAAAGTAAATAACCACAACCACACTTGCACTTTTTGTATATTTTTTTTGTTTCAATTAAAAATAACAATTAATTATAAAAAATCCAACTGGCATATTGAAGATACACTTCAATATTAGGCTAATCGGCTAAGAAAATTTGGAGGTGTAAATCGGTCTGGTTTGCCTGTAGAATGCAAATCTCTGTTTTAAAACAGGCTTCTCCGATATGTTTTTTTTTTGTTATAAAAGTTATCGAATCGTTTTTCTGCAAGGGACAAAATGAAATTATTGAAATGCAGAATCAGTTTACAAAATACCAGTTTCATAAAATCCTTTGCGACCAAAATTTCCAATGCGTCGCCTCCAAATTTAATGTTTCAAAGGAAATAGTTACTTTTATTATAATTAACTAACAAAATATTATCAGAGTTTAGTAACGTGTGATTTATAGTGCCCCATTAACCTGATTTGACTAATTCTCCTAATAAATTCCGTTCGAAATTCGCTCTCGGCCCCACTGTGGGGGGCGCTGGTATTTTTCCATATCTTGGAAATGTTTAGCTATATTCCCCACACGCTTAATACACATACGGGAGCTGACCAAAGACGACTTCTTCTTCTTAATGAATCGATCCTTCGACTTGTTTTTCAACCGACTTCAAAAAGGAAGGAGGTTCTCCATTCGATGTGATCCGATTTCCATGATTCTTTTTTTATTCGATAGGGTATACCGCCAGGTTGGTACTATATATTAACCGCCTCCGTGGCGTAATGGTTATTGCATTCGTTTCACACCAGGAGGTCGCGGGTTCGATTCCCGGTGGGGTTAACTTGTAAGACTCGGTTTGGTTGGTGGTAGGGCATTTTCTAAGCCCGCCTGGCTAGCTACCACCTTCTTATCTAAGTCTTGCCGCTAAAAATCAGTGTTTGCAACATTGCTGTGTTCCGGCTTGAAGATCAGAAAGCCAGTTCTCCATCGCGTTGGGGAATCTTGGTAAGCCCGCTTTCATCTCCAGTATCATCGCCACTTATCATCAGGTGAGATGATGCCAAGGGCTTACCCATTGTGAATTTTAATAAAATCGGTGTAGTACTTTTTTTTAATTAACAAAAACGCTAAACACGTTAAAAAACCGACTTCCATCGCAACAATTCAGTACATTTTTGCATTATTATTTTTGGTTTTTGTTAATTTTTTAATAAAATACTACACCGATTTTGATAAAATTTATATAGAATCATACAAATCTGTTCACCCAGTCAAAGGTTATGAGGTAAAACACATAAAAAAAACATACAGACGAATTGAGAACCTCCTCCTTTTTGGAAGTCGCTTGAAAACCAAAAATAATAATGCAAAATTGTACTAAGTTGTTGCGATGGAAGTCGGTTTTTGACGTGTTAAGCGTTTCCAATTAGTTTAGACCAGTGTACTCTGCCACCAAGATTACACTGTCTGTGTCATTGTACTGTTGCTAGAATATGCAAGGCAGGACAAAAGGTATGCCATAGTCTGAGGAGAGGCACCGCACTCGCATGCACTACCCCCGCTATAACTCCACTTGCACATGTTTTCCTTATGTTGTTATGATCGCTTACTATGGGCCTCATTAGAAGGTTCAAGGTCACCCAAATGGCAATGGAGCGTGCTATGCTCGAAGTTTCTCTGCGTGATCGAATCAGAAACGAGGAGAAACGCAGGAGAAGCAAATTAACCGACATAGCTCACAGAATCGCTAAACTAAAGTGGCAGTAGGCAGGGCACATAGCTCGTAGAACAGATGGCCGTTGGGATAGTAAAGTTCTCGAGTGGCGACCGCGAACACTAGTCGTTGTTAAAATCCTTAATCCTTAGTTAACAAAACAGTTTACAAAACCGTCGCAATGCGAAATATTTCCTAACGTATTCCTAGCTTACTCTGATGCAAACCCGCCAACAAATCAACCCTGAAAGTTTAGCAACTCTGTTTACAATTCTATACATACGGCGCCTAACTCGGCAATAATCATTTAGTTTGCCGACTAACTGGCAGGGTCGAGGTGAAAGTTCTGCCAGTCTACCTGAGACCTTTAACCCTTATTCACCCCCTAAGGGGAGCGCTTCGCTCAGATTAATAAATTCATTTCCACCGGCCAGCTAAAGCTATACGCACAAATGGTACGATTTAAGTACCTACTTATATTAATAAAAGTTCTGTTTAAGTATACAAAATACCTTTGTTTTTACTCAACTTTAAATTAATTTACGAGTACAGTGAGTGCCCAAGACGAATGGTAATGTTTTTCGAATGTATGTATGTCTGTTTTTTTTGGCTTAGTCTGTAGCCTAAACGGCTCTAAAGATTTTTGACTACGAGGTATCTTTAGATTCGCCTTGGTCCCCTGTGTGATATAGGTAGGATACATTTTTTAGTTTGTATTTTCTTATTAAATTTATAAGATTATTCTTTATAATGATTTTTGATCCTATCACACCAGGTTTCGCCTGTCTTATGTAATCCGAAAACTCCACATCGTCATAGGTCAATCTAAATGAAAGACAATAACGTGAAATATTCGTTCGAACTAGGCAAGTGGATGAGCGTTCCGCGAGGAATTCCCGAGCATTTCTCAATATTCATAACTGAATATCGCGAGAGCTTCCCCGGCGCGCGCGGGCGCTGCAGCCACGTATAGCTAGTGGATTCCTTTATAAGGGTTCATGCTCTTTGGTGCCTAGTGGGGGGTGCCTAATAGGGTCTATAAAAATTAGAGTATTTCTTTTTTAAGACACTAATTTGAATGCTTAGTTTTTTTATGATTTTTAGGGTTCCGTACCTCAAAAGGAAAAAAACGGAACCCTTGTATGATCTTTTTGTTGTCTGTCCGTCTATCTGTCAAAGCGTGAAGGTATCAAGTTGAAATTAAAACCATATACTCCGGTCTACAGTCCCTTGAAGCTATGAAAAAATCTAACTTCTATGTTAACGTAAAAAAAGATGCGGCTGTTTATGCCGAAATAAACGTATATTTCGACACTCTCAAGGGCATCCAAATTTAAAGGATATTTTCCGTTGACCTAGAACTATAAAATTTGGCAAGAAATACCGTCTTACACTACAAATATTAGGAAACAATTTGAAAACTATACATTTGTAATTAAATCATAAAAATATAGTCTTTATTTAAAGTACGTAATCAATTTTTCAAGGAACGGCGGTTCAAATTTTGAATTGAGTTAACCGTGTCATCTGTGATATTGTATGAAAGGGTTTCAATGGCACAAGGTAAAACAGATTTTTCATTATTTTTATCATATATGGTTTTCGATTTATTATTTTTAAGGTTCCTTATCCACAGGTGTGGTGGTACGGAACCCTCGGTGAGCGAGTCCGTTTTTGTGAGTGGATGACGTCACAAAGTTACAAACTGAAAAACTATGAAATGAACATAAACATTGTAAGATAAGTCATATTTAGTGTTACTTTAAATTGACAGTGATTTTTTTTTACAATCGGTAAGTCCTTGACATTAAATAATAGGCCCTTAGTATGTCAACCAGTGTCAACCACTTACAAAAAACATCACATTGGTTTGAAATTTTCAAGGACCCCTTACAAGCAACGTAAGCGACTTAATATTATAATTATTGGACGTATAACGAAAGATTGAGGGTTTGACGTCGGCTCGAATTAAACCACAAAATATCTAAGTTCTGAAGCTTTTCCAATTATATTATATAGAATGTACTTTAAAACAATAAACAGGTAATTATGATTTATTGCATTACGTTTTAATTTCAATACTAATATGTAGTACAAAAGCCCTCTAGGTACCAAAAGCCACTTCCCTAGAGGCAGACACAACTGCCAACTTATTTGAATTCCCAAGGGCTTATTCCAATTTAGTATTTCATAACAATGAGTTGAATGTAATTTGAATTCGGGGGTATTTGATATACCAGGAGTACCAGCATTGGACTATTTTATGGTAGTTTGATGTAGTAGCCAATATTTTACCCAACTACGGCACAAAACTAAGGTTATGAGTTTGGCTTGTGAATTTTACTTTGTAGATCCTAATCTTCTCAACAGATATAGACCAAATGAGGTCTCGTTGGATTTGAATGAATCTTCTGCGTAGCATAGGTTCTATGACGTCACGTTAAATTTAATACGACGACTAAGAAATACAATACACACAACGCAAAAAATAAAAATATTTACAAATGTATCAAGTTTGGTATCAAATTAAAGGTTTAAATACATACACTTAACTTGGAAAGTCCTTCGAGAGAGAATTGCGAAGCAACTCTCATTAAAGACGTAATTTAGAGTCGCCAACGAGTTTAAGAGAGTAATTATTGGAGTCCATGAGAACCAATACTTTTGAGACAGATTCCAGTGAATTTGATAAAACCAAGTAGCCAATCAAGTTTGTTATATTTGTAAAAAAAATAAATAGAAACCAGGTCAAAAATATAAAAACTAACTCCAACCTACCATCAGATTCTCCGAGAGAGTTTCTGCCTGCTAATTGAAAAACATTCAATGCTTTAGCTATAGCAATAACGTTCCGGCCACTTCAGTAAAGTATATATATTAATACTAACATACAGTATGCACAATCTCTGCCGCTGTCTAGATTCCGACCTCACCCCCTCGTCACCCAGATTGATACATTTTTTTTTATTGATACAGGTTTATAGTTCGGTTCTCGAACGTATGGGATTTCGCCGTGATTTTGTTTACTCCGTCATTTTTTTTTAGAAATGTCATTTCATGACTGTTGTATGCAGTGTCAGGGGTGTGACTAGAGTGTAGTTGCTACGGCGTAGCATTAAGGGCCGCCAGGAGGGTCGAGTTTCCATACAAACGTAGTTCCGCTTTAATACAAAAACTACATGCCGGATTGAATCCAAACTCTGAAAATATATTGAGAAGACACATATCGATGTTTGTAATTAGTTTTCGATGTATATATGATATGTAAAACGGAAAAAAGAGCAGTTTCAAACTTTCAGTACAAAACTAATTTAAGCCTTCGTTTAGTTACGTTAATATTTACTACGATGTAAACTAATTACAAACATTGATATGTGTCTACTCAATATATTTACAAAGTTTGGATTCAACCCGGCATGTAGTTTTTGTATTAAAGCGGAACTACGTTTGTATGGAAACTCGAGCCTCCTGGGGACTCTTAAGTGTAGAGTCAGCTAATTTATAATATGTAAGTAGTCATTTTCCGTAGCCTAGCCGCAAGTCGTTTGCAATACTCCATCCGGAGAGGCTGACAAGTCCTTAGGTATTTCATAGGCTAGACATCATTACCAAAAATATAATGAGCGTACTAAAAACTAAGGACAATCTTTATCATTACAACCAGCCGTAAGAACAATTGATAAATACCTAAACTAGAGCTTGTACTGAAACATCAGTGTTAACAACATTGGTGTGTTCCGGCTTGAAGATAAGATAGCCAGTTCTCCATTGCGTTGAGGAATTTCGGTAAGCCCGCTTCCATCTTCAGCATCATCGTCACTTACCATCAGGTGAGATGATGCCAAGGGCTTGCCAATTATTAATTTAAAAAAAGTAAAACCCCACTATGGTTTAATTGCCCATTCGAAAGTTATAAACATGACTTATTAGTAACTACTAACTAAATAAATAATAACAAATAAATAGCTAGCCCCATAGAATTGACTATAAATAAATAATTTTATTCATTTTATTTATTTGTTATTATTTATGGGGCTAGCCTTCTCTCAAAATTGAGAGAAGGCTAGCCCCATAAAATTGACTATAAATAAATAATTTTATTCATTTTATTTATTTGTTATTATTTATGGGGCTAGCCTTCTCTCAAAATTGATAAAATTGACTATAAATAAATAATTTTATTCATTTTATTTATTTGTTATTATTTATTTAGTTAGTAGTTACTAATGAATTTTGAGACTGCCTGTGTCAAGAGGCACCGCTCTACCTTATCCTTAAGAAATTATACTTTAGACACTAACTAGTAAAAAAATACACATTTTTTTACTTTAAAATCATTTTATAGTTTTTCTACGATCAATCAAAAGAAACGGAGCTTCTCTCAAAACCGTATCCGAATCGATTCAAGAAGTTCAAATGAAAGAGAGTCATGCAGTCAGTCGAATCTACTCTTTCCTTGCAAAATTCTATCATCATATCAGCTCATATACGTCCCCACAGGCAGCCTCAAACCTACCCTGAGTTAGGGCGATCAAGCCTTAGTCGACCACGTGGGCAACATGACCTTCCGGACAGGAGATAGCGGCCCTAGCACAACGGCTAACCGCCACCGACGCTATATACATTCAAAATTTAATTTTTATTTATATTCAATTTTTTACTCCATCAGGCGGAGTGTATCAAACCCCCAATAGAAAATAAAAGGCATTGCAAGTGTGGTTTTTGATCTGTGCTTCTTACGAAATCAATACCCTGAAATTTATCATAATGTGATCTCGCCTGTTCTTCGTTTATTTCAGTTACGAAGCTGGGCCCGCGGCAGGGCGTGACCGAGTGCGCAGTGGACCCGGCGCCCACGCCACCTCCGGCGCAGCCGCCGCCCGCGCCCACGCCCACGCCCACGCCTGCCAAAACAGAACGGTATGTCAACGACATTATGGTTGTAACGATTACTTCGACCCGACTACGGCAGAGCCAACAGGAACATGAATCTCACAGGCTATGTATGTATACAGGCTTAATTGGGGCTTCTACTCATTATACTGAACAACTTATACCCCCAGTTTAACCACAGTCAATTCACAAATAAGTTAACTTATCATTCAAACCTAACACATGACACTAATATTATAAAGGCGAAAGTTTGTGAGTGTGTAGGTTTGTTACGTTTTCACGCAAAAACTACTGAACGGATCTGGCTGAAATTTGGTATGTAGACAGATTAGGACCTGAATTAATACATAGGCAACCTTTTTTTACGCTTGCGAGCCGCTTGCGCACCCTCGAAAAGTCAAAGAAACGATTTTGAGAATTGACATAAGGTGTCTTAATAAATTTTATAGTAAATTTTCGAAATTTGATATATTTTTTACTATGTATTGTCACTGTTCATATTTGCATAGTGCATTAAGTGTTCAAATAAATTGTACAGCCAGGCTATACATACTTTCTCGCATAGCCTTCATCGTCTTGTATACACAACTTAAAATCATTGTTTTTATAGCGAAGGCAAGCAATAATAAGAATTAAGCGGATTGATTCATAAAGAAAATTGCAAACAAAATTTGGCATAGTATTGGGGCCAAGGTTTAATGAATTTTGTTAGAACAACACTTTTTAAAAGTATGAATAGATCGCTGATATTTTTGCTATTTCCCTAAAGACTGATGCAACCATGAATGAGCAAAAGCAAAGTAGGAGCATTTTGCTGTTATTAAATTTTGTCAATATTGGTTGAGGCGTTGAATCGTAAACAGGTAATAAACAAAGAAACACATTTTTACCTTTATAATATCACTAGTATGGATTAGTAGTTACAAAATTTCATTAAAATCGGTTGAGCTATTTTTGAGATTCAACAAACAGAAACATATACACATTTTGACCTTTATAATATTTCTAGTAGGGATTACAACTTGCAAAATTTTACTAAAATCGTTTGAGCCATTTTTGAGATTTCTATGGCAGCTACCTATCTAAATATGGCAACTTAGCCAAAAGATTTAAATTTAAAAATGTATATAATATTCAAAGTAGGCTCATAGTTACACTCTCTCTGGTAGTCGTGAAATAGTAATTGAATTATATAATTTTTTGTGTGATATCTAAAAACAAACTTAATCATTAGTTATTAGCGTCAACATAATCGTTAGTTAATTAGGGCAAACATGTTTCTTTATTCAAACCATTGATATAGAACATATTTTGAATAAAATTATAAAAATCCTTTTTTCACGACGAAAAAAATATTGTGCAAGTAAGAGACTCTTAAGTAAATGTGTTAAACGTCTCTTTTTATGTATTTTTAAGTGAGAAAATGTCTAAACTTTCGCAGCCTGTCGCCGTATGTCATGAAATACATTTACTCGACAGCCGCCTGCCAGTGAACATTATCTTCAACACTCATAAACTGCGTGTAATGTCTTTGCAAAGAAATTACCTTTCTCGTCTCACATAAAATAATGAAGTTATAAGTTTCTGAATTTTCTTTTCATTTATTTTGTTTTGAGAACGAAACGCTTACTCTTTGTGAGTTTAATACGCTGATTCACCAGCTGCATGGACTTTGATAAACGTAGCAGAATTTTAGCACTAGAATTTAGACCGTCAATAAGTATTTTTTTTTAATTCCATGAAAATATTAAATCATGGACTATAGTATGCTTCTAAAATAGATAAACACCAGCCAAGTACTAGTCCGACTCGCGTAAAGTAGGGTTCCGTAATCTTTTTTTTAAATTCATTAAATAACTATTTAAAATATATATATTAATTTTCTTTTCCTTTCTAACTTCCAACTTTTAGGCCAACTGATCCAAATTCAACGTTTTATGTGGCGAAATCCGTAGTGGTGTGTAAGCCATACTATTTTTCGTTTTTGCTACATTTATGGCAAATACCCATGCCAAATTACATCTTTCTAGTAAAAGTCTCTGAGCTAAGCCACCGTCAGACATGGCGAAACTATAAGGGTTCCTTGTTGACTTCAGAACCCTAAAAAATAATTAGGGATAGAAACAAATAGTCAATTGATAGTTAACAAAAACAAATAAACGTCTTATACTTAATCAATGGTTAGCTAGCCAGCGACTGCGGCCAGTAATTCTGAATTTTTTATGGTGTGCATTGTTTCGTATTGTTCGCAGCGAGGCGGGCAAAGCGCCGTCACGTGCGGGGGCATGCCGTGTGTGCCTAAAGGCGCTCAAGCCGGGCGAGGTGTTCCACACCTGCAACGGCTGCCAGCACCGCGTCTGCGAGGACTGCTCCTCCTACTCCAAGCCGGCCAGCGAAGAGCACGCGGTAAGTTTGCCTGAAGGCTTCCAGCAGTGCGTGTGTGTGTGTATAAATTATGTATTATGTATTAATTTTCGTGTTCATAGTCTAATTAGTTTTGTTTACACAATATTTTTCTTATTTGACTTGATTTTTCGTTATTGTATGACTGACTGCAGATTTACAATAGGGGATCGGACTGCTAGTCATTTGAGTTACTTTTTATGGTATGTCAAAAACGAAATTTTGTTCTAAAAATGTTTGAAATACCCACAAGTGACGTCATAGATTTTAAGCGTCATTGACGAACTTATTTTGTGAATTTGATCAATTAAAATTGAAGACGTGATGGAAAAACAAAACAAGTAAGGTTTTTTGAAACTTCAAGAGGAGAACAGTTGAGGAAATCATATTTCAGTTTTTTTTTTGATGCAGTCCGATCCCCTTTTAATTTATTTACCTTTTTCCTATCCTATCCTATCTTCTACTTTTTCGTCTTTTCCACGCAACAAGATTAGTAATTTCACTGCACCAGTTATATAGGCGATAGTTAAAGCGTTGGACTTCCTCCTCGTAGATTATAGGTCGAATCCCGGTCCAGTTGAATCATTTTGTTATTTTTAGGTTCCGTACAAAAAAAACAAAACGGAACCGGAAAAAAACAAACCGGAAAGCCCATTTGCTCCGAATCGACTGGACCAAATCAGGTGACATTTAGTAGGATAGTGTAATACTATGACCCAAACACAGGTGTGCAAAGAAAATACGTATTTTTTTAAAATAAGGGGTATTTTTAGGGGACAAATTAGGAAATTTAAAAAAAGCTTCGGGAACCTTATTGTGTCATATATCAAATGAAAGGGCTCGTTATCAGGATATTAAATATATTTTTGTTTATATTGTAAAATAAATAGTTTTGATTTTATTCATGAAAGAAGACGAAAATTGACCATTCCCCCCCCTGTTCTCGGAAACTACTGAGCCTATAATTTTTAAAATAATACAAAATATACTTCATGGCTTGTAGATTACAGGAAAACCTATAAGAATTCTATAAATTAAAAAAAGTGGTAAAGTCAATGTAATACGTTCACCTACGGAATAAAGTTCTAGTCTTATTAGAAAATTGTCTATCGGTGTTGTATACAGGATTCATTTCGGAAAGTGTGTCCTGGAGCTTCACGACCTCATTTCCCCTCTTCATTTCATCATCGAACGACTAGGTGCGGAGGGCGATTCCACCCCTTTGTTTTTGATGTTCCACCTTTACGTACAAAGCGTTTTGCTTCTTCGTTCATTAAGCGAACGGGCAAGGAGTGGAATTCCCTGCCGACGTCTGTATTCCCCGATTCGTATAATTTAGGAATCTTCAAAACGAGAGTGAATAGGCACTTTTTGAGCTTGCGTGTTACATCCTCGGCTTCATCGGCACTTAGCATCGGGTGAGGTGCAGCCAAACGCACTAATTTTTTTATTTATAAAAAGAAGTTCACTAAAACACCACTAGATTGCGCTAGGAGTAGTTAACTGTATGGAGTACTGCTATCACTTGTGGGACGGATCGGCTCGTTACCAGCTATGTGCCTTGGATTCTATCGACCGACACGCTAGGAGACTCATTGGCGACGAGGAACTTGTATCAAACAGGCTCCAAAGCCTGAGCATCTCCACAAAGTCGCCTGTCTATCGGTGTTCTACAGGATTCATTTCGGAGAGTGTGTCCTGGAGCTTCACGACCTCATTCCCCCTCTCCATTTCATCATCGGACGAAATGCAATGCAATGCGGAGGGCGATTCCACCCTTTTTCGTCAATGTTCCTTGTTCGAGAGTCATTACGAATCGTCTTGCACGCAGGTTTGACGACTTCCAGCCTCCCGAACAAGCTGGTTTCCGAAAAGGCTTTAGTACGGCGGCAGATTATACAGAAGACCGAAGAGTACAATCAGCTACTATGCTTGGCCTTTGTGGACTATGAGAAAGCCTTTGATTCAGTCTAAACCTGGGCTGTGCTACAGTCTATCCAGCAGTGCCAAATTGACCATCGATACCTCGAGGTGTTGAAGTGTCTGTATGAAAACGCCACCATGTCGGTTCGCCTCCAGGATCAGAACTCGAAACCTATCCAGTTGCAGCGAGGGGTGAGACAGAGAGATGTTATATCACCGAAACTGTTCACTGCCACCCTGCAAGATGTTTTTAAGCTTCTGGACTGGGGTGGACTCGGCATCAATATCAACAGCGAGTACATAACCCACCTCCGATTCGCTGACGATATCGTGGTCATGGCTGAGTAAGCTCAGTAACGTCTCTCAACAAGTGAGTCTTAAAATGAACATGGACAAGACGAATATAATGTTAAATGTCCGTGTCGCACCCACCCCTCTAAAGGTTGGAGACTCTACACTGGAAGTAATTGACGAATATGTATACCTGGGACAAACAGTCCAGCTAGGTAGGTCCAACTTCAAGAAAGAGATCAATCGACGAATCCAACTCAGCTGGGCAGCGCAGGACCGAACGTCGTGGAAATCCTTGGGGGAGGCCTTTGTCCAGCAGTGGACGATTTTCGGTTTATATGATGATTAATGTTCCACCTTTACACACAAATCGTTTTGCTTCTTCGTTCATCATGCGAATGGCGAAGGGGTGGAATTCCCTTCCGGCGTCTGTATTCCCCGATTCGTAATATTTAGGAATCTTCAAGACGATAGTGAATAGGCACTTTTTGAGCTTGCGTGTTACATGGTCGACTGCATCGGCACTTACCATCAGGTAAGATGCAGTCAAACACACTCGAATTTTTAATAATTAAAAAAAATAACTCGCATCTTACTGTGAGGATTTCAAATGTGATATTTTTTATTTGACTTTGGCATTGTAAGGAACCTCTCCACGCGAGTTCAACTCGCACTTGGCCAGTTTTTTTTTTCCTTTTCCGAGAGAAGCTCGGTCGCTTATGTACTTTATTAATAATTTTATAACTATTAATAACAAAACCTAGTGTTACGTATGTTTCAAAAGGTTAAAAAAATTGATTTGAACTTTAAGCGTCCGCCATTATCTTCGATCAGCCACGCCCGAGACTTAAATGCCGACGACTTTTTCTTTCAGACCTAGGGTAGCCTATCCAATCTCGCAATATGCTTCAGAAACAATAGGTGTATACAGGATGTAACAAAATTGGAGTAGGTCCCGTTAACTGGGGGTTCTACTCGTCATACTGAACAACTCTAAAAAAAATTTGGACCAATTTGGCAAAAAAGTTTGAATTAAATCTGTCCGTTTAAAGTGGGTCAAAATCGAGTCCAAAGGAGTCGGTTGCATACAAACATACAGTGAAGCTAATAAAATCGTAATAATAAAATACACATAATCGGTCCATCAGCTGATCGATTTGTATGAAGAGTAAAAAAAAATTTACGATTTCAGCAAAGTCGTAGGACAAAAGTTGTTCAGTATGATGAGTAGAAGCCGTAGTTAACGGGACCTACACCAATTTTGTTACACCCTGTATATGTACCTACGTTATACGATGGCATATGACGGTCTTTGATATACCTGTATTATTTGATGGTTCCATAGTGAAGGCACCATGAATATAACGTAGAAAAACGTGTTTTACCAAACTATTCAGGTAAATAAATAAGGGAGGGCGCAAAGTCCACTAATAAAGTGCGTGTAACTGTGTAACGGGTGTGTAGTTCGCGCGGATATTTGACCGACCCTCCGGGCCCACCGGAAGCAACCTCTCTCCAAAAAGTGTCTGTCATGGCCATCAATACAATTCGCAGCGCCCATTTTTTGCATTTGATCCTCGTTACCCAGAATGGATTGTTCGCCGTTACCCATTTTCGTGTGGCCTTCCTAAGCATCCCTCATAACATAAAGAGGGTACTTGTTATCATGTATCCCCAAGAAAGTTAACCAATTTATTAGAAAGTTTTTCGCATTTGGACGGAGTTACGATAAAAAGCTATTTATACGCGTTATAAGTTTGTCATCATTTAGGTACTCTTTGATATCAGTTTTACTGACTTTTGACTGAGATAAAGAAAAATTACACGACTGCCCAAAAAAAGGAGTGTATTGTTTTCAGGTGTAATGTATGTATGTACGTCTCTTTATTCCACGATATTTTTTAAACGCCAGATCGCATTTAAATGAGCAAGGCGTCATTAGAATCTGTTGTGACAAAAATAAAGGGAACTGGGGATAAAAACCCTTACGGAGTTTGCCACATATGATACGTAAGATTTAGAGGTTCGGGCCTAAACGGAGTTTTAAGGAAAAAAAGGTTATGGGGTAAATTAGAATATATGTATTTTCATGATTATTTTAAAAGTAAGGAACAATAAACAATATGAGTATAAAAAAAGGTGCGATTTCATTGGTTGACCGTGTAGACAATTAAAAAAAAACAATGACCTAATATATTTATGGAGAATTTACGGAAATAAATTTAAGGTTACAATTTTATTTGTATATAAAATGGTTATTTTATAGTATGCCGGCAGGCAACGATCGTCACCGTCCCTTTGGTACTTAAATAAGTTACTAAGTTTAAAATTTCAGTTTGATCTGAATTACCCTATCTTTTAACAAAATATGTATCAGATACAAAACACATCTTAAAATTTAAAATAAATAACTAAAGGTTAGAAACTGGAAACAGGAAATCTTCTAGGTCGGCAGAAAGGTCAGAGAGTCAGAGAGTCGCTTGGGATAAAAGATAAAATAAATTCACTTCCCTTATGGCGAGCAGCTGGGCGGGCAGTAGAAAGGACTGGCTGGTGATCAGCACTGCTCCGTCCCAGGATTAATCCTTTATCCGGTAAAACTTCGGGGACGTCAAACCTCGCAGGGGCTGGATGAAACCCTACGGAGATATAAAAATGTAGTCCGCCGCAGTACCAAAAATACACGCAAAGCGGTTTCCTTATACAAATTACTTACCACAGAATAAAATGGTGGGCCTCAACAACAACTTATAACACAATTTGTACAAAAAATTTAAATACACATCAGTTTCGACGGGACCACGATCAACCTTTGTTTTTCTCTTGTCAAAAAATAACAACTATTTTCAAATTCAAATACCATAGAGCAACGACATCAAAAAAGAATTTAATTATGAAACGCGACAAAAGAGATCGGCTCGAAACGATAGTTAGCGTTTCACTGTGTATTCTGTTAATGCCTATGTCCAGCAGTGGACTTCCTTCGGCTGATATGATGATGATGATGATTCTGTTAATACAAAATAGGGGTTCGGACTGCTAGTCTTTGAGTAAAAACTAAATTTTGTTCCAAAAATGTGTTAAATACCCACAAGTGACGTCAACTTACTTTGTGAATTTCATCAATTAAAAATTTTTGACGTGATGGAAAAACAAAACAACTAAGGTTTTTTGAAACTTTAAGAAGAGAGTAATTTAGGAAATCATATTTCAGATTTTATTTTTGATGCAGTCCGATTTCCTATTGGTATATGAAACTAAAAAAATATGAATAGGGTGACCATGATGACGGTTTCAATTATATTTTTTTAAAAGTTGCTCTAAAATTCATCGCGCTTGTAGCGAGTGTCTGGAGCTTCAATAGTAGTTTCAGAAAATACACAACACATTGGTATTCTTTCAGTGTTTTGATTTAAAAAACTTTTTAACTGCACAACTTTAATGGTGCTAGATGATTAAGTGTTTTGTATTTTGTTTTGAAATTGGTAAATAAAAAAATAAAAAATAAAAAAAACTAGCTTATAGAACAGACAGAGGCTCTTATCACAACCTGGACACTTCATACAAGGGGCCAGTAATGACTTTCGAATAACGAATGACAGAACAAACAAAATGGCGGCGAAATCCTATACGTTCGACAACCAAACTGTAACCGATCTGTATCAATCTGGGTGAGGAGGGGGTGAGGTCGCAATCTAGAGAGCGGCAGGGAGTGTCAATACTTTATGTTAGTAGTAATATACTTTGGTCTTAGGGTGTCCGCTAGACAGAACCGGCGTAGATCTCGGCGCCAAGGTTTTTCCAAACGTGGAGATTACGTAGCACTCTGTCGCGTGAGGAAACTGGACTGGCAATTAGTGTTTTGGATCCGCGGAAATTAATTTATGAACCACATAACAAAAAGGTTGGGTTGTGTGTCACCACAATAAATGCCACAAAACATTAAGAGTCACAATTCGCACTAAAACGGCACAAATAAAAAATATTAAAAAAACATATAAACAACACGACTGCCATGATAACTAAAAGTGAAGTAAGAAATATAAAAACAAGCAAAAATTTAGTAAATAACTAAGCAGGAAAAAAAACATTTCAATTAAACTATCTAACAACGTTGTCAATAAAAAGAAAAAGAGGAACAGAGATTCTTAGCAAACTCATATTATACCTACCTAATGCACGACTCAAAACAACAAAAGTTATGTAGTTTATACATGAATTTTATAGAAGTCGGGAGACATTTTTGTTAAGGAATCATTGTGGAGAATGGATTAATATTTTTTTAATTTTTTTTTATTTTTGAAGATAAGATAGCCAGTTCCCCATTGCGTTGGGAAATATTGGTAAGCCCGCTTCCATCTTCGGCAACATCGTCACTTACCACCAGGTGAGATGTTGTCAAGGGTTTACCAATTGTGAATAAAAAAAATTAAAAAATGCCCCTTTTTTAGGGTTCCGTACCGAAAAGGTAAAAACGGGACCCTATTACTAAGACTTAGCTGTGCATTTGTCTGTCTGTCTGTCCGTCTGTCACCAGGCTATATTTCATGAACCATGATAGCTAGACAGTTGAAATTTTCACAGATGATGTATTTCTGTTGCCGCTATAACAAAAAATACTAAAAAACAGAATAAAATAAATATTTAAGGGGGCTCAATACAACAAACGTGTTTTTTTTGTTATTGATAACGGCAACAGGTAGACGCTTGAAATATTCACAGAATACTTTGTTATATATTTACTTTAAAATTAAATTAAAATAAAACAAATATTTAATGGGTGGCTCCCATACAACAAAATTGATTTTTTGCTCGTTTTTAGCTCGATATTTATAACGGCAACAGGAAGACGCTTGAAATATTCACAGAATATTGAGTTGTATTATTCACTTTAAAAAAAATAAAAATAAAATAATATTAATATTTAAGGGGGGTTTTCATACAACAAATGACATTTTTATAGATAAATGGTACGGAACTCTTCGTGCGTGAGTCCGACTCGCACTTGCTGGGTTTTTATTGCCCGTTTTGCTCAAAGACTAATAAACTCGTAGCTTTACATTATACATATATGTACATAGCTAACTGACAAAAACTTTTATAGTTAAGTATTTTTTGGATTTTAAATAATTTCTATTACATTGTCATTTGCATGTTGTGTCTTTAAATTATCTCGTATTTTATTAAAATACTAGTGGATGCCCGCAGCTTCGTCCGCGCGAATTTCCCAAAATGCTTTATTATCGGATGCCTACGTCATAACATCTACCTGCATGCCAAATTTCAACCCGATCCGTCCAGTGGTTTGGGCTATGCGTTGATAGATCACTATGTCAGTCAGTCAGTCACCTTTGAGTTATATATATTTAGATATTTTATAAGTATTGAAATTTGCATTCTGAAACTGTGAAAAATACATTTGCATGCCATCTCTACTTTGGCTGAACATGGGAGCTATTACTTTTATGTACATCTTCTTACACAATGTTTAAGAGCAAATAAAGAATTATTACAATTACTATTATTACAGCTGTAATAGTCTTTGAGCAAAAGCTGTTACATATCGACCTACACACATACGGTCATGGCGAAACTATAAGATAAATATCCTTTATTGCACACCAAATATACAAAAAATGAAAAACTTATTAACTAGCAAAATATAAATTGATATGCAAAGGCGGACTTAAGACTATTAGGGTTCCTTTTTTGCCATTTTGGCCCCGGAACCTTAAAAACGCCTAAGTAACGTTAAAACTTTGCAATCGTTAAGTTCAGGGGAATGGCTCGTTGAGCACTTACGAAATCTAGATTTTGTATGTCATCGGTAAAACATTAAAACTTCGCTAATTAGCTCCTTAACTTTCTTGGTTAGGGGCTACCTAATGACATTGAAATTGATGTTTCTAAAACCAATTTTATAAATCATTTCATCAGTTATCTATATACCTTTTCTTTTAATAAGTCAGGTAAAAGAATAAAATAAATGATTAAAAATATTGTAAAAGCACGACTTCCATCGCAACTAAAAGGGAAGTAAAAAGTATTAAAAAAAACTTTTCTGAAAACCGCATTAAAATCGGTTCAGCCAAATGCGAGATAACCTTGTAAAAACATACATACATTGAAGTCAGTTTAATTCTTTTGTTTATTGTTAACGACACCGATTTGTTAAAATTAAAAATCGCGGACAAAACATACATACATACAGGTTAAACTGAGAACCTCCTTTTTTCTGAAGTCAGTTAAAATACCAAAACCTTCTCCTAAGTGTAACAAATACTTTTCTGAAAACCGCATCAAAATCGGTTTAGCCAAACGTGAGATAATCGCGGACAAACATACATACATACAGGTCAAACTGAGAAGCTCCTTTTTTTGAAGTCGTTTAATGAACATATTTAGGTTTTTCCTTGCACTATGTCGTTCTACGAGCTACGAACGACCGGTGGGGTAGTAAAGTTCTCGAGTGGTGACTGCGCACCGGAAGATGTAGCGTAGACAGGCCTCCCACGCGGTGTACCAACGACCTGGTAAAGGTCGCGGGAAGCCTGTGGATGCGAGCAGCGCAGGACCGGTTTTCGTGGAAATCTTTGGGGGAGGTCTTTGTCCATGAGTGGAGGTCTTTCGGCTGATATGATGAAGTGGTTCGAGGACGGGGTGGGGTAAAAATCCATATAGAAGCTGCGTGAAAAAGGGAATAAGTATATTGAAGGGACGCAAAACACACGATAAATCTGGTTCAGTGTAGAGAAGAAGGGGCATCAAAGCGGAAACAAATCCATTGCATTTCTCTACGATAAAAATGGAAGTTTCTTTTTTTTATTCCACAATTGGTAAGCCTTTGGCATCTAGCATTTTGGCATAAAGCTTGTAATTAGCTTGTAGTAACTATTATATTTACCAGTTTGTAAATAAGGCTGTAAGCTCCCCGAATGAAATAAAATAAAATAGAAATAAAATCTCTCACCTGATAGTAAATGACGGTGATGCTGAAGAAGGAATCGGGCTTACCAAAATTCCCCAACGCAATGGGGAACTGGCCATCTTATCTTCAAACCAGAACACATCAATGTTGATAACTTTAATATTTGGCAGCAAGACCTAGATAAGACCTTGGCACCAAACAAACCTTCTAAAGTTAGACTCCGCCGGGAATTGAACCTGCGACTTCCTGATGTGCAGCTAATGGACTTAACCATTACGCCAAGGTGTCACTTATATATTGGCTTATACAGCCACAAAAAATATGCTTTTTAGTCGTCAATGCTTAAACTATCTGCAACAGACGTGTAAGACCTACGAGTGAATGAGAATAGGGATGACGAATGCTAGTCATTTTATTTACTTTTTATCATCTGTCAAAAATGAAATTTTGTTCTAAAAATGTTTGAAACACCTAGGCGTGGCGTCATAGTTAAGCAGCGTTATAAATGTACTCATTTTGTGATTTTGGTGAAATAAAAATCGAAGACTTGATGGAAAACAAAACAAGTAAGGTATTCCGAAGTTTAAGTAGAAGGGTAATTTAGTGATCAAGAATTCATAATTTATTTCTGATGCTGTCGTCATCCCCATTCGTGAATGTTGCAGAGCTCGTGGCAGTGCTCGGTGTGCCGGCGCAAAGCGGCGCCGCGCGTGCCTCCGGCCGCGCAAGACAGCACGGACTCGCTGCTGGACATCCCGGTGCTGGAGGCGCTGCAGCGGCGTCACTCGGAGGCACGCCTCGGCAGCGGCGGCAGCAGTGCCGCGCTGGCGCCCCCGCGCTCGCCCGAGCTGCGCCGCCACTCCGACGTCTCCCCCGCCTCGCTCAAGGAACTCGAAAAGGTAATAGATACCGCGCAGGACAGCACGGACTCGCTGCTGGCGCCCCCGCGCTCGCCCGAGCTGCGCCGCCACTCCAACGTCTCCCCCGCCTCGCTCAAGGAACTCGAAAAGGTAATAGATACCGCGTTGCGTGAACAATCCTTACTAATATTATAAATGTGAAAATGTGTTTGTTTATTTATTTGTTTGTTTGTTACCTTTTCACGCTTCAACGCCTTAACCAATCTCGATGAAATTTGGCAAAAATAGCATAGTCCGATGCAGTTCCTGAAGGAACTGAAAATATACTCTTTTTTTGGTTAGTTTCTTTAACATTGCAACGGCACAATGGATTGCTGTGATTTCTTGCACAGAGATGGCTGAGGGGGTAATAAATGTCATAATGTACTAATTAGCATATCCATATCATGGTTCTGCAGGGATCTGGGGAAAACTCATTTCCGGGCTCGCGCACGTCAGCGTCGCAACGGAGGTACGGACTGAAGTGTTTTTTTGTATAGAATTGCTTCAGGGGATGGGCTCGCGCACCACTCACCCAAACACACAGTCATTAAAACGATGTCCACACGGGCGAAGCCGCGGGTAAAAGGTAGTAATCTATATATAAAAAGAATTGATTAAATCTTATGCTAGTCTGTCCGGCCGTTCTACGAGTATCTTACCGATTTGCTTATTTTTTTTAATGGAAGGTATTGATGCACAGATTTGTCATCAAACATTGAAAATCACCCTTGCGAGTGGCTAGCGGCTCGCACACCGCGTTCCCTCTAGAATGTAATACAAGTCCGTCCGGTAGTTCTATCAAACCGATTAGCTTATTTTTTTAAATGAAAGCTATGTCAATCAATGAAAATCACATAACGTTCGCCGTTCTCAAATTAATTAAATGATTAAAAAAAACCTAAAACGCGTCGCCCGGCAGTTCTATCATACCGATTTGCTTATTTTTTTTTAAAGAAAAGTTTGAAATCATGCATCCGGAATCACCTAACTTTCGCTCTTCTCAAATTATGTCCAAACGTGATTTCCGTAGCTTTCTTTCTCAAATCTCCGGTTCTAATTTTACTTAAATTACGGAAATTGTACCGGTTTCTTTTGGTCTAAGAACACTTTTACTGTCCGTTTAAATTGGTTGAGTTGGAGAAAAGCTAGGTATGAACATTCAACGCAACATCGATGGCGAGCCGGATGCGGGTCGCCCACTGCGCACCATCGATCGCGGCTCGCCCAACGCGCACCCTCGATGTTCATAATAAAAAAAACTCACGCTGTGGAGCAGCATGGGTCCTCCTAGTAATATCTGAATACGCTTTCGCGACCAAGTTCTTTTCTAAGTAGTGAGTTGTTATTATTATTATTATTATTATTATTTAAAGGTAAGTTTTTTTTCTCAGCTTTTTGCTGGTTAAGCCTGTAATTACGGGCTATGCCAAGTAATTATTATTATTATTATTATTATTATTATTATCTTTAATTCAGGCTATGCCCATAATTTGTTAGTACAACTTATACTATGTTAGTAAACAATAACATATAATTAAAAACAAAATGAAATTAAAATTTACCATACATGGCGACCCTGGACTCAATGTGAACATGGTTCCAGTGCCGCACAATCGGGCAGTCCACCCGCTCCAGTATGGTGTTAAGGAGGCCGCTGGGGCTGTCCCGCACGCGACGCATCAGCGAGGCGACTCTCCTACGCACAATACTCTGATAAGAGTCAGTGCGTGCCTCTGCAAACATTTCTGATGCGCTGCAGAAACGAGGCAAACCCATCAGCATCCTAAACCCATTATTATATTGAATGCGAAGGGCATTAAAGGCCTTGAGGGTATATCTGACCCACAGGCTGCAGGTGTAAAATGTTTGGCAGAACGCCTTAAACAAGGTTAGCTTTACTTCTGTAGAGCAGCGTGCGAACCTGCGAGCCAGCATATTGCACCTCATGGCCAATGCCCTACGCTCCCTCTCCATATCCATATCATCAGACAGATCCTCAGTGACCCAGTGCCCCAGGTACTTAAAATGTGTGACTCTACTCAGTGCACTTCCTCCAAGATAGACTGGTGGTACAGCTTTTGGCCACTTATTGCCTGCTTTAAATATGAGTAGTTCACTTTTCTTTGTATTGTACCTGAGGCCATGAGCCAGGGCAAAATGTTCACACAACTTCAGGAGCTGCCTGAGGGCTCTGATTGATGGACTCAGCAGCACCATATCATCGGCATAACTGATGTTATTGACAATTTTACCGTCGATAGAACAACCAATACCAGTACTGCTGAGCTCCTCAATCAGTGCGTTTATGTACAAGTTGAAGAGCCTGGGCGAGCTCAGGCCACCCTGTCTCACCTCGCACTCCAAGCCATACTCGCCCGAGTACGAGCCAGCCCATCTGACATTGTTGGTTTGATTGTCGTACCAAAACCTTAGAAGTTCTATAATCTCTGGAGGGGTACTAGTGTCTTTCTCCAGCTTGTTCCATAGGATGTCGTATGAAACAAGGTCAAATGCCTTCGACAAGTCAAGGAAGCAGGCGTACACGGGAGTCTTCCTAGTAGTGTAATACTGGACAGTGTGCTTTAGTCGGAGAATTGCTGTTTCTGTAGACAGTCCAGCTCTAAAGCCGAACTGTGCTTCATGCAAATCTGTGTGCTTATCAAGCTGTCGATTAAGCAGACTATCCAGTACCTTCGCCACCACCGTTGCCAAGGAGATCGGCCTATAATTGTTCTTGTCGGAGGCATCACCTGTTTTATTTTTAACGATTGGCACGACAACCGTCCGCATCAGCGCCCGCGGTAGGTGTCCATGACCCATACAAAAGTTAAATAACAAAGTTAGCACCCGAGGTAGATGGGCGCCTGCGTACTGCAAGTGCTCAATGCTGAGATCATCGTGGCCGGGTGATTTACCACGCGTCATTGATCTTATTGTATTTGTGACCTCCTTATATGTGAATTTTTTATAGTCAAAACCGGACGTCTTCTCAGCATCGAGCACCCCCTGCACATTCAGGGTCATATCAGATTTGATTTTAAAATGGTTTTTAAACATTTCCGCTATCTGACTTGGCTCGCACAGGCCCTCGACGCTCGCGGGTACACAAGTTCCAGTCTCCATTCTTTTAGTTTGTTTCCAAAAACTTTTAAAATCCTTATTTTTGTGATGTTCAGCTAAAATGTTCATTTTTATTTGAGTTTCATTATCCTGGCACCACTTGAGTTTCGTTTTAAAAACCCTTCTGGATTCACGCATCCTTTCAAATATTATTCCCTCAGATGGTTTCCCGTATCATCTGGAAACTGAGTCTCGCGTCCCCGTGAGCCTCTTTTACAAACTTATTCCATCCCACAATTTGTTTACGTTTTTTACGATGTTTAACATCGTAACTAATCTCTGCAGCCCTTCTTAACGCATTTATAATTTTATTATAGAGATTATCAATTAAAACCTTATGCTCTAATATTTTACAAGTAGTGTCGCTGCAAGACCTAAATTCCGCAGGAAAATCGATGTCTCTCAACTTGTTCCAGCATTCCTCACTATACTTTTTAATCTGGTCACTATCTCTTATCCCCCACCTTACCTTATTAGGGCCCTTCTCGCAAGAAATATGCTTGAAAGATAACTTACCGAGATCACATCGAACCTCCAGCGGAATGTGGTCCGACCAGTACACATCGTACAGTATTTTGACATCAGTTAGACAATTCCAAGCTGCCTCCGTTGCGAGGCAGTGATCCAACCATCTTTTACTGTTATTACTCTCACTTACAAACGTATAAGACTCCGATTTTAAACCCAGTCGGATCACATCAGCACAGAGCCAGCTTTGCTCGTCACAAAAACTTATCAGTTCCTTATAGAAAAGTTCATTTGGATGAGCGTTAAAATCGCCCAGAACTAGAACTGACTCCACCTCACTACTGTCTATTACAGCGTGGATTTCACTAAGTACATCTGTGAATTCATTTAAATTAACAGAACTGTCAGTAGGCATGTAGACCGAGAACACTAATAAACTTCTCTCACTCACGCGTATTTTAACGGCTGCTAGCCTCACACTACTACAAGGCACCACCGTTACGGACGTGAAAACTCCTTTTCTCCACATTATGGCAACACCACCGTACGGCCGCCCTCGAAGAATGCCAGACGAGGTGTCAACAGCTGACTTGCTGGTGTAATCAAACACCTCGTCAATGGTTCCAATGTAGGAAATATCGTGTGGCAGGAGCCACGTTTCCTGTAGCGCAATAACATGTGCCGTTTTACAGAGTTCTCTAATGCCTTCGGTCGATCTAGTTACGGACTTGCAGTTAAAACTGATAAAATGCGTTAGTGCTTGTTCATCCATGATTTAGATTGTTAAACAGAAAACAACTAGGTACTTATCATATAGTTTGCTTAGTTGGATTTATTTAGGCAGTTTTTCTGTCAAACTATCCCTAAAGGTTACGAAACGCCTGAAGGTAATTCCTTCCGGCCACAGATTTTCATTCAAAAATAAAGAAATCTTTTTCTGAGGGACAAATATTTTAAAGGCACTGTAATCTTTTTGCCGTTTCATTTTAATTTCAAATAGATTAACTGCTACCTGAGTTTTTTCCATTATGTATTCTTTAATATCCCTCTCACATACCCCCTTATCTACGTTATTTATAAACAAGGGGATTTTTATATCGGCCGCTTTAAATTTCCCAGACGGATCTTTTGCCTGGCCTGTAGTGCCCACAAATCTATTTCTCAATCTTTTCTTTTGCCACTCTATCCATTTATCATCCTTTCTATCGATAAACTCGCCACCTTCCCGCGCCTTATCAGAGTACAGCTGTTTTTTACCGCTCATATGGTCCGTATTGTTACTTACACGTGCCGGCGCTGACTCAGATTCCGCAGTTCGTGAGGCGCTTTGCATAAGCGCAGGGGCACCGGACATTGACGAAACCGCGGTGCCGGCCTCCACGTGCTCTTGACTTGCAGAACCAGTTTTGCTAGGCGATACCGGTGACGACGACTGCGGGAGGCTGGTACTATCGGAGCGCTTCTTGTTAGACGGAGACAGCGACACAATTGATTGTCGTGCATCATATGGTGACCTTAATGAGGTTTCGTTGTGCTCAGAGTTCAGTGTCTTATTTTGCGATATATTTAACATACCAATTGGTCCACTATCACATTCATAACTTTTAGATTGCATTAACTTACGTGTTCCTCGTTTTTTGTTAACAAAATCAGTTGAGTATTCAAAATTGTTAACAATAGAAGCCTGTTTCAGGTTAAAAATGTCCTTTTTGATTTCATCAATTTGTTCAACAGTCGCATAGTTATTCTGTATCATTTGCAGTTCATTTTTAAACAAATTATGTCTTTTAGTAGTCTCGTCGCATCCAGGTGATCAAAAGTGACCGGTGGTAATTTTTGAATATCGCGGGCCACAAACAGCGGTACCAACTCAGGATCCGTGCATTTCAGGAAGGAAATTATGTCATCTAGGTCTCTCTGTACTTTCCCTTCTCCTTTACCCTTCCGAGTGATTTTCTTTTGCACATTTTTGGATTGCACTGACTCATGGAGTAAATTTTTGGCCGCCACTATTTCCTCAGCGGAGAAAGCAGTTGCACATAATCGAACAATACTTTCTTCAGTCATAACATCCACTTTATTTTGTATAAAAGTAAGCACCTCATTTATCACTATATTACAATTACTACATTTAACCACTCTTGACGTCATATTTGTAGTGTACAAAATGAGTCACCCGAACACGTCCGCACGCAACAATAGCGACGTTGGACTGTATGTCATAATTCTATAAATATTAAAGTATAAGGAGATCAAATACTTTAAAATACTCTCTTAACTTCTTTAGAATTAATGAAAAATAATAATTCTAAATCCGGATTCATTTGTTTAACTAACTATTATAATATCGTATAATGCACATATTGTTGGACATGTGTGGTAACCACGCTGCCCGCGGCGGCAGTTAAAGGGGACAGGGTCGGCGACGCCCGCGGCAGGCGAGTCGCGGCGGCCGAGCACCGCGGCGCCGGCGCGGCGGCGGTCCGTGCGCGCGCCCCGGCAGCGCTCCTGCGACGAGGAGCCGCCCGGCGCTCACTCTCCTGCGCTGGCTGCCCCGCCGCCAATGTCCAGGAGGTAACTATACTTGTTTACGCCGTAATTATACTTTTAAAACTCGACCGCTACGATATGTGTGTTCAGTCTTTTCACATCCTATAATATCCCTTTCCTTTTCCCACTCACACATCGCACATGGCGTACCGAGCTAGACAACATACATTAACGCCGTTGTATTAGCGGCGATGTCAAAATCAAGACAAGAAAACAATATGAAATATTTCCAATATGGCATCGTGATCAAGCGCATGTCGCTCCGCATATAAAAACAAAATTTAATATTTAAACCGCTTTAGAAGACTTACGATTATATAATCAAATAACGTGTGTCTTCTATTTGTGTTAGTGCTGTTGAGTGCTAATTTCAAGTACCGCAAGGAGTTGCAGCTGGATCACGAGGATCTGAACCGGCGCCAGTTTTTACTGTTCTGTTTCTCTTTCCTGTTTCATTCCGGGGCAGAACAGTCTCCTACCGCATATATAATAGACTCGACACACAAAGTATTTGATAAATTGCCATATTCCACCCGCCTCCGCTAAATACAGTCCACTATGTTCAAAAACTGAACCGGCTTACATACCAATACTTTAGTGTACTAGGATAATGCCAGAAAACTACCTAGACTGCTAGTTACAGAGCACTTCTGCTACATACAGCACTTCTGTTCACGACTAGGTACAGCCTTCGCACGCGGCGTAATTGCACGCCTTCATGAATATCACCAAAATCGAACACAATAGCATTTTTTTTGTTTTTGTTGATTTGTACATAGATATTTTCTTTTAAATTTTCTTGTAAGGTCCTACATTTTGATAAATAAATAATCTCAAAAAAAGCTGTGTTATACTATAGAACAGTGTCAGTGAAACTATCTTTTTTTTTTTAATTAAAAATTTGAGTGCGTTTGACTGCAACTCACCTGATGTTAAGTGATGATGCAGTCGAGGATGGTACCGCAAACCGCAAACTCAAGTAATGCCTATTCACTCTTGCCTTGAAGACTTGACTTGCTATCTTATCCAATACAAATACCCTTCATTATTTTAAAACGGCAGTATTTAATAACGTTGCATTTTCATGCGTACCAAGGCATCAGCGGTTTATTTCAAAACGGCAGTATATAATAACGTTGCATTTTCATGCGTACCAGGGCATCAGCGGTTTATTTCAAAACGGCAGTATATAATAACGTTGCATTTTCATGCGCACCAGGGCATTAGCGGTTTATTTCAAAAAGGCAGTATATAATAACGTTGTATATTCATGCGTACCAGGGCATCAGCGGTTTATTTCAAAACGGCAGTATATTATGACGTTGCATTATCATGTGTACCAGGGCATCAGCGGTTTATTTCAAAACGGCAGTACATAATAACGTTGTATTTTCATGTGTACCAGGGCATCAGCGGTGGACGTGGTGGGCGGATCGTCGTCCCGGCGCGGCTCGTACCGCAGCGAGGACGCGGAGAGCGGCCAGCCGCCGCAGATCTCCGGCCTCAGCGTCGACGAGGACCGGCCTATCAGGCGCCGCGGGAGCCAGCTGTAAGTCATGTAGACCTAATTTTGAACGTCAAAAAGTTTTAAAAAAGGCTTACATAGAAAAATCTAGCCAGAGTTAGCGATGAAACGCTTTTGTTGTCGCCAAATTTTTTAATACAGGTATCCCTTGGCTTAAGGAATGTAGTGCCAAGTGGTGTATAAATCCTGAAAATAGTCCTTTAATTTCTTAAAAAACCGAACCAAACAGCAATTTCACGGCACATAAATTTTGCCTTATTTGAAAGCTCTATTATAGTACCGAAATTTTACTGTTTCGGATTCTATATAAAAATGGTTATAATTGAACCCTTATGGTGCGAATTCGTCCGTCTGTCTGTCTGTCTGTCACACCTCTTATTTATCTCAGCAACTACAAATGCTATCAACTCGAAATTTGGAGTAGTTTAAATAATTACTCAGAAAATTTTGCCTTATTTTGAAAACTGAACACGATAACCTTTATTATACCGCAATCTTTCTGTTTCGGGTTCAGTACTAAAATGGTAATAATAGAACCCTTATGGCAAAGTATATATGTATTAGTACTAACATGCAGTATGTACACTCCCTGCCGCTCTTTAGATTGCGACCTCACCCTCTCGTCTCCCAGGTTGATACAGATTGGTTTAAGTTTGGTTCTCGAACGTATAGAATTTCGCCGTGATTTTATTTGTTTTTAAAATTTCATTCCGCGCCCGTTATATGAAGTGTCCGGGGTGTGCTTCAGGTGTGACTCCATCCGTCTGTCTGTCTGTTCCACCTGTTCATCTCAGCAACTACTAATTGTATCAACTATTTTTTTTATCTTTATTACCTACGTCAGACAACTCGGTCTATTAATATTGTCAGTAACACAAAGTATCAATAAACTAATGTTAGTAAAACACAGATTTATACAAAAGCAAAAATAATAAAGTGAAACAACCTTTTCACATCTCATGCGCTCACTAGTTAGGGCTTGTGCACAAATCACGTGAGGTTTGATAGGGCGGAAGGGGAGGGGAGGGGGCAGGTCACGAAAAAATCATGAAAGATCACGTTGAACCACGGGGGGGGGTCCTCTCTTTTAGTTTACGTTGCCAATAATGACACTATAATAGGGATGACGACAGCATCAGAAATATTTTATGAACTCTTGATCACTAAATTGCCCTCCTACTTAAACTTCGGAAAATCTTCCTCGTTTTGTTTTCCCTCAAGTCTTCGATTTTTAATTCACCAAAATCGCAAAATCAGTACATAAATGACGCTGCAAAACTATGACGTCACGCCTAGGTATGTCCAACATTTTTAGAACTAAAATTTCGTTTTTGACAGATGATAAATAAATAAATTAGATGACTAACATTCGTCATCATGACAAGTGGCTACGTGTGTGTTCTGCATGTACCTACCACAGACCCACGGATAAGATAAATAAGGTTGGATTGACAATAGTCACACTTTTGTTTGAAAACCAGCGTCGCCGCCTGTCTCCCACCCATCAACTCTACTACACAAGCAATAATAATACATACACGAATTGCGCACCTAATAAACAAAACACACTTACAACACAGGGCTGCAATTGTGTCTCACACCATTTCGAGAGTCTGTACGTTACACACAACCACACGCAAATAAAAAGTTTGAACGCGTGCTTCGGTTAAGTATGATTATCTAGTCATACTTGTGGCGCGCCTGCCCAGCGCACATTTCCAATCCAACCTTATTTATCTGATCCGTGATCCCTATTGTTTCCGTACACAGGCCAGACATAGCAGCGTTACAACAGAGAACAGGCGCCCTGAGCGCCATGGCGGGGCTGACGTCGCGCTCGGACGGCGCAGCAGACCCGGCGACCTCCGCCGCGGCGAGCGTTGCCGCCGCCGCCGCCGCCGCTGCAGCCCGACAGATGTCCGTCGACGCGGAAGCCATCAAAATCGTCATCCATGATGTGGATGACAACACGCCGCGCCGGGTGTCGCTGCGACGCGACCCTAATGATAAAGGACATAGATGTGAGTTTTTCTTAAAAATCTTTAATAAGGGTATCCTCCCACTCGGTGGACCGATGACCTGGTGAAGGTCTTCGGTGGACCGATGACCTGGCGAAGGTCGCGGGAAGCCGCTGGATGCGGGCAGCGCAGAACCGGTCGTCGTGGAAATCCTTGGGGGAAGCCTATGTCCAGCAGTGGACGTACTTCGGCTGATATGATGAAGGATATCCTTAAAAAAGGAAAGTGTGTTTGTTTGTTTGTCCTTGTTTTACGTCGATCTCAATGGAGCAAAAAACAATTGTAATTTATTTTTTTTGCACACAAATAGTTGGAAGTTTTGGAATGTAACTTAAGTTACTTTTTATCTCATAAAAATATCAGTCTCACGTAGTTACGGAAGTTCAGGTAAAACTCTTTGGGCAAAAGCTAGTGATTCTAAAAATATTGAAGAAAATCATTTCAAACGTTATAGGATTTTCTTCATCGTCATCACATTAGCTCATATATACGTTCCCCACCTGCCTCGACTCGAGCGTACCCTGAATTAGGGCGATCGGACCTTAGTCGACCATGCGGGCCCAGTTGGCCAACTTCACACACAACTTTCTAGTTTCTTCGCAGATGTGTGCAGGTTTCCTCGCGATGTTTTCCTTCAACGTAAGAGCATCGGATAAACGTACATATGAGATCGAAATTCGAAAACACATCGGTACGTGGCAGAAGTCGAACCACGACTTCCCGGATAGGAGGTAGTGGTCCTTGCCGTTGCGCCACCGACGCTCTCATAGTATTTTGTATTAAATTTGAAAGAACTTCAATTGTAACAGATCGAGAATTTTATAGTACTGAAATTGCTATTTGTTAATAGCACGCGGCTTCGGCATGCGTGTGGTGGGTGGCAAGCCGGACGCGAGCGGGCGGCGAGAGGCCGTCATCGTGTGGACCGTGCCTGGCGGGCCTGCCGACCTCGCCGGCCTGCAGCAGGGCGACAAGGTTTATTGTACCAACTTAACCCTACAAAGATAATATGCGCTTCAGAGGCGCCCGCAAAACAAATATATTGCTGTCATTTCCTAATTTGCGCGCGTACAAGCTTGTGTTTCGGTGCCACGGTCAACACTCCCGAGAGGCGACCACTCCTGTTCGGTAAGTACCATAGTTTCGTTGCTATGGCAACACGTTGTGCTCGATCGCAAAAAAGATGTCTGCAAGAACTGTATATGATTATTTTTTGGTTTTTGACACTGAATATTTCATAACTCACTTGTTAGTAAGATAAAAAAAAACTATAAATGTTATATACATTGTATTTCTAAAAAAAAATACCTCCATACAGAAGACATTGTATTTTTGTTGATTTTCGTAGGGGTTTTAAAAATGCCATTTTTTTTATTATAATTAAAAATAAATGACTTTATTTTGTGTTTTATTTACTTATTAATAATATAGCATTTTACAAAGTTATAAAAAAGTAAAATGATTATTCAAATCTGTATTAAAAAATATTGAAAATTGAGCGCCTCAAAGGCGCATCTTTATCTTTTCAGTAGAAAAAAATAACGTTATCTTTCTAGGGTTAAATACAGGGCAAATAGATAGTTTTAATTTGCAATATTATGTTGCTACGATGACGTAGCATCACCGTAGCCATATGTGCTACGTCGTAGCATTCCACTGCATCGATTTTGTTTACGCTACATTTAAACTACATTTATAAAGTGAATTTTAATTCAGTGATATTTTTATTGCTTTATTGTATTGTGGGGTTGGAATAAGGTAGTTGTTTGCATCAAATATAAATTACTACTACATTGCCCTCCTGATGAAATTTTTAAAAACTTTTTTTTTTGTATTCATAAAATCTTTTAACAGTTATCCTTGCAAAGACATGCGTAAAAAAGTCAATACAAGTATACAAAATCACTGATGTAACGAAATTTTTATAGAAAATGCTCAGTACTAAAGAGCAATTATCAACAAAAGAATCCGTGACAGTTCCATCAAAGTTTCTAACTAGGCTTATATCGCAAGGAAGTGCTAGAGTGGGGTAGGATACCGCTGGCAGAATGCAGCTCTGAGGAGGTGTGCGCTGTGCTGGAGTGCAGCGGCGACAGTGTGAAGAGCAAATAACAACAAAAGAATCCGTGACAGTTGCATCAAAGTTTCTAACTAGACTTATATCGCAAGGAAGTGCTAGAGTGGGGTAGGATACTGCTGGCAGAATGCAGCTCTGAGGAGGTGTGCGCTGTGCTGGAGTGCAGCGGCGACAGTGTGAAGAGCAAATAACAACAAAAGAATCCGTGACAGTTGCATCAAAGTTTCTAACTAGACTTATATCGCAAGGAAGTGCTAGAGTGGGGTAGGATACCGCTGGCAGAATGCAGCTCTGAGGAGGTGTGCGCTGTGCTGGAGTGCAGCGGCGACAGTGTGAAGAGCAAATAACAACAAAAGAATCCGTGACAGTTGCATCAAAGTTTCTAACTAGGCTTATATCGCAAGGAAGTGCTAGAGTGGGGTAGGATACCGCTGGCAGAATGCAGCTCTGAGGAGGTGTGCGCTGTGCTGGAGTGCAGCGGCGACAGTGTGAAGAGCAAATAACAACAAAAGAATCCGTGACAGTTGCATCAAAGTTTCTAACTAGGCTTATATCGTAAGGAAGTGCTAGAGTGGGGTAGGGTACCGCTGGAAGAATGCAGCTCTGAGCGCTGTGCTGGAGTGCAGCGGCGACAGTATGAAGCTGTGTCTTAGACACGAGCAGTTACGTTGTAACGGGGCTTATATCGCAGGTGCTGGAGTGGGGCGGGGTGCCGTTGACGGAGCGCAGCTTCGAGGAGGTGTGTGCGGTGCTGGAGCGCGGAGGTGACAGTGTGGAGCTACTGGTGGAGCCGGCGCCGCAGGACGACACGCCGCCTGCAGGCACGGGCGCCTCTGCGCACCACCACCATGCGTTATACGGTAACGGCTTATTTGACAAACTATGTCGTGATTTGTTAGCAGGCGTTCCTTTATCGGCCCTTATGATCCTACTGGCTTAGTGTAAACAAACATTTCATGTTAAGGTCATGTTATGTGCTTAACAAAGTAATTCTACTCGTGTTAAGTTAATTTATTTATTTTTTTGCAACACCTTGTACAAAATATGACGTAAGGGCGGTAAATGACCGAATGTGTCTAAATGTAAATACATATATGTTACAACTTTTTTTCTTTAAAATCTTGCCATTCTTCTTTCTTGCTACCTTTCTAATTTCTCATTTTTCACCTTACACCGTAAGAAAATAAGGAAAAACCTTTTATGTAAGTGGCATCTGTATTATCAAAATAATATAATTTCTTTAAGTAATACACAATTCCAAATAGTTGAAATACACCTACAGGAATAACTAAATGAAGTTAAGAGGAAGTTTCTAAATCAAGTATGGGATTCTGAATTTGGAACAAGGTTCCGTCACTGGCGACACGTACAGAGCCAGCTATAGACTCTGTTAGACCGAACACTGGTATTTTCACGACAAACTGGGTCGCGTTTATCTCCAGTTATTTCTCATTACTAGTTCTTGACGTCTTCACGAATTTGCAAGTTAAATGCATTCTACATGCAATATCGATTGCTATTAGTATAATGTGCACTCTTTGTATTGATAGATTATTACAACGACTGATATGCGTCTTTTACCTTTTGATATTGAAGCACTTCTTTCTCTTTTAGATCTTACTTCATTAGACGTTTTTTTGTAAAAACTTAATAATATCTCCGCACTACTTTCAGCATAAGTTTTCACGTTTTCCTCTTTATCAACTTCCAACCTGCCCGTTTCTTTGTAGCTCTTTATTTTGAAGCTAATTATCTTTTTAACCGACTTCAAAAAAGAAGGAGGTTTTTAACCGACTTCAAAAAATATTTTTTTTTTATGTGTGTTCGCGGATAACTTAATCGTTTATGCACCGATTTTGATGATTCTTTTTTGTTAGAAAGGAGATATCCCAAGGATGGTACCATGACAAGGAAACCAGGATCTGATGATGGCATCCCAGAAAAATCGAGAGGAAGCTTAGTTTCCTGTTTGAAGTCGGTTTTTTTTTTCAAAATTATTTTTTTATTTTTTTTATTTACTTAATTTTAATAGGTACCTATACTACGTGCATAGTTAGTGTAACGCACATTGTTTTGATCCACAGAACCGGAGACGGACAAATCACCATCGTCGCCGACTCGACGGAAATTGCCGAAAACCCCGGTATAATACCCATACATAGGCTTTAATTGTAACGATATGTGTTGTGACCCGCGAGCCCAGCGCTCCTTCATGAACTCTGTAGAGACTGTCACTCGGTGCCTCCTCCTTTGCGTTTCGGATCTCTCGTCATGTATTTGTCGTATTGTATCTATCGATTCTTTTGTTATTGTGAGGTTACTGGGTTAGGACGCATTAATTTCAATATTGTTTGGCACTTTCAGTTAAAAATAATCCACCTGTTGACTCATAGCGATATTGGTGTTTTAATGCGTCTGGTCCGCTAGCCGAAGCCGAAAACAGGCCATTTTGCAGTTTTTGTTACTGTATGTGAAGGTGTGTGAAGTAGCACTCCCGTGCCGCAATCCTGCGTGCGTGGTTGCAGACACAGCTGTGCTGCAACTCTTACACCTCATCACTTCTGTCTAAACTCCCAAAACTCCTCCTGCATATACTTTAATCAGATTTAGATTTATCTAAAAATGTTTCTGAACGATGGGTGGACAGAAGGAAAGTTCAGATGCTAGACTCCGTTGATCTGCTGTGATACTGTAGCACTAATCAGTCGAACATCTTCCACGATAGCTTAGTTGTAAGAGATTAGTATTTCTATTTACGAATGTAGACGTACTGTACTTTGTTAATCTATGTTACTTTAATAGATGAAGGGATGTTCTTATTTGTTTACTTGGGAGAATTGTTTAAAAATATCAAACTTAATTATCCATATTCGTTATACGTTAACTATACTGAATAATTAATAGTCTTAAGTGAAAGTGTGTGAAAAAATACTTCCTACTTATTTTCAGATTTTTATTTTTTCTCTCACCCGACCAATTTCGTAATATCGCCATCGACGCTGGGCGGCGGCGATCAGTTTAGGGACCAATCGGCAAATGAAAATATCGATGAATAATATTTTATGTAAGTTTAGTAAAGAAATATTAAGAAACTATTCAATTGATGGTAGAGTAGGGGATTCATCCCAGCTGATAAGTTTAGGACTATTCGCATAACTATGCCCTCTGGCAGTGCTAAAAGCGTAGTGAAGCTAGAATCGATACAGCTTTAAGCTTAGCTAAGCTAACGATGATACAATTCTTACAAAACAGTCGCTATCACGCCAAATTATTCGGCACAAAGAAATACAAAAAGAAGAAAATGAAAGACACCATATTATGAATGGCAAGAAGCACCCGTTATAAGAAGCTCGGTTGGTGCCAAAGCAAGACAAAGTGGCAGCAGGTGAGCCCACGCCCAACGCACCGCCTCCAAGGCACCCGTTTGTACCGGCACCATGTTTCGCGCATCGAGTGTCTGTTAAGAGTCTTGCTGTTGACTTAGTGTAGTGTTGTGGCACACGAGCGGGGCGCTGCAATGACTAGCTTGGCGCCTGAGCACGTCCGCGAAACCCCTTGTACGACAGGCGCACCGACGACGCTTCTGTCGCGTGGGGAGCACCAGCGACACTGTACATACGCTCCGCTATCGTAGTTGATTGTTCCGAGTACTTGTGGGCTGAGAATTTAACTGCATGACATGCACAATGTGGATTCCAGTATGTGCATATTCATCTAGTAAAAGCACCGTAAAGCCATGAAAAGCCTATTTGTGACTCAAGTATCTATCATAAAGTGGTTTTAGGCTAATAGATTTAATATAATCGTGTGTTTTATCCATATTACTATTTTCATGGTAAAAGTTTATGTGTGAGTCTTTCAAGCTTTATCCTTGAAATCAATTTAACTAATGTTAATCCAGTTATGTTTAAAGTTTGTATGAACTTCGGGAAAATTATTACTTTTGTCCTCATTACACATTGAGATCAACGTTGTAATAAAACATTGCTTTGAAATGGATTGGACTAGTTGTGTGTGATTATGTTTTATTATGACTATAACTTCAGTTATCTAACGGAAACATTTGTGACATGTAAAAATGTAAAAACATTACCTTTTCCGGAAACATTCATGCAATGTAGGTATAGGTATTTATACCAATTTTCCTATTGTAGAACCTTTACACTACCTAAGCTAGATATTGTATGTAGAAAATCTTTCTAGAACTTTTTTGTACGTATAAAAATAGATTTAGGTGCCTCTTTTTAGCCTAACCAACAATACATCCCAAACACATTGTACTTGTACTGTGGGCGTAGGCGACAATGATACGCATTCCCTAAGGCTATTAATATTTTCGGCTACATACCAGATCGGTCTTTGTATGATACATGCAGCTTGTCACGGAGCAGACTAGCATGATACAGCTTTCTGCATGATGGCGGATATATGAGCGTCCGATTTTATAAATTAATTTGTTGTTTGAATAGAAATTGCCTCAGCCCAGCATGTTACTTTAATTGAACATTTTGCAAGTGAAACAAACACGTCTGCGTCCCGGACTATCGATGGCGGTTCTATGATTGCATTGTTATGCACTTAATGAATGAAAACTTCGGGTCTCTTGGCGATGCAGGGCTATGCATAGCTGATCGTGCTGCATGTAACTTTAACAGTGATCCCCAAAGATGAAAAACAATTTGAATTTTGCATCAGGCCTTGAAAATGTTTAGCATATTTTATTTTGTAATACTCACCAAATATGTTTATGTCTCGTAGCAGTGTGAACAACTGTACTGAGTGTTACTGGATTTATAAAAGTCTAAGATTTGCGAACCAATAAAAGTACCTACCTCGCGTCTTTATCTTATTAATGAATCCAGTCACAACTCAGTACTTTCAGCGCTCACCTTTCAACCATTTATTACAAGTGGTCCTATGTGTGTAGGAGCAAGACCGAGCAGAACGCGCGCGCGAACGTCCACCGGCGCGCGCGCAGCTGCAAGTGTGGTTTGAGAGCGAGCTGCGCAAGCTGGTCGTGTTACTGATAGCGGCTGACGACCTTTGGCCGCGTGACCACACGCTGGGCTATGGTGACGAACCGGAGGCCTTCGCCAGGATACGCCTGCTGCCATCGCTGTAAGTGTCTACAATTATGAGTAGAGAAAGACTGCACAGATTGGTCGTGCTGCTAACAACAGCCCACCAAACGCTCATCTATGGCAACGAGAAGAAGGCCTTCATCAGGATACTTTTGCCGCCATCACTGTACGTAGCTGTATATAAGTGTATTTTCAAATCCAGCTTGCGCAAGCTGATTGTGCTGCGAATAGCGGCTTATGATCTGCCGCTGCGGGTCCACACGCTTGGCTACAATGACAAGCCGGAGGCCTTCGCCATCGCTGTAATTATTATTATCCCACCAAGATTCGAATGACAAGTACTCACAGTAGACAGCTGTTCAAATATGAAGGATTTTTAAGCTCTAGTCTATTTCATATAGTTAATCCTGGTCAACAAACAACTAGACGGTTCTGGCCTCGAAACGAGAACTCATGATCTGTAATGTGCAATAATTTATAAACACTCTAGCTCAACATCGTTAATTTGTGTTTTGTTTTCTAGGAAATTATTTTCACAATTCTTACAGATGCAAAATTTAACCAGCTTTGCCTTTATCGCCAGCTGGTTGGAGATTGTAGTGTGCAGTGTAATGGCACAGTACGTTGAAAGGACGCTACTGCCAATGCTAATCCTCTGGCCACACACAGGTCACATTGTTGTTTTTTTTTTTATTATTCAATAGAAACAAACAGTCATATAAATCTATAAAACGATTTATTTCTCTATCTATTTATTATTGTATAAAAATGTGAGTCCAGAGCGAGGTGCAGCGCTTTAAAAGAAGGATCACATGAAAATGCTTTTTATAAAATTAAAAAATATTTTTAGTTTAAAAGTTCTGAAACTCTGTAACAAATATGTTGAACATCTATCTAAGAACTTCCATACTAGTATCAACTTATCGTTCGGGTATTTTTTATTCCATATTACTAAACGTATCATTTATATGCATTCATATTTTGTGCTCCAGTGAAAGCTGCCCGCCAATTGAGACAGACCCGGCCTCAGCATCGTGCAGCCCAGTTTGGAATGCGACACTGAGCTTCAGCGGACTGACGGCGGACCTGCTAGCTGGCAGGGCGCTGGAGCTCACGCTCTGGGACGCCTGCCCAGGCATCGATCCCGTGCTTATTGGAGAGTGCACAGTGAGTTATTTATGAGATTTTTTTGTAAATTTAAGCACCTGTAATTGGCTTTTCCAGTCATGGTCAGATAAGGTCCCGAGTATTTATTCCTAAAGTTCCAGTAATTAATTACCATCATTTTGAATTACCAAAACCAAAACTGTAACTCTCATTTTATTAGGTCCATACAAAGGTTTTGCCTACTTTTAGGAATATTCATCATAAACGTACGACCGCCACCACACAACAGGTGGGTAAATATACAATTTACGGACCCGATGCCGCACGTATTAGGTCATATATCCAAATGCCAAGTACCAGATACCTGGGGTCTAAAATTCCTGCAGGCAGTCTAGGGGTTAAACTCCAAACTAAACGTGGTACTACACAAATAAGTAAAAAACAATGCACTTACCAAAAGCAGCTCTCTTGCCGTCCTCAGTAGACTGCCGACGTCCTGCTTGCCAGAGGCAGGAAAGGGGGTTCAAATGTACCTAGCTAAATGTGTAGTATAATATGTGACAATTTAAATGATACTAAATGATCAGTGTACTGTATGCAAATACCCCAACTCCGTTGAAGGATTCTCCGACGTGGTCTCCGTATTTCTTCTGACCGTACCAGGAACAATCTCATCACAGCAGTTCCTTACTGCTGACAGCAATCTGTTATGACGTCACGCCAACGTTTGTTATATCCAAAGTCCCTACATCCGACTCACCACCTCTAAGCCTAGCTAGACACAACACTTCCGTAGCGCTTGACAATGTCCTCTGACGTGCTCACGCCTGCGTGTACCGCCGGATCCAAAAAATATATTTCCGTAGGTATACAAAATTTATGCAAGTCACCATTGTGGTACCGAATGTCACAATTTACAACTCGCCCCGTAGTGGCGGCACACGAGTTCTGAAAGAGTTAAGTATCTCTTTAAAAGTATACAAAATATGATACAATGACAATATGACTACGCGTCCGTCGCGCTACTGATAGACCGTTCCGATAACTATGTTATATTTATCTCCGTCAAATATTCGTAACAGTGGCCGTAAAACTGAACGTGAACGACTAACTGTTTAGTTTTCAAAAAACACACGCCTTCCGACCAGCAGTTAACTGCACGCGGTCTCCGTTACGCGCGTGCCTCAAATGCAACAGCTGAGTCCGTACTCGAACACTAACAGTTCCCGTAAGTAAGTAAGTATTTATTTGCTTCTAAACAAGGTACAGTAGGTAAAATGATATTCGTTATTAAAATAGGAATCTCTTGTTTAGCTATATTGAACAACAGCATGCAAATTTTGAAGCGTCGGTGGCTCAACCGGTAACGACTCGGTCCATCTAACCAGAGGTACTGGGTTCAAATCTGGGCGGCCAATGTACCAATGAGTTTTTCAAAAACTTACGTACATATCATTACCGATTGCTTTAACGGTGAAGGAAAACATCGTGAGGAAACCTGCACAGGCCTGCAAAGAAACTTGAAGGTAGTGTGTGAAGTCGACCAACCCGCACAGGGCCCGCGTGGTCGACTAAGGCCTAATAGCCCTGATGCAGGGTAGGCTCGAGCCCCTCGGTGGGGACGTATATGAGCTGATATAATAATAATGCAAATTTTGCAGCAAAATGCAGTATGAATGGAGTTTTGTCTATTTCGTAAGTTCGTTCGTTCGTGGGTGTTGTTTACTTTATTTAAAATGATTGTTCGTAATTGAAACACTTATTTGATGAGATGGTGTGAAAATATGATATGAGTTGTATAGAAATATCTAGTGAAGTGATTGGAATGTGATCACAGAATAATAGATTGAGATTGATTGTTATAGTAGGTTGTTAAGATTGTTTCACTGACAAAATCACCGACCAGCGCTCGAGTAGATGTTTAAAGGACAATTTTATTCATGTAAGTTAGCAAGTAGCCACTGTCTTATCTATTATGTGCTACTGTTGACTGTTACATGCAGTAAATATTTAACAAACCAATGACGCCAGGGATTTAGCCCTACGTGCATGTATGCCTATAGATACATCAGTTGTTTATATGTATATCATTTCTCGCTCGTTTGTGTAAAGAGTCCGGGGTGTGACCATGGTCTTATGACACTGCGGTATTTGGAACGTGAAGATATTGCGAAGCTTCCCGATCGCTGACCAGCCGAGTTGGATTCGACAATTGATCTCTTTCTTGAAGTTGGACCTACCTAATACGACTGTTTGTCCCCGGCAACCACTGCTACTGAGCTATTCGGCAACCACTTCGAGCTTAGAGCCTCCAATCTTCAGAGGAGTAGGTGCGACACGGACGTTTGACATAATTTTCGTCTTGTCCATGTTCATTCTAAGACCTACTTGTTGAGAGGCTCTACTGAGACTATCGAGCATTGTGGATAAGTCGTCCATAGTATCAGCCGTGACCATGATATCGTCAACGAATCGAAGGTGGGTGATTTACTCGCCGTTGATATTAATGCCTAGGCCACCCCAGTCCAAAAGCTTCAAAATATCTTCCAGGGCAGCGGTGAACAGTTTCGGAGATATGATGTCTCCCTGTCTCACCCCTCGCTGCAACCGGATAGGTTCCGAGTTTTTATCCTGGAGGCGAACCAAAATAGTGACTTTTTCATACAAACAGTACCTCGATATATTGATAGTCAATTTGGCACTGCTGGAGAGACTGTAACATAGCCCAAGTTTCGACCAGATCAAAGGCTTTCTCATAGTCCACGAACGCTAAGCATAGTGGCTGATTGTACTCTTCGGTCTTCTGTATAATCTGCCGCAGTGCAACTTAAGTGACAGTGGGCGGGGCACATAGTTCGTAGAACGGATGGCCGTTGGGGCAGTAAAGTTTTCGTGTGACGACCGCGCACCGGAAAACGTAGCGTAGGCAGACCTCCCACGCGATGGACCGATGACCTGGTGAAGGTCGCGGGATAAGCCGCTGGATGCGGGTAGCGCAGAACCGATCGTCGTGGAAATCCTTGGGGGAGGCCTATGTCCAGCAGTTGACGTCCTTCGGCTGATATGATGATGATGATGGTCAATACACGCTGAGTCTCTTATAGGTTCTGTGATGTGAGGAATACGCGATGCCAAACATCTGATTCCGATGGATCGCCCCGCACGATCTCGCTGAACAACATTGTTCAGTTCCGCACTGTTCCGTATTATCAATGCACATGCGCCCCGGTCCCGCGTTTCCGTAAGTGCAGCACGATCACGGCTTCCCCGCAAGTCGTTCAAAAGCATGCTGTCGCTGCGCCGGGCGCATGGCTTGCATACGCTAGCGAATTGAGGTCAAGAGTCTATAAACAGCCCATCGCTCGCAGTTATAGTGGCATCGTGTGCGATTCTTACCAATAATTAACTGATGGGTTTCACGGCATATTTTTCCTTCGATTAAAACCAAACGATAGCATATTACTATTATTCATTTATACCGAGCTTTCGTAATGTTTTCGGGTTTCTTAGTCAAAATAGGAACTCTTACAGTTTCACCGTGTCTGTTTGTATGTTTTACTCAAAGACTATAACAACTATTAAATTTAAATTAAGTATGGTTTTACAAATCTGTTACGCCTATAAACAAATGGTATAAAATCTTTTGAAAAATTTTTGGACACCTCTCCCAATGGTAAGTGGGTGTGAATTCATTTTTACTCATATACAAATACCCCATCCTGTGAGACTTTTTTAAATTCACAATTATTGGTAAGCCCTTGGCATCATCTCACCTGATGTTAATTGACGATGATGCCGAAGACGGAAGTGGGCTTACCAAGATTCACCAACGCAATGGAGAACTGGCTATCTTATCTTTCAGGCCGGAACGCATTAATGTTGTTAACACTGATGTTCGGCGACGAGACTTAGATAAGTTGGTAATAGCTAGCCAGGCGGGATTAGAAAATGCCCTACCACCAACCAAGCCGAGTCTTACAAGTTGACCCCACCGGTAATCGAGCCCGCGAACTCCTGGTGTGAAGCGAATGGACTAACCATTACAACACGAAGGCGGTTAAAATCGGGATATCTTTAAATAAGTCTTTCAAAACTATTGAGAGTTTGCAAAGAACATTTTTTTGATAAATGATTCGTTTACAAAATATGAGTTTTAGGTCTTGCTTTAACATTATTTTAATCATAAGACATGGCCCCTCTATAGCTGAAATGAGTATTATTTTACTTACTTTTAATTAGAGTTTTCTATGACCTATATACAGCCATTTCGATTAATGTCTTTTTTTCTCTGTGGTGATAGGTACTGTCTGAACTGAACTTTATAATTAGTATAAAAGAATGATGTAACCAAGTGTTCAACATTGTACCTATGGTTTTAAATAAATAAGCAAAATGAAAATGAGTTTTTAAATTGTGATTTTTGTATGATTTACACATGATTTACATACCCACTAAAACTCTATTTCAGGAAACCTGAAAGTATTAGAAATAGTTGGGCACGCATGTAATAAATTAAAAAGGAAACTTATCTTTAGTGTCGAGCAACTTAAAATGTGTACTTGGATTTGTAAAAAAACTCATAGATTTTCCCATACAAAATGTGTTAAAACAACTGCAAAAATAACTTTGTAACTGCAAAAATAACTTTGTTTTTTAAAATAAACTTTTTTTAGACTACGGTACCCTATTTGCGTGTGGTCCAATACACTTAGCCACTTTTGAGGTGCTAGCACGTGAACAAAAAAAAAACAAAATTAAGAACTTTTTGCTCCAACTTCTAGATGGAACTTGAGAAAGCGTTCGCAGAAGAGCGCGCCATTTGGTGGAAGTCGACCACCTTAAAATGTGTACTTGGATTTGTAAAAAACTCATAGATTTTCCATACAAAGTGTGTTTAAATAACTGCAAAAATAACTTTGTTTTTTAAAATAATCTATTTTTTAGACTAAGGTAATTTGCGTGTGGTCCAACACATTAAGAACTTTTTGCTCCATCTTCTAGATGGAACTTGAGAAAGCGTTCGCAGAAGAGCGCGCCGTTTGGTGGACGCTAGAAGAACGCGGCACAAGATCTGCTAACGCGTCCCCGCGCGGCTCCCTGACGGGCGCGAAGGCGCTGCGCCGGGGCGACTTCGCCAGCCAACGCTCCGTGTCAGGTACTAGTTAGTAGCTTTGTAGATTTTCCTCCTACACACCACATACCATTCACAACACATTAAGATGATCGATTCATTCACGCCATTACTTGCACAAGCCCCGCATTCAATATTTAGCTAGTTTTTGCAAACATCATCAAAACCATGGGGTGTTAAATGCCAAAAAAGCTTCCCCATTTATTAATCACTAGTCTTAGATTTTTTTTCATTCACAAATCAGTAAATATCAGAATATTCGATTTTGTCACATCACTTTTTTATCGTTATTATTTTGTGTTCAGTGATAACTGCCTTTTTCCCTAACTCCTCAGATGACGTGGACTCGATAGGAGAGTGTGCGTCGCTGCTGCACCCTGACCACGCGTGGGTGGGTGGCTCACGGCGCGGGTCTTCGCAGTCGGAGACCTTGGAGGTGGAAGTGTACCAGCTGGGAAAGGACTTTTCGCGCTCGCTGCCAGGCTCGAGGAGGTCATCCTTCCAGCAGCAAGAGAAAGGTGAGAGTAGCAATGTGGTAGGAAGAAACTGGATAAGTACAAATAGTTTACAAAATGTCAGTTGGCCTGCAATTACGATACCTTTATAAACAGTATTATGTATGTTCTACTTTTAACTCTCGCTGTACTCAAATACTGCGCGTCATCGTAGCGAGGGGGCCACAAATGTCTACGGCTAGCTTTCGTGTGGTATTTTTAGGGTTCCGTTAGCAAAGATTGCAAATGGGACTCTATTACTAAACCCTACGTCACCGCTGTCCGTCTTTCTATTCGAACTAAAAGGGCTGCTGTATGTTTCAACCGTAATACTTAGCCATTTGAAATTTTCACATAAAACTATCAGTGGAACCCGAAAAAGTTTTTTAAAGCAAAGTACGTTAGACTGCATCTTACCTAAAAGTAAAAATAAGAAAATAAAAAAATGTTTTTTTCCAAGGTTGTTGATTTTTCCCTATCGTAAAAACGGTACATGCAAACGTTAAACTTTGTGTAATAATAGTTGCAAACTCAGTAACCTCCATAATACAAGGTTTAGACAACTCTAAAGTAAAACAACAACTATAAACCGGCCAAGTGTGAGTCGGACTCGCGCTAGGGAACCCGAACTGATGTAACAAAACCATTATAAACTCTAGCGCAGGTTGATGTCTGTTGTATGACCTATGATAAAAAAATTACGCTAATAATTTATTTTAATATGAAGAATTATCAAAAAATAATTTCAAAATACTCAAAAAATAATTTATAAAACTTATCAAAAATTATACCAAATTAAATTTAATTTCATTTTATTAAATTGTACTAATTTAGATTTTATTTATTCGTCAAATAACAATCAGTGCACTTGAATATAAAATAAGTAACCTATAATCGTTATATTAAATGAATTACATTCGTAATATTTTAAAAAAATATTGTACTCGTTAATATTTTAGGGAACTAAGGTGTTGGGGTTTTCATATAGTTATTTAACTAAACGTCAATCTGAACGATACCAAATAATTCCGATGGCCATTTTTCTAATGAATCATGGCTACATTACTACATCCATTATGGTGACATCAGAGGGCGGAGGCGAGCCCAGTGGGTCAACATCACGGCACGGGCAGCGGCGGCGCTCGTCGTGCGTGCGTCGCGACCCGGACGACATCCTACGCTCACTGCGGGCCGTCAAGGGCGAACTGGGGCGCACGCTCTCGCTCTCCGGCTCCACGGCGCGCCGTAAGTGTCGTACATGTTTCATCGGTGTACTCAACCAAATGGCATACTGACATCCATTAGATTGATTTTACGCATAAGCCGTTGTTCTAATGCGTTATTTAGAAGAAAAAAAATCTAAGTTAAAGTACTCGCAATAAATATCGAAAATCAAGCACCAAATCTTACTTCTGGCTTCTTGTAGACGGAAAAATAAACAATATTTCTTAAAACAATATTGTTTAAATTAAAAAAACAAATTCGTTTAGGAGATAACCTTGAAAAATATTAGAATTATGTTTAATAATATTTTGATACTAATGATATCATGCAGATTTTCATTCGCACTATTTATTTAGTTGACGATCACGTTATCCTGGCAATCACGCCTCCAAGCACCCCTGTCCGCAAGAGCCCGATCAACCGCCGGTGGCTCTCGAAGTGACCGACTATCCGCCCCCGACCGCCCCCTCCACCGCAACACACATTACCCTGTGCGAACTTGAGGGCAGTACTGACTTGTACTATCTTGTGCTTGTTTGGTCAGCAGCGACGGACCGTTAGATCCTCGGTAAGCGACTGTCCGTGCCCGCGCGGCTCGTTCCCTTGTGACGTCTGACGGCCGCCAGCCTCCGTATTCCCATTCTGTATTTACTGGCGCATCGGCGCCGCCGTCGTGTATACTTTTCCGAGTACGTCCTCCCGGAGCAGAATACGCGGCGACGGCAGATGCCGGTCGAGATACAGAACAGGGGTCTCAGGCCACGTAGTAGCATGGTCATACATCGCTTGCGCGGCGGCCGCGCACGCACCGTTGAATGTGGCTGCGCCCGAAGCTTCTCATCACTTCACTGTGTCTGTACTGTTCTGTCCTGACGCATGCCCGGCCGAGGGCGATCACGCTCACTTCATCTGTCTCTGTGTTACCGTCTGTTCGGCTGCCCGTCTACGTTCATCTCGATGGCATTGTGTCGCTAGGATTATGGACTTCATCACCTCTGCGAGAATCACTCATTGTTACGATGCGCATTCTATTAGAGACCTTGTAAATATATCTATTTTTAGGCCGTAGATGGAAACGATAATAGTTCTGTCGAATATCTTTTGTTGAATTCTTTTATATTTTAGGAAATCAGTGAATGTTCTGTTAGTGAGCTGAACTCACATAGGCGTTGCCGCTATAGGTCGCGGTCGCCGTTGTTCCGTAGAGCACTCTCGCGGGCGTTAAGCTAGCGGTGGCATGAGCTATAAACCTCCTAACAATAGAATAGTCCTCCACAAAACACATCTAATTTATCAGATAGTGAATGAATGGCTGCTCATGACACGGAATGCTTATAAAAATGAAACAAAGACTGCTTCAGGCAACTATTAGACTCGACTACATTCTTGGCTGCACACGATAAAATGCTTTTCTTTCATTTATGTGTCTTTATTAGGAGCGGTATCGATACAGATCTGTTCAGGAAAGTGTTATATACATATCAGTAAATTGGCACGAAGCTGTTTGACGTGCTTATTTTTATGTAAATGTTTATTTCATAATCAGTGTTCGATTGAATGGTTTATTCTCGTTTGTTAATGACATGAATGTTATAAATTATAATGCGAACATTTACCTAGATGGAATTTAAATACTTAAACAAATCCCTTATTTATTATTTTATTTGTTGAAGTTTGTGTTTCCCAGTAGATTAAATCAACTACGCATATTTTTCGGTAACTCGTAATACTGACAAAAACTGTCCGTTATTTACTAACGAAAAATTATATAAATAAATTCCATTTGGAAAACTAATTGTATTAAATTAAAATGTTACTAATTTAAAAACCATCACAAGTATATCGAGTTGCTGGCCCTCGTTCCCGTGGCGCCCATCTCTCGATACGGGCGAGCAGCATTGATGTGACCACAGGCACGGCGACTGGGCGCAAGGGCAGCATGTGGGCGGCGGTGCCGGCGGCGGCGGCGTGCGACGCGGTGTCCGGCGAGGACGAGGACGCCGTGCCGCTGGGCCCGGGCCAGATGCCGCCGCGGAACGCCCAGCTGCCGCCACTGCATGCCGAGATCAACCTCAGCATCATAATGGTCAAAGGACAGTTGGAGTTGGAGGTTAGTGCCAGCGTACAACATGCTTCCATCACAGGCACATAGTGTCTGGCGAGGGCAAGAACGCCGTGCAGCTGGGCCCGAGCCAGGTTCTGCCATACAATGCCCTACTGCCGCTGCTGCACGGCGAGATCAACCTCAGCATCATAATGGTCAAAGGACAGTTGGAGTTGGAGGTTAGTGCCAGCGTACAACATGCTTCCATCACAGGCACATAGTGTCTGGCGAGGGCAAGAACGCCGTGCAGCTGGGCGCGAGCCAGGTTCTGCCATACAATGCCCTATTGCCGCTGCTGCACGGCGAGATCAACCTCAGCATCATAATGGTCAAAGGACAGTTGGAGTTGGAGGTTAGTGCCAGCGTACAACATGCTTCCATCACAGGCACATAGTGTCTGGCGAGGGCAAGAACGCCGTGCAGCTGGGCCCGAGCCAGGTTCTGCCATAAAATGCCCTAGTGCCGCTGCTGTACGGCGAGATCAACCTCAGCATCATAATGGTCAAAGGACAGTTGGAGTTGGAGGTTAGTGCCAGCGTACAACATGCTTCCATCACAGGCACATAGTGTCTGGCGAGGGCAAGAACGCCGTGCAGCTGGGCCCGAGCTAGGTTCCGCCATACAATGCCCTGTTGCCGCTGCTACACGGAGAGATCAACCTCAGCATCATAATGGTCAAAGGACAGTTGGAGTTGGAGGTTAGTGCCAGCGTACAACATGCTTCCATCACAGGCACATAGTGTCTGGCGAGGGCAAGAACGCCGTGCAGCTGGGTCCGAGCCAGGTTCCGCTATACAATGCCCTACTGCCACTGCTACACGGCGAGATCAACCTCTGCATCATAATGGTCAAAGGACAGTTGGAGTTGGAGGTTAGTGCCAGCGTACATGCTTCCATCACAGGCACATAGTGTCTGGCGAGGGCAAGAACGCCGTGCAGCTGGGCCCGAGCCAGGTTCCGCCATACAATGCCCTACTGCCGCTGCCGCACGGCGAGATCAACCTCAGTATCTTAATGGTCCAAGAATAGTTGGAGTTGGAGGCTAGTGCTAGCGTACAACATGCTTCCATCATAGGCACAGGGTATCTGGCGAGGACGAGGATGCCGTGCCGCTGGGTCCTTGCTAGATACCACCACGGAACGCCCTGCTGCCGCTGCTGTACGCCGTGATCAACTTCAACATCATAATAGTCAAAGGACTGTTGGAGTTGGAGGTTAGTGCGCTAGCACGTAGTAGTTAGCTAGTAGTAGTATTGTACGCTAGTACAACATGGTTCCATAACAAGCACGAGGTGTCTAGCGTGGAAGAGGACGCCGTGCCGTTGGACCCGCGAGACAGATGGAAAATTGACATCGTACTTGATAATATTATAAGTATAAGAAACGAGGAGATCCGTAGGAGAACCAAAGTAGCCACCATAGCTCTCAGAATTGCTCAACTTGGATGGCAGTGGGTGGAGCACATAGCTTGTAGAACAGATAGCCGTTTGGGTAGTAAAGTCCTGGAGTGGCAACCGCGCATCGGAAAACGTAGCGTAGACAGGCCTCCCACTCGGTGGACCGATGACCTTGTAGTCGCGGGACGCCGCTGGGTGCGGGCAGCGCCAAACAGGTCGTCGTGGAAATCCTTGGGGGAAACCTATGTCCAGCCGTGGATATCCTTCGGCTGATATGATGATGGTGAAGTATTATACATGCTTATTAAAAAATAATATATAATTAAACTAGGTTAAGCACAACTTTGTACAGTGTGTTCCAGCCAGCCAAACTTTAGGGGCGGAAACTACCAGTAATTTCATCGGTATTATAGGGAATTGTTTTTAAAGTAATTTTAAAATATTAAGGGGATTCCCATACAAGAAATTTGTTTTTTAAAGGATTTTTTTGTAACACAACAAATAATAAAAACCAGCCATGTGTGAGTTTTATTCGGGATAAGGAGTAAGAACTGTATAAACACAAAAAACTATTTTTTGTCGCTTGCGTAACAAAAATGCCGATGGATGCGGGCAGCGCAGGACCGGTGGAAAATCCTTGGGGGAGGCCTGTGGACGATTTTCGGCTGATATAATGATGATGATGTAACAAAAATTGTAACAAACAAATCTTGCGACACAGACCTAAAGCAAAGTATATATAATAGTAGTAACATACAGTATGGACACTCCCTGCCGCTCTCTAGATTCCGACCTCATTCCCTCGTCACCCAGGTTGATTCAGATTGGTTGTAGTTTGGTTCTCGAACGTATGGGATTAAACCGTGATTTTGTTGGCTCCGTCATTTGTTTTTAGAAATTTCATTTTACGACCGTTGTATGCAGTGTCCAGGGTGTGCCTAAAGTAATATTAACCAGTAGCGCACTCCCAGGTGTCGCACGCGCGTCGTGTGTACGGCGTGAACGGCGAGGTGCCCGACTCGTACGTGAAGTGTTACCTGCGCGACGGCGACAAGTGGCTGCACAAACGCAAGACGCGCGTCGTGCGCCGCACCACCGAGCCGCACTTCAAGCAGACGCTCAAATACCAGGTGCGCGCTTCGTAATACCTACGCAGATGTGACAAGTGGCTGAATAAGCACAAAGATCATGCCATTTTCTGAACACCGGGCCGCCTTTAAAACAAACAGACACAAAGTGAAACCTGTATGAATCCTCATGCAGCAATCTGGAGAAAACGGTCACGTTTGGCAGATTGTGTGGATAAAAATTAATAATCACATTTAAGTAGGGTTCATTGGAAATGTTTGTTCTAAATTATGTTACAGCTCGCGCTAAACTTTATTACTGATCTGAACTGCTTAGTGCGCCGGTATAACAGAGTAGTAGGTACCTTTACGTCCTGCTAACACCCAAAGTACTCCAAAGGAGGTCACGGGTTCGATTCCCGGTGGGGTCAACTTGAAAGACTCAGTTTGGTTGGTGGTAGGGCATTTTCTAAGCCCGCCTGTCTACCTACCACCATCTTATCTAAGTCTTGCCGCCAAACATCAGTGTTAGTAACATTGATGTGTTCCGGCTTGAAGATAAGATAGCCGGTTCTCCATTGCGTTGAGGAATCTTGGTAAGCCCGCTCCCATCTTCGGCATCATCGTCACTTACCATCAGGTGAGATGATGCCAAGGGCATACCAATTATGAATAAAAAAAATAAAAATAAAGTTTACTACTGCGACGCGTCTTGCGACCAACTTCAGAGCCGTAATAAAGATTTCCGTGAGCTGTACATGTGCACATAAATGTTGCAGGCGAGCGAAGCGCTCGGGCGCACGCTGGTGGTGATGCTGTGGCAGCGCTGCGGCGGGTTCGAGCACAACCTGGCGCTGGGCGGTGCCGAGATCTGCCTCGACAAGCTCACGCTGCCGCAGCGCACCTACGGCTGGTATCCGCTGTTCGCGGCCACCGCGCTCGGCGGCGACGACTCGCCCGACTGATCCCGCGAGCCGTCGCCGGAGCGCCACGACGAGTAGCGCCCGCGACGGCTATGTCGCCGCATACCACCCGCGCCTTGCTAGCGGAGCTCGGCAAAGGTCAGTGTTGCATACGTTGTATCGGTGTAAAATATTTGATTTGTATGACTTAACTCCATGTTTTATGAACCACATTGTATCAACATCATTAAATTAACAAAGAGAATTAAACATATTTAGGTTTTTCCTTGCACTATTCCACAATTAATATAAGTAAAACACAAATTTGTTTATACTGCAACCGGTTTCGTGATCTTCAGGCAGTAGACTACTTTATTTCATAAGTGAGACTACTTTATTTCATAAGTGAGGGTAGTGTGATACTTAAGTATATTAATTGTGGAATAGTGCAAGGAAAAACCTAAATATGATCAGTTCAGTGTTCCACCAAGAACCTACTATCGCAAGCATACAAACGAGTATTGCTTTAAATAATTTCCAAAAGGTACCAATAGAACTATTTGACGTTAATGAATTAAGATACAGTCGACTATGTAACTTCACTGACCTTCGCTGAACCACCTCCAATGCAAAGGTAACACTTATACGCCAAGAAGATGGCTCTAACGTCCAATCTGTAACCAAGATCAGCTGTGCCCTCATGCTGCCCTGTGTTGTGAACTTGTGCTACGCCAAGTTTTGGTCTATCTTTACCTAAACCTTAAAAACTCTATTATAACGCGCTGTAAATACATTTTATGTACCTAAAGTCCTCGGAAATTCTCCTGCTCCTAAGTGTTGGTAAGAAAGGTGTCTCTTTTTAAGCTGATGTATATAAAAGTCTACTGTATGTATGGGTCTCTAATGTATGAAGCCCCCGGCCGGCCCGCGGGAGCTGACGCAACACCATTTAGAGTAGTCGACATGAAAGGAGCTTAATAGAAGATTGCTTTGATATTTTTAAAATAAATTGTATTGCATAGGTAGTCAAAAGCAAATATAAAAATCGCCATGTATTTTTTACTTCCACAAACTTTACCCAATCTTATGAAAATTCTTCCTGTACCTCACTATTTATTACATTCCTTAATTCGACCGCCTCAATGGCGTAATGGTTAAGTCCATTAGCTGCACATCGCGAGGTTCGATTCCCGGTGAAGTCTAACTTTGTAAGACTTGGTTTGGTTGGTGCAAGGGCATTTTCTATGCCCGCCTGGGTAGCTACCACTATCTTATCTCAGTCTTACCGCCAAACATCAATGCTTACAACACTGATGTGTTCCGGCTTGAAAATAAGATAGCCAGTTCCCTATTACGTTGGGAAATCTTGGTTAGCCCGCTTCCATCTTCGGCATCATCGTCACTTACCATCAGGTGAGATGATGCCAAGGGCTTACCAATTGAGAATTTAATTATTTTTTTTACTTTTTGTTGCTTTTACAAAATGTTTACCTTCTTGTGGCGATTTCTATATCTGTTAAAAACAATAAGGTACTAATATTACATTTATATTCATAATGATAATTTAATTTGTAATCCATTTCCATAAATGTTATATTTGTAGAAAAGTTTACTCGTCAAATATTTAAAACTGACCACAAAAAAAACTTATGTGAGCGATTCCAAGATCATGACTCCTAGCATACGTTTTAATAATTTGATCATCTCTTGATGACGCTCAATTCCATCTACGTTGTAATTTTTTTTCAGTTTTTGAAGGCATTTACATACAGGTACCTATATAGCTAAAAATATTATACGTAAATGCAGTTTTACCCAAATCCTTTATCCTTGTTAGAGCGTTTAGACTAATAAACTCATTCCGGTAGAGCCTAATTATTATAACTTGTAAATGAATGATACACTCTTCTCAAATAACCCCAACTTCGACACTTTGCCTTATAAATTGATAACATTTCTAAAGTTATATAGCAAGTAAGAGCGTAGTTTCTATTCTTCCAAGGTTGTGCTTTAGTGAATTTCTCCTAACGTATACCTAAAAATGTCGTGTGTAAAAAAAATATCTCAATCGATAATAAAAAGCTTTGTTTTATTACATTCAACATCTGTAATGTCCACTAATTGTAAATAAGTTTTCATTGTATATTCAACTATTTTTTTCCAAATTTTCTACGCACAACTACTTTCGTGATAGCTTTATTTAATTTAGGAACGGATCTTTGTACTAGCATCTAGCTTAGTGACGATACTAAATGACAAAGCCTAGGTACCATACCTACCCACCTCAGTTTTAGCAATGTTAAATGTAGTGTCCAGTCTGAGGCACAAGATTTTCCTACAATTTTAGGTGATAAGACTTACAAATATCATTTACTTATTACCCACCGATAGAAACTATCGCGCGTACCTATTACCATACGTGCTCTTTCATTACCGCAATAGGCATAGCTTATTTGTTGTGGAATCTGTAATATTCTTGTATAATGTTTTTATCGTCAATGTATAGTTACAATACATATCTGTGCGAGAAAATGTAATAGATCTCGTCGAAATCTGTGTTCTTCCAGTGCTGTCTTAGCTTAGTGGCGCGCCTGACAATATTTTACACAATTGAATGGTTTCATTAAACAGGATGTCTGGTACATAACTGTAAACCTCAAACTGGTTATTCTTATGATAACTATGGTTCTACACTTTACTGAAATTAGAATAAAGATTTGTACTTTTTAATATTATTACAAGCTTTTATTTAACTTGCAATGTATGTTTGTTTGTTCGGATGTTGCAACTCAATTTTGAAGCAGATATCTTCAACCGATTAAGCTGAAATTTTGTATACACGTTCAGTTTCGATGACAATGCATGGTTAGCTAAAAAAATCAATTAAAAGCTTGTAGTTCCTAAAAGTTTTAGGTTTATCTAAATAAGCTTATTTGTTTTCAATTTGGGTTTAGCTGATCGAAGTACACGAGCTCTCTTTGTAAAATTGACTTCAATCTAACCGGTTCTTCTAATAAGTTTGGGTTAGCTCGTCCGGTTATACGAAAAGTTCAAAAAATTATCGATTTCAGTAAAATTATAGATAAAAAGCTTTTCAGTTTGATGAGTGGAATCACCAGACAGAGGTTTGCGGTTATCTCCTATAAAATTTACCGTTAAACAAATCCGTGTTTTATTAATAATTTTTTTTACAATAATTTGATGTGATTGTAGAAGTATATTTCTAAAGAGAGAGAAAATGTTACAAAATATTAAACTATCCGTATAAGAATAATTATCATACAAATTCAAAGTACTTATCTAAAATATATCTGTGTTACCCATATCATATATAAACTTATCTGTTTTTCAAAATGTATCAGTATACTCCAGTATATATTACCTATCAGTTATTTTTATAGCTAAAATATATTAAAATGATGTGAACGAAATATAATCAATATTTAAAGTATTCAACTAAAATGTCAAAGATATTTAGATATTTATTAAAATAAAATATTTATTTAATAAAATATCAATTCTGACATCACTTGGAGTTGACTTATATACGCTTACTATCTCGATATTAGATTATCAAGGAAATACTCATAAGTACTAAGAGGTCAACCTACAAATGTGACGTGCCTCGAGCCCCGATACCACTGACGGCCTCCAAAGTAAAACACGATTTGTAATTTATTTTTGTAACTGGACGAATGTAGGTGTCAAAAAGTGCACTTTTTACGCTGATTTTTATTGAAATACTGTTAAGCTTCTTGAAAAAAAACTATGGTATTTAGATTACTCATGCTCATCTTTCTAATTAAATGAAATCTATTTTAATTGTATTGAAAATTTGAGTGCGTGCGACTGCATCTCACTTGATAGAAGGTCGATATGATACAATCGAGGATGGTATAAGCAAACTCAAATAAAAATATAATTGCAGCGTCCTGGTTTGAACTGTAATGCTACAATATATTTTTTAATAAATAATAATAATCTAATGTCTATTCAATCTCGCCTGGAAGGTCCAGAATCAGGAATCACTGACACAGGCAAGAATTTCTACTCCTTTGCAGTCCGCATAATAAAAAGTATTATGAAAAACTGATGAGACATAGCATAGACAAAATCAGCACCTATAGAATCTTCTTAAGGTAGGTAGGTATATGCTACAATTACGAGGGTACTTCAAAATAATAATCTAAATAAATGGATAAAAAATAAAAGGTAGATGTAGTGTTAGCGCTTTGACAACGGGGTATAAAAACTCTGCTCGAATCACGATTTATTTAGATTTATTTTTTAAATTATTTGAGATATGTCACAGCACATTTCGACATGTTGACGGTAAGTGTGCTAACCCATGACTGTAAGCAAAACTTTGCTCCGTCGACGGAGTCTGCCAACGCGTGAATGTAAGCAAAACTCTGCTCCGTCGACGGAGTCTGCCAACGCGTGACTGTAAGCAAAAGTTTTGCTCATAGTCACGCGTTGGCAGACTTACCGTCAACATGTCGAAATGTGCTGTGACATATCTCAAATGCACCTGTCACAATTACATAAACTATCACGTTTTAAAAATTATTCAAGGTCACTGCATAGGTATATAATAGAACAAGCGTTACCCCACTTTTTGTTATGATTGTAGTATGAAACTCAATATCAACAATTTAATCTCAGGCACTTGTCTTTTTGTCAGCTCCACTCGTCTAGTAACAGAAATGTAGGTGTATAGGAATAACTAGTGATTTCTACTGATGTGGCCTATTTACCAGTATTCAGTGTATGATATTCAATGGTATCGGATATCATACTTCTACCTAAATTCGACTTTCGTACTATTTAGTGTTGAAATGTTTCTTCCTAGATACAAAAACGATCATTTCTAAACTGTTTTCACGATCGATACTAAAAATGTTCAGTATTTTATCCTTAACACGGCTTCATCTTATTCATAAATCAGGTATTAGATAGCTTCAAGCTGCTGAAAACTAATTCAGTATCAATCGTAAAAACGTATAGATTTCTACAAATCCTAGTACGTAAAAATATGTGTGTCAAAATATAAATTATTATTAAATAAATGTGATAACAAATGAGTTTATTATAGAGATATAAATAAAGTTTGCTATTTCAATTAATCAAGTTAGAACCTATACACTCTATGATACAATTGAATTTGTCTTCCATTTAATCTAGACTCTACTAGATCAAACTGAAAAAAAAGATGCTGGTCGATTACTACAAATACATATTTTCCCTGCTCACTAGTAGGTATAGAAAATTGAAAGAAAATTCAATATTGAGGTCATTTATTAGCTACATCGGTGCTTATCAATAAATGGATAAAGTACACAGATAGATACATTCTATATTTGTGAGTAGTCGGCCGGTCCACACCAGTGCGCTATGTGTTGCAGTAGCGAGGCCGCGGCTCCACCGCTCTTGGCTGCGTTCACCGCCCGGGACCACCACTCGCGGTTGGCGCAACGACCTTTGTGAATTATATCTAATTAATTTTCCTGGTTAAGAATTTTAAAAAAAAACTTGCTTAATTATCAGTAATTACACTACTAGCTTTTGCCCGCGGCTACGCCAGCGTGGTCATCGTTTTTATGGCTGTCTTTGAGGCTGAGTGGACATGAGTTTTCTCCAAATCCCTATCCCAGATCGGTCTATTCTTATTAGCAGTCTATGTCACTTCCCACACCCTCAATCAATTGGTTGAGGCAATTCTATACAAAAAATCACTCCAATCTATTGCCCCGTGCGACGCCAACGACGTGCGCGAGCGTGAAAATGAGTTTTCCCCAGATCCCTCGGGAACTATGTCAGGATATGCTAATTAATAAATCATGTCATCTCCTCCTCAACCATCTCTGTGCAAAAAATCACAACAATCCATGGTTCCGTTGCGATGTTAAGGAAATTTCTAACCAAAAAAATGATTTTTACGTTCCCTCAGGAACTGCATTAGACTATGCTTTTCACGGGATAAAAAGTATCTTATATCCTTTCCAGTAACATATGCTACCTGCATGCCAAATTTTATCAAGATTGGTCGAGGTGTAGAAGCGTGAAAAGGTAACAAACAAACACATTTTCACATTTATAACATTACTAGCTGTCCCGGCGAACTACGTACCGCCTTACATTACACTACCTTACCCTACCCTACACTACCCTACCCTACACTACACTACCCTACCCTACACTACTCTACACTACCCTACACTACACTACCCTACCCTACCCTACACTACCCTACCCTACCCTACACTACCCTACCCTACCCTACACTACCCTACCCTACCCTTCTCCTGACAATAACGAAACTACCCTACCCTACCCTTCTCCTGACAATAACGAACTCGACAAAAAAAGAATTAGCCAAATCGGTCCAGCCGTTCTCGAGTTATGCGCTTACCAACACATTTTGCGATTTATTTTTATATTATATAGATTAAGGATGACATAAAATCAATGTGCTTAGTACAATAATCCTGGTGAACGAATGTACAATAAAACTAACCATTAGTAAAAGTGACGAGTCGTGAGCCGAGAGGATATCCAGTTAGAACGCAGCATGCGTCATCAGCTCCTATGGTAGTCGCGTACATGCCTCGGCTGTCCACCGGCAGAGTCTGTCGTATATCAATTATTAATTATTTCAACCTCACTTACACCACTGTCAAAAAGCTATTTTAAGGTTTTGTTCTTCTCACAAGGAAAAAACGGAACCATTATAAGATCACTCACTTGCTCGTCCGTTGGTCCGTCTGTCTGTCACGTCCATTTTTCTCAGAGACTGTACTGACTGACTTAGAAAGTTGAAACTTGGTATTATCAAGTAGGTATACTCGTATATTATAGTCCTATTTTATTAGTTATAAATTTTTTACTTTCGATGACTGAGTGAATAAGGTATTGCAATGGCAAAAAAATAAGATGTTGATGTCAATCGATTGTCCTATCACTAATAGAGTCTAAAAAACAAATTAATTTAGAAAAAAAAATATCTGAAAAAACACGTATTTATGTGCCTTAAAAAGAATAAAATAATCCCACGGGAGTCTTGATAACCCAAGAGGACATAAAACATAAAACACACATTAATGCTTAAGGTGAGCTCAAAAAACGTAAGGCGCATCTATCTACTAAGATATTACTAAGCTTTTTTGCTAAGTAAGTTTCATGCGGCCACGTTTTTCAAGTTCACCTGTAAGCATGTATGTGCATATGTCCTCTTGGGTCATGAAGGGTCATTGAGGGTTATTTTATTCTTTTAAAGGTACATAAAAACGTCGTTTTAAGATTATTTTTATTCTACATTAAATATTTTCTTCATTTTCATTTTCCTAAGTAATAAAGTTAGAAGTCTTATTGTTTTCTACTCATCATACCCTTTCAAGTGATACCCATGTCGAGGGGGTTGCAACGACCGCCTTTTTGTAAAGGCGGCGATATTGGATCTACCGTGATATTGAATATACTATATTGTACTGTTTCCCGCGGCTTCACCCACGTGGACAATGTTTCTATGACTTTTCGAGGGTGTTCAGTACTCGAGCCGGAAGCTATCGCGAGCAAGGAAAAAAGTATCCTATGTGTTAATCCAGGTCCTAATCTGTCTACCTACCAAATTTTAACCAGATCCGTTCAGTAGATTTTGCGTGAAACAGTAACAAACATACATCCATACATTCTTACAAACTTTCGCGTTTATTATATTAGTAGGATTGTCATTGGAAATAGGCTATGTGTAAAATTTCAGCATGGTCGTATAACAGAAAGTATTTAATATTTAAGAAAATCCGTTGCAAGATCTTACTCGGAACGACAGACAGACAAATTGAATACACAATTTACTTACAAACTTTATTGTGTTGTCATTGGAACTGCCGCAGTGTGCAAAACTTAAGCATGATCGGATTACAGGATGTATTTAAAAAAAATCCGTTGCAAGATTCCAACCGGAACGGCAGACAAGACAGGCAAACAAGAAAGTGACTTAATTAAAACGTGTTAAAATGTGTGTGCGCGTCCATCCGGTGGTCTATCGTATTCAGGACAACATTTCTCAAGGAGTCTTAGAGATCAAGGGCGTCGTGAACTATACGTCTGCAAAATACTTACCATTGTGAATTTTAAAAAAATACTTTGCCGATAGTCCTAGCAGTACCTACGCCGGCTGCAAATGGTGCTAAAAGCATGAAAACCAGAACGATTGATTTTTAGGTCACATGAATCAATTTGACCCGTATTTTCTCTCTTACACTCTCTCATTCATTTATCTCTCACCTGGTAGACAACCAGACCAGTCATACAACATCCAGCATCTTATCTGAAACTTGTGTATATACATAGTTTGTTCCGTGGTCCTACCTGGTCGACGGCTTGGTCCATGGACACGGCGAGTACCCACTCACGTGCATCATTGAGCGCTGCGTCGCGCAAACACGCGCTCTCCAGCAGTAGTGGTGTTCGCGACCAATCTGTGCACTCTGCAATTAATGATGCCTTATTCATTATTGAACATAAAGCAAAGTACAATATATTTCAAGGGATTTGAACGTTTCTATGAAATGTTCTGTTGATAACACCAACGTCACACCCTGTAAACAGAAATAATTCCTTAAATAACTTTCAATTAGTATTAAAAATAATAAGACCCATCTCCAGTTACAATGACTCTGATGTACTTTGCTCTGAACCTCTCGAGTACACAGCTTCATCGCTAACTGGCTTGAACTCGCCGAGTCAAGGGTTTCAGGATTAAGAGCGATTCGTAAAGCGTTGTTTTTTTTTTTGGAGCAATCTTTATTTTTATCTTCCAGCAGCATCCTAATTTCTAGAGAAGGGAAATCGACCTTCTCATTGATTTGTGTTCATTTCTAATATTCCTAAGGTTAGGTACCAAAATAGGTGTAGCAGAGCAGAAACGCGGCACTGTCAGTGGCCGCTTCGGTGCGGTCGAGGCTGCGATTCAAAGCACGAACGATGCACCTGTACAGTACATACATTACACTGATAGTAGACTACCGACATATGAGCGAGCTTTAGTTACCAAAATCCGTGTAATCAAGTAGATGCGCGGCGTCGTCGTCGGCCGCCTCGGCGAGGTCGAGGCTGCGGTTCAGAAGCACGAACGCTTCGCGCGCCGCAGTGCCTTCCGAGCGCACTGCTGCGCCGCACACGAAGTACGCTGGCGTATAAATACATAAATTAAAGTGAGTTTGACACTTCGATATACTTGTAGTGAAGGTCGCTGAAAGCCGTTGGATGAGGGCAGCGCAGGACTAGTCGTCGTGGAAATCCTTGGGAGAGGCCATTGTCTAGCAGTGTCTGATGATAAAACTTCCACATAGACTACCAGCTATTTTTCTACCAAACACAACATCAAAAATGTAAATCAATCATACATAACATTAAAACACCAAAACTGCGGAAACCAAAGCCCGCTCCAACATCTTGAATCGTTTATGAATTCTAAAAAAAAAATACCAGAAGACGTAGTAACATATTAGGCAGGCTTCCCACTCGGTTGAACGACGACGATCTGGTGAAGGTCGCGGGAAGCCACTGGATGCTGGCGGCGCAGGGCAGTCGGAGAGACCTTTGTCCAGCAGTGGACGTCTTTCGGCTGATATTATGATAATGAATAAAAGTTGAGCCATATACACGCCAACACATGCCAAAAATAGCAGCTTTCAACCTATTTCTCGTCTCGAGCTATGTATAATATAGTTAACTCACCGACATCGGCGACGATTATGTCCGTATACCGCGGCAAAGCCCGCGCTGCTCTCGGCGCTATCTGAGGCACGTGAAGCGCCATCAACAGTGTGATAGCCTGAACAAAATATCGAATAAATGTATACACGAACTTTACAGTATTACTGATAGTAACAACTCTTCGGTAAAAACATCCCTAGAAAAGGGTAAGTACAATAAAATCCTTAAAAAAGTATTTTTTGTTTGGTACCTCCCCTATATTTAAAGAGGAGGTGATTTTTCTTGTTGACGTGTTGGATATTTTTGGATAAGTCTTTCAATACTATGTGGGTTTGCTAAAACCATTTTTCGATTCAGGGATTGTTAGAGTCAACTATCCTCCCACTACCACCTAAACCGCTATTTCAGGACATCACTTTTTACTTTGCAATGTAAAAGTGCTTTCAAGAAATTGTAAATAGCTAAGCTATCACGGCTAAGTAGGCTTTCTCAGTTTAGGAGTAATAGTCGACATATTCAGTTTTGAAAAAGTTCATAGATTTTCCACACAAAATGTTCTGTTAACAACTGCAAATATAATTTTGTTTTTTAAAATATAAATTAATATTTGAAAAGACTACTTTGCGCGAGTCCGACTCGCCGGTTTTTTATAGAATATATTTTATAATAGGGGATTCCCTACCAAATAATGAAAGTTTTAATAGTTAAAAATTATGTGGGTCACCGTAAATAAAAAGTCCTTTTGAAGTTTTTTTTTTTGTTTTTGCTCTATCATAGACACGCTAATACATAACATGCGTGCTGTGAACTTCTGAGGTGCTTAGCGAAAACACGGCTTCAAGAGTACATATTATAGTACCTACTAATGTTAGTGCAATGAACAATACCTCATGTCGAATCTTATTTTGTTGGTGCCTAAGATACAGGCTGTGCCTAGTTTGGGACCAATGTAAAAGTGCTTTGTAAATTACTATTTTAAAATAAATTATTTGTCTTATTCTAAAGTAAAACAACAAATGATAAAATAAGCGAAATGTGAGTCGTACTCGGACTAAAGAGTCGGAACTGAATAAAAAAGCATTTTATGTCGCTCTCGTCGCAGTCTTTTGTTTGAAATGAATAGATCATGAACTCTGTTCTATCTGGATTGTTAAGAGTTGCATAATATTTTATTAAAATGGCTTTAAAGATTTTAATGAAACTTTGTGTACGCTACTAGAACTTTATAAGGCCTACTACACAGAGTAGTTCATTATTCCGTAAAAAACGTAGTAATGTAATTCTTAATATTAACGTAGAGGGATAGAGATAGATTGGAAGCGTTTGAGATGTGGTGTTGAAGGAGAAAAAGAAAACGAACCAAAAGGTTCTAAATAAGGTGAAAGAAAAAAGAAACCGGCTGGCATTACTTATATTTATAAGTCTGTGCCTGTTGCAAATAATTAAAAACGAAAGAAAAAACATACAAGGATACCTGATAGGACACGACAGCTTTATGAAAACTATCATCATAGCAAGGGGCTGGCACAGTACAGGGTTGTGCACCTCGGTGACCCGGTCACTCCAGGAGGTCGTCGGCAACCTACGGGGGCTACTGGATTTCTTGGAGGAGCTGAGCTGGCAATGATGCCGGCCAATTACGCAAAATGGGCGCGGTGGTCGCCTGGTTGCGGAAATCAGCCCGCCCTTAACTTCACCTTCAACTTCATCATAGAAGGAAAGATAAGAGGCAGAGGAAGGCCAAGGCGTAATAGCATAGAGCAAATAAAGGAAAAGGCTGCTGTCGTGTCGTATCAAGACCTTAACCCGGCGACAATTACGCTGGGTCATATTGACACGAGCGATTTTCAATTGGGGAAATTTCGAAAAAAACATATTATAATCGTTCATGGTTTTGTCAGTAGCAGGAGATAAGACCTCAATTCATATGATTTGTACTATGGTGTAATGAGCAAGCGCCAGTGAAGAATAGTAAAATCCCTTTTCTTGAAAAAAAGGGGAATAAAACGGCTACTACTCCATACATTTTTAGTTCTAAAAGAGAAATTATTTTTGTTGCCCTTTTAAGTTTGTTGTATTAAAACCAAATCATAATTTGATATCTAAATTAACTTAAACATTTTGGTACTACAATGACTTCGTGGTCATGCAATAGTTCGTACTTTGTATTAAATTTGTTATAATTCATCAGATAATTAAGAAAAAAAATCAATCGGGTCATATTGACCCCGCGTCATCGTCCGCGTTATTTTTTACACGTCATTGGCGCCGGGTTATAATAATATCTGAAGATAGGAAGAATTTTCGATTACTCCACAGACAGAGCAAATGCTCTTTAATTATTAAAACGAAAACCCATTAACTATTAGGTACAAGCTTTTAATATTGCATTGTCACGCGATATACATATGCATGAAAAAATTTCAGCTCAATCGGAAACCGGAAAGTGAGTCTAATTTAACTGACAAGATTTCATTACAGTTATACAGTTTACCTTCGTGGCGTAATGGTTAGTACATTCGCTTCATACCAGGAAGTCGCAGGTTCGATTCCCGGTGGGTTCAACTTTATTTTAACGGTGCCTGTGTCCTGGGAGCCAGCCTCGTGGTGGAGACGAAACTTTGTTCATGTTATTTTAACGGTGCCTGTGTCCTGGGAGCCAGCCTCGTGGTGGAGACGAAACTTTGTTCATGTTATTTTAACGGTGCCTGTGTCCTGGGAGTCAGCCTCGTCATGGAGACGAAATTTTGTTCATTTTATTTTAACGGTGCCTGTGTCCTGGGAGCCAGCCTCGTGGTGGAGGCGAAACTTTGTTCATGTTATTTTAACGGTGCCTGTGTCCTGGGCGCCAGCCTCGTGGTGGAGACGAAACTTTGTTCGCGTTTGAGAAGACTCGGTTTAATTGGTGCTAGTGCATTTCCTAATCCCGCCTTGCTAGCTACCACCATCTTATCTAAGTCTAGCCGCCAAACATTGATGTGTTCCGGTTTGAAGATAAGATAGCCAGTTCTCCATTGCGTTGGGAAATTTTAGTAAGCCCGCTTCCATCTTCGGCATGTCACTTACCATCAGGTGAGACGACGGCAAAAACTAGCAAATTCTGAATTTTAAAAAAGGCACTGGGACAGGTGAAACTAAATAAAAGCTTGTAAAAGAAAGTACCTTGTATACAAAATCCAGCTTTTTTATGTTCCTTGCCTTTTTTCTTTGTGATAAGGTAAGGGTGTTGTTAACTGTATGCCAGACTGGCTACGTTTTTTGGATCCACTATTGGTTGGCCCAATGGCATCTTCGCATCACATGGTACGCGTAAATGTTGCCGAAAATGGAAGCGAGCTTGAATGGGAATGGGAACTGACTATGAGGAGTGGGCTATCTTATCTCTGATGCCGTAACAATGGTATGAACATTGGCAATTTATGATAAGATTATGGTAGCTAATCAGGTGGGCTTTGAAATAAACATTCTCACAAATCAAACCAGGTTCTAAAAATCAAGACCCCGCCGAAAAACAAACCCTATTGTGAAGCCCGTGGACTTACCACTACGCCACAGGGGTGGTTAAAATTAAAAACTTTCCACACAAATGACATCAACGCGATTGAGAAATGATGAAAGATGGTTAAAGACGCCAATTCATCCTGGGTTGGCCTAGTTTTTTTATATTCAATTTATGCTGCATATAAATTCCCACCTGAATAGCCCTATCATCCACTCCTGCGGCTACCATCACGTCGGCTGCATCCTTCATAGCCGACAACGCTTTAGGCGCCAGTGAAATTCGGACCAGAATCTCACTGCACACTGCCTTAGCTAAGGCCATATCGCTACTGGACAGTTCTCCTCTAGACTCAGTGACAAGGTACTGACGGAGTGTGTCCAACGCTTGGGTTAAGGCTTCAGGTGCTTCTTCGCTATCGATGTCCATGCCTTCGGTTCTCTAGAAAAAAAACATTTTTCTATAGTATTACGATATGGCTTACAGTAGCGCAAAGCCTTCGATCACTAGCCTAGCCCCGTCGCCCGCTGCCCCGCAAGTAACCTTCCGTTACGTTCCCTGCGTAAGTACATTCGTTGCACTACTGTAAGCCGCTATATTGTAATACTGTGGTAACAATAATGCATCAATCTCAACTAAAAGAAACAAAAAAGGGAGCAACGGCACTAGACCTACCAAAACGGTGCGCTTAATAAGAGTGCCTATCGTGTTCATTTACCGGAAAAAATCTTCTCTACACAAGGTTTTCAGTATTAACAGATGCAACAATTGGCGGGCACCACGACCACAGTATTACAATATAGCGGCTTACAGTAGTGCAACGAATGTACTTACGCAGAGCAACGGAAGGGTACTAGCGGGGCAGCAGGCGGCGGGGCAGCGGGCGGCGGGACACAGCCTTTTAAACTCCGCGAGTTTGCCAGGCTGGCTACAGGCTAGTACTGCTAGTACCTTCACCATTGTGGCATCGTGCGACATCAATTGCGTTGCGCTACTGTAAGCCATATCGTAATACTGTGCCGCGACGATCACTGGATCTAAGGCGCACGAGAAACAGTAACTACTAGGCAGCATAGCCACTAGTATTCTGCGTGTCCGTGTATTAATTTCTTTTGCGGAAGTTTATTTGGTCGGGCGGTAACACGCAAACAGTATTATTGTAGAATATCGCGGTTATTTAATCTTGATGGGCAGTAATATTGTACAATATGGACAGTTATTTGTTATAGTGATCTAAGTGGGGTTCAAGGTGGGAGTCAGGTAGAGTTTTAGTGAGTTTTAAGTAGCAAAGAGCGAAGCGACGAGCTGTTAGGTTTGATATGATAGACTACCCGCGAGCCGAGCGAGTGAAGCTAGCGCAGCTCGGCAGCGGCCGGCGATGCGCTAAAACTAACTGTGCTCGTTGCCCATTTGAATTCTGTTACTTCCGAGTTGTTAGTTTTACCGCTTATTTCCAGTATTTCTACTAGCCACAGTTAACCACCCAATATATTAGTAAATCAAAAAATATTTAGTGCCTATTTAAATTCTCTAATCAAAGACCAAATATTTGAAAGGACAGGCCCATCGGCACGGAAAGTGCGGCCACTTCAGTGGAGCTCAGACCATAGTTGTCAGTGAGCAGTGACTGTCACTAGAAGATGTCTACTACAATCTATTTCACGGCGTTGCTGATGACACATGATATTTAGCGAATTTTAGCTTGAACTGCGACTCTTTTAGACTTCATGCATGCGATTACTTTTTTGAATTACTTTCATTCACAAGTTTCATTCAATTTTTATGAAAGCATATCACTATGATTTTATAATTTTTCACCATAAATGACAAATTCAGTGAGATCTTATACAAGCTGTAGGTAAACGAAACTGGTGTAGGACCCGTTACTGGGGCTTCTATTCGTCGTAACGAATAACTTTCCCCGAGGAAACCAAAAAAATTTAACACTATATAAAAATCGATCAGCTGATTGAACAATTTTAAACGGCCCAAAATTTTTTGAGAACTAACTTAGGGCGCCTTAGGGAAAGTTGTTCAGTATATTCAAATTTCTTCAGTTCTCCTGCACTAATTTTGTGACATCCTATATAAAAATGCAATAGACTTATACATTGTCAAAAAATTATGATGAAAAGATTTTATGAAGAAAAATGTTGGTCTAGATGTTGGACTTCAATCAATGCCTCTATTTTAACTCTTCACTTCATCAACGTATTAAATCTAATGTTCGGAGCGTACCGAGTGAGTCTTAAACAGATGCGAGGCGTATCTCAGCGCGTAGTGCTGCGCGTGGCGCCGCGACACGGCGGCGGCGCGCGCCAGGCAGCGCGGCCACTGCCCCGCGCGCGCCAGCCGCTCCAGCGAGGAGTCTTCCGACTCTTCCGACTCTGTCACTTGCGGCGCTACTCCAGCTTCCTCCTCATGATACTCTGAAGGTGTTGCTAAAGTTTATTATTTTAGTATGGTAGCGAATCAAGACCTTTTCCGATGAAATCGACATAGGTACAGAGGCCAGCACATCAAGCTAGACACTCGTAGTGCGATTCTGATCGAAACGCATACGGCATAAGAACGGTACAAATTTCAAAGTGTCTAGCTTGATGTGCTGGCCTCTGTACATTGAGGTATTCAAAGGTAAAAGATTTACCTGCAACTTCTTCCTCAGCTCCAAAGTCCTCTTTAAGTGCCGCCCGAAGTTGCTCGCCAACATCACTTTGACCAATAGCTGCGAACCTGAAAATAATTTCCGAACATCAGTCTACCCATTCGACTTGACCTGACCAATCAGCAGTTTGGACTCTTTTCACAAGGTGTCATGGCGCTTGGAGTGGCCTCGGCCATACTACTAAATGATTTTTTGAGACTTTTTTACAATGCTCGGAATCTACTAAGTAGGAAAAAAAGTAAGTGTGTGGTTTTATGAAACCACGGTAAAAGTGAAACTTTACAGAGGACGAAACGATCATACAGTCAGACAAAACGACCGTCACGCGACATGCAACACACAGACGAAAAAAATTTAGACGATGTAATAAAAGTTTCACTTTAAATCAAAAAAATTAAGAAACCTGCACATCTGATATAACCAGGTGTGGACGAAGGTCGCTTTGTACACTTTCGTAGCTTTGAACGTCCTACACGTGTTCGAAGGTGATGATGAGTTTTTATAATCTCCAGATTTTATAAACTTATAAGGAACCACGTGGAATTTGCTTCTTAATCCACAATAGGTAAGCCCTTAGCATCATCTCACCTGATTGTAAGTGATGATCTCATTCGATAATAGATTCGTGAGTTTGATGATACTGTCGGAAACCCCCCCACCGGGGCCTGAAAGAAAGCAACACCGCGGCTTATCGTCACGGCTCCGTCGCAGCTGGACAGATTCTGAACTGGACAGATTTTTCGACAGTATCTTACTGGAAGCGGGCTTATCAAGATTTCTCAACGCAGTGGGGAACTGGCTACCTTAACTTCAAGTCAGAACACATCAATACTATCAACATTGATATTTAGCGGCAAGATTACTCGTAAGATACGATGTTGGTAGCTAGCGTAGGCTTAAAAAATGCCCTTCCACCAATCAAACCGAATCTTACAAACTTAGAATTTGTAAGATGATCCTGATGTGAAGCTAATGGAATAACCATTTGTCACGGAGGCGACCATAAACCTCCACATAGGTTGCTGTAGTGAGACTGAGACATATATAATACAAGATACTTTTCATACAACCACCCGCAGTACTCCTACCCTCTGTGATATCATGTTAATAGAGTGATAAGAAGAAACAGTTGCCTATCAGCCAGCATATCGGCGGCCCGGCGCCGGGCGCTGCCGCGCAGGTGGTCGCGGGAGAGGCGCGCCGCCCGCAGCGCCGCGCGCTCCGCGAGGCGCGCCGCCCCGCCGCTCGCGCCCGCACTGCTCGCTGCTATCAACAACTCCACAGCTTCGCACCACTCGCCCCTGGAAAACAGATTTACACAAACTGGTTTTAATAATTGGAATACGGCTGATCACTGTTTTTTTTTTATTAACAATTGGTAAACCCTTGACAACATCTCACCTGGTGGTAAGTGGCGATGTTGCCGAAGATGGAAGCGGGCTTACCAAGATTCCCCAACGCAATGGGGAACTGGCTATCTTATCTTTATGCCAGAACACACCAATGATATCAACATTGATATTTGGCTGCAAGACCGGGAATCGAACCCGCGATCTCCTGTGTAAAGCCACTGAGCTACGGAGGCGGTAATTTCAGTTTCGCAATAATGTAAAATATGTAGATGTTAGCTAGCTGTGCGCGGTGAGTTCATTCAAGCGTCGAATGCCTTTTTTTAAGTCTCGAATCCCAGGTCTCAGAATAAATACTAGCTACCAAGTCAAATACAATCGAAGGGAAAGAAGAATTTATTTAACCGAGTAGATTTTTCAAATAAAGAGGTGATACAAAAGTAGATAGTTAACCAAGGGAATAAAGTGACCGATTTCACCCGAGATATTTCTGGCGCCAATAGTTCGTGGGTGAAATGGGTAATTTCACCCGAGTTAAACACTGTACTTTTCATTTCGACTGTGAGGAAATGTATTATTAATAAAATATTAATTATTTTTTTTTTTTTTTTTTTTTAATTCACAATTGGTAAACCCTTGACAACATCTCACCTGGTGGTAAGTGACGATGTTACCGAAGATGGAAGCGGGCTTACCAAGATTCCCCAACGCAATGGGGAATTAGATATAAATAAATTGGTTACGTTTTAGATTCTGTGTTTTATGTATCCTGTGTACAATAAAGTATTAAATAAATAAGTTACCTATATCCAACCTCCAACCTTTTCGCAATGGCTAGTTGCCACGGCCTACTGGATTGTACCTAATCGAGTTGGTCACGACGTGCATCTAGATGGCCATGCCGAAACGTGAAAAAAAAGTGTCATGTTATCATGGCATTATGGCGGGCAGCAGAATAGAAGAATTATTTTAAGTGTTGAACTTCTGTAATTGTAAAAAAAAATAGAGCAACTGTAAAATGATTTGATATCAACCTATAGTTGTTTTTATTAATCACAATTGGTAAGCCCTTGACATCATCTCATCTAATGGTAAGAGACGATAATGCCGAAGATGGAAGCGGGCTTACCAAGATTCCCCAACGCAATGGAGGATATATATCGTAATATAGATAGATCGTAATAAACACGTCGTTTAATGTATAGCTGAGTTTAGATATATTAAAATCTCTTATTTTAATAATATGACGTGGCTGGCAATTAAAAAAAATTCTTTCCACCCTGGGGATAAAAAAGCAAACTTTCTGAACAGGAGAGATGAAAAATAAATAGTACTGCAGTAAATCTACCGAACTTTCCTCATCCATCGTATTCTCCAGACCTTGCCTCAAGGTAAAAATTTCAACTCTGAAGATGGAGTATAGAACACTTTAAAAGAGTTTTATAGCATGGTCATAAACAAACTGCCCATAAAATGATAGTTTAGTCAAACATTTGATTAATTAAAGTTATTTTATATCTAAAAAAATGATTCAATATTCTCATACAAAAGAGCAATTACAGGTAAAAACCTGATACATAGGCTTCAACACTTCAATACAGGCGCCTAAATCGTGCTAAGCAAATTTCGACATTATTAAGAGGGTGTAAATTGCGTTTGAGTTTTCGCCTCGATGGAGACGGCCTTGAATAATATCGCCTTTTTAATTGAAATGGCTCACCTATCGGCATGATCCGCAGCTCGCTGCAGCAACGGAGGCACTGACGCCGGGACCGGCTCAGCGCTATCCGGCAAATACTCTCGGGCCACGCGAGTCGCCTCCTCCCATAGTTCTATCGTTGAAGATGAATTTGATATAAAACCGTGACAATTAGACAAAAATTTTCATTATGCATTAGTTTTTGTATTCCGACAGGGCAAAAAAATGTATGAGCGTCGGTGGCGTAATGGCAAACACCGCTACCTCCTCTCCGGGAGGTCGTGGTTCGATCCTGCCACGTACCAATGTGTTTTCGAATTTCGATTTCATATGTACGTTTATCCGACGCTCTTATACGGTGAAGGAAAAATTTTTTTCTCATGTAAGTGACTGCTGTCTTTATGGGAATAAAATTTCTTTAAACTCAAAAATATCGTGAGGAAACCTGCACACGCCTGCGGAGAAACTCGAAGGTTGTGTGTGAAGTTGACCAACCCGCACTGGGCCCGCGTGGTCGACTAAGGCCCGATCACCCTAGTTCAGGGTAGGCCCGAGCCCCTTGGTGGGGACGTATATGAGCTGATATGGTGGTATTGAATTTGATAATGCAGATTGATGCGATTTTGCCTGTGGCGACATCCGCAGCACTTGTCACAAACAATTACACAGCCCACGTCAAGCTACATGAAGTTACTTCAGCGCCTCAGCTGATAGCGCCTGGGGCAAACCAACTGGGGTTGAACTAACGGCCGGTCGCCAGGCATACCACCTCACCTGGCATAGATATCTCTCTTTGGGCCAAGAAATAGGAACACACCATAGACTTACTGTGGAACATACCATTCCTACATGTCCTTTTTTTCATCTACAGTCGATACCTAAATTATTGGCATCATTTCGTCTCATTTCGTCTTCTTATGAAATATCCCAACTAGAATGCTTAACTTCGTCACTATTAAAAAAATGTGTGCTGGGACACATAGTAGAAGTGAAACTTCAACGGACAAGTGGAAAAGGAAACTCTGTCTTCCCCCTCCACGCGGACGTAACGCTTTTTCGTGACAGCAAAAATCCTAATACCCCCCCGCATAATATAGAGGGGCTATATAGAAGTTACGCTTCAAAAAAACATGAGTTAATATAACACACCCAGATCTTTATAGTGTTGCACGACCTCCCTAGGTCGATTGGCGCGAATCATTAGCGCCTCAAATTGTGGCAGATCTCCACGCTCCGCCGCTGCCTTTGCACCTTCCACTAACACTTCTTGCACCTAAAAACAACAATTTTGAGTTTGAATTGGTATAAATATGTCTGACCTATATAAACTGCACCTCTAGATTTAGTTAGATAAAAGTGAGACAGAAATTTCAAAAAAGTTCTATAATATTGTAACAACTCTGTGCTGAAGTCACCAGCGCGAAATCGACTTGAATCGGTCCGAAAACGATATATTTAAACAGAACTCTGGAAAAGATATTTTTTGCTTGTATTTATTTAAAAAAAACTAAAATACTATAGGTGCACAAGCCAGCACATCAAGCTTACACACTTTGGACTTTGTACCGTTCTTATGCCGAATGCGTATGGATCAGAATCGCACTACGAGTGTATAGCTACGAGTGTATGTGCTGGCCTCTGTACGTAACACTAATTTTCTCTAAAACTACTGAACTGATTTTGATCAATTTATAAGGCATAATCTTTCAAATGAAAAATTATCATCAAAATCGTTTCACAATAGGCGAAGAAATCTCGTAACATACAACCAAAAAAACATACAGTCGAATTGAGAACCTCCCTTTGTTTGAAGTCAGTGAAAAAGTTCACAATAATGTGATTTAAAACTAGGCAGAGCGTATCTTCCTCAGTAATCCGTAACGCCTCACTGAATCATCGTCGCGTTTTGCCGAGTGTACTGTTCTATTCCTGCTATTCCTGCTAATATGTAATTTTTTCTAAATATACTTACTATTGATATTTGTAAACTGAAATAGCGACAACGTTGTTATTGGCCAAAGTGAAGCGGATCTTTACCTGATCGACTCTGCCACAAATAAAAAGACGAGTGTGCTCTAGACCACACGACTGAAATAAAACTTAATCACCGTTTGCGTAACGCATTCACCAGCTTACTTCTCTAGACAAGCGTGCCGTTCACCTCACCCGATCACACTTTTCGTAACGATAGAAATCACCGTTCGCGTAACGCATTCACCACCCCAAGTCAAGCGTGCGTAAAGAAGTTTTACTTCAATAACAGTACATTATGCAGGGGCCGGGAAAGTAAGCGATTGCTGGATGAGTAGAGTACCGCAGGTGAGGTCTTTCATAGCACGAATCCAGAAATTGTAGTTCCAGCCGAGGCCTGCATAGTGCTTTAGCTAAACAAAACAAGGAAATTAAAACAATAATTAATATAATTTTAAGTAAAGTACACGCAATATTTAAAACCGAGATCAAAGAGTAGAATGCCGTGACGCACACGTTTGCTTTTCCGCCGATTTACTTTTTTTAACCTACTTCAAAAAAGGAGGAGGTTCTTTAATTACAGCGCTGTCGCCGCCGTCGTCGCGTCACCGTGCTGCCACCGGCCCGTTCAAAATTTTAAAGAGCGGCCAGCGAAAATCAAATCAAGGAGCTTTCATTTATCGGACTATGGTGTTGTCACTTGGCTGTATGACATTTGTGTTTTGAGACTCTCTGTGTATTAAAGATTATTGCAACTCAAAAATACTACTATCCAATAATGAAATTCCATAGACAAACAAGTAATTTTTTTTTACTATCCTAAAATCACGTATTTCCTGCCTTCTTTTAAGAATGCAAAGCGAATATAACATAGCGTGTTTGAGAAAAGTTATTTACGAGTACTTGCGCAACAACAACGTTTGCTGTCTTTACGTATTCCTACTTATAATCATACTTGTGCAAATTGGTTTGTACAATCCAGTTTGCTTAAATAGGTAGTTGCATCAGGCCGGACCTAAAAGGAAAGTTTGGGCACTGCTTCAAATCTCACATTCATCTTCATTCTTCGTTCTAATGAGTTACCATGTGGTCGGCGTGTTGCTGTTGCCCAGCTATCCGCAGGGCCGCTGGTGGTGCTGCCGCTGTATCCACATGCGCATGCGCACGGCATCCTCAGCGACGCCGGTACGCGGAAAGGTTGCATCAGCTTATTCTGATCGTTTCAATGAGTTACCATGTGGTCGGCGTGTTGCTCTGCTATCCGCAGGGCGCGCTGGTGGTGTTGGCGCTGCATCCACATGCGTACGGCGTCCTCAGCGGCACCGGCGCGCAGGAAGGCTGCCTCAGCTTCTTCCGGTCGTTCCTCGGCTAGAGCAGCCGCCTCTTGACGGGCCACTTCTTGCTTGGTGATGCCGCCACCAAGCTCGCTTAGCTCCATCGCGATATCCCATCTACACACATGGAGAGTACGTGTAATGTACTACGGTGGCGTTCAGCTTAACTTGCGTGATTATTATGTTTTCATCGACAGTTTCATATTTTAAACCACAGTAAAATTATGATGATGAGTGGAAATGATGATCATTTTCGACAGTTAAAAAATTCGATTATAGTTGCTTACCTCTGTGCCTGTAACGCCCAACGGGCACCTAGCGCTGCCAAGCCTCGCGTAGCTAACAACCGCGCCCCCGCCGCGCCCCCCAGCACCCCTGCCCACTGCAGGGCCACCTGGGACAATCCTCAATCATCAGAAACAAGAATATAAAGCCGACCAAGTAATAAGTATCTAGTAGGTGTGTTGAATCTCACCTGTTGCTGCACGTTGGGCGGGGCATGTGCCCGCGCCACTCGCTCGGCGTTCTCCCACTGCCCCGCCGACCGGTACATCTGAATAGCACTCTTCCAGTCACCTGCATGCAATCATCGTTTTGAACAGTATACCTCTCAAGGCGTGAAGACGACTTATTCTGCAATAATATCGATCGTAACACTAATCAATAAGTTCAAATCAATGCGCGCTTCAACGCGGCGGTTACGTTGAGACCGAACGCTCAATTCTCCATTTTTACATGTTTTTATTACTTTTCTACACTTTCAAATGAGTTTTAAAAAATGTGTTCTATTAAAATGGAAGGTGTCAAAGTCGCCAATTTTTGATTGATTGATTGATTGATTGAAAACACTTTATTGCACAACATAAGAGAAAAAAAAAGATACAATGATTAAGGAAGTTGTACATATAAGCGGTCTTTAATTTTTTTTTTGGTTTCATACAACATAAACTGTTTGTTTTCGAGATACTACATGATATTTTATCACATCGAAAGCGGTTATTTTTATGATTAAAATTAAACCATTTTTATTACTTCAAGAATATTTTTTTTTAAGCTATTGCATAGATTTTATCGCAGGCTTTGAGCGCGGGGACCGAATCCAGAAATTCCGTAACGAAGAAAAACCTGACGCTCGGTTGCCATGGCAACAATATCGGTTGTCAAAACAAACATATAAGAAGATTTGATCATTTTCGGAGAATAATAAAACTCTTTTCATAAACTGTATATACCTCCATATGACAAAAAGATTTGATTATTTTTTATTTATCAAATGCAAAAAGATTTTATTTAAGACACAGCTGTTTGTATTTATAGAGATAGGTACAAAAAGATTTTATTCCATATTTGGCTGTATAGTTCCAACTACCATTGCTTAAAAAAAAAGTACAAAAAGATTTTATTCCTTAATTGGCTGTATAGTTCCAACTACTGTGATGGCCAGAAACGCCATCTTTATTTCAGAACCGCACGGAACCCTAGTATAATTAGTTGTTAAGACGGATGAACTGGAGAAACGGCGAGGTTGCCAGACTTATCTATTCTAACAAGTGCGCGACGCTTGCTTTTTTTTTTACTTACGCATGTTGCCAAATTTATGCGTTAGACTGTGTGAAGAATGTTCAGAGGATTTAACAAAAGAATATTTGTACGAGACAGAAGGAGAAAGAGCGATTGGGCGTACACGTGTGCGAATGCGACGGGAGTAATATGGTTTGAAGGCCTGCGCCGGAGCGTCAGAGGGAGAGACAGGGGACTCGTGGGCAGAGGCTGGAACTCGTCGGTCGTTCCCTGACGGGAAAAGGGTCCTGAGTTTGGTTCTGTGTGAAGTGATGGAAAATAAGAGCGCGATGTGTGGGCGAGACTGGAATTTGGTATGTTTTATTATATTGCTTCCTGCTTGATTGCAAGGTAATCTCACAGAATCGTCACATTAAGGACTTGTTCCGTATGTCGTTTTAGTTAAATTCTCCCTCAGTTAAAATGCTCGCAACCTCTATAATATTTGCGAAGTATTGTGAAGATAGATTCTGTGTGATTAACTAAATAACCTTGTTTTGTGCTAAAGAATCTAACTATCATCTTAAACGATATTCATAAGACAGAATATGTATGATTTTAGTTTGGTTGAGCCTGACTATTCACAAGTCGTATATATCACTAGCAGATATGGTTATTGCTAACTGAAGTGTTCAATACCCCTGGGGTTTTATACTTACAAATTGTACTCTTGATAGACCGGAACTAGCGAGAAGTCAGCGCTCGCTATAACCTAAGACCTTGTTCAGAACAATAATAATAGTATGTGAGTCTTTATAAAAATGTAATTTAAGTAATAAAGACTTGCCAGACGCACTTACGGCTGTAAAGTTGTGTACTCTTTGGTTGTAAAAGTTGAGTAGTCAAAGTAAAGTCCAAGGCTCCCCGTAAGTTACAGAAGTGTATAGTGGTTGTAGTATTGTTGGCTTGACGGAAATGCATAATCTAAAATATTTATATTACCTTTTCGTTGCTGCCATAAGTCTACTTTATCTAAAGTAAGCTAACCTTACCTTATGTAGACAAATTTAATACAAATTTATATACATCCATAATTTAATGAGCGATAGCACACAGGACTTGTATAATTCTATTATAATATCAAATTTGTACTGTCAAATGCTAGAATAAATAGCTCTATAAAATATAGGGCTGAAATCAATGTGATGTGGAGTTTTACGCCTACAAATGTAAGGTTTCTCCACAATTTGAGTCAAATAAATTCATAATTAATTTTTAGACTCAACCAAGACATTTTATTTATTTTACCCTCTGCATGCAACATTGAGGCTTCCTTGAGGGAGTCTACGAATTCCCTTCGCTTAGAATTGACTGAAATAATGTAATTCGCATTTTGGTAATCTCTGAATCGAGCCCCTCAGTGGGGACGTGTATGAGCTGATATGATACTAGACGATTAGGTACGATACATTGTGCCTCGTGTGTGTTCCGCTTCCAGCAGCTTCAGCAGGCTAAGGCACATAAGGCCAGTCTTAAGGGGAGTAGGGACCACCACATCTGGTACGCGTGACCACGGATCAAAGCGTTGCGTTAACTAAAAGAAACGCACCTTTGGAAACCTGAATTAAAAATAAATAAATAAATAAATAAATAAGTAAAACACAACGTAATTAGCGGGTCCATTGAAAAATAATAATAGTAATAAAATTAAACATATCATAAGTACATAATGTTTCATTACAGTTCATAGTATGAGAAAAGAGAAAAACCATTTTTCCTAAATAATTCAATTTAAATCGGTTCAGCCGTTCATGCGTGAAGCGATAACCAAGGAAAAAGAAATTCATTCTTCTATAGATATGAATTAATATTTAAATATATTTATTCAAATTAAAATTCAAATAACTTTTTATTGTACATCAAAACCAAATACATAACATGCAAAGTTTAAATTAAAACTAAGAAACGTACAATTAAGGGGGTCTTATCGCTGAGAGCGATTTCTTCCAAACAATCCAGTGCTCGGAGAAAAAGTACGGAGACAGGTAGTACGCGAGCAACAATAACAGAAAATTTAATGACTAATTATGAAGGGCGAGGGCATTTACTTCGATCAATTTAATAATTTAATAATAATGTATTTTAAATTATCCACGATTTTAACGACCCCTCACATTCTCAAATCGGTCCAACAGTTTAGGCTATAGAATCGAATCAACGGGGAGACAGACATACAAACATCTAGAAGAAAAAGTTACATTCTCTTCAAAGCGTACGAGGCGGGTCTTACAACGGTTGTACAGAAAAAAAAATATGCTTTCAATAAATTGTGCAGTGCTATTGTTTTACAACGAACAATAAGACGGGTCGACCCAAATGCTGATCAGGTACATACTTGAACAACCCCATCAAAACCATAGATGTGACAAATGTTAGCCAAGTTCAATTCAAAAAAAATATATATATCTTGGTTGTACGCTACGGCGACAAAAGGACTGAGATCTAAATGGATGCCAAGTTCTGTTAATATATCCCGAGATCTACTCATGAGAATAAAATACTTCATAAATGAATATGATGGTAATTATTAGAACATTCAGACGAAAAATATTTAGATTTAAATAAAACTAATGTAGCTAACTTTTGTCTAACTTTATGTATTTTTTTTCCCTCGCGGAAGGAAAAAGGAAATGTTTAATACATTAAACAATAATAATTAAACACTAAGATATAATAGTAACAATGTCGCTTTTAAAAAGCTTGTATTTAAGGGGTTAAGCTTTTGAAAACTAACTTAATTCCCGGGTTTTGCACTTTAAAAGGTCGATGCGCTATTAAAAGTAGGTGCTCGTAGATTCCTTCGTTCATTGAGTGAATTTTGATTAGGTATTTGCCTACCTACTGAAATGCCCAAATCTGTATGGGTGGCACGGATGATGGTCAACCTCGTATCGGCAAAACTACTGTCATTGCGTTCCTACAGAAATATTGCAGAGAATTTAAAATTAAAGGTGTTAGTCATTTAAATACGCCGGAGAAATCTACAGACTTAGGGCAAAACGTGCTTGGGTTGTGTAGGTAAATGTGTTATGAAAAGACAGTTTTTGTCGGTTTGTTTTTTTTGTTAAATTCCAGGGCTGTTGGTGTTTGGAAGGAACAACTTGTGCACGTGGTGTGAGAGTCCTTGTGTATTTCGAGTCGAGAATGTGGCGTTGAGTGGCACGACGAGACGGCGTCATTCGCACAGGCCGGAGACAATGAACAAAAAACTTTCTACCTGCTCTTGGGGTGCGGACGAACAAGTTAAGTGGTCCCTATCTTTGAGCCAAATTGTGAAAGTTAAGTTTTGCACACTTTAGAAGTTATAAGATATCACCGTGCCCAATCTTCGTAGACCAACAGTTAATATTTAATAAATAATATTTAGTAAAAGGAGTAATATTTAGTAAAAGGGTCAATGAATTAAGAACTTAATAAAGCAAGTATGCTTCAGGAACAACATATAAATAACTTATTAACAAATACCTAACTACTTGATAACTGAATAATATGTTCGCAAATCGATTTAAGATGGATAGAATTTTAATGCTTTTAAAACAAATACATTAAATATTTAGACAAAAGAAAATACATTAAGCAAAGGCGGACTTATCCCTTTCGGGATCTCTTCCAGTCCACCTTGGAATTCAGTCTTCAGAATAGTGAGCTGTATGTGTTGGTTTAGAAAAGTCGGGTCATGTGTGAGTCGGGCCCGTCCATCAAGGGTTCCGCATTATCAAGCTCCAGACAAAGAACCATTGAGATTGATAAAATAAACGGGACAACAAAAGTGAATAAGATGATGTTAAATCAGGGAAATTAGTAACTAAAAATGTGAATAACGAAGGTACAGAATTGGCACTTAATTTATAATTGATTAACTTTTAATTTTAAATTTTATTTCAGTTATGTCACCTTGCTTTACTTATTAGTTCCGATAACAGCGATAAGCTTAGACATAAGGTAGCAAACTGTTTCCCGTGGCTTCGCCCGTTTGGGAAACGTATCTATGACCCTCTGGTGCGCAGTGTGCGAGTCGCAAGCGGCTCGCGAGTGTGAGCAAAAAGGAAAAAAGGAGAAAAGCTTTGTGTTAGTCCAGGTTCTGATCTGTCTACCTACTAAATTTCAGCCAGATTCGTTCATTAGTTTTCGTATAGGATTAACAAACAACATTCCTTCGTCGTTATGATATGATAAGTTTGACACCGATGGTATAGAGCAGATGGATTTAAGATAACAGATATGTGTAAAGTACCTGCAGCAAGGGAGCCCTGTGAGGGTTTCCGTTTTTTCCCTTATGCAATAGGGAACCCTAAAAATGTGACTGTATACGTGAGGAAGCATACGTTTTGGGCTAACTGAGTGGTGATAGCCGACCAGTTGCGGATTTATACGCCACGATGCTAAGCCACAACACTTCAGTATGTAGGTTAGCCAACGTGGCGCAATAATGGGTGGTTGCGTTCAAGCTGGGATAGCGGGTTCGATTCTCGCACAGAAAATTAATCAAGGAATGATGACTTATATTAAAGGAATACTTATTTGGTACAAAGTTGTGATGAAGAACATACATGAGAAAAGCTGAATATATGCGATATAAACCGGTGGAATGAAAGGGGTTGGTTGTTTTCTGTGAAAATTTCACTTACATCGGGCATCGCGAATAAACAGCGCGCCCAGGTAATTTTTATAGACGAGAGCACCAAAAGGGCTATCCACTTTTATATTATAATAATCATGATCTATAATGGAATGGATATTCAGACGGGGAAAAATTTTATATTTTGAAAATAAAAGGATAAATTATTCTGTATGGGTTTAAACGCACTTGAACATAAATAATTCCAGGGTGATCCGGCTCATTTTGTCGTGACTAAAGCTGGTTAGCCGAGGCGGATTCGAGCTGACGAACGTTAGACGCGGAACGCTGACGAAAGACTTTATCAGGACATCATGGAGAGAGTGTGACAGGAAAGAGAAGGAGTCCCTCATGGCAGAGAAGTATCGCCTAGTTTCCTTTATTTTATTTCAGACATAAGCGTACCTATTGTTTACGCTAAGCTGAAAACTTGCGGTAAAATGACACAGTCTACCGTCATCATGGTCTGAATGTCAGTTCCACAACAGCATTGTGCTGCCTGCGTCCGAACGGCTTTCACCCTAAATGTAAAGCACTAAATCAGGGTTTTCACGAAATGCATCCAAGTGGTATTTTGGCATCCTGTTGGAAAAGGAGGTGATTTCCACAAGCTGCTGCTGGCTTTCAATATAGGTACAATATGAAGGAAACATTATCTTTTGGCCTGAGGGAGTTGAGACAGACAACGACATCGGAGGTGTATTATTTACAAATTAATGTTAATATGTAGTTACCATATAGAAAAAAATATATATATATATATCTGCGCATGAGATTTCCACGTGCAATTTGGCGCGAAGGTTGCATCCGAAGTGGCTTCGCTGGTGTCTGTACGTAGGACGACAGACCTAGCGTACGACGCTATTTTAGTAGCGGTCGTCACTCCACAACTTTCGAGAAAATATAGCGAGGTAGCGCTTAGCCGCGTATTCAGCTGCCAGTACCTAGCGGCTTTAGAACAGTAATTATTGAAAGACTACACAAAACTATTTAAAGTAACAGAAAGATGAAGGCACGATGAACCCTTACATTGTTTATTTTGCTAATACGTATGCAATTAATGTTGATGTTTTTTTTTATAATATAGAAGGAAATGGAAAGCTAAAAGCTGAAGCCCTATTCAGACTGTAGAATTGAAGAGAACTGTTGGTTAAGGTTTTAGAAATATGATGTTATCTCCCTGTTTGATACTATCAATTGATAGACTTTAAAATTTTTTTTTCTCTCTGTTCGGTCAAGATCTGAGAAAAATAAGTTCGATGGTCACAAAGGTATGACCAAATTGTTTTGCTAAAATTGAGTTAGGCTAACGTAGAGTTTTAGGGTTCATTTGGACTAAAAACTCCCTAACATATATGTTCGGTGTACCGGACAATGAAAAACTCCAGCGTGCGCAAGACAAAAGGGTCATACAGACGCGTCAACTTACCATCAGCAATATGAACCCTAATAACAACAAACGAAATATAAAGGAGTCAAGCTCTGAGCAAATACTAGGATACCTACAGAGGTATTCTAAAAACCTAGGAGGGAGCGTAGGTTTTGTTGTCCAAGTGAATATAGGTAGGTATTTTTAGGCATGATTAGACGCATATGGTCGATGGCCTGTGCCGCGAATTAGCTAAAAAGAAGAGATAACAGCATATGAAGTTGAATTGTTTAAGCTTCTTGTTTAAGGATTGACACACGTTAAAATTTGGCTTTTCTGGACGCCTTCAGAAGGGGAAGCCCGTTCTTAAAGCAAGAAGCAAAGATAGTAATATGAAACCTCGATTCAGACACCTTCAATTCTGCAATCAGAAAAAAAAAAAATCTTATCCAATTGGAATTTTTTTTTTGCAATTGGAAAGATTCCAATATGACTATACTGTGTCTAACATTTTGTATCTGTTTACAGTTTGAAAACGCGAACGGATGTTTGGAGGCATCACATTCTCGTTGTCAGGGAGGGGCGTGTGATGGCCAGAAACGCCATCTTTATTTCAGAACCGCACGGAACCCTAGTATAATTAGTTGTTAAGACGGATGAACTGGAGAAACGGCGAGGTTGCCAGACTTATCTATTCTAACAAGTGCGCGACGCTTGCTTTTTTTTTTTACTTACGCATGTTGCCAAATTTATGCGTTAGACTGTGTGAAGAATGTTCAGAGGATTTAACAAAAGAATATTTGTACGAGACAGAAGGAGAAAGAGCGATTGGGCGTACACGTGTGCGAATGCGACGGGAGTAATATGGTTTGAAGGCCTGCGCCGGAGCGTCAGAGGGAGAGACAGGGGACTCGTGGGCAGAGGCTGGAACTCGTCGGTCGTTCCCTGACGGGAAAAGGGTCCTGAGTTTGGTTCTGTGTGAAGTGATGGAAAATAAGAGCGCGATGTGTGGGCGAGACTGGAATTTGGTATGTTTTATTATATTGCTTCCTGCTTGATTGCAAGGTAATCTCACAGAATCGTCACATTAAGGACTTGTTCCGTATGTCGTTTTAGTTAAATTCTCCCTCAGTTAAAATGCTCGCAACCTCTATAATATTTGCGAAGTATTGTGAAGATAGATTCTGTGTGATTAACTAAATAACCTTGTTTTGTGCTAAAGAATCTAACTATCATCTTAAACGATATTCATAAGACAGAATATGTATGATTTTAGTTTGGTTGAGCCTGACTATTCACAAGTCGTATATATCACTAGCAGATATGGTTATTGCTAACTGAAGTGTTCAATACCCCTGGGGTTTTATACTTACAAATTGTACTCTTGATAGACCGGAACTAGCGAGAAGTCAGCGCTCGCTATAACCTAAGACCTTGTTCAGAACAATAATAATAGTATGTGAGTCTTTATAAAAATGTAATTTAAGTAATAAAGACTTGCCAGACGCACTTACGGCTGTAAAGTTGTGTACTCTTTGGTTGTAAAAGTTGAGTAGTCAAAGTAAAGTCCAAGGCTCCCCGTAAGTTACAGAAGTGTATAGTGGTTGTAGTATTGTTGGCTTGACGGAAATGCATAATCTAAAATATTTATATTACCTTTTCGTTGCTGCCATAAGTCTACTTTATCTAAAGTAAGCTAACCTTACCTTATGTAGACAAATTTAATACAAATTTATATACATCCATAATTTAATGAGCGATAGCACACAGGACTTGTATAATTCTATTATAATATCAAATTTGTACTGTCAAATGCTAGAATAAATAGCTCTATAAAATATAGGGCTGAAATCAATGTGATGTGGAGTTTTACGCCTACAAATGTAAGGTTTCTCCACAATTTGAGTCAAATAAATTCATAATTAATTTTTAGACTCAACCAAGACATTTTATTTATTTTACCCTCTGCATGCAACATTGAGGCTTCCTTGAGGGAGTCTACGAATTCCCTTCGCTTAGAATTGACTGAAATAATGTAATTCGCATTTTGGTAATCTCTGAATCGAGCCCCTCAGTGGGGACGTGTATGAGCTGATATGATACTAGACGATTAGGTACGATACATTGTGCCTCGTGTGTGTTCCGCTTCCAGCAGCTTCAGCAGGCTAAGGCACATAAGGCCAGTCTTAAGGGGAGTAGGGACCACCACACTACCATTGCTTAAAAAAAAACAAAGATGTAAAAAAGCGCGGTTAAGCGAAAATAAATAATAAATATGAATGAACAAAGTGCATTTATTATTAATGAAGAAAGTCACGAAAAAATAGTGAAAGAAAATGAGTGAGTACTCTATATACATACATTTTATTATTATCACAAATGCAGTATTAATTTTGAATGGAAAATATAATACTGCTATAAAGGTGACCTAAATTTTTGATATTAAAATGAGCGATATTAAAAGTAGCCCTCTTTTATACACACAAACACACACACGCGTATAGTTTAAATTCTCAATTTATTCATTCTTCATTATGTATATAACAGAAACCATCAAACCAAGCACGTATACTATTCAGTACCTTTGTTTTTGGTGTATAGATAATGCACATGAATGCCGCGCAGAGAAAGTATATATGAAATTATATCTATATAAATGTACATCGCGCGAAATTCGATAATCACTTCTAAATATTGTTATTTATTTAATAAAAGAAAAAAATGTTTTCTTATCGGTCACCACGCTCAAAAAGTGTAACTTGAATTAATATATCAAAGAAAAAGAAATACTGCATGAATAAAATAAATAAATAATTATAATTGCATAAGTTGATACAAAATGCTATGCAATAGCTTTACCGCGGCAGTCCCCGAGTGCCACACGTCTTTTTTTTCTTAGTCATAGCTATACGCAGTCTTTCAATAATTTGAATTGAATATTGTGATTCGACCGTTGTTAGGGCCTTATATATATAAAAAAATATATAAAAATTTCAGTTGCCTTCGTGACGTAGTGGATAAAGGCAAATGGCAAAGGTTCGATGCCCAGCGGCGACGTCGAATCACACGTGTTAGTATGGACTCCGAGAGGAGATAACATTTTATTCCAAGTCAGTTTATCTTCTACCTTTATCTTGTAACCAATAATTTTGGATCATTACATAATATTGATGTGTTCCAGGAGTTACACCCGCCTCTTAATTCTTGATAAGTCCACTTTCACCTTGTCTCATCATCACTATTCATCACTTACCATCAATACTTCCAAAAATAGTGTGACTAAATCATGAATGTCTAGTAGACATTTATAACAGAAAAATAGAACGCATTTTTACCCGACTGCGCCAGAATGAGGGTTATGTTTTTCGAGTTTATGTTTGTATTTTTATTTCTTTGGCACGCCCTGTAGTCTCAACGGCTTGATGGATTTTGTAGTGCGTGGTGTCGTTAGATTTGTCTTAATCCCGTGAGTGATATTTTTACCCGAATACCCAAAAAAAGAGTTTATTTATTTCTTTGGCCCGCTCTGTAGCCTAAACGGCTTGACAGATTTTTGTAGTGCGAGGTGTCTTCAGATTCGTCTGTGTCACGTGAGTGACATAGAATACATTTTTACCCGACTGAAAAAAAATGGTTGAGGTTTTGATTCAGTCGGGTTTTTAATTTTTCATTGATTTCTGAAGTTATTGAGTGGCTTTTACTTATGAAATTAAAACTTTTGTTGTACTTATAACTTTGCTGAAATCGTAAAAAAAATCTTTTACTTCATTCATATACAAACTTGGCAAATCAGCTGATCAACTAGTATGAAAAGTATTTTTTTTAACTATTTCAGAAAAGTTGTTGAATAGAAATTGTTCAGCTTCATGAGTAAAAGCCACCCTGCAAAAATGTGATCGATTTTTTAACACCTTTTACGTTTTTTTGTGCACAATTAATGAGTCCTTGGCTTCATCTCACCTAATGGTAAGTTCATCACATCAGCTCATATATACGTCCCCACCGAGGGGCTCGAGCCTACCCTGAATTAGGGCGACCGGGCCGTGCGGGTTCGTCAACTTTACACACAACCTTTGACTTTCTTCGCAGATGTGTGTTGGTTTCTCACGATGTTTTCCTTCACCGTAAGAGCGTCGGATAAACGTACATATGAGATTGAGATTCGAAAACACCTTTGTACGTGGCAGGACTCAAACCACGACCTCCCGGATAGGAGGAAGCGACCCTTGCCAATGCGCCACCGACGCTAAGTAATGGTAAGTTAAGATGATTGAATCAGAAGCTTTTGGCTTATACTTGTTGTCGATAATCTGCTTATCCGCTCCTCATTTATTATGCAGACAGCAATGGAGTGGAACTCCTTGCTGGCGTCTGCGTTTCCCATTTGAGTTTGCGTGTACCATGCTCTACTGCATCTTCGCTCTCTTATCAGGTAAGATATTGTCAAACGCACGCATAAATAAATAAATAAACTATACGCCAGCCTGCACTAAACTTTCTCGATTATTTTTTTATCAATCGGTCTAAAGATTTAGCCTCCAGAGTCACGCATGACGGACGGATGCACGGACGTACGGATGGACGGAATTGAGATGTTCAGTTTTTCGGTATTTGTTAATGATATAGAACACATTATCACTAAAATTGTAAACACTTTTTTTTTGCGATAACAATACTTCATTTACCCTACCTACAGTCGCCATCAGATATATCGTAGCGGGCGAGGACTTCAAATAATTCTGAGCAGTGTTGAATTTCAATAAATTATGTACACTAGCCGGAAAGCGTAGTGTAGGCAGGCCTCCCACTCGGTGGACCGATGACCTGGTGAAGGTCGCGGGAAGCCGCTGGATGCGGGCAGCGCTGAACCGGTCGTCGTGGAGATCCTTGGGGGAGGTCTATGTCCAGCAGTGGACTTCCTTCGGCTGATATGATGATGTACACTAGGAATAGTTATTAATATCTGAACATCCAATTGGTCGTAAATATTTGAGCAGACACAATGACGTAAGGTATTTTTCCCTAAAATGCTATATATTGAAAAATCTGCTGTTCAAATATTTATGACAAATTAGATGTTCAGGTATTATTAGCAATTCCTAGTGTACTTAATTTATTGAAATTCAACACTGCTCATATGTATTTGAACACCTCGCCCACTACCATATAACTGTACGTACAGTCGCCATCAGATATATCGTAGCGGGCGAAGTGTTCAAATATATCTGAGCAGTGTTGAATTTCGTAAACTATGTACGCTAGGATTTGGTAGTCATATCTGAACATCTAATTTGACATAAATATCTGAGCAGCACATTTTCCAATACCTGTATTCTTCATACACAATGAAATAAGATGCTTTTTCCTTAATGCTAAAAATCTGCTGCTCAGATATTTATGACAAAATGGGTATTCAGATATTAATAGCAACTTCTGGTGTACTTAATTTATTGAAAAACAACACTGCTCAGAAACATTTGAACACCTCGCTCGCGGCGATATATCTGATTGCGACTGTACATACGTACTACAATATGGCTTACAGTACCGCAACGCCTTTGATGTCGCACGATGCCGCCACGTCGTAGGTACCTACTAGCAGCACTAGCCTGTAGCCAGATTGGCAAACACCGCGGAGTTTGCCAGGCTGTGCCCCACCGCCCGCTGCCCCGCAAGTACCCTTCCGTTGCTCTGCGTAAGTACATTCGTTGCACTACTGCAAGCTGCTATATTGTTATACTGTGGTACCGTACTGGCTGTGCCCCACCGCCCGCTGCCCCGCAAGTACCCTTCCGTTGCTCTGCGTAAGTACATTCGTTGCACTACTGCAAGCTGCTATATTGTTATACTGTGGTACCGTACTGGCTGTGCCCCACCGCCCGCTGCCCCGCAAGTACCCTTCCGTTGCTCTGCGTAAGTACATTCGTTGCACTACTGCAAGCTGCTCGTACTGGCTGTGCCCCACCGCCCGCTGCCCCGCAGGTACCCTTCCGTTGCCCTGCGTAAGTACATTCGTTGCACTACTGCAAGCTGCTATATTGTTATACTGTGGTACTGTACTACGGGGTCGAGCGAGTAAGAAGCAACTCACCAGCCTGTATGTAGTAGTTGTCCGCTTGTCGCAGGTCGCCCGCGGCGTGCAACGCCTGCGCCACGTGGCGTCGCGTCGCCTCTAGCAGCGAGCTGCGGTGTGCTCCCACTAAACGAAGCATGGCTTCGTACTGCGACGCCTCCTGCATAGTAAACAACATTTCAAGTTTTGCAAACATTCAAAATATTATTTAGACATTTTACTTAGACTGATTATCATCATTACATCAGCCGGAAGACGTCCAGTACTGGACAAAGGCCTTCCTCAAGGATTTCCACAACGACCGGTCCTGTGTTGCCCGGGTCCAGCCTCCTCGAGCGATCTTCACCAAATCGTCGATCCACCGACATCCTGCGCTACGTCTTTGGGTGCGCGGTCGCCACACGAAACTTTCTGTCCCAAATTTCTGTGTTCTGTGGTGAGCGTCATACGTCCGTTCTATGACCTGACCTTCGATGAACGTTTTACAATGGTCAGCGCAAGAAAAAAAACGTATTTTTGTGAGATTGTTATGGTGGCATTGAAATCTTTTATTTAATGTTATCTATACATATTACATACATATGTCCGAATATTTATTAATATTATAATGCACTAGCTTTTTCCCGCGGCTTCACCCGCGAAAAAGTTTGTTTGGACAACGTTTCTATGACTAACCTCGAGGGTGCGCAGTGCGCGAGCCGCAAGCGGCTCGCGAGCGTGGAAAATGTAGCATGTATGTTTCTTTCCAAATTTCATCCAGATCCGTTCAGCGGTTCAGACGTGAAAGAGTAAGAAACATTTATACATCCATGCATACAAACTTTCACATTTATAATATTAGTAGGATTAATTTAAGTTTACAGTATTAAGAAGATTGTTTTATTCACAATTGGTAAGCCCTTGGCGCCATCTCACCTGATGGTAAGTGACGATAATGCCGAAGATGAAGTGGGCTTACCAAGAATCCCCAATGCCATGGGTTTTTAACATTGATGTTTGGCGACAATATTTAGATATAATGGTAATAGCTAGCCAGGTGGGCTTGGAAAATACCCTACCACTAACAAAATCTATTCTTATAAATTTAGACCTAGCCGGGAATCGAACCCACGACCTCCTGATGTGAAGCGAATGGATTAAACACTACGCCACGGAGGCGGCGAACTGATCTTAAACTGATTGCAATTTTAAATCTCACCTTGTACATAGAAATAGCTTCATCGACTTCTCCCAAGCCAATATATATCTGCTCCGCCTTGCGAAGCTGTCCGTCATTCCTGAGCTGCTGAGCTAGAGGCAAGTAGATGTCTCTCATTTCCTCTTCAGTGAGGTGTGCAGCGGCCAGTCGCAGGCCCTCGGCCACGCGCCCGGCAGCGTTGTATGCGCGCACGCAACGCTCCGCCATTCCACACGAACTTAGCACACGTTCTGCAGTTTCCCATTCCTACATACAAACACAAATAAAAACCAGCCAAGTGCGAGTAGGACTCGCGGAATAGGGTTCCGTATCAAAACACCCTTAGGTACGAAACCCTACAAAGTATAATACAAACATCAACGAGTACAACAAACGGATTTAAGGACAAATTTCGATGTTGAGAAAATGTTTTTTCATACATCATAGCCAATAGAGATGAGGAATTCTAGTCATCTGAGTTACTTTTTATCATCTGTCAAAAACGACATTTTGTTCTAAAAATGTTTGAAATACCTAGGCGTGACGTCATAGTTTAGCAGCGTCATATATGTACTCATTTTGTGATTTTGGTGAATAAAAAATCGAAGACTTGATGAAAAACAGAACCGAGTAAGGTTTTTAAAATTTTAAGTAGGTGGGAAATTTAGTGATCAAGAGTTCATAATTTATTTCTGATGCTGTCGTCATCCCTATTCTCCAACAGTAAATGTAAGTTTGTAATCACAAAAAAATATATATATTTATGTGATTTAATTACAAATTTACAATTTTCGAAATAACCTTGCTCATTGCCAAATTTCATGATTCTGTCAACGGGAAGTACCCTATGGGTTTTCATTTATTCGCAAGTATTAAAATAAGTGACACAAATGTCCGTATCTTTTTATTGCTTCGACTAAGAAAGTTGAATTTCACTCAGCTCTAAGGGACCGTAGTATTTGATATTAATTTTCATTTATACTGCCATGCATTCCTGAGAAAAAGAGTCTTGACAGACAGACAGATGCACAACAAGGTGATCCTATAACGGTCCCGTTTTTCCTTTTGAGGTACGGAAACCTAAAAACCAATAGATAGCCCTACCTTCCGACCATAAGTTGTGCCAGCTCATATACGTCCCCACCGAGGGGCTCGAGCCTACCCTGAATTAGGGCGATCGGGCCTTAGTCGACCACGTGGGCCCAGTGCCGGTTGGTCGACTTCAGACACAACCTTCGAGTTTCACCTACTTTACTTACTTGAATGGAAATGAAGTGATCGCCCAGTTGTTCACATTGTTCTCGAATGGATTCTTTATCTTCGATTACCTGAAATTTGCGATACAATTTTATTAATTTACCAAATCACTTCGAACATTAGCAAATTAAATCATCACGTCACTACTTGTTATTTACCTGTACAATTTGTAAGGCACGCTTATAGTGATGAGCCTTGATGGCAGCGGCCAGGGCACCCCTGGTGTCGCCCGCCTCTATGAGGTGCGGCACCGCAGCGCCTGCCTGCCGCGCCGCCACCAGCCAGCTGCCCCACTCACCCTCCAGCCGTGTCACCGACATCGGGTCACACTGAACACAAAAAGAGCTTTTCATAAACACGTGCGGAAATATAGCCATTTTAAAAAAAACATGCAAAATGAAACGTGAAATGTTAAACTAGATACTGTTTTGTTTCACATTCAAAAAAGAGCTACTTAACATTTTATTTAATTGGTTGTTTTTTTCGCTCGCGGCATTCATCAAAGATGCAGTTAAATGAGTGAGCGAACTACACAATTATCATAAACACCTGTTGTATTCACTTTAGTATGATTCGTTTTAGTTAATTATTGCCCACGTGTACATGGCTTAGCCAGTATTGAGTACAAGTCCTTTGTACCTATACCTAGTTGCAACTTATACCCATACTTGCTCAATAAGTTTCTATGTGTCATGGAAAAGTCCCTCTTTTTCCCAACTTCTACCAGACTTTTCTACCAGTAGTAAATGGGGCAACTTTTATTATGTACCCACCCTACAACCAACTCTTACTAAGGGTGGTTTTTATTGACCCTCCTTATTGTCATATAGATAGATATAGCGTCGGTGGCGTAACAGCTAGGGCCGCCGCCTCCTGTCCGGGAGGTCGTGGTTCAAATCCTGCCACGTACAAATGTGATTTCAAATTTAGATTTCATATGTACGTTTATCCGACGCTTTTACGGTGAAGAAAAACATTGTGGGGAAACCTGCACACGCCTGCGGAGAAACTCGCAGGTTGTGTGTGAAGTCGACCAACCCGCACTGGGCCCGCGTCGTTGACTAAGGCCCGATCGCCCTAATTCAGGGTAGGTTCGAGGCCCTCCGTGGGGACGTATATGAGCTGATATTATGATTGCAAGATAACACGATATACTATCGCGATCTTTCTTTCATGAGGTTCTTCACAGTATCATCATCAAACCTAAGAACCTATTACGCTACGATCATTCAACTCAGATCCGCCACTCAATACCTAAGGAGATTAGAATCGGGTTATCTGGTAGTAAGGAGGGTAAATCTAAAACCGCTCTTTTCGCAAGCGTTGGTTGTAAGGGGGGTAGTAAAAGTTGCCCCATTTATTACTGGTAGAATGGTCTAGTAGTAAGATGGGAAACTTGACACAAAAGATCCCACTGGGTCGAAGTGTCGCTGCAACTGCAGCCCCCACTTACTAAGATAAGATAATATGGGAAACGCACTAAAAAGTCTTTGAAAGTATTTGAACTACACGTATCGTTAACTTACGCTAGAAGATCCCAAGTCTTTAACACGTTTTTAAATTTTCTGTATCAAACGATCATAGACTACTAATCAGATACTAAATGTGATTCGCAACAGACTTTTTCCAAGTCACTCTATGGATTTAAATATGATCACCGACTACTAAGGAGATACTAAATATAATGGACTTTTTCCACGTCACTGCCTCGTATTTGGATCATCATATCAGCTCATATACGTCCCCACCGAGGGGCTCAAGCCTACCCTGAATTAGGGCGATCAGGCCTTAGTCGACCACGCGGGCCCAGTGCGGGTTGGTATTTGTATGCCTCGTCGAAAATGGCAATTGCTTTATTTTATCCCTCAGCAATAATGAACTATGAGTATTGTGCCTTGATAGCAGCGGCCATGGCGTGTCTAATGGTGTGCCCGCCTGGCGTGCACCGCCCCGCAGTCTCTCCGCTTGGCACCATAACTTATTGTGGTACAAGTACAACACTTAGATTTCTTGTTGTTTTCCACTATCGAGAAAAAAACTGCAGTGGACACAAGAAGTCAACGTCATCGGTACGTCGTGCCATAATAAGTACTATAATTATTGCGTGTATTATGAATATCAATCGATAAGATCAAATAATTGTGAGAAAATACCTCTCTAGCAAGTTGAACAGCCCTGGCAAAGTTGTTTCCTTTAGCATAATAGTCTATTGCAGATTTCGTATCTCCCTTCCTCTCCGATATTTCTCCCGCCATCTCCCACCACTCTTCCTGCAAATATTAACACGTTTTTTTATCTAAGTTATCACTTAGGTAGCCAACAAAAAAAAAACACTAATAACAGAATCAACATCACCACTGATGCCAACGTAAGTACTTATATAATTATTTTATTTTATCTATCATTAATTTAGGTGATTTTAGCTAATGAAATTTTAGGAGCTAATTTCACCAATATTGATGACGAATGCTAGTCATCTGAGTAACTTTTTATCATCTGACAAAAACGACATTTTGTTCTTAAAATGTTAGAAATAGCTATGCATGACGTCATAGTTTAGTAGCGTCATATATGTACTCATTTTGTGATTTAGTGAATTAAAAACCGAAGACTTGATGGAAAACAAAACTAGTAAGGTTTTCCGAAGTTTAAGCAGGAGGGCAATTTAGTGAACAAGAGTTCATAATTTATTTCTGATGCTGTCGTCATCCCTATTGTGTCTTTGACGATATTACTGAACCAACACATAAATGTATACCTGTATCAGCTGAGTATGCACTGCATCGACAATCTCGTTGTCGCGCAACAACTGAGGGTGTTGCAGCAATAGAGTGGCCGCTCTCCTCGCGCGCCCGCCCTTCAGCCACAGTCCCACTGCGCCATGTATATCGCCTTGAGCTGCCAAGGCAGCCCCTGCTTCGCCTAGGCGAGCTATTGGTAGTTTGGATGAATTAACATTAAAAAAATTAGTTTCGTACCTAATAAGGACAAAAATAAACCCGTATAAGATATACTTATACCTATACATTAGGAGGTCGCAGGTTCCATTCTCGGCGGAGTCTTAACTTTGTATGACTCGGTTTGTTAGGTGGAAGGGCATTTTCTTAGATTGCCTGGCCCTAGTTACCACCATCTTGTCTTGCCGCCAAGCATAAATGTTAATATCATTGATTGTTACCGCTTAAAGATAAGATGGCCAGTTCCCCATTGCGTTGGGGAATCTTGGTAAGCCCGCTTCCATCTTCGGCATCATCGTCACTTACCATCAGGTGAGATGATCTCAAGGGCTTACCATTTGTGGATAAATAAAAAGACGCTTATATATCCTAACAGGGCTGCTACTCATGTATCCGGAACAGAAAAAGTAAACAAATGTAGTACCTACTTTGAAGTGGATGATGAAATAATGAGATGAGGCTTATATGAAAATAAATAAGTTTGAGCTTCTGAGATGACTAATAAATATGGTTTTACTGTTTTTCAAAATATTTTCCGTGATGATCGATGCACTTTTGCATACGTTTAAACCAATTTTTAAAGCACTTTTTCCACTCTGTCTGAGGTATATCCAAAACGTGCTGTTTACGCGTAGACGGCATTTTCACGGGTCGAAAATCGTTGACCACGTAATTTATTCTTTACATCATCAGCCCATCAGCATCAGCCTATTTGTTGAGCCGCTACCACATCCAATCTCCAAAGCGCTAAACTCACCGATAGAAGTAAGTAGTCCATGTGCTGCTGCTTCAAGCTTACTACAGCGGCTCGGCAAGTCGTCTCCGCCAACGCTATAGCATCAGCCCGTCTGTTGAACTGCTCCACATGCCAATGTCGAAAGCGCTAAACGCACCGGTAGAAGTCAAGTAGACCATGTGCTGCTGCTTTAAGCTTATCACAGCGGCTCAGTCAGTCCTCTCCACCAACGCTATAGCATCAGCCTATGTGTTGAACCACTATCACATCCAATGTCCAAAGCGCTAAACGCACCGTTAGAAGTGATGTAGACCATGTGCTGCTGCTTCAAGCTTATCATAGCGGCTCGGCAAGTCCTCTCCGCCAACGCTATAGCATCAGCCCGTCTGTTGAACTGCTCCACATGCCAATGTCCAAAGCGCTAAACGCACCAGTAGAAGTCAAGTACACCATGTGCTGCTGCTTCAAGCTTACCACAGTGGCTCAGTCAGTCCTCTCCACCAACGCTATAGCATCAGCCTATATGTTGAACCACTAACACATCCAGTGTCCAAGGCACTAAACTCACCGGTAGAAGTCAAGTAGTCCATGTGCTGCTGCTTCAAGCTCGCCACAGCGGCTCGGTCAGTTCTCTCCGCCAACGCTATAGCATCAGCCCATCTGTTGAACTGCTTGTACATGCCAATAGCCAAATCTGGCTGCCCTGCCTTCTTAACGTAGCATTCTTCAGCGGTCGGGAGGTCACCCCTGAAGATAGCTAGGCGAGCTTGGACTAGTGGACTATGTAGACCTGGAAGTGGATTTTATATCTTATGGGTTGACACACCCCTAAAACTGGATTTGACTTTTCTTAAAAAAACTGTAGCAAATGTATAAGTTGCTAAGTAAAATTGATACCTATCGATGTTCAAAGACATGAACATAAACAAGACTTATTACGGTAAACATTTATGAGCACATCAAAAAATACTCGAGCAATTCATAAAAAACTGGCCAAGCGCGAGTCATAGTCTTACGTGAAGGGTTCCTTATCAAGGGACTTTAAAAAACTGTATCTAAAACTGTACTGTAACTGTAATGAGCAGCTGGTTTAAATTTTCACAGAATATATTGTTTCATTATAGGGAATTCAGAAACAAATAATAAAAAATCAAAAATGTAAAAAATTAAGGCTAGTCCCCATATATGAAAAAAAAACGGTAATGCACACAAGCGTGAAACTTGGTGTGATTATAGTACCTACTAATTCTAAAGTAAAATAAAAAATAAAAACCGGCTAAGTGTAGGTCGTACTCACGCTAAGGAGTCAGACTGAATAAAAATATATTATTTTTATGTCGCTCTCGTTGATGTCTTTTGTTTGTAATGAATATGTATCATTGTTATACTTGTGTGGAAAGTGTGGTGTTACGGATCCCTCGCACTTGATTCGCACTTGGCTGGTTATGTAAAGCTGAAACCAGTCATGGGTGCCATGCCAACCATTAACACTTTATAGCTACGATTAGTTGTTGAATCGCCCTTAATCGGGGCCTTATAGTAAATTTTGTCGCTTATATGTTGTAAAAAATATGGCGTAGCTCATGGCACAAACTTATCGCTATGCAACTCCTCAACTATACGGACCTATAAGTTAGTTATGACTAACGTAAATTGTGGTAAAGCGACATCATTGCGAAGTGCAGTGTAGTGAGGATTTCATATCAGCCGAAGGACGTCCACTGCTGGACATAGACCTCCCCCAAGGATCTCCACGACGACCGGTCCTGCGCTGCGCGCATCCAGCGGCTTCCCATAGTGAGCTATCCAGCGGCTATCCAGTAGTGAGGATTATTTAAAGTTAAGTCATCAAAACAGAGCGTCTTAGAGAAAATAAGAAAAGTGATAAAGTTACACATTCTTAGAATTACATAAGCATTATCAGTTTAGGTTAAATCTAAATGAATTAATAGCACCTTAAGCTAGATTGTAACTTTACTGCGTACGTTGGTAAGTACTTTTTCTACTCCCATTTGTTATTTTGCTTAATACATAACCTCTTATCATATCACAAAAGTATTCATTCCTACAAGTCCTTTTACAATGATCATTTCAAAACGAGACAACTGTACTACAATAAAACTTTTTAAATATATTTAATCTACTCTCATATCGTAAAGTTCGCATTATCAACTTCAAATTACATTATAACATTATTTTGTAAGAGAAATAATGTTTTAATGTATTTTTTTTCCATTACGATACAAGTTAAACCAAAGAGATAATATCACCAACGAAGTTCCAATGATTTTTTTTAATGGAACGCACAATGCGGTTTGCGCCATTTTTACAGCAATACAAAAAGTTTTCATTCCAATTTTTACTTGTCTGTGACAGCGCCCGCTTTAACGCATGCGCGGTGATGTATTGGTTTTTCATTGAATTTTGTTGTAGATACTGAATTTCGTGGATAATTTTTATTCTTGTTTAAAAATGTCTGAGATCAGTGGAAGCATTGTTTTTACCTGTCTGTGACACCGTCCGCTTCAGTGCAAGCGCGGTGATGCGCTGGGATTCAGCGCTATGACACGTTTTGTTGTAGGTACTTACTGAATTTCATGGTATTTTTTTCTTACTCTTAACTTTGATCTTTGTATTTTAGTTGATTCAATCCCAATGTATGAGATTACTGATTAGATAAAGTAGTGTATGAAACTGCACATAATTTGGTCTTAAAACACTCGTGTAATGCTATAAAAAAACTCGCCTATAGCTCGTTTTTTTAACTTACACTCGTATTTTAAGAACCCTTATTAAGCAACAGTTTCATAAACTACTATTACGGCATGGGCTTCAAAAATTAAGTATTCATTCCTACAAGTCGGTTTACAATGATTATTACAAAACGAGACAACTGTACTACAATAAAACTTTTTAAATATTTGTATGGCTTTGGCTTCAAAAATTCAATATATTAAATTCAATATTTCAATATATAAATTCAATATATGATTATGACAAAATGGTCGTAGAAAAAGTATTGTATGCCACTGCATGCAATTAGCCATTGTAACACTCGTGCTGTCTATTGTGCCACTCAGATGCGCTTCGTGGCACAAACTAGTACTCATGTTACAATGACTTACTTGGCAGTGGCATAAATAACTTTACTGTTATAGATAGAAACAAGAGGTTGAATCTTCATCTGACCAGATAGACGTTATCGCCAGCAGCCAGATATCATGGAAATATGGTTAAGGTCCCATGCTCCTTGATAAGTTTAAGGAACCAAACCAAGGAGAAAAGAAAAACGGCTAGGATTTTCACCAGTCTTTCCGTAATCATTCTCAAGATTTTTAATTTACGAAGTGCGATAGAAGAATTTGCTGGTTGTCTGGAAGAAGTCGCTTTCAGTGATAAGACAACCCAAATGGTACTACTTCCATAATACTTATATATGCATTTATTTTTGGTTATAAAACAAGGGGCCTCAGCCGATCGCCTAACTCAGGGTAGGGTCGAGCCCCTCAGTGGGGACGTATATGAGCCGATATTATTATTAATAAAGGGTATTTAACCTGTCAGGCCGTAACGGAACCTAGTGGCTCCTAGGTAAATGCTAACCCGCTTGGGGCCTAACGGAACCCATTGGCTCCAGAAGGGTGCACGCCACTTTAAGCCTTCAGCGTGCATAAATACGTATCAAAGAAGGGTCGGCGCGCGCGGGGCGGCGGTGCCTGAGGGAGTGTTTGCTAATATAGTAAGGTGCTTGACAGGTTAAATTTGATGAAAACTACACAAAGTACTATAACAAACCCGCCATTATATCGCCATTGCCTTCAGTGGATGCCACCTCCACAGTCTGGTCCAAGTAATACGTACGGGCTTCGTCGCCGACTTCTCGGTAACATTTTGCAGCCAGCTAAAAATGAAATGTGATAATATGTACTAATTTAAATAACTGTCCTAAGCCAGTGATATGCTATACACAAGGGGAGGTAAGAAATATCTGGTCCAAGCGCGTGTCGGACCACACAAAGTGTAGCGGTCATTACTTCATTACTCAAATATTGTAAGTCCCACTTTCATGGGGGTTACATTTTAAATGATTGGTGGGGCATATCACGCAAATGGTGTACTTGATAAAAATATATTTTTTAATTTGAAAAGACAACGATACTCGACAAAAGGGGAATGCAATAAAATATTACTTGAAAAGTAGATAAAAAAATAAGTGATCAAAACTAGTGCGTCGGTGAAGTAATGGCAAGGGCTGCCACCTCCTGTCCGGGAGGTCGTGGTTCGAATCCTGCCACGTAGCAATGTGTTTTCGAATTTCGATTTCATATATCCGACGCTCTATTATTATATCAGCTCATATACGTCCCCACCGAGGGGCTCGAGCCTACCCTGAATCAGGGTGATTAGGCCTTAGTCGACCACGCGGGCCCAGTGCGGGTTGGTCGACTTCACACACAACCTTCGAGTTTCTTCGCAGGCGTGTGCAGGTTTCCTCACGATGTTTTCCTTCACCGTTAAAGCAATCGGTAAGTATATGTACGTAAGTTTTTGAAAAACTCATTGGTACATTGGCCGTCCAGATTTGAACCCGGTACCTCTGGTTAGATGGACCGAGTCGTTACCGGTTGAGCCACCGACGCTTTTTTCTCTCTACGCTAAGACGCTCTAACGGTGAAGGAAAGCATCGTGAGGAAACCTTCATATGCCTGCGAAGAAACCCGACGGTTGTTTGAAGTCGACCAACCCACATCGATCGCCCTAATTCAGGGTAGGCTCGAGCCCCTCTGTGAGAACGTATATGAGCTGATACGATGATGATGACCCAAACTATTTTTTATTATTTTGAGTAGTTACTGTAATCTTTTTTATTCCTAATTTTATGTCCTGTAGTTCAAAAGTTAAGCGCACTTTGGAGACCAATATTTACCTGCACATCTTCAGTAGCCAACGCACGTTCTGCGAGCTGCCTCCACAGCGGTGCTACATCAGCATTGCTGCCCACGCCGTCCAAGTACTTAGCACAACCCGATAGATCTCCATTACGAAGGGCGTTATCTACAATTTATTTATTTTTGCTAAATAAGGATGATGGCACCTAGCGAGGCTAATCTAAATCTTGAGTGGAAATATACTAAACTAGCTGTAGTTTTTTCAGTCTATGTCCATCCTGAACTTCCATTATTACTGTTGGTGAAAGATTTTTTCAATCGCATGAGTAGTTTCGAAGATTACCTCCTACATACAGACTTTACTTTTTTATCCTTACTATATAATATTATAAATGTAAAAATGTGTTTATTTGCTACCTTTTCACGCTTCAACGCCTCGATCAATCTTGATGAAATTTGGCATGCAGGTAGCCTGTGTCACTGGAAGAACATGAGCTACTTTTTATCACGTGAAAATAGCATAGTCCGATGCAATTCTTGAGGGAACTGAAAAATACCCTTTTTTTTTTGGTTAATTTCTTTAACATCGCAACGGCATAATGGATTGTTGGAATATTTTGCACAGAGATGGTTCAGGAGGTGGGAAATAACAAAATCTACTAATAAGCATATCCTGACTCAGTTCCCGAGGGATCAGGAAAAAACTCATTTCCACGCTCACGCACGACGGCGTCGTAACGGAGCAACGGATTGAACTATTTTTTTGTATATAATTGGTTGAGGGGGTGGGAAGTGACATAGACTAACTAATCAGAATAGTTAATCTATATAGTTCCTGAGGGATCCGGAAAAAACTCATGTCCACACTCCAGTCTGTTGCGGTTCGCCTCAAAGACAGTCATAAAAACGATGTCCACGTGGGCGAAACCGCGGGCAAAAACTAGAAATATTTATATAGAGTCTATACTATAGATAGAAAATAAACACTGTCAAGTGCTGGCCATTAAGTAAAAAAATATTTCGTTACTAAATTTCGATTTGGTTTGAGATTTAACTGTTTGTAAATGTTGCCGTAGGTAACTATTTTACAGTTTAGTTGCAGTAGAAATATCAAATATCATAGAAAAGGAAAATTTTCGTCTAGTTTTGATAAATACGGCAAGTACAAGTAGTATGGCCGCTCCACTGGCAAGAAGTGACGACGTTCCTGCTGTCAAAAGATCCGAAAACTGCCAAGCGGTGATGCTGTACCTTGCTAGCTGTCGTCACATATTTCATTGTTTTGTTAAAAAGAAACGGAACGTGTCGTGAAAATAGAATACAAAACGCTCCTATGATAGACAAAGACAGAGCCGCTCCACTGGCAAGTAGTGACGACGTTCCTGCTATCAAAACGAACGTGATTTCCTAGTACCGTTCCCGAGCGACGGCAGTGCTTTTGAGTTCGTGGTTTATTTTTGTTATGTTAAATGTATCTTTTGTGGTCTTTTAGGTTAAATTAAAGTAAAACAATCTTTTCTCTTTTCAAATACATAATTATTTCATTGTTATTTATTAGATCTTTGGGTATTTATACAAAAAACCGGAAAAAACCGAAAAAAAAGTCAACCAATATTATAGCTAAGGATTGTCACAATAACAAAATATATCTTGTATAGATTATTCTACAACGAGTTAGCTTGTTTCTTAACGAACTCGGCGTTATAAGTTACACACTTGTAACATTCATAGTACTTGAGAAATCAAGCATATTGTAACCGGAGTCCGCGAACAGGTGCGCCCCCCCGGCGGGCTGTGGCAGTTAACGAGTTTCAAGTGCTTGCCAGCGGAGCGAGCACGAAAGACTATAAGAGATCCACTCCACTGATCTTAAAACATAGGCCTCCCTCCAAGATACGCTACAATAAGCATATAGCTGTCTTCCCGTAACCTCAAATGATAGTAATTTTTAGGGTTCTGTACAAGTATACATAATCGTATTAGTACGAAACCAAAGGGTGACCAACGGGACCCTATTACTAAGCCTCCGCTGTCTGTCCGTCTACCTGTCAGCGGGTTGTATTTCATCACTGTAGTAGGTAGACTGTTAAAATTTTCACAGAATGGTTATATCTGTTGCCGCTTTAATAACAAATAATAAATGTGAAAAATTAAAGGGGGGGTACAAAAAACATGTTTTAGAAGTATTTAAGAGATATTTTTGATTTATCTCTATCGTAAAATCGGTAACACATACAGGATTGAAACTTGGTGTGATTTTATAACTAATCCTAAAGTAAAACAAAAAATAATGAAAATCGGCCAAGTATGAGACGTGCTCGTGCTAGGGAGTCCAAACTGAAAAAAAAAACATTTCTTTTGCTCGCGTTGATGTCTTGTTTGTAATGTGTATAAGTATCATTGTCATAGTTGTGTGATGAAGTGCGGTGGTACAGAACCATATATATATATATATATTTGTTTCGAACATCATCTTCAGGCAGACAGAATATACATTACTATTTTGATGCAGTTTTATTTGTATTATGTGGAATCAGTGAAAATATATACAAAAATAACATGTTCTACTGAGAAACTACAATCAAAAGTATCCAATGATCGCAAAAACGTGTAGTATATCAAAAGTAGGAACATCAAAATCTAAATTTGTCTCGGGAGACTAGTCTTAAGAGATACGACTATGTTGTCATAGTAAACTGTTACTTGTTAGATTCTAAGGGACCATTATATAAAAAACCGTAAACTTTTGGACCGAGTTACGTTTGGAACCATTTATATGTGGACTGTGTCTAATGAAATAATTCTAATACATTAATGGATTACCACTGGTCGGTGGCGTAACGGCTAGGTACGCCGCCTCCTGCCCGGGAGGTCGCGGTTCGAATCCTGCCACGTACCAATGTGATTTCGAAATTAGATTTCATATGTACGTTTATCCGACGCTCGTACTACGGTAAAGGAAAACATCGTGAGGAAACCTGCACACGGTTGCGAAGAAACTCGCAGGTTGTGTGTGAAGTCGAGCAACCCGCACTGGGCTCGCGTGGTCGACTAAGGCCCGATCACCCTAGATTGAGGGTTGTTTTGAGCCCCTCGGTGGGGACGTCTATCAGCTGACATGATGACCACTGAAGTGTCCTTACTTTTAGTACACCACACATATGTGGCAGCTCTTGGACAACACTGCATATTAATCTACCCATCATCTTATGGAACATAGAACAAAACTCACTAAACTCCAATCGGTGTTCATCAAGCATTAGATACGGTATCAACCCGCCTTCGAAGACCACTTTTCTTGCTGTCACTTCCACTGCTGCACCTCCGCCACTCTCCGCCATGTCTACGCTTCCAGGGTCCCAAGCACTGTACCTGATGGATGATAAAAACAATGACTAAAGTCAGTTACCATACTTTTGTCAAAGTATATATATTAGTACTTACATACAGTATGGCCACTCCCTGCCGCTCTCTAGATTGCGACCTCGCCCCCTCATCGTGCAGGGTCACCCTGGACACTTCATACAACGGGCCAGAAATGACATTTCAAAAAACGAATGACGAAACAAACAAAATGGCGGCGCAATTCTATACGTTCGACAACCAAACTGTAACCAATCTGTATCTATCTGGGTGAAGAGAGGGTGAGGTCGCAATCTAGAGATCGGCCGAGAGTGTCCATACTGTATATTAGTACTAATATATGTATATACTTTGTCCAGGGTGCGCTTTTGTTTACTGTAACTCCACAGACATGTATTGAAAGTCTGTTTTTGTAACAACGTTACAGGTCTTACCAAACAAGCAGATGTGTAGGGGTTTGAGCAACGACGGCATCGCTATTTTCAATCCACTGTACAAATCCGACACCACTTGCGATTATTTCCTGTGTGACAAAAAAGTTTTGAATACTTAAAAAATCCAAATGAGTACAAAAATAGTGAGCGACGTGGCGTCACGGCTAGGGCCGCCGCCTCTTGTCCGAGAGATAGTGGTTCGAATACCGCCACGTACCAATGTGATTTCTGATTTAAATTTCATATGTACGTTTATCCTACGCTCTTACGGTGAAGGAAAACATCGTGAGGAAACCTGCACACGCCTGCAAAGAAACTCGCAGGTTGTGTGTGAAGTCGACCAACCCGCACTGGGCCCGCGTGATAGACTAAGGCCCGATCGCCCTAATTCAGGGTAGGCTCGATCGAACCCTTCGGTGGGGACATACACGAGCTGATATGATGATATTATGATGACTTAAAAAATAAGTAGTTACAAACCGGACCTAATTGACTACTATCGTATTGCCAGTGTCTAGTGGTCCAGCCATACTTGAACGTGGATAATGCTTAATATCGTCCCTCAGAACATCAGGACTTAAAAATAGACAAATACATTATTTTTTAATCTATCATTAAGACCGTGTTTGATAAATACATACTCAGTAAAGTCTCTCAAACGAGTGGGTCTTAAAATAAACATGGACAAGACGAAAATTATGTTAAACATCCGTGTCGCACCCACACCTCTAAAGGTTGAAGACTCTACACTCGAAGTTGTTGACGAATATGTATACCTGGGACAAACAGTCCAGCTAGGTAGATCCATCTTCAAGAAAGATTAATCGATGAATCCAACTCGGCTAGGCAGCGTTCGGGAAGCTTCGCAATATCTTCACGTCCCAAATACCGCAGTGTCTCAAGACTAAGGTCATTGACCAGTGTGTGTTGCTAGTGATGACAGGAACTGAGACATGGTCGCTCACAATGGGCCTCATAAGAAGGCTCTCGGTTACCCAAAGGGCAATGGAGCGAGCTATGCTCGGAATTTCACTACGCGATCGATATGAGGAGATTCGCAGCAGGAGAACCAAAGTAACCAACATAGCTCACAGAATCGCTAAACTGAAGTGGCAGTAGTCAGGGCACATAGCTCGTAGAACAGACAGCCGTTGGGGCAGTAAATTTCTCGAGTGGCGACCGCACACTGGAAGATGTAGCGTAGGCAGGCCTGGTGATGATCTCGGGAAGCCGCTAGATGCGGGCAGCGCAGGACCGGTCGTCGTGGAAATCCTTGGGGGAGGCCTTTGTCCATTTGCGTCTTTCGGCTAATATGATGATGATGAGCGTCGGTTGCGTAACGATTAGAGCCGCTGCCTCCTATCCGGGAGGTCATGGTTCGAATCTTGCCACGTACCAATATATTTTCGAATTTCGATTTCATATGTACGTGTATTTGACGCTCTTACGGTAAAGGAAAACATTGTGAGAAAACCTGTACACGCCTGTGAAGTAACTCGAAGGTTGTGTGTGAAGTCGATCAACCCGATGTGCCCGCGTGGTTGACGCGGGCAGCGCAGAACCGGTAGTCGTGGAAGTCCTTGGGGGCAGCGCAGAACCTGTCGTCATGGAAATCCTTGGGGGAGGCCTAGGTCCAGCAGTGGACGTCTCCGTCGGCTGATATGATGATACAGCTAGTCTGCTACTATTACTTGCTCAGCTGGCCCAGTACTACTATACCTTATGACGTAGTCTAAGGCGAGTGTCCCGAAGCAGTAACAGCTGGCCGCTCTCATTCAGCTTCAGACAGTCCACGCGCGCTTCGTGCCACTACAGGTCCAACTGGCCCAGTACCATACTGTCACTATACCTTTTCACCAGTGTCAAGCCGCAGCAGCAGCAGCAGTCTGCGGCGAGTATCCCGCAGCAGCAGCTGCTGGCCACTCTCGTTCAGCTCTAGCCAGTCAACATACGCTTTATGCCATTACTTGCCCAATAGGCCCAGTACGACAATGTTGTTATACCTTATCACCAGTGTCAAGCCGCAGCAGCAGTAGTCTGCGGCGAGTGTCCCTCAGCAGTAACAGCTGACCGCTCTCGTTCAGTTCCAGCCAGTCCACGCGCGCTTCGTGCCACCACTGGCCTAGCTGAACTCCTGAGAAAAAACCCCCATGAAAGTTTAACTATTATCAGGGGCGTAGCTACCGCGGTATCAGTCGTAATAATTATACGGAGCCCCCGGGCTTCTAAAATGTTATCCACAATCTCACTCGAACTTTTAGGCCTTCCAACAAGCGAGAAAGAATTTAAAGGAATTGAAATTTCTATGAGTCTGGACGGTCCAGCGTTAAAACAGATGGTATTATACCTATCATCTGCGAGTATTTTTGTAACTAACTAGGTGTTGCCCGCGGCTTCACCCCCGTGGATACCGAGGTTGCACGGTGTGCGAGCCGCTTGCGTTGGGATTTTTGTTGTTAGGATCATTCTAGGGCAAGTTACGCCACTGACAAGCATTATAGTAACGGAAATTACCATTTCGAGGTGTTAATAATGACATGAGAATTTCGTCTGCTACTTTATTTTAAGTGCGGCATTCTATCACTTTGATGACGCAAAGGTGTGAGATTTCATTTCACAAATGTAATAACTTTACTTAACGTACCAATGCCTAAAAACAATGTTAAGATTTACAATGGCTATTAGTCTAAGCATGATATTTCCTAATAAAAATCCGTCCACAGCCACATCCGATACACCAACGACGGTACATTTTGCTTTTCAAGAACATTTAAGTTGAGAGGCACTTTTGGGGGGTATCAACCAAGAAACTTTCACACATACCAGTGGTGAGATCGACAACAGCAATGGTTTGCCTGTCCAGCAGATAGGCCAAGTGCTTCCTGTCGCGGTGCCCATCCACGTCCACCGGGCCACCTTCGTTGATGCGGACACTCAGCACGTGAGGGTTCACGCGTTCTGTGCGAACCTTGAGGGAGAGACAATAAAATCTGAAGAATCCTTGCGCCACTATTTACAATTCGCATGAGGTCCTACAGGACCATAACACACAATAATCAATAGGCGTTTACTTTTAAGGGTCGGTACCGGTAACTGCCTACTCTATCTGTCCATCCGTTCGTCCATCGGACAGTCTGACTTTTAAAAGGCTGTATATTTTAAACCGGTTGATTTTTTTATAGAATATGTGTTTTATGCCGGTAAATTTACTAATAAATAACAAAAATTACAAACAGTAAACAATAAGGGAGGTCGTTATACAAGAAACGTGCTTTTTCTCAGGTTTTTAGGGTTCCGTAACCAAAGGGTAAAAACGGGACCCTATTACTAAGACTATGCTGTCCGTCTGTCTGTCTGTACGTCCGACTGTCACCAGGCTGTATTACATGAACCGTGATAGCTAGATAGTTGAAATTTTCATAGATGATGTATTTCTGTTGCTGCTATAACAACAAATACTAAAAAACAGAATAAAATAAATATTTAAGGGGGCTCCCATACAACAAACGTGTTTTTTTCTCGTTTTTGCTCGATATTGATAACGGCAACAGGTAAACGCTTGAAATATTCACAGAATATTTAGTTATACATTCACTGTAAAAATTAATAATTAAATTAAAACATATATTTAAGGGGGGCTCCCATACAACAAACGTGAATTTTTTTTGCTCGTTATTGATAACGGCAACAGGTAGACGCTTGAAATATTCACAGAATACTGAGTTGTATTATTCACTTTAAAAAAAATCCTTACAATAAACGTGATTTTTATAGAAAATGGTACGGAACCCTTCGTCCGACTCGCGCTTTTATTTGCTCTATCTTAAAATCAGTAATATATACAAGCGTGAAACTTGGTGTAATTATATTGCTAATCCTATAGTAAAACAAGTAATGAATAACGGCCAAGTGTGAGTCGTACTTGCACTAAAGAGTTCGAACCGAATAAAAAAAAAGACACAGAAGCTGTAACCGTAGTACTGCACGGGTCAACTTGGGAGGTGCTTCGAATCGTGGGAGCAACGTCAGTATCGTTGTGTAGCGTCAAAAAGTTACTATTGTGAATGTTGATAATAAAATTATGTATGAAACTTAACTTGCTTGTTTTTTTATTGACTGTCCGAAACTTAATTTCCACACCTCGTAGTTAGTAGCAACTGCAAGTGCTACAAGCATAATGCAACGAAATAGTTCCCGTTAGTTGCCGTTAGTTAGTAGATAAGTACTAGATATTTAGTTATCTACTTATAAAGTAGGTCCTCGATAATCCGGACGGAACAAAACCAGGCTCTGGCGGATTATCGAGGCGTCCGGATTGTAATAGTCTGCAATTTTTGTCCTCAATTAAAATACATACTTTATAATACAGAATCTTCTATTTATTAACAACTGACTGACAGTAAGTAAGCACTAAGAGGAAACAATTTCTCTGCGTGATCGAATCAGAAACGAGGAGATCCGTAGGAGAACCAAAGTTACCGACATAGCTCTCAGAATTGCTAAACTTAAGTGGCAGTGGGCGGGGCACATTGCTCGTAGAACAGATGGCCGTTGGGGTAGTAAAGTTCTCGAGTGGCGACCACGCACCGGAAAGCATAGTGTAGACAGGCCTCCCACTCGGTGGACCGATGACCTGGTGAAGGTCGCGGGAAGCCGCTGGATGCGGGCAGCGCAGAATCGTTCGTCGTGGAGATCCTTGGGGGAGGCCTATGTCCAGCAGTGGTCGTTCTTCGGCTGATATGATAAAGAGGAAACAAACCATAATTTTAATGAAGAAGTCATAAAAAGTCTGTATTATTCAGCTCATTTTAATATGAAACAGGCCCAGCCTTTATACAACACTGCGCCTGCTCCCGCTTCTCGCTACGGCTCTGGCGGCATTACCGAGATCACCGGATTACAGCGGGTCCGGATTATCGAGGCCCTACAGTAGTTGTCTATCTATCTGCATAAGAACATAACCGCTCAATACAAGCTATTATCATAGTTCCTGAGGAATCTGAATAAACTAGTTTCTATGCTTGCGATCCGCTTGCAGCTTGCACACTACGCACCCTCGAGTCATAAAAACGATGTTCACGCAGACAAAGCGTCGAGTCAATGCAATTATCACACTGCTGCTGCGGCTTGACACTGGTGATAAGGTATAGTGACAGTGTGGGCACACCCTGGACACTTCATACACCGTGTCAGAAATGACATTTCAAAAAACGAATGACGGAACAAACAAATGGCGGCGAAATCTTATACGTTCGACAACCAAACTGTAACCAATCTGTATTGTAAATACCACGGTGTTCCTTGGTTTAACTTCGGATGTTTCACTTCAATGGGGACCACACATTGAAACTTTAGTGGGAAGGCTTAGTTCAGCTGCTTATGCCGTTAAGAAAATAAGACAGTTAACGGATGTATATACTGCGAGAGTAGTGTATTTTAGTTACTTCCATAGTATAATGTCTTATGGCATATTACTGTGGGGGCATGCGGCTGATATAGAAACTATTTTCATCCTGCAGAAAAGAGATATCCGCGCAATCTATCAGATGCGATCACGTGAGTCGTTACAGAATAAGTTTAAAGAAATCAATATTTTAACTGTTGCTAGTCAATTTATATATGAAAACATCATGTACGTTCGTAAGAATTTGCATTTATTTCCTAAAAACAGTGACAGGCATAATTCGAATTTATGAAATGTAAATAAAATAGATATAGCCTTTTCGAGACTGAGCAAGGTTAAAAAGTCATTTGTGGGGCAGTGTATAAGATTCTACAATAAAATTCCAGAAAATGTAACTAGTTTGTCAGAGAATAAATTCAAGACTCATGTCAAAAAGTTTTGTGCTCTAGAGGATATTATAAAATAATAGATTATGTAAATGACAAAGATATATATGTTGATTCTATAACAAATACCATTACCTGAGACTGTAATCTGAATCATGACATTATTTGTAATATACATAAAAAAAATGTTTTGACTATTTAAAAGTGTGTGTAAACACCTATTTGAAATAAATTGTTTTGAATTTGAATCAATCTGGGTGACGAGGGGGTGAGGTCGCAATCTAGAGAGCGGCAGGGAGTGTCCATACTGTATGTTAGTACTTATATATATATATATATATACTTTGCTATTATTGCAATAAATATTGAGCTCACGGTGTGCAGCACCCTGTCGAGACCGTACTCGACGACGCTGAGCTCGCCGGCCCGGTGCAGTAAACACGCGCCGCCCACCGCTGCGTAGATGCGCTCGCCACCGCCCGCCCACGGGATCTGTTGCAACTCGCATGTATTCACGTATATAAAGTGACAAAAAGTTTTATCAATGCCAAATGTCAATGTTAACAGCATTGATGTGTAATGGCATGAAGATAAGACAGCCAGCTCCTCATTGCGCTGGGGAATCTTTTCATTTTCGGCATCATCGGCACTTACCATCAGGTGAGATAATGCCAGGGGCTTACCAATTTTGTAGAGTAATAAAAGTTATAATAAAAGGCTCAAAAAACCTGTAGATATGCTTTGCTAATATTTAAAAGATATTCTCAATCCCTTCTCATTTAGGGCGGTAGAAATCGAATAAATTTACCCAGGAAACCCATAACACCTAAGTTTTTATACATACAGGTTAAATCACTATCACTACACAGTATAAAACAAAGTTGCTTCCCGATGTCTGTCTGTCCCTTCATCATCATCATATCAGCCGAAGGACGTCCACTGCTGGACATGGCCTCCCCCTACAATGTATGCTTAGATCTTTAAAACTATCCAACGGATTTTGATGCCTTTTCTTTTAATAGATAGAGTGATTCAAGAGGAAGGTTTATATATATAATACATCCATAATATAGTAGAGAAACACTGATAATTTTAGAGGTTTCTAATGTGATGTAAATAAACACATTATTTTTTTGCGCTTACATTGCTAACGCTGGCTAAACCCTACGAGATAGATCAAAATAATGTACTACAGTATTGTACACCTTAAAAAGGTCTACAAAAAAGTCCGCGATGGTATATGTCTATTTCTTAGGGATAACCCACAATAACCATTTTTTATCCTTTACTTTTATGAGAAATAATGGCTGATTTACGAAGCGATTTTTAACCAATACACCATTTATCCTTATCCAATTAAGTACCTTAATTACATTTTGCATTTAATATAGATCAATATAGCCCTTTACAGCATGTAATTTAAATGAATATTTTCGAAGGTATTACAGATTTAAAATGCAGGGACATAGCGGGTCCACGCGGGCGAAGCCGCGGGCAAAAATTTGCTAATTGCTACGAATTTCGTAGCAACTCGTAGCACTTTCGTAGCAAAAAATTGCTATGATTTTTTTCGTTTTAGTTTTCTTACCCTTAGTTCCTACCAATAACATTGATATTGTAAATCCAAAAGTGTGTCTGTCTGTCTATTATGTTACTTTTTCACGCTAAAACTACTCATTCGATTTCACAGTTTGACATAAAAAAGGTTGTCTGGAAGAGATGGTTTCTAGCAATAAGACCGCCTACTGTATACAATATCCCTATATTTTAGTTTTACAAAATTGTTTTTTGGTGTACTATAAGTGTAAATAAATAAATAAATAGAAATAATGTCGGAGTACAACATATTTTTTCCCAGAAAAACGCATAGTTCAAATAAGGATCTGAAAAACCTAAGTCCGTTTGTTACCCTTTCACGTGAAAACTACTGAACTGATTTAGATGAAATTTTGCATAGTCAAATAACCGGCGGAGAACAAAACAGCATAGAAAATATTTTTATCCCAGAAGGTAGTTCCAGGGGGAAATCAAAACAGACCATCAAAATCGGTTCAATAGTTTTAGCGTAAATGAGTAACAAATACACTTGAGTTTTTCTTCGTGAAGGGTAACGTTGTTACTCATTCACGACCACTTTGTCGATTTCGATGACATAAAGTTTAAATAGGCTGAAATATTAGTATAAGTAGAGTAAGTTTAAGTAGAAATTAATATTTAAATCGAAAAGTTTGATGTAGTTCTGGTTTTTTAGTATGTTGTATAGACTCGATAAGACAGTGTGAATCCAAATTTACAATTTCGAAAAAATTATGCTCACTACGCACCATGCGAAAACCTGCGAAATTTTGATACTTTTTTCACCTTTTGCTCCAAAAGTCATAAACCATGCATTTTTCGACAAATTGTGTTCCTTTTTTACAATTAACACTCAACCGCAGCTCTATAAACCCTATAGGTACCAAGATATGAGCCTTCGAATATGGTCAATTTTACCCGAAAATGCACAGTTTCAAGTTCTTTTCCCGTCATTTTTTTTCCACATGAAATGTACTACAAACTTAACTTATTTTCTAACTTTTCTCATAGAATGAGGGATTTTGGCAATATTTTGATTTGAACGGAAGATAAACTACCTAAACCTACGAAGGGCGATCTATTTGTAAAAATTAACTTTAAAAAAAGGACTGAACATTGTTTGTCAAAATCGCATATTTTATGACTATTAGAGCAGAAAGTGAAAAAAAAGTTTTTCGGTTGCAAATTTACACACTAACTGGCCCATACGACATACCAATAAATCAGAACTACATCATGCCTTGCGATTTTAGACTCTTTTGTGTTGAGTTCACCAAGAAAAGAACACCAAGTGATATTTTTTATCGAATTTAAAAAAACATTATAAACGCGGGGAAAGACTCGGGTAACAGCTAATATTATGAGAACAGAAAACCAAAAAACTCACCTCACTAGTCAACCCTCGCGCTATGTCACACAGTATCAGCGTGCTGCTCGTGCGACACACCGCGTACCAGTCGTTACCTAAAACAATCAAGTTCAAATATTACATTAAAGTACTCGATACTACCAATTTATGTAGGCTAATATTTTCAGGTTGCTGGTTGGTAGTGAGAGTAAGAGCCTTATCAGTTATTACACTACTAGCTTTTGCCCTCGGCAAAGTCCGGTTAGACATTTTTTTTATGACTATCTTTGAGGGTGAGTGGTGCGTAAGCCGCAACATGAGTTTTCTGCAGATCCCTCGAAAACTATATAGGGCTATTCTGATAATCAGTCTACATCACTTCCTATCACCTCAAATATTTCTATGCAAAAGAAATCACGTCAATCCATTGCTCCGTTGCGACGCCGACGTGCGCGAGCGTGGAAATATTTTTTCCCTAGATCCCTCGGGAAGTATATCGGGCTAGTTATTTGTAGTTTATCTCATTCTCCACCCCCTTCACCATCTCTGTCCAAAAAATCACAAATCCGTTGCTCCGTTGCGATGTTAAAGAAATTAACCGAAAAAGGTACTTTTTAAATTCCCTCATGAACTATATCGGACTATGCAATTTTCACGATACAAAAAGAGTCGTTTCATCATAACACAGGCTACGTGCATGCCAAATTTTGCCAAGATTGATTGAGGTGTTGAAGCGCGAAGAGATAACAAACAAACACATTTTCATACTATCAATAAGTATTTATAAGGATTATTATGACTGTCTAGCAAGGCGAGAGCACGTTGGGCCAGCTGCGCTCTTGCCGAGCTTTAAAGACCCTCTTAAATAATCAGTGTAAGAAGAAGTATAGATCTTCATACTTTATTATAAATATCTTTTTAAACAAAAAATAAAAATCACCTATGAACCGCACGTTAAAAATGTCCGGTGCCTGCTTGGTTGTGACCGTCAGTGGCGGCGAGTCATTGGCGAGACGCGTGAGCACCAGCTGCTTGGCGCTGACATGCTGCACTTGCACCGTGTCGCGCCACACCCAGCGCCTGTTCACACAATCAATGTCAATAAACTGTCAGTGATGGCGAATCATTGGCGAAGCGCGTGAGCACCAGCTGCTTGGCGCTGACGAGCTGCACTTGCACCGTGTCGCGCCACACCCAGCGCCTGTTCACACAATCAATGTCAATAAACTGTCAGTGATGGCGAATCATTGGCGAAGCGCGTGAGCACCAGCTGCTTGGCGCTGACGAGCTGCACTTGCACCGTGTCGCGCCACACCCAGCGCCTGTTCACACGATCAATGTCAATAAACTGTCAGTGGTGGCGAATCATTGGCGAAGCGCGTGAGCACCAGCTGCTTGGCGCTGACGAGCTGCACTTGCACCATGTCGCGCCACACCCAGCGCCTGTTCACACGATCAATGTCAATAAACTGTCAGTGGTGGCGAATCATTTGCGAAGCGCGTGAGCACCAGCTGCTTGGCGCTGACGAGCTGCACTTGCACCGTGTCGCGCCACATCCAGCGCCTGTTCACACGATCAATGTCAATAAACTGTTAGTGGCGGCGAATCATTTGCGAAGCGCGTGAGCACCAGCTGCTTGGCGCTGACGAGCTGCACTTGCACCGTGTCGCGCCACATCCAGCGCCTGTTCACACGATCAATGTCAATAAACTGTCAGTGGCGGCGAATCATTTGCGAAGCGCGTGAGCACCAGCTGCTTGGCGCTGACGAGCTGCACTTGCACCGTGTCGCGCCACATCCAGCGCCTGTTCACACGATCAATGTCAATAAACTGTTAGTGGCGGCGAATCATTTGCGAAGCGCGTGAGCACCAGCTGCTTGGCGCTGACGTGCTCGTTCGCAATTGTAAACTGAATGCACTATGTAATTATTCATTCTTTAGTCCTAGATTTGTTTTCATACTTTTCATATGTTATTCATCCTTATTTTTTAAAACATATATACATATTTTAGTTCATATATTAAAACGTACATTAGACATTAAATCATTAAACAGTAGATAAGTCATGAAAACATTAACGAATACTAAATAATAATCGGGTACTACTATTAATCAGCCTGCTTTGGCTAGTGATGATGATGACTGACATCACATCAGACAAAAGACGTCCACTGCTGGACATAAGTCTCCCCGAGTTAGGGGGAGGGGGATCTTGCCGTCATCGCCACGCTTGAAGGTGGGTTGGCGATCTCAAAGTGCGATGTGGTGGCACAAGACGTGGAAAGGATGCCCATACTCCGTTGTACTCTTAGTCTCTTCATCATCATCATCATATCAGCCGAAGGACGTCCACTGCTGGACATAGGCCTCCACCAAGGATCTCCACGACGACCGGTTCTGCGCTGCCTGCATCCAGAGGCTTCCCGCGACCTTCACCAGGTCATCGGTCCACCGAGTGGAAGGCCTGCCTCGTAGTCTCTTAGTCGTCTCTTAGGACATCCACGGAAAGAGCTGGGATGGCCCTATTCTAATAGGGTATTAAAAAATTAAAATTCAATAAACATATTTTTCAAATAGAATATAGAGTGTCATCAAAATCAAACAAGGAACTAATAAAATTAATAGGTGAATAAAAATTGTATTGTAATAATAAACAACATATCATAATAAAGCTTTTTTTAGGGTTTGATATACAGGTGACTGGTACATATTGGAAACCTTTTATACCTCAAGGAAAGAACCTTCTTTGTTAAGAATAATTACATAGTTTGAAGTTATGAACCCGAAGTCCATTTTTAAATATTTTAGCTGATCAGATGTTAAATTAATTAAAGGAAGTCAATTTTTTTTGTGAATAGGGATGACGACAGCATCATAAATAAATTATGAACTCTTGATCACTAAATTGCCCTCCTACTTAAATTTCGGAAAACCTCATTCGTTTTGTTTTCCATCACTCCTTCGAATTTTAATTCATCAAAATCACAAAATGAGTACATAAATGACGCTGCAAAACTATGACGTCACGCCTAGGTATTTCAAACATTTTTAGAACAAAATGTCGTTTTTTACAGCTGATAAAAAGTAAGTCACATGACTAGCATTCGTCATCCCTATTGCCGATTTCGTTTTTGAAGTTCAATACCAATTTTTTTGAAAATAAAAAAATACTGTTTTTTATTATTGACCTTATGGTGAAACTACTTATGGTCTTTTATAAGTAACTAGTGGCATGTCTTTCATGTTCCAATCCCCTGAGCTATGTACTATTGAATGGAACAAAGGCGTTTTCTTAGTTCCATTCAATAGTACCAATTTTTTTGAAAATAAAAAAATACTGTTTTTTATTATTGACCTTATGGTGAAACTACTTATGGTCTTTTATAAGTAACTAGTGGCATGTCTTTCATGTTCCAATCCCCTGAGCTATGTACTATTGAATGGAACAAAGGCGTTTTCTTAGTGCAATTGGGGCATATTTTTAGACTAGTTAATTTTCTTGAATTATCCTGAAATCGACGAAATCTTATGTGAGATATTCCCAAATATGACATTAGTAACGAAGAAACTGCTGCGATAACTCTAGAGCTTTAAGATTAAAAATGTGTTTTATTGCCTCAATAAAGGCGATTTTTTAAGGTGAAAAAACCCGACTTCGTGGGGTTAAAGCCACCGTGCTCTCAAAATATCTAAACAATAGGAATATGTTTAACATAATTTAATTTCTAATAGTCTAATGCTATTTTGAGAATACATTTTGTTTAAATAACTATTATTCTCAATATTAATTTTCATTTTTAAACTTTTTTATACAATCCGCAATTTCATAGGTAAAGACCTAATATATAGTTTATTTCTCATAGTCTTACAAACAAATGACATGGTAAATATGAATACACATGGTAAACAACAAAGGTAACTAAATTAAATAATACTACAGTGCAATATATAACAATCACGAAAGAAAAATTGGTAGCAAAATTATTTAAAACACAGACGTGAGGAACTGGTTAGGTCTCAGCATGTGCTGTGAGGAAAACCATGGCAGTAACAGTCAAACCCATTTAAGTAATGAGTAATGACCGTGTCTATATATAAAAGAAAGTCGTATTAGTTACACCACTTAAGAACTGAAGAATGGCTGAACCGATTTCGCTAATTCTTTTTTTGTTGAGTTCGTTATTGTCAGGAGAAGGTTTTAGGGTAGGATAGGGTAGATTAGTGTAAGGTAGGAAATTGTAGGTTAGGGTAGTATAGTGACTATAGTCACAGATGAGATACTAGTTACTACGTAACTATAGTGTAGTGTAGAATAAGGTGGAACGAAATGGAAAATCTCTTTGCTTGCATTATTTGTACCTGGCTGGTAACAATAAAATTTAAAAGGTTAACATCATCATCATCATCATACCAGCCGAAGGACGTCCACTGCTGGACATAGGCCTCCCCCAAGGATTTCCACGACGATCGGTTCTCCGCAGCCCGCATCCAGCGGTTTCCCGCAACCTTCATCAGGTCATCGGTCAACCGAGTGAGAGGCCTGCCAACATACTAAATTTTAATAAAAAAATGTATAAAGATTGCCGTTATTTATTGATTGTTTTTTCTGACTACGAAAATGAGTAAATTACTAGCACATTCTTATTCCAAACTTTCAATATTTTGAAATAATTTGAAATGCTTTTTTAAAAGAAAGTAAAAATGCAACACATGCCGCGAATAAAATTAATTCACAACCTTGGTTTACGTAAGTGTTTCCAGTCTGGAAATTTTAACGTTCAAGATGCGGCGCTCTCTGGTTTTCGTTGTTTGAATTTGCATACAAAATAAGAAGAATTTTTTCCTTAACCTATTATGTACCTGAGCACAGCTTCCAACTGTATAACCGCTCCAGTCTGCGTGGCTAGAGCCAACCTGGTGCCATCGCCACTCCACGCCAGTGCACGCACCGCGTATAAATTGGGAATGGACAGCAGAGACAGCTCGAGGCCGCCCGGATCCTTCACCTCGCCTACTAGGCAACCGTCGAATATTCCGAACGCTATTGTCTGTAAAAAAAACGTGTTAGGTAGTATCGCTACACTACCGTATTTACTTTTTGACGTGAAAACGTCTTACCGCCGGAGGAAAGAAATTAGTTTTAGAACGTTTTGTCAACTGTCACTCGGCTCGAACTCTCACTCGAACTAATAGGCGATTTGCACACGACGTGGCGGGGCGGACCGGTCAATTTCGCCGCCAACAATAGCACAAAGGGAATCCTATACTACCATCGCACATGGAGGCGGCGCGGCGCGCGCGGTCGGCGCGGTCTTTTTGTGGTAGTATAGAATTCCCTTTGTAGCATCGTTGGCGGCGAAATTGACCGGTCCGTCCCGCCCCGTCGTGTGCAAAGCGCCTTAATTATATTTTTTTTGTATAGCTTATTTTTAGAGCACTTCAATATCGAATCCGACGAACGACGATGGAGCACAAATAACTCGTGCAAGCCTTTGCGAAGTTATAACAAATTATTTGGTCGCGCAGAGCGAATTTCGAGGCTCTTTTTCGATCACCGCTCAATGTCGTACGCGCACGATTTTTTTTGATCAGCGATGAATCATCATCATCATATCAGCCGAAAGACTCCCACTGCTGTACAAGATCGTTGGTCCACTGAGTGGAAGGCCTACCTAAGCTACGTCTTCCGGTGCGCGGTCACCACTCGAGAACGTTACTTCCCAAACGGCCATATGCTCTACGAATGATGTGCCCCGCGCATTGCCATTTAAGTTTTGCGACTCTGTGAGCTATGTCGGTTACCTTGGTTCTCCTACGGATCTCTTCATTTCTGATTCGATCACGTAAGACGAAGTGAGACTTGAAGCATATAGTTCGCTCCATTGCCCTTTGAGTGAACTTGAGCCTTCTTATGAGGCCCATAGTAAGCGACATGTCTCAGTTCCGTATGTCATCACTGGCAACTGGCAACACACACTGGTCTAAGGACCTTAGTCTTAAGAAACTATGGTATTTGGGACATTGGCAATTACCTTGATTAACTTATTACTGTAGCGGTGGTAGCTCAGTGTGATTTGCGTGGTTGGGTCAATCACGCAAGTTAACTGACCTGAAGCACGGTCATTACCTGGATGGGTTTGACGGTTAGTGGCATTTTTCTCGACCGTTACCGTGCTTCGCCAGGTACGTTAAGCCGTTGGTGTCGGTGCTATTATTTGATGACAGTCGTTAAGCCGTGTCAGATGCCTTATAGGCGGCTTGAAAAACTTCTGACCGCGGGGTTCGCCACTAGCCCTACAACCTCCACTAATCCGGACTTGGGCCCCCTGTGTGGGGTATGGCCTAAACTTCCCGAACTTGGGAAGAGACCCGTGCCCTAGCAGTGGGAACGTTATGGGTTGTTAACGGTAACCATAATCATATGGTATATTTCCAGTATATAGGTATACACCACTTTGCGCTACATACATCCCTTGAGTCAAAAGAAATACAAAAATTTTGGGCGACAACAAAAGCGTTTCATCGCTTACTCTGACCGGCCTGCCCAAAAAGGAGAGTAATGTTTTTAAAAATGTTTCCATTAAGCAATTATCACACCCTGCACACTTCATACAACGAGCCAAAAATGATATTTCAAAAAAGGAATGACGGAACAAACAAAATGGCGGCGAAATCCTATATGTTCGACAACCAAACTGTAACCAATCTGTATCAATCTGGGTGACGAGGGGGTGAGGTCGCAATCTAGAGAGCGCCAAGGAGTGCCCATACTGTATGTTAGTACTAATATATATACTTTGCAATTATTTTAAAATTACCGCTTAGGCGTGGAAGCTTTAGAAACCGCTAGCCTCGGGCCATGCCCTAAGCCAGGGATGGCAAATCTTTAGGATCAACGTGCCATTTTTTGTAAAGAAGAATTTATTGAGGCCACGACGTGCCGTCAAATAATTTTGACTGAGTGGTGACTATTGGTAAAATCAAATTAAAACTAATCTCTTGTTGCAATAATGTTTTATCAATATTGAACTTCACTGGATGTCAATCGGCTGCATTGTTACTTTGCACTAAAATGCAAATGCTTTCGATCGGTGGCGTGCCTAAAATATTTTCTCACGTGCCTTCTATGGCACGCGTGCCATTGGTTTGCCATCCCTGCCCTAAGCTATTGCTTATTTCTTATTTATTGCTTGCTTGATTAGGAGAGAAATCAACGTAAACACCACCCCACGTATTACGGCACAATCATACGAAAGACGTCAACGCGAGCACCATTCTCCTTACCTAATTAAAAAAGCCATAGCAAAGATATCAGTGCTACGCCTTAACCAAACAGCCTTAATCAACGCGAGCACCATTCTACTTAACTAATTAAAAAAGCCATAGCAAAGATATCAGTGCTAACTGCTACGCCTTAACCAAACATCCTTAATCAACGCAAGCACCATTCTACTTACCTAATTTAAAAAGTCATAGCAAAGATATCAGTGCTACGCCTTAATCAAACAGCCTTAATCAACGTGAGCACCATTCTACTTACCTAATTAAAAAAGCCATAGCAAAGATATCAGTGCTACGCCTTAACCAAACAGCCTTAACGCGAGCACCATTCTACTTACCTAATTAAAAAAGCCATAGCAAAGATATCAGTGCTACGCCTTAACCAAATAGCCTTAATCAAAGCGAGCACCATTCTACTTAACTAATTAAAAAAGCCATAGCAAAGATGTCAGTGCTACGCCTTAACCAAACAGCCTTAATCAACGCGAGCACCATTCTACTTACCTAATTAAAAAATCCATAGCAAAGATATCAGTGCTACGCCGTAACCAAACAGCCTTAATCAACGCGAGCACCATTCTACTTACCTAATTAAAAAAGCCGTAGCAAAGATATCAGTGCTACGCCTTAACCAAACAGCCTTAATCAACGCGAGCACCATTCTACTTACCTAATTAGAAAAGCCATAGCAAATATATCAGTGCTACTTTCCAACCAAACAACCCTTATCAACGCGAGAACCATGCTACAGCTAGCTTACAAAAGTAGCGATTTACACAAATTGCATATTAAACCTGCTGGAATTGTGACTTTTTGGTGACAAATTGCTACGTAGGACTCGAACTAAAAGAAATCACTCACTTGCTCTGAATGACTGGGCGCAGCTGCGATGAGATCCCTTCTATCTGGCGGCAACTGTGGCTCTATGCTTTTCAGCAGCGAACCTCGTTGTGCATCATACATAGCAACTCGAACTAAAAGAAATCATTCACTTGCCTTGAAGGATTAGGCGCAGCTGCGATGAGATCCCTTCTATTTGGCGGCAACTGTGGCTCTATGCTTTTCAGGAGCGAACCTCGTTGTGCATCGTACATAGCAACTCGAACTAAAAGAAATCATTCACTTGCCCTGAAGGACTGGGCGCAGCTGCGATGAGATCCCTTCTATCTGGCGGCATGTGCGGCTCTATTCTTTTCAGCAGCGAACCTCGTTGTGCATCATACATAGCAACTCGAACTAAAAGAAATCATTCACTTGCCTTGAAGGATTAGGCGCAGCTGCGATGAGATCCCTTCTATTTGGCGGCAACTGTGGCTCTATGCTTTTCAGGAGCGAACCTCGTTGTGCATCGTACATAGCAACTCGAACTAAAAGAAATCATTCACTTGCCCTGAAGGATTAGGCGCAGCTGCGATGAGATCCCTTCTATTAGGCGGCAACTGTGGCTCTATGCTTTTCAGCAGTGAACCTCGTAGTGCATCATACATAGCAACTCGAATTAAAAGAAATCACGCACTTGCCCTGAAGGACTGGGTGCAGCTGCAATGAGATCCCTTCTATCTGGCGGCAACTGCGGCTCTATGCTCTTCAGCAGCGAACCTCGTTGTGCATCGTACATAGCAACTCGGCCATCACACGAGCCCACGATTAGCTGAAAGTTCCATTTGAAAATTAAAGATTGCTTAGGTGGCAACCATTTAACTACACTTGTAATAGCAATACAATCATCTTATCAGCTTACGTCCCAACCGAGGGGCTCAAGCTACCCTGAATTAGGGCGATCGGGCCTTAGTCGACCACGAGAGCCCAGTGCGGGTTGGTCGACTTCATCACAACCTTCAAATTGTTTTTTGAAGGCGTGTGCAGGTTTCCTCACGATGTTTCCCTTCACCGTAAGCACGTCGGTTATACCTAGATATGACTCGAAATTCGTAAACATATTCGTAAGCTGTTCTGTAATGCAGTCGGGTTCATATATATAAATGATTACAAACACGACTACACCACAGACATTTACAAACTGTCTGTACTGTAATCTATTTCTAGGCGGCTGCAATACAGAACAGTTTAGCTGTTCATACGAGATCGTAAAACGCCGAGGAGCGAGCGAAGCGAGCGATGATCGGTTCGGTCAGGTTTGATTGATTATACTAAGCGAGGCTCTCCCCCCACCCCCATTTTCCTTCCCTCGGCTCAGGGAAGGGGGTGGTCGGGAAGGAGGATGGGAAGGTCCCCCAGTCCTTTCCGCTCCCCTCCCTGACCCTAAGATGGCTGCATCTGACTGTTCCATTCAAAACGGAACCGGGGATTGGAACATGAAAGACAACACACTGGTCACAAATAAAATACCTTAAGTACCGGTAGTGTCATCATATTATGGTCAATAAATAAAACCAATAACATTTTCTTTTTTCCAAGAAAGCTGGTATTGAACTTTTAAAACTGAATCGACAATTTCATGGGTAAAAACTTATTATGTAAGATTTTTATTATTATTTGAAGATTTTGTAAAAAAAATCAAGAACTAAATAAAAAAACTTAACTTTTTAGATATTACAGTTGATACTTATTATTTAACTTATTATTTAAGATTTTTATTATTATTTGAAGATTTTGTAAAAAAAATCAAGAACTAAATAAAAAAACTTAACTTTTTAGATATTACAGTTGATATTTACTTACTTACTACTTCTTAAAAAAATATGTTTGTTTCACTCAAAATAAAGATAAACAAAAGATGAAAATTTTTAATAGGTTCTAATTTTTCATTTTTTTCGCTTAAACTTTCTGTTATTTGGAAAATCTACTCCGTTAAATATTTTAATAATATTCTGTCCCCTCGACTTTACTTTTCTTGGTTTTGTATTAATCCGGAGACTTCAAATAGTTTTCAAGTAGGACACGGAACTTTTCACCCGACTTATTTATGTAGGTATGTATGTATGTCTGTTTGTTTGACTGAGTGAGATGTCTTTAGATTCGTCTTGATTCTGTAAGTAACACATAGGATACATTTTAACCGGACTGCCCAAAAAAGAGGTGTGATATTTTTATGCAGTCGGGTTTTTAATTTTTAGGGTCCCGTACACCCAACGGGTGACCAACGGGACCCTATTACTAAGCCTCCGCTGTCTGTCCGTCCGTCAGCGGGCTGTATTTTAGAACCCGTAATAGGTTGACAGTTGAAATTGTCACAAAATGTGTATTTCTGTTGCTACTATGACACCAAATACAAAAATTAGAAAAAGTGAAAAAATAAGGGGTCTCCATACAAGAAAACGTGTTTTTTATAGGTCTTTAGAAGTATTTTATATTTAGCTATATCGTAAAAACGGTAATACATACAAGCGTGATCATAGTACTAACACTCAAGTTCAAGTTCAAGTTATATCATCATCATAATCATATCAGCCAAAAATCGTCCACTGCTGGACAAAAGCCTCCCCCAAGGATTTCCACGACGACCGGTCCTGCGCTGCCCGCATCCATCGGCTTCCCGCGATCTTCACCAGGTCATCGGTCTACCGCGTGGGAGGCCTGCCTACGCTGCGTTTTCCGGTGACCTCATAAGAAGGCTCAAGGTCACCCAAAGGGCAATGGAGCGTGCTACACTCGGAGTTTCTCTACGTGATCGAATCAGAAACGAGGAGATCCGCAGGAGAACTAAAGTAACCGACATAGCTCACAGAATCGCAAACTGAAGTGGCAGTGGGCAGGGCACATAGGTCGTAGAAAAGATGGCCGATGGCGACCGCGCACTGGAATACGTAGCGGAAAAATGTGCAGGAATTTAAGTATTTATAGATCGAACATATAGTAATAGATAAAGTCAGTTAAATTCTACCTGAATCAGGTGTACACAATAAGTATTAATACAATAAGCTATCACAATATCATACAGTATCCGAAAATAAATGAATTATCAAGTAAAACAAAAAATAATAAATCTCGGCCAAGTGTAAGTTGTGCTCGCGCTAAGGAGTCCGAACTTAATGACAAAAAAAGCATATTTTTGTCTCTCGCGTTGATGTCTTTTGCTTGTAATGTGAATAGGTATCTTTGCCATTATACCACACCCTGGACACTTCATACAACGGGCCAGAAATGACATTTCAAAAAAGGAATGACGGAACAAACAAAATGGCGGCGAAATCCTATACGCTCGACAACCAAACTGTAACCAATCTGTGTCAATCTGGGTGACGAGGGGGGTGAGGTCGCAATCTAGATAGCGGCAGGGAGTGTCTATACTGTATTTTGCGTCAATGCCATCTCTGTCCTGCACCACTCCGTGCCAATCAGCTCTTTGAAGGGTATTTAGGTCCTTACTTCGTCAATCCAAGGTTCCGAGGGCGTCCAACAAGGCGTTTCCAGGTAGCTCGTCCCTTGTGTTTACGCTCTCTTTGCAGTGATCTTCCATCCTCTCTAATCCAGAGAAAACGAGCTGACTTTACTGCACCCAAAATATTCTTCCGAAGCCTCCAGCTCTAGCTCTCCCGTCTAGTGCTCCAAGATTCGCACCCATACCTAAATCAAGAATGGCCTAATGACAGTAAGATGATAACTAATTCGTAAGCTTACATAAGGTGGTAGTAAAATCAGTGCTGTTGGTGGTAGAGCATAGCGCAGCAGCATCCGCCCGCTCACGTACAGAGTGCCGTCCGCGTGACCGGATGCCAGCGTGCCCTCGGCACTGCGCGCGAGGGACACGCAGCAAGACCCGCCCGTCCAGAGGCTGGAGCTCTTGTTGCTTTTGCAGTCAAGCGTTCTAAATAAAACAAAAGCCAGATGTCTTAGAAAATTTGATGATTTCAGACTAGAGTGTAGCCACCTAATGAGACACAGATAATTAGTTTTCAAATATGTGGACATAGAATTCATTACTGATCACCCGGCAGAAACATCAGAAAGGAATTGACGCAAGTGGTAAGACTTTGTTTTAACTCAAATTTATTAACTAGCGCCTATTCCTTACCGATTATCTCCATCAGTAATCCCAGCGAAGAACCCATATTGATCGGACAGCAACAACTTCGTAACCATATTGCAAAATGACCTTGAAGTTGTTGTCTCAATTAATTTGTTGCACAGTAAATTTTTAAAAAGGACCTTGCTACGCCAGGTAATCGAATGTTGTATCTTAGTTATGAGGAGTTACCAATTGCTTTTGTTGATACATTGTGTTTCTCGCCTAATCTTCCCACCAGTAGTGCCAGCATGGATTATCATCTGGCAGTAGCTTCATCGGTATGCCAGAAAGTGGAAAATTGTTACACATGACCTTCTGCGACGCTAGGTATTGGAATTTTGTGGCTTGTGACAAGTGCTGATGTGATACAATGTGTTCCTTACCTAATCTTCCCGTCTGTAGTCCCAGCATAGAACCCGTTATCACCAGGCAGCAGCTTCGTCGGTGCGCCAGAGAGTGGAAACTTGTTGCAGATGACCTTTTTACCGCTCCAGTCGGCGCCTACGCGGTACACGAACACCATGTTGTCGCTCTGAGCTATCCCGAGGAGCTCGGAATTCTCGCTGAATGTTATACCTGCGTGTAGAACAGAGAAAAACCTTAGATCACATTTAAAAGAACTAGATCATTTAAAAAAAACTTCAAAAAACGTCCGGAGAGCTGTTGTTTTATGTTGGAGACGAGGATAGAAATATACATACATATAAATATAAATACACCTCCGTGAACAAAAAAAGTTGAGTTTATGTTCGGACACTTTTGACTGCGTGACCATTAATCTCATTATTTTATATGTGATCTAAGAGAAAAACCAATGTGGCGGCAACTGCAACCCGCCACGAACCTTAACACAAGTGACGAGAGAACAAAAGACATAGGACATCTACAACGCGCTATTAGAAGTTCTTCAGCGCTGAGTACACAGATACCAATCATCAACGATTGGTCCACGGCCGGACCCCAGGCATACCAACTCCCCTGGCGGAGATATCTCCCTTTGCTCTCGAAGATTACGAATCGGTTCCTACACCAATAATACACTCGGGAGCGTTAAAACCCGGGTAGTTTGGAAGGCCTAATACTTTTTTTTTAATTCAAAATTGGTAAGCCCATGGCATCATCTCACCTGATGGTAAGTGACGATGATGCCGAAGACGGAAGCGGGCTTACCAAGATTCCCCAACGCAATGGAGAACTGGCTATCTTATCTTCAAGCCGGAACACATCAATGTTGTTAACACGGATGTTCGGCGGCAAGACTTAGATAAGATGGTGGTAGAAAATTTCAGCCAGATCCGTTTAGTAGTTTTTGCGTAAAGAAGTAACAAACATACACACTCACAAATTTTCGCCTTTATAATATTAGTGTGATTACAGTGCCACCAATAAAAATTACTCTTTCACTTCTTGTACTTTTGGCATACCGTCAACTGGTCTTGGTCTTACGCCGTCACGTCCATCTGGTTCAAATAAAGACATTCCGGACTCATCGATAAACAAAACATTCTACTATTGATCTAAGATCAATCAATGTGTTCTCTCGCGTACGCAAGCGGTGTTTTTGATTAAGTTTAGGTCCTGTTGCGTTACGATTTGAACTAAGATTTGCGTCCACTCACTAACAAGACTGTCCTCACATTTAAAAGACTGCTATAGATGTTAAGGTGACGGTTTCGACTTTCGAAGGGAGGTAATCGCAATAAATCAATCGTCACGCTGCGATTCTTTTTATGCTGATACGGCTCTCCTTCGAAGAGCACCGGTGTGTTGTGTTTTACAGTAGAACGACTCGTGGATTCTTGCCACGTAGTACGTACTATACTTGACTCCTTCCTTCTCTGAGCAAAGCAACTACACTTGCACATTCGGCTTCAATGATATCCATTATTATTGGCTGATAATGATATCCATTATTATTGGCTGATAATGATATCCATTATTATTGGCCGATAATAATATCGAAGAAGTGCGTGTGTAGACTGAATTAAATAACAGAATAACAAATTTGTGTTTCAGGAAACTTAATTTCAAACAAAATTTTGAAGTCATAAAATCGAAAAGAAAATGTTTTTTTTTTTAGTTTTTTGCCAGAATTATCTGAATCAGGTTGGACTACAAGAAAATTGTATACAAAAGTTATTACAAAACAAAAATTTCATTAAAATTTGTAGTAAAGATTTTTCATTCCTTTTGGGGGTGGGTGCCGGGTTGTCGACGTCCCCTCCCGAGACGACGAGACCAAAGTTTTAAAATAAGTTGAAGAAAAACCCAAAAACATTTTTTTATAATTTTACTCGCAAAAACGCCAAATATTGATTGTGCCAAATTTGAATAAATTCTATTTCCAAATTCACAATATTTTTGGGAGTTCAACATTTTACGAGTTCAACTTTCTGTTCCTAAATGATGCGGATTAGTAGGAAAAGTATTTCCTACGACTCGATTGGAAACAATAGACGAATTTGGAACCTTAATTCAACGTTTATCCTCAGATCAACTTTAAAATATCTAAAGGATCTTTTGTTGCCGGATATAAGGCTTCATACTAAATCTGAGTCCAACTTAGAGGAAGAGATCAATCGACGAATCCAACTCGGCTGGGCAGCGTTCGGGAAGACTCGCAATATCTTCACGTCCCAAATACAGTGTGTCTCAAGACTAAGGTCTTTGACCAGTGCGTGTTGCTAGTGATGACATGCGGAACTGAGACATTATCGCTTACTATGGGCCTCTAAAGAAAGCAAAAGGTCACCCAAAGGGTGATAAAGCGAGCTATGTTCGGACTTTCCCTGCGCGATCGAATCGAAACGAGGAGATCCGTAGGAAAACTAAGGTAGCCGAGAAAGCTCACAGAATCGCTAAACTTAAGTGGCAGTAGCTCATAGAACAGCCGGCCGTTGGCATAGTAAAGTTCTCGAGTGGCGACCGTGCACCGGAAGACGTAGCGTGGGCAGGCCTCCCACTACGTAGACTGACGACCTGTCGAAGGTCGCGGGAAGTCGCTGAATGCGGGCAGCGCAGGACTGGTCTTCGTGGAAATCCTTGGGGGGGGGCCTTTGTCCAGCAGTGGACGTTTTCAGCTGATGTGATGATGAGATAATGTAATAAAAAAGTAGTTAAATCTTTTTTTAGGGTTTCGTATCCAAATGGTAAAAACGGAACCCTATTTCTAAGACTTCGCTGTCCGTCCGTCTGTCCGTCTGTCACCAGGCTGCATTTCATAAACCGTTACAGCTATACAATTGAAATTTTCACAGATGATATATTTCTGTTGCCGCTTTAACAAGAAATACTTAAAATTAGAAAAAGTGAAAGCCGCCATACAAAAAAATGAGAATAAACTAGCGCCATCTAGTATGATAGTACGGAACTGAAGAAACTATAGCGCTATCTAGTATGATGGTACGGAACCCTTTGTGTGCGGTTCTGACTCGCACTTGGCCGGTTTTTTTCCTTTACCCCATTGTTACCTACCTACAAAATGTGTTTAAAAATGACTTTAAACGCAGTACTTAAAATGTTTTCTATACTACGTCCTTAGTGAGAACCATAATAATAAATCAATGAATACGCCACAGCAATCTATTCACGCTTTTGCACTACGCTCTAGTGGACGAAGCCAACCTCCGCCTCCACTCCAGCTCTTGTGCTATCTCCATGCAGTAATATTAAAATACTAGCTGTTTCCGCGGCTTCACCCGCGTGGACAACGTTTCTATGACTTTTCGAGAGTGCGCATGAAGAAAAGTAGCCTATGTTTTAAATCCAGGTCCTAATCTGTCTACCTACCAAACAGCCAGATCCGTTTAGTAGTTTTTACGAGAAGAAGTAACAAACATACACACTCACAAACTTTCACCTTTTTAATAATAGTGTGATATACTTTTAAAATTATCTTACCAGTGATAACATATGACTTCTTCCCCGCACTGGGATCGGCGGGCTTGGTTCCGAACTTGTCGCGCCGCACGCCGTCCCGGTCGAACAGCAGCACGACGCGCTCGCACGTCGCCACCGCCAGCTTCGCGTTGTTCGGCGACCAGCTTATGTCCGCTATTGGACTCTCGTTCTCCTGACAAAATGGCAAAGAGGTGATTACATTTAGAGCAAAAAGATCGCCGAAATAGTTGCCACAATATAAATAGATAGGAAGTTATGTAAGTAATAAATTTTTCATCGTAAGAAAATTACCTGTGCTTCCAGTAAAGTTCTTGAGTATTTTAATCTCATTTTATGTGCGCGCTGTTTAATTTATTTATTTGTTTACCCACTTTGTTTACTGTTTCGTCGCATGGCAACCAAATATATTTTTCAAAACTTTTTCCGTTACCTACAAATATATTTTTTTAGTTTGCCCTTTTAATGGCAGGCTAAGGATCTTTGGCCATACTGCCTTGTCTTCCGTATAATATTTCAGTAGTATTAGTTTACGTCTTCAGTAATTTTTCTTTCACAGTTTTCAGTATCATCGTATTTTTTTTCATTGGCACTATATATCTAACTTAACCTACACACTCCATCAAAATGATAGCACTCTTACTGAAGCTTTGGCGGACTTCTTGTGGGAACTCGAAACACAGCATACACTTTTTTATTTCATTAACCTACACAATAAACATATAAATGGTACTTTGCTGATTAATACACTACCAATATTATACATCAAAAACCACGAAATGTAATTTTTCGGATATAATTTAAAAGATTAAAAGAAAAATGACAAACTGAACGCTACAAATTCCCGCCAAAAAGTATACTTTTTGCTCTTTTTAGGGCAGGCTAAGACATTTTGTCCATACTGCCTTGTCTTCAGTAGATGTAATTTGTAGAGTTTACGTCTTCAGTATTTCTTTAGTATTAAAGATCACTGTTTTTTCACATCATCTTATTTACTGTCTATAAACTTAACTAACCTACTTTTGCTGAAGCTTTCGCGGACTTCTTGCGGGAACTCGATACCTACACAGCATACACTCTTTTATTTCATTATCCTACACAATGATCACTTATATGGTACTTTGCTGATTAATACACTATCAATATTATGCATCAAAAACCACGAAATCTAATATTTCAGATAAAAAAAGGAAAAATTACAAACTGAACGCTACAAATTCCCCCAAAAAAAAGTCGTAATAAACTACGTCTACATCTCACTTTGTTGTATTTATTTTTTAGACAATGGCACCTTCAGTCCAAGAAATACTAATATTCTAAGAAAGAACACTATTCAAAAAACACGATTTAATCGACCTTTACCTTTAGCCGAATTCACAGAATCCTTACGTACACTTATTACTAATTTTCCAGCAATATGATAGGACTTTGCTGAAGCTTAAGCTTAGGTCATCTTTGCTCACATGGAACTCTTAGAGGGTCCTTGAAACACATTTTTTTTATTATCCTACAGATAAAGGGTACACTGCGGAATAACACATACGCTGTCAATATTACACACCAGATCCCACGATTTTTATTTTATCCGTATAATAAACAAATAGTCACTACGACTAAGAAAAATATATGGATAGCTGTGCAAAAGAAAGAGACAAAGATGGCGCCGGCGCGCTGATCGAATGATTCGGTCGTTCCCGTGTGAACAGGTATGACTGGGTATGACCGACAGACAGAACCGTTCAGTCAGTCAGTTCCGATCGATCATATTCTAGTTGTCCATCGTGGCTGGCTTATATTCACAGAACACTATTACTCCACAAGGGAGCTTATATTTATAGTCCAACCAAAGAGTCCGAATAAACGAAGAGACGGCCCATGTCACTGACTATTGTTGAACTCTTTGTATTTCGTCAGAAAACACATTTATTTAAGTGCATAACTTGCGAACCTAAAATACCGCTACTGCTCGTTTTGAGGTTGGTTATTTATTAAACTTCTGCTACGAATCTTACGATAATAATATAGGTCATCTTTGATTTTATTCAGATTACGAAGTCCGGCTGTGTTAGGCCAGCCTTATACTGATTTTTATTAATAGCAACACTAAGTAAGTAGTTGTCAAAAAACTGGATATTCTTTCTGAAAATACATCGTTTCTGTAAAGACGTTGTAAGGTTAGAAATTGTTTTATATCCGTTGTAATCGACGTATTTGATGTCTTTTTTAATGTTCCAAACTTTGCATAATATTTACCTCGAAAATTTAATTCGGCAAAAGTCTTGATTTTTATCATACACCTACCTACTATACAAAACTTTGTAAAAAGTGTCGGCGAATATTTGTTATTATTTTTCTACGAATTATTATCGTCGTTATACTTCAGCCGTAAGTACCTACTTGTAATCCTTACCTATTTCTCATTACAGAACGTCATGCCTTTCCAACGTTTTGTTGAACCCGGGCGAGTGGCCCTGGTGGCGGATGGCCCATTGAAAGGCAAGCTTGTGAGCGTGGTCGATGTAATCGACCAGACCCGCGCGCTCGTTGACGGCCCCGGTAGCGGCGTGCCGCGGCGACAGATCCGCCTGAACCAGTTGCATTTGACAAAGTTCCGCCTGAACTACCCCTTCACAGCCCCCACACGTGTTGTAAGGAAAGCGTGGAACGACTTCAAGCTGAATGAGAAGTGGGCAGAGAGCCAATGGGCCCAGAAACTTGCCAACAAAGAGAAGCGCGCTCAGATGACAGACTATGACAGGTTCAAGCTAACTTCCGCGCGAGTTAAGAGGAACCGTGCTAGAACGGCCGTGTTCAAGAGTCTCAAAGTAAAGGCTGCGCGCTCGGGCACCTTTGGCAAGAAGAACATCCCCAAAGCCTCAGCAAAGAAGCCCCGCACTAAGAAACCCGCCACGAAAAAACCAGCAAAGAAGTAATTCTAAGTTTGTGACCATGTTTATGTAAGGACAAGTCTAAATAAAGAATTACTTTTAGTTAAAAACCACATGAGTGTTGTTAGTTTTAATAAAAGTTCATTTTTAATCCAAAAATCAATGAGGTAAGTTCTGTGAGTATTGTAGAACAAGTGGTTTTTTTCTTTATTCAATTTTTTTTGTGTTTCAGGTAGTTCTCTTTTATGTTGTGATGCCATATTATATAGTACCATGTGTACTTACCTAATAAAAGTAAGTATTTTAAATTTTTCACAATGTTATGCTAGTATGTCTAGTAACTGCATTTACAATGATGAATTAAAATTATAGTCTCGTTCGTATGAAAATCAATGATTTCAAACTTACCACTAAACTGAACAGACAAGTAACTTAACAATTTGTTGTTATGAAGCAAAATAGTAATAATTTTAGTTCTCTTTTGTCTACAGTAAAGACAGCAGAGATTGATGACTGCATTGGAGCTATTGAAAGAGAACATTGTGTAGCTAGCTGTAACAATGGGTATGTATCAAATTTAATATTTTTTTCCAAAAGTTAATAGCAGCATTGTATTATCTATGTGATCTTGTTGCATTTATTGACCCTACCAAAGCCGATGTGTGCACAGACAAGTCTGGCATGCGTGACTCTGGTTTAGGAACATTGACACACTCAGTGTAGGAGGCCCGGCTGCTATAGCTGTGCTTCCAAGGGATGAGTGTTACAAACTGATCTAGAACATTTGCAGTTTCAAACTTGTAGAAGTAACTGTACTTACTGAAATTTCACCTTGTTCATAGGAATATCACACAGTGAAGATGTTATTGGTTGAAGTAACATATAAAGGAACTCATAGATACAAACCATAATTATGCAAATGATGTCTCCATTGAATTTCATACAAATTGAAGACAAACAGGTGAGTTTTTTTTTATCCACAATTGGTAAACTTTTGGCATCATCAAGTGACAATGATACCGAAGATGGAAGCAGAGAAGTGGGAACACAATGCTTTTAACATTGATGTTTTTAGTGGCAAGACTTAAATGGGTAACTAGCCAGGTGGGCTTAGAAAATGCCCTGACACCAACCAAAAAGAGTCTTGCAAAGTTAGTCTCCACTAGGGATCAACCTAAAACCTCCTGATGTGAAGCCTATAGACATAACCAATACGCCACAGAAGCGGTTAAATTTAATTTTGGTGAAGAACACATCTAAAGTCTACACTGAAAGAATGTTTTAAGTCACATAATTCACGTGTTAAAATAATGTAAGTTTAAGGCTCCTCCATCTCTAAAATTAGCAACTCTATTCACAATGTTACAAACGATCTTCTCAGCTCGTACTGCAATAGTGCGAAAATTGTGGTATTTTATTTATTATAAATAAAATAAAATGAATCTCCAATAAGTACGAAAACAAAATCATAAGTTCAGTTGTCAACAAAGAACCCTTATAGTTTCGCCGTGTCTGTCTGTCCGCGACTTAGATCAGACTCTTAGTACTAGAAAGCTTTAATCTGGCATGCGTATACATCTCACGCCAACAAAGTGGTAAAATAAAGTCTTGAAAAAAATCTTAATGGCACCTCTCCTACATGTAAAGAGGGTAATTTTTTTGTTGACATACCCTATTGTGTAGGGTATCATAACTTTGTTTTCTAAAACCAATTTTCGATTCAGGATCCCATTTGAGAAATATTTCTAAAGTGCTAGTTTTTGTTAAAGTTAGGTGTCGTCGTCGTCGTCGTCCCCTGTACCAGCTAAAAGAGGTGCAGTTGGATTTGTAAAAAGCTCATAGATTTTCGACAAAATGTTCAACTACCAACTGCAAAAACAATTTTGTTTTCTAAAATATACATTGATTTTTTAAAAAGGCTAGGGACTACTACTAGCACTACTTTGCTCGAGTCCGACTCGCACTTGGCCAGACAAAATGATGAATTCAAATTATAGTCTCGTTCGTATGAAAATCAATGATTTCAAACTTACCACTAAACTGAACAGTCAAATTACTTATCATTTTGTTTTTATGAGGTGTTACAGTAATATTTTTAGTTCTCTTTTGTCTACAGTGAATAGAGCATAGATGGATGACTGCATTGAAGCTATTAAAAAAGAAGATTGTGTAGCTAGCTGTGACAAAGGGTATGTATCACATTTAATATTATTTGCCAATAGTTTATAGCAGCATTTTACGATCTATCTTGTTGCATTTATTGACCCTACCAAAGCCGATGTGTGCACAGACAAGTCTGGCATGCGTGACTCTGGTTTAGGAACATTGACACACTCTGTGTAGGAGGCCCGGCTGCTATAGCCGTGCTTCCAAGGGATGAGTGTTACAGACTGATCTAGAAAATTTGCACCTATAAACTTGTAGAAGTAAGTGTACTTACTGAAATTTCACCTTGTTCATAGGAATATCAAACAGTGAAGATGTTATGGGTTGAAGTAACATAATATAAAGGAAACTCATAGATACACTACATATGCAAATGATGTCTCCATTGAATTTCATACAAATTGAAGACAAACAGGTGAGTTTTTCTTTATCCACAATTGGTAAGCTCTTGGCGTCGTGGTAAGTGACAATACCGAAGATGGAAACAGAGAAGCAGGAACACAATGCTTTTAATAAATAGTTTAGTTTATTTGATCTCTTTCGTAATAGGTTACACTATTGCTAACAATCTGTATTACTTCCTAGAACCTAAACAGGGTAGGTGCAGATAAATCTTACAAATAGAAGAACAAATAAGATAGTGAAGTAGAACAGTAGTGTGTGTTGTTGTCAGTGTAATACGAGAGTTTTTTTGCGCAAGTGGGGTAGCTTGATTCCTACACTAGGTAACCAATTCAGCACGAAGTTTATAGAAAATAGATGGTGCGAGATGTCATTAGCACTTAATAAGAGTTTTTATTCCAATGTATCCTGTAAGTAACCAGGATTATTAAGCAATGCGTGTGTGTGTATGCATGTGTGAGTTAATGTATAGTACTATGCAATCCCTCTTAACATTTGTTCAATTTCAGTGTAGGACAGAGTGCCTAGTAATTTCATGATCTTTTGTTTCATTTGTTTTACAGAATAGTCTTTTATACAATATTATAAATGAATGGGCGGAGATAGGCGTTGAATCTTCTTGCAAAAGACGTGTTTATCGAAGGCAGCTGTAGCTTGAATGATGTTTTTAATGGCAAGATTCACATGGTGGTAGCAAGCCTGGTGGGCTTAGACACCACTGAGGCGGTTAAATTTAATTTAAGGTAAAGAACACATCTGAAGACTACACTGAAAGAATGTTGTAACTCATATAAAGGTTGATTTGACTCTTATATTAATGTCTAAAATTAATGAAATAGCTTGGAAATAAAGTAATTGTCAGCTGGTATTGCAACATGACTGTTACGTCAATTGCTGCAGACAAATAGTGCAAAAATTGTGTTTTTTTATTTATTATAAATAAAACAAGATGAATTTCCAAAAAGAAAGAAAAAATATTTAAAAAGGGGTAGGATATTTATCTTCTCAATTATTTTTTTCTTTGGCTTGTATCATTTATCTTATTGACTAATTTATATTTTGAGCAGATTGTTGGCAATTATGTATAGTAATAGGGAATTGCTACGAAATTACATTAAAAAGTCAATTTCTAACAAAACATAACTTACAACGTTATTTCTTAAAGGTCTTCAATTGTTTTTAAGGTCCCATAGTCAAACTAAGAACTTTTACAGTTTTGCATGTCTGTATGTCCATCCTTATTTTGCCATGTCTGTATGTCCATCCTTATGTCACAGTCATTTTGCTCAGACTATTATTAATATAAAGCTAAAATTAAAAGTGGGGATCTGTGACCTCTATAAAGTTTTAAAATAGAACATGTAAAAACATTAAAATAAAAATAGGGATGTTTTTTTTGTTCACATAGCCATTCTATTGTCTGTGGTATTGTTGAGTAGGTCTTTAAAACTACTGAGTCTTTCAAAACTGCTAAGATATCAGCACCCCAGGTATTATCTAAACTGCTAGTTCAGAAAATCTAAAAAGTATTATCATATAAAATCATTTACAAGGGGCGTTCTTTGTTTAGTAGTGGTGGTCTACTGCGGCGCGCCGCGCGCATCCTAAATCTATGGTCTACTGAATGAAGATGTGCAGTTGAATTCGTAAAAAGTACATAGATGCCCCATACAAATTTATCTATAGAACATACCAATATCTTGGAATACCAACTGAAAAAATAACTTTGTTTTTGAAAGTTACATTTATTTTTCCAAAAGACTACAGAACACATCAACACACATAGTCAGTTTTTTATATAATATCTATGATGTTAATTGTATCGCCCCTAGCTGTATTTTGATGATTGAGTGTTACTGAATTTGTTTAAGAATCATATAATTTTGCATTTAGTAATCCTATTATATTAATTTTTAATGTTTTCCGCAGGTATCCAAATATAGTACTTATTTAATTTCAATCTAAGGTACGTTTTTACTACTGCACATATTATAAAATGAAGTTAATCTGTAAACAATAGTGATCAATTCTAAAATGATGATTTAAAATTATAGTCTCGTTCGTATGAAAATTAATGATTTCATACATTACCATTACCACCTTACTGAACAAATATTATACATCGATTTTGCTTTGTTAACTATAATGTCTAAACAATAATTTTACTTTTTTTGTGTTTCACAGAATACATGAAAGTTCCTATTAGGAATTGAGGTGTTCTATAGTGAAGATGGATCCTGTGAGAGTTTAGGAACACCCTGAACACTTCATACAAATGACATTTCTAAAAACGAATGACGAAACAAATGAAATCACGGCGAAATCCTATACATTGGAGAACCAAACTTAAACCAATCTGTATCAACCTGGGAGATGAGAGGGTGAAGTCGGAATCTAGAGAGCGGCAGGGAGTGTCCATACTGCAAGTTAGTACTAATATGTATACTTTGGTTTAGGTATGAATATCACATAGTATTTGATTACCTATTTCAGTATCAACACCGTAGATTTAGCGTCCACAATATCTACACCTGCAGTCAGTTAGATCTCACTCCTGATCGTGAGCCAAAGAAAAATAATTTCACTATCAAATACAGGGTGGTTGGTTTTAAGGTACGTGCGCATTAGAGGTACCGTTCAGCGTCAGAGTGAGCAGCCTCGACACGCATGGCTCGCGCCAGTCTACTTCTATAGAATATGGACGTAACGCGGCGAGGCAACGTGGGTGAGACACTTTTTTTTCGTGTCGAGGCAAATGCGTTGCGAAGCATGCCTTGGCCTAAGGGGCGTCAAATGCATATTATGTACAAAGACAACCTGCCTTAGCCTGAATGTGCCTCTATCTAAAGTCATTTAGGTAGTTTTTACACTTTGTCAAGGATCCCATACTAAAATCTGTACAAAAAAGTTGAATTTCATACAACTCTTTATCAGACTGACTTCATACAATACAGAAAATCAGCTAACTTTGTTACCATTTACTCATTGATAAACATATTAAAAATTTACAATAAGACTATAACAAATGTGATCCTATTTATGACTTTGTTTTGTATTAAGTATGAGCTGTTATTAATATTTGCATGCCTAATCTGGTGAAATATGAGGACTATAAACATTTTTCATACATAAATATATTTTTTTTGTATGAGGAATCAAACTTTTTGCGAATTTAGTATGGGCACTAAACTCTTATAACAGATGGCCGCTAGCTTTGGTTGGATGCGGGCAGCTCAGGACTGAACGTTTTGGAAATCCGTGGGAGACCTTTGTACAGCAGTTAACGTCTTTTGGCTTATGTAATGGTGAAAGTATGGGTTCCATGGGGAAAGTTATTCAATTTTAGGAGAAGAGCCTACCGATGAGAGTATGGGTTTCTTCGGATAAGTTGTTCAATTTCAGGAGAACAGCCTATCAATGAGAATATGGGTTAGGAATGTCCCAGGAGACTTCTGTGCTTCTGGAAGGAGCTGGGTTGGCTGGACTAGCCAGCGACACCTGCACGCATAAAGGACCGAAAAAGAGTCCAAATGCGGAAACGGGAGCCCATTACCAAGAGAGTATGGGTTCCTTGGGGAAAGTTTTTCAATTTCAGTCAAAGAGCCTTCTGATGAGGGTATGGGTTCCTTGGGGAAAGTTGTTCAAGTTCAAAAGAAGAGCCTACCAATGAAAGTATGAGTTCCTTGAGGAAAGTTGTTCAATTTCAGGAGAAGAGCCTACCCATAACTGATGGCTTGTACTCTTTTTTTTACACTTTGTGTCTATATTTCTTTCATGAGAGTATGAGTTCCTTGGGGAAAGTTGTTCAATTTCAGGAGACCTACCCATAACTGATGGCTTGCACTCTTTTTTTGCACTTTATGTTTTGTCTATATCTGTCCATGGGGGAAACAGTGTAGGATGAGGATGTTTTTGGGTGTAATTACCCTACCAAAGCCGATGTGTGCAAAGAAAAATCTGGCATGCGTGACTCTGGTTAGGAACATTGATACACTCTGTGTAGGAGGCGCGGCTGCGATAGCCGTGCTTCCAAGGGATGAGTGTTACAAATGTTTCTGCAATCACTGGAATACAAGTTTGTAAACATTATTTTTATTCATATATTTTTTTATTGTTTACAGAACCCGTTTATGATGGGCCAAAGATGAATAGTCAGCAAGACATGGAATTATAAAGGCAGTTTATTGTGATGGGGAGAGAACAGTGCTAAGCTGAAAGATGTGAAAAGGTAATAGATCTTAGTTAGGATTATAAATGTGAAAGTGTGTTTGTCTCTTTTACATCGCAACAGAAAAATGGATCAATGTGATTTTTTGCACAGAGATAGTTCACGAGGTGGGAAGTGACATAAGCTACTTTTTACCAGACTGTCAAAGAGGATGGTTATGTTTTTAGGTGTATATTTTATATGTATATTTTATATTTTATATGTTATGTATAGTTTCTTTGGCTGAGCCTGTAGCCTAAATAGCTTGATGGATTTTTGAGTGTGAGGTGTCGTTAGATTTGTCTTGATCACCCGTGAGACACAGGATTCATTTTTACCCGACTACCGATAAAAAGGAAAGTAAGTAGTTGTGTTTTTAATAGAATTAGTTCGGTTTATTATCCTGTAAAAATAGCTTAATTTGACATAGCAAACTCAAAAAGAAACTTTTGAAGGGTTCGATACCAGGTAACAAGACCCTATTGCTAAGCCTAAGCTATTTGTCTGTCCGTCCGTCTGTCTTTCTGTCTGACTTTTTAAATCGTAATAGTTACAGAATATGTGTTAATATGCTTATATGTATTACCATTTTTACAATAGAACAAATACAAAAAGAAAAATGATGATCTAGTTATCGCCCCAGTCTGAACGAATGTGTTGATCGATTTTCTGACAAATTGTTATTATTTCTAGACAAACTTATGTTAGAAATCATGTAATTTTACTCCAGTCTTTTATTTTCAGATTTCCTGTAACATCAATCATTATCATCCTGGCCAACTCCACAGAAAAGGTAAGCTTTACATAAGTATAATAAAAAACTAAAAGAACGAAAACTACAATCCATTCTAAATGATGTTTTACAAGCATATATCATAATTATTTTTGATGCAATTTTTTTCCTGATACAATAACTTGTCTCTAACTTTTGTAAATTTTATTTTAACTTACTTTATATAATTTGACAATTTGTTTACAGATTTAATAACCACCCCAGAAAATATCCAATATGTAAGTTGTATTTATTGTGGAGTAATCATAGAGCATAACAAATAATTTATAATTATGATGATAAAAATTAGTTATCCCTGTCTCACAAAATCGTGGGGAATATATGGTATGGTAACAACTGAAATAAAAACTACCAGATAATAATATTACCATAAAGTTATTATCAATAGAATGCTAAACTTGATAACTTTTTTTCAGATATATTTGAAATAGACACATGGACTGCTGGATAACTTGAAACTGAAAGGTAAGTAATATATAACACTAGCTGTTTCCCGCGGAATCCCCGCGTGGACAATGCCACTAACAGTCACTGCGTAATCTACCCAACCACGCAAATCACACTGAGCTACGACCACTTAATCGTGTTTTAAGGTAAAGAACCCCAAACTAACAGATCAATGGGACCCTATTACCACACCCTGGACACTTCATACAACGGGCCAGAAATGACATTTCGAACAAAATGGCGGCGAAATCCTATACGTTCGACAACCAAACTGTAACCAAGCTGTATCAATCTGGGTAACGAGAGGGTGAGGTCGCGATCTAGAGACCGGTAGGAAGTGTCCATACTGTATGTTAGTACTAATATTACTTTGCTATTTATTACTAAAAATACACAGTCTGTCTGTCTGCCCGACCTTTAAAGAGCTGTATCTTTTGATATTTATTTATTTTACTTGGACCCTACATTTTCCAATGATCACTAACACTATAATGTAAGGTTAGTGAAGAAATACTATTACTTATATCAATACTAGGTACTTTTTTAATAAAAAAATAGAATCGACTCTCATTAAACTAAATATTTCTCGTTAAAATTATAACCGACTGCATAATCACTTTATTATGTGAGATGAAGTCAAATGCACTTTATTATTTTTGGTTTTTGTTAATTTTCAAAAAATTACTACACCGTTTTTTATAAAATTTATATGGGACCAACTCGGAAGCATACGCTATCAAAAAAAAAGGGATCATGAAAATCTGTTCACAATCTGCGAAGATATCGCGCACACACAAAAAGCATACAGTCGAATTGAGAGCTATCTTTTTTCTGGAAGTTGGTTCGAATTGATAGCCACCTTTTTTTTGGAAGTTGGTTGAAAAGAGAAATGATGATCTTGTTATCGCCCCAGTCTGAACTAATGTGTTGATCGATTTTCTGACAAATTTTATTATGTTTAGCTAAACATTGTTGGAATTGAAATCATATAATTTTACTTCAGTTTTTTTGCAGGTTTCCTGTAACATCAATATGCTACACAGAAAAGGTAAGCTCATTTATTAAAACTAGATGTTTATTGCAGTATCAACTGCATAATCAATTTTCATCATGTAAGATTTAGTCAAATGCACTCAAATTTTATGCAAAAAAGAAAATGATGATCTTGTTATCGCCCCAGTCTGAACAAATGTGTTGATCGATTGTTCTGAAAAATTTTTCTTATTATTATTTTTTAGACAAACATTGGAAATCATATAATTATTTTATTCCAATTTTTTTCACAGGTTTCCTGTAACGTCAATCATTATTGTCCTGTCAAACTCCACAGAAAAGGTAAGCTCAATTATTAAATCTCTCTCTTTTATCCTTTGGCACAATTAACCGTGCCGGTTGCCTTGTGTTGCACTTAGCATCACCCAAAGTCACGTGTAGGGCATTAAGATTTACACCTACGGACGTGTGCAACGCGCCCTTCATACACATCTGGAACTAGATATGCAGGTTTCCTCACGATGTTTTTTCTTCACCGTTAAAGCAATCTGTAAGTATATGTACGTAAATTTCGAAAAACTGGTACATTGGCCATCCGGATTTGAACACGGAACCTCTGGATAGGAGGACCAAATTGTTACCGTTTGAGCCACCGACGCTTTTTTGTTTTAGTATGATTAAATTAAAACTAGTTAAGTATTTATTGTTATATCAACTGTATAAAGATTAATCACTTTTCTTCATGTAAGATGTGGTCAAACGAACACAAATTTTATACAAAAAAGACAGATGATGATTTCGTTATCGCCCCAGTCTGAACGAATGTGTTGATCCGATTTTTCTGACAAATTTTTCTTATTTTTAGACAAACTTATGCTAGATTCATATAATTTTAATCCAGTTTTTTTCACAGGTTTCCTGTAACGTCAATCATTATTATCCTGTCCAACTCCACAGAAAAGGTAAGCTCAACATAATTAAGATAAAAACGTTTTTAGAAACTCTGAAAGTAGGAAAACCACTATCTATTCTAAATGATGTTTTTACAAGCATATATCATAATTACCATTGATGAAGATTTTTCCCTGATACAATAACATGTCTATAATTAGATTGTATTTTAGTTTAGTACTTATCTAATTTGTCAATTGTTGTTTGCAGGATGTGTGTAAACAAGAAAACCACCCACCCAATCCAATATGTAAGTTGTGGTTATTGTGGAGTACTCATTAGACTTAACTAATAGGGGATCCTACTGCTAGTCATTTGAGTTATTTTTTATGATCTGTCAAAAACGAAATTTTGTTCTAAAAATGTTTGAAATACCCTCAAGTGACGTCATAGTTTTATAGCGTCATTGACGAGCTTATTTTGTAAAGTTGATCAATTAAAAATTGAAGACGTGATGGGAAAACAAAACAAGTAAGGTTTTTTGAAACATCAAGAGAAGAACAATTTAGGAAATCATATTTTACAATTTATTTTTGATGCAGTCCGATCCCCTATTGCCTGCGTCTGTGTTTCCCTACTCCTACAATTTGGGGATCTTCAAGGCGAGAGTGAATAGGCATTATTTGAGTTTGCGTGTACCATCCTCAGCTACATCATCACTTAACATCAGGTGAGATGTAGTCAAACGCACACAAGAGATATTTTTTTTTATTAAAATGATGATAAAAATTAGTTATCCCTGTCTCACAAAACCGTGGGGAATATATGGTATGGTAACAACTGAAATTAAAACTGTACCAGATTATAATATCACCATAAAGTTACTATCAATAGAATACTAAACATGATAACTTTTTTTTTTTCAGATATAATTAAAATGGACACAAACGTTACTGCTTGAAAACTTTAATATTAAAAGGTAAAATTATGTAACATTATTAATTGTTAACGTAACGTGTGTTCTGGTAACAGGCCCTAAACTTAAATATATCTAAAAAGGATCCTATTACTAAGCCTACGCCGTCTGTCTGTCCGCCGACCTTTAAAGAACTCTTTCTTTTGAAATTGAATTAGTTATTATGGCTAATTTCCTAACAAGTGATAAAAATAAAAAGTGGCTAAGTGCGTCGGACTACGCGCAAAGTAGGGTTCCGTCACACCCTGGACACTTCAGAAATGACATTTCAAAAAAGGAATGACTGAACAAACAAAAAGGCGGTGAAATCCTATACGTTCGACAACCAAACTGTAATCAATCTGGGTGACGAGGGGGTGAGTTCGCAATCTAGAGAGCGGCAGGGAGTGTCCATTTGGGTCCGTAGTCTTTTCAAATAATAAATGTAATTTAAATCAAAACGATTTTTGCAGTTGGTGTAGAACATTTTGTATAGAATATCTATGAACTTTTCACAAATCCAACCGCTGCAAGTGGGCGACTATTACACCTGAACTAATAAAACCTACTTGACACACATTTTGATATATATATTTACACTAATTCCACATAAAATAAATAAAACTAACGTTATAATTTGACAGCGACCGGTTTCGAACACCATCTTCTTGACTTTGACAATTTTCCTTTTAAAGTATTTACATGCACTACTATTTCCAATACTAGTTGTCCTACAATAGTGGTTCAGCTGGGAAATGAGGACAGGTAAATTTAACAAAAATCAACACTTAAAAACTTTGTTTATCAGCTGGAAGATGCTCACTGCTGGACAAAGGCTTCCCCCAAAGATTTCCACAACGGCCGGTCTTCCTCTGCCGCGACTTTCACAAGGTCGTCGATCCACCGAGTGGGAGGCCTGCCTACGCTACGTCTTCCGGTGCGCATTTAAAACTTAAATGTTTAGTAAACGAATAACTTATCTGTAAACCCTCGGTATTTTTGAAATACCTATTCAAAGATATCCCACATGATGTGGGGGTATGTGATCAAAAAAAATCGGCCCCACTTAACATGTAGAGGAGATACTATTTAAATGATTATTAACTGATTTTATTCCATAACATGGGGCGACAGATTCATTAACCCATACCAAATTTAAGGTTTTTTGTTTTTGCTAAATCTCAGAAAAATCACAGAAATACATACAAGCGCAAAACTTGGTGTGATTATAGTGGAAAAATAAAAACCGGCCAGTAGTAAGTCATAACTCGTGAGCAGCATCCCAACCGAATAAAAAAAGGAACTTATTTTATTCGCATCCCAACCGAATAAAAAATGAACTTTTTTTTTTGTTGGTCTTGTTAATTTTTGGACCGTTCCGTATCGAAAGATGTGTTAGTACAGAACCCTCAATAGGCGAGTCAGACTCTCACTTGACCAGTTTTTTATATTAGGTGATCCAAATAGTTAAAATGATGATAATGATATCGCCCCAGTCTGAACAGATGTGTTGATTGATTAATTTACTGATTCCTCTCCAAATGGCAGATAACCACAAACCATCACCGGTAAACAGTTTACAAAGTTGTATTGTATCTGTTACAGATCACTGTTACATGGCTGGCCAGGCGGACACCAATATTGGCTGTACATACATAGAAGGTAAATCCATCTTCTATATCCCTACTTCCCTACTAATATTATAAATGCGAAAGTAACTCTGTCTGTCTGTTACGCTTTCCCGCAAAAACTACTGAACGGATTTGGCTGAAATTTGGTAGGTAGACAGATTAGGACCTGGATTAAGACATAGGCTACTTTTTACCACGTGCGGCTCGCGCACTGCGCACCCTCGAAAAGTCATAGAAACGTGGTCCACGCGGGTGAAGCCGCGTGAAACAGCTAGTATATATATAAATGAATCCCTATTTCCCTTGGTCACGGCATCACGCGTGAACGGCTGGACCGATTTCGCTAATTCTTTTTTGTTGAGTTCGTTACTGTCAGGAGAAGTTAGGGTAGGGTAGTGTAGTGTAAGTTGGTACGAAGTTCGCCGGGACAGCTAGTTCATTTATAATATTTGTGCAAACGTTACACAATGTAGAAAAGTAATTTAGTGGACTGTATGAAATGATGAAGGATGTAAATCAGGCTTTGTCCAAATAAGTGAATAAAATGCTCCACCAACCTTTGCTCCTCCTTCACCCCGGATGATGGTCAGCTCCAGACACGCACGGCGCACCTTGCTGCTGAAGAACACAGAAGGCACGAGCACTTCACAAAAACAAGGCCTGAACAGTTCGGTAGCACGGCTAGCCGGTGAAAATATGAAAAGTCCTTTTTGAAGGCAGCCCGTAATTATAGACAAAGTCAAGTGACACAACGTGTGCCTCTGACGACAGTTGCGGGCGAACAGCATGAGGGTCGGTGCGAGAGCCGTCACCAACCATATTCAAAGCGACGGTAAGATACAAAATTAGTGGAGAAAATATTCTTTTACCCACAAATAAAGACAAAGCCCGAACATTCCCCCCACCGAAATCACTATGATGATTTCTAATAAATATAATGAAGGTAATAATAATTCAGATATGAAATATTATATTTTAAGATTATACTACTAACTTGAAAGTTAGATAGAGTGCAGAAAAATGCTGCAATTTTCCTAGTTAAATTTAAAGATAATATAATAAAATTATAATGTAAACTTAAACTTAATGCGTTTAGTATTAAATTTAATTTGCATAAGGCAAAAGACAGATTTTATTTACCGGTCTTTTGAAAAGTCCACTCTGTGTACGTACAGTTACGACACGTACTATTTTGTCAATTCCTGGATGAACTTCTTCTATCCGGCCAACAGGCCATTGTAATGGTTTAGTTAAGTTGGATTTAAGCAACACTAAGTCACCCACTTTGACGTTAGGAGATGATGCAAACCATTTTTCTCTCTGTTGGAGAGTGTGCAGGTAATCATCAGACCAGCGCCGCCAAAAGGATTGTGAGACCTTCTGTATTGATTGCCAACGAGACAATCTATTTATAGGAACGTCCATGACATTATACTCTGGCACTGCCAACAGATTTTTACCAATTAAGAAGTGTCCAGCAGTTAAAACGTCAAATTCATTTGGATTATCTGATAACGAACTTAGCGGTCTTGAATTCATAATCGACTCAATTTTACAAAAAACTGTACTGAGCTCTTGAAATGTGAGAGTGCGCTCTCCTACAGCACGATATAAATGATATTTAGCCGATTTAATACCAGCTTCCCAAAGTCCACCCATTGATGCGGCATTTGGAGGGTTATTACGCCATTCAATGCTTCGCAAAGTCAGTCCGTTTAAGAGTTCATCACGGTTCTTATTATTATTTAGGAATGCAGTTACTTCTTGTAGGTGTTTAGAAGCTGCGATGAAATTTGTGCCGCAATCTGAATACAAACAAGTACATAAGCCGCGGCGGGCAACGAAGCGGTCTAACGCGGCTAGAAAGCATTCACATGATAGGTCAGTAATCGCCTCTAAATGGACAGCCTTCGTAGAAAAACATATAAACAGACATAGGTATGCCTTATGTATCCTTGCATTTCGGCGCAAACTTTCCTTTACGTTAAAGGGTCCACCTATATCGCAACCAACGTGGTCAAATACTTTATTAGGCTGTAACCTGGATGCGGGTAACGTACCCATCGCGGGCTGAATGGCTGAAGGACGACATTTAAAGCATTGGACACATTTCGATAAGACAGAGCGAATAACTCTTCTAGCATTTACTATCCAATAAGATTTACATAAGATACCTTGCAACGTGCGAGGACCTGCGTGTAAATATTTTTTATGAAAATATTCCACAATTAAATTTGTCGTGTGACACTTTTTTGGCAACAATACAGGGTGTTTTGTGTTATATGGAAGATCAGACTGCAAAATTCTACCCCCCACCCTGAGGAATTGGTCGGTGTCAGTGAATGGTGATAGTTTTCGCAATGAGTTGACATAACCGTTTTTTGTTAGTGTTTGTATTTCACTTTCAAAGTGATTAGATTGAACTACATGAATTATGGTTTCATGACCTTGTTTCAATTCAGATGTTTTTAATGGGCCGAAATATCTATCCTGTTTTTTAAGTTTCAAATTATTTATGAAACGATGGCACCACCCAACGACACGTTGCATTTTGTTGAATGACGAAAATTTATTAAATGTGATTTCTAAGTCATTATTCAAAGTTTTATCGTCACACGAATTGAAACAAAACGTATCCACGGTTGATTTTAACTCGGGAATTTTGTTTTCATTTTTTATAAAAAAGGTACTGATTGGCCAGTCCTTAGGTTCATTGTTTAGCCAATTTGGACCATTAATAAATTCTTGGGCAATTTTTACAAGCTGACTAGGTAGTGCACCACGGGAGCACACGTCAGCCGCATTGTTTTCACTGTTAATGTGACGCCAGCAGTTAGGCGGTATCACATCAATAACATCACTTACTCGACTTGATACGTAAGTTTTTAATTTATACGGTGGAGTTAATATCCATGACAGTACGACTGTCGAATCACTATGCGCAATTATCGGAAAGTCCTTGTAGGTAATGTTTTGTACGACAAAACGAATAAGTTTGGAAAGAAGCACGGCTCCCATTAACTCAAGTCGCGGGATAGAAAGCAATGGTTTTAATGGGGCGACCTTTGATTTACTTGCCAGTAACCTGCTCTTTACATTCCCTTTGTCATCTACGCTACGCAAATAAACACTAGCGGCGTAACCTCGCGATGACGCATCGCAGAAGCCTATTAGCTGAGCGCTAGAACAATTAGGTATTAATAAGTGTCGCTCGATTCGCAACTCGGCTAGACAAGATAACTCGTCAATAAATTTACTCCACCTATTATGTAATTCTGGTGGTAAGGGATCGTCCCAGCCAATACCTAACTTCCATAAATCTTGCATTATGCATTTAGCTACAAAGGTACATGGTGAAATAAAACCCACCGGATCAAATATGCTTGCGAGCAGTGTCAATACCGATCTTTTTGTAGATTTTGCGTCACTCAGATTGTAATTAAAAGAAAAACAATCAACAGAGGGCAGCCAAGTTAATCCTAAAACCTTCAGAGACGATGATAACGTATCATCTTGGAAGTCAATTTTTGAGGTTTGATCAACTTCCATACGCGTAAGCAACTCAGGGGTGTTACTTGCCCATTTCTTCAATTCAAAACCGCCACTTTTAAGAAGTGACGTCAACTCGTCTTGTATATGACAAGCTTCAGAAATAGTTTTACATGACCATAACAAGTCGTCCACGTAAAAACCTTGCATGAGTACTTCAGAAGCTACAGAGTTAGGGTTATCATGGGCCAGCTGATGCAACGTGCGAACAGCGAGAAACGGGGCACTGCGGAGTCCGTAGGTATTTGTTTTGAGCTCAAAAATGCGAACTGGCTCCGCGGGAGATTCACGCCAAAGTATGTGTTGGTACATGCGGTCTGGAGGGTCGATTAGCACTGCCCGGTACATTTTTGACACGTCAGCAGTGAAGCATACATCATGCAATCTAAAATTGGTTACGATTTTCAAAATGTCCTGGTGCAGTTTGCGGCCGGTCAAAAGTATATCGTTTAACGATAAGCCAGTACTTGTATTTGCTGAGCCATTGAACACTACACGTAAGGGTGTGGTCGTACTAGACGGACGTAACACGCAATGATGTGGAATCAAATATTTAGAAGGCTCAGTGCCTAAGTAGGGCTCCATGTGACCTAAAGTCTCATACTCCTGCATAAAATCTACGTATGCCCTTTGGAGGTCGGGGGAGCGAACGAGTCTACGCTCAATTTGTAGGAGCCGCTTGTATGCTAGATCATAGGAATCTCCTAAGGGCTCGTGAGTAGGTTTTAATAATATAGGCACAACGAAACGACCAGTTTCGTCGCGGTAATGTTTTTCAAAAAACATTTTTTCGGCAAGTTCTTCTGAAGGACTCATTGGAATTTCGCACGGCGTAGATTCCACCTCCCAAAAACATTTGAGAGTTTCAGGGAATTTCCTTCAATAGTATACGATACTAAAGATGTGGTTGACGTTACAACGTTAACGTCCGTGACGTCACAAGGCGGCGAAATTGACAAACTGCCCGTGATAACATACCCAAATACACTACTCAGTGCTGTAGGTATGTCGGAGTTGAATATTATTTTCTTTCCATCATAGATGTGAGGGAAAACGTCCCCTGCTAAAATAATGTCAATAGGTTTCTTTTTATAAAACTCAGGATCAGCTAAAAACAAATTATTATACTCATTTACTACATTCTGTGGTATTTGTGCGGTCGGTAAATCAGATGTAATTTTTGGTAACACAACGGCTTCGATATTAAAAATCGGGTTTGTGTTATGACGCGGTTTTATTGAACAAGATGTCATCCCGTGTGTTTTCACGCTCTCACCAGCGAGTCCGTATATTTTTAAGGGGCATTTACGGGGAAATAAACCCAAGCGTTGCATACAGGCACTCGATATAAAATTAGATTGAGCGCCAGAATCAATGAGAACGCGACATGGCTGATAACAGTTTAAACTGTCCTTTACATGCACAATAGCGGTACCTAAAACTACAGCATTATAGCTATGGCTATGCAGTGATGACGCATGGTGACTGGGGCTGTTTAACTCGCTCTCGCTCGAGTTGGCGGCAGCGGAGGTGCTGCGGGCAGGCGCAGCGGTGGCGCACCTTGCAGTCTGCGGCTCGGGCGCGGGTCGCGGGTTCGATAAAACAGGTTTTTTATTTTCAATTGCATATGCATCGCTATGTAATAATAAATGGTGCGGCAATTGACACACTATACACCTAAACTCACTTTTGCACTCGTTAGCGTTGTGGTCTGCCTTAAGGCAGTTTTGACATAAATTAAGACTATTAGCACGGCTAAGTCTCTGGGCGTTGGTCAATTTACGAAATTGATCACAACGGAAAATCATGTGATTACCGCTACAATGTAAACAAGACATATTCATATTTTTTGAGCGCGCGGAAGACGATGCATGTGAATAGTTTTTGTTCGTGTTTTTATTCGACCTATTGTAATTATTGTTATTAGTAGGTACCCGCTTATTTACTTGCATACCTGAGCTGCCTGCACTTGATGAATACGAGGCTGAGTGGTCAAGTACTTTTATGTGATTATGGATGAAGGACATTAGTTCTGTGAATTTAGGTAATGATTTTTGATCTAAGCTCTGTTCGAAAGATTTTCGGGTTTGGGAATCTAATGCTCGCAGAGCAATGTGGCAGAGAACATAACTACTCAGGTTATCAATTTTTAACGCGTGTATCGCCTTGTAAGAATGTTCAAATGTTTCGATAAACATGTTTAGATGAGTTGAGGACTCTTTATTTAGAGGCGAGAAACTTAACATTTTATCTAAATACCTACCTACAAGCATGCGGTTGTCCTGGTATTTATCAAGCAAACTTTGCCACACTAAATCGTAGTTATTTTCCGAAATCGGAACGCTTTTGACAATATTTAATGCTGATCCTTTTGTACATGATAACAAATAATGAAATTTGTCTATTTTTGGAATATTTGGCTGATTATGTACCAATGAACAGAATGTCTCGCAAAAGGTACTAAAGTTTTCGATGTCACCGTCAAAACTAAATAATTCTAATTTTGGCAAACGTGGTCGTGATTGCATTGAGGAATTTTCAACTTTGCTAGATTCTTGAACAATAGGTATTAATTTTGATGCAATCATTTTGGATCGAAAGTATAAGTCGTCGAAACTTTTCAATTCTTGACTTTTGAGGGTAGATGTAGGATCCACTTTCAATTCTTTATCAAAAATTGCAAAAATCGTTTTTTCGAACAATTTTCGCAAGTCATCTATTTCTGCGACGCGCAGCATAAACAATTCTTTTGTTTCGTTATCACTAACATTTTTACTTAGATCGAAAACAGTTTGCATCTGCTCATAATATCTTTGTTTGTGCTGGATTAAAATATTTAAATCCTTAGAAAATATGTCATCCGCGTCTTTTTTAGGCGGCATTTTATTTTTCTGGTCGGTACCTACCTACCTGCACGGAATTGACAAAATAGCACAATTTTATTTTAAAATATGGTATTTAGCTTGAAAAATAAACTGAAATATACTTGTACGACAAGAATAAAAGACTTTTAGTTAGTCTTAACCAGTAAATATTATTTTGAAGCTGATACTTTGGTAAAATAACTGTTCAATGTGGAACGTCCACGTGATTAGTTACGAAATTTATAAAATTATTATTTTTAAGACTTCAACTTAATAAAATATGATTTCTTAACGGAAATTTGCCAGGCTTAAGGGCCAAAGTTATGGCGAAAAATCCGGTTCGAAGACCAAAAAAAATTGTGCAAACGTTACACAATGTAGAAAAGTAATTTAGTGGACTGTATGAAATGATGAAGGATGTAAATCAGGCTTTGTCCAAATAAGTGAATAAAATGCTCCACCAACCTTTGCTCCTCCTTCACCCCGGATGATGGTCAGCTCCAGACACGCACGGCGCACCTTGCTGCTGAAGAACACAGAAGGCACGAGCACTTCACAAAAACAAGGCCTGAACAGTTCGGTAGCACGGCTAGCCGGTGAAAATATGAAAAGTCCTTTTTGAAGGCAGCCCGTAATTATAGACAAAGTCAAGTGACACAACGTGTGCCTCTGACGACAGTTGCGGGCGAACAGCATGAGGGTCGGTGCGAGAGCCGTCACCAACCATATTCAAAGCGACGGTAAGATACAAAATTAGTGGAGAAAATATTCTTTTACCCACAAATAAAGACAAAGCCCGAACAATATTAGATAATAAAGTCTAAACATTGCCGAATGAATGAAAAATTAATATTTGAAAAAAATGCTATGAAAAGTTATTCTCAAAACAGCGTTATATTATAAGAAATTAAATTGCGGTGAATATGTGCCTATTGTATAGGTAATTTAAGGGCACGGTGGCTTTTTACCCACCGGGACGTGTATTTTCACCCAAAAAGTCGCCATTTTTAAGGCAAAAATACGTATTTTTAATTTAAAAACTAGAGTTATCGCAACAGTTTCTTCGGACTAATGTGATGTTTGGGAATACCCCGCATAAGATTTTGTCACTTTCAGGAAAAGTCAAGAAAATTATCTAGTCAAAAAATTTGCCCTATCTGAGCACTAAGAAAACACCTTTATTCAATTCATTGTACGTAGCTCCGGGGGTTGAAACATGAAAGTCACTAACAAACAATAGACCATAAGTAGTGTCACCATAAGGTCAATAATAAATAAAACCGGTAAAGGGCGAGTCAGTACCGCGCACAAAGGGTTTCGTACTATCATACTAGATGGCGCTAGGTTCTTAACGTTACAAAAAACACGTTTTTTGTATGGAGACTCACATTTTCTAATTTTTAGTATTTGTTGTTATAGCGACAACAGAAATACATCATATGTGAAAAATTTAACTGTCTAGCTATCACGGTTCATGAAATACAGCCTGGTGACAGACGGACGGACAGCAGAGTTTAGTAATAGGGGGTCCCTTTGGGTACGGAACCCTTATAAAAAGGGGTGCCAGCTAAGAGTAATTACACTTAAATGATGATAAAATTAAGTTATCCCTGTCTCACAGAGCCGTGGGGAAAATAAATGGTATGGTAACATCTGAAACAAAAAAAACATCACTACATCCAAATTCAAATCATGTTATTGGAGTCAACATGTAATTTTTTTTTGTTGGTTTTCAGATCTTGTATAATAAGGACATCTGATACCTCGCTCTCTAATGTTTTAAGGTAAGCATTTTCCCCTTCGGCCGTCACCGCAACCATGTTTCGCAACCAGTTGCGAAGGAAGAATTTTCCTCCTTTGTTGGCAACTGGTTGTGAATGAAGAATATTTTACATTAATACACAACCAGTTGCCAACTAAGAATATTTTTAACAGTATAGTTGCGACAAGATGTTTTTCATTCTTAGTACGCAACCAGATTGAAAAATTCATACTACGAAATTGCCAATGAATAATTTTAATGTTATAAAAAGTGTTAATAAGTGTGGGCGGGTAGAGCTCACTAGATCATTACCACCGTTTGTCATTTGGTCTGTTTTTGCATAATTGTCATGAGTACAACTAGTACTTTCATTTTCCATCTTACTCAGCCATTTCCCTTATCTTTATTTTTGGTCACGATAAATAGTTTTTCAGGCGCTATAATTTATCTATCATATCACTTCTTGGTTGCGTAGCCAGAAATAAAAAATATGTTTAGCAACTGGTTGCGAAACTTAGTTGCCATGCTGGAAAATGGATTACAACTTCGCAACTGGTTGCGTATTAGGACAAAATATTCTTCTAACACAACTAGTTGCCAACAAAGAAGGAAAATTCTTCCTTTGCAACTGGTTACGAAACATGGTTGCGGTGGCGGCCGAAGCGGCATTTTCACACACAAATATTTTTTTTACAGAAAAACTGATTAAATATGTATTATGTGAAAGGAACTCAGCTGACTGAGTTGTCAGCAATGTATGCTTTTATCCAATGTAGAGTAATTAATATTAAATATTTGAACTAAATGATGAATTGCTAAGTTATCCCTGGCTCACAAAATCGTGGGGAAAATATGGTATGGTAATAACTGAAGTTTATTTCATCAAAATGTACATACATTTCCCTAAAGATTTTTTTTTATTCAAATCAAACTTCATTTGTTACAGAATTCCACCCCAATACCTGAGTCAACCTGTACCTGAAATTCAAAACAGTTAGTATTTCGTGATAGTTATTGGCTTTATCATTATTATATTATGGCTGGCTATCCCCTGTTTACAATATTGCCCGGTATTATACACTTTGATTAGTCAAACTCGTGCTAAGTAGAAGTCATCACATCAGCTCATATACGGGTTGGTCGACTTACACACAACCTTCGAGTTTCTTCGCAGGCGTATGCAGGTTTCCTCACGATGTTTTCCTTCACTGTATAAGAGCGTCGGATAAACGTTCATATGAAATCGAAATTCGAAAACACATTGGTACGTGGCAGGATCGAACCACGACCTCCCGGACAGGAGGTAGCGGCTCTTGCCAAAGTAGAAGTACAGAATTGGTAAGTACAGTAAGAGTTACTGCTTATTTCCAAATTCTTTTTTATTGTTTTTCATTATTGCACAACCCTTTAATCTTTCTTTAGGACGGTTTTTCCTACTCAAAGGTTGCCTGGACAAAAATTGCTACCTAGCAATAAGCCCGCCTGTTGTATAATATTTTTCTATGTTGTTTAATCATTTTTTTTAATTGCAATAAAGAATATATTGAATTGACTTGCGTGCTTTGATTGGAGTGCTTAACTACACAACAAAGTAACCAAGCAATGTACTAGTACTTAAAGGTGGATACCAACCATAAGGCTCCCACAAACAGGGAGGATTGTTCAATAAAAGGTTTTAAAGACCATTCATACATTACAGCATTCACAAATGGTGACCACGCCTCTGTGAGAGCCTTTATGTCCCCACCGAGGGGCTCGAGTCTACCCTGAATTGGGGCAATCGAGCCTTTGTCGACCACGCAGGCCCAATGCGGGTTGGTCGACTTCACACCCAACCTACGAGTTTCTTCGCAGGCGTGTGCAGGTTTCCCCACGATGTTTTCCTTCACCGTAAGAGCGTAGGATAAACGTACATGTGAAATCGAAATTTGAAAAGACAGTACGCGCAGGATTTGAACCACGAACTCCCGGACAGAAGGTAGTGGTCCTAACCGTTACACCACCGACGCTCTAATAATCATGAATATCATACAAAACCAGTCATTCGGACTCGCGACCGAGGGGGTCTTGTGCCGCCACACCTCTCAAAATAATGATTACCTTTTTTCATTCAGTTCAGAATCCCTATCGCGAGTAAAACTAACACTTGACCTGTTCGAACTTCTGAAAAGTTCAGCCGTAATTCCATCATCACCCAGTGCCTTGTTAACACTTGAGCTGTTTGAGAGCCATTCTAATCTCGTACAGGCTGACGTCCGGGATATCTTCGGTATAGTGTCGGGTTAGTCTGGCTCTTGGGTCTTTAGCCAGATCGCTGATAGGCAGGCGTGTGGTACGGTACTCAACACCTAACAAAATTAAATCAACTAGATAAAAACAATTAAGATTTCCAAATTATTGTTCTTTTTTTCTTGTTCTCAGGTAACCAACTTGCATTAATTGGGTCATATCAGAAGTTTGTGAAGTGTTTTTATTTGTTCAATAAATGTAAATTTATGGTCACGTTATATTTTTTTTCAATAAATGCAAATTTATGGTCACAAACGGAACTTTTTCATTTACTGTTATCAACATACATTATAGTTATGTACAATTTGCGGCGTGTAAGTTGGACACGCGCGGGTGTAGCGCAGGTTACGCGGGGGGCTGCCGTTCCTTGGTGCGCGCGAACCCCGATTGAGACCTGAATATAAGACTGCCATAGCACACCCTGGACACTTCATACAACGGACCAGAAATGACATTTCAAAAAAGGAATGACGGAACAAACAAAATGGCGGCGAAATCCTATACGTTTGATAACTAAACTGTGACCAATCTATCAATCTGGGTGACGAGGGGGTGAGGTAGCAATCTAGAGCGGCAGTGAGTGTCCATACTTTATGTTAGTACTAATACCTACACTTTGGCCATACTCTGCGCACTGTTCAACTTAGATGCCACGATCTATAACTGTTTATCAATTTTAACCGCATCCTCTGGAAATTGATACGAGTTGTAATTTATAAATACATAATTGTGCTTGATTAATCACTTACGCTTCTGTTCGTGCGCTTAGTTCCCGTTAAGTACGCAACGATCTTTTGGGGAATTCTGGTGAACTGATGAGTTTGATACGGTTCACTATAATTTTGAATAAAAGTCTTATGAAATTTGAATTGATTTTGCAAAATGCATTACATTTTGCTTGTTGAACTGCAGTCTATCGATGTAACGTCTTGTAAGATTGAGGTAATGTGTCCCTAAGATTTTTTTTATAATATAGCTTGGTAAAAAACAGCATAGATATTTTAATGTTCCCGAGTGCCCCCAAATTTATTCCCGCGCTCCACATAGCTCATAAAAATATTTCAGGTAGTTTCTAGGGCGCTCGGGAACGTGGTACGGGGTGGCACCGGCAGATATCAGTACGTATTAATATATATTAGTACGTACTGATATCTGCCGGTGCCACCCCGAACCACGTTCTATATAAAAGTATATATGTACTTTGTCAGTAAAATAATTTTACTATTGGCAGATGGTATGTATTTTCTGAGATGGTAATTGGTATACAGGTGTCCTTTTATGCAATTGTCTATTAACTCTACCTTGCATCAATTTTTTTTGCTGTAATTTTACAATTTCGCTATTATTATCGCATAAAGTACTTACTATAGGTAATTTTATTATTGGCAGATAGTCTGTACTTTCTGAGATGGTAATTGGTATACAGGTGTCCTTTTCTAAAATTGTCTATTATCTTTACCTTGCATCAATTTTTTGTTGTAATTTTACAATTTCGCTATTATAGCATTAACTTACTATAGTTTTGTTATTGGCAGATGGTATGTATTTTCTGAGATGGTAATTGGTATACAGGTGTCCTTTTCTGAAATTGTCTATTATCTCTACCTTGCATCAATTTGTTTGCTGTAATTTTATAATTTCGCTATTATTATGGCATAAAAAACTTTTTTTTACTAATCAATCATCTGTAGGTTGACTGGAAGAGATCCCGTAAGGGATAAGTCCGCCTTTATATAAAATATATTTTTAAGTATTGTAACAAAAATTCAATAAAGAGTTTACATACATACCCTACTTAAACTGCAACTCACTCGATGGAAAGTGATGATGCAGTCGAGGATGGTACACGCAAACTCAAGTAATGCCTATTCACTCTTGCTAAATCTCTAAATCATAGGATGCAACTAAACATATTTTGCTGAAATCGCTAAAAACATACAAATTAATAAGCTAATTATCCAACTTTTTAGCTAGCCCAAAAAGTTGTTCAGTTTCATAAGTAGAAACTCTCCTCAAAAATGTGTTTTAATTACCTAACAGCCGGGTATCACTGACGACGATCCCGTACACATTCGTCACTTTTCGACTAAGTTCCTAAAAACGCGTTTATGTATTTTTAGTGCACTTTCGTCAGCAGTGACGAATCTGTACTTAAGTTTTCATTTCTGTTTGTTTTTGACACTAGTGACCAAAACGAACTTACAATAAATTTGGGTACATTTTCGTGTGCAACAGACAGTCGTTTTATAAAGTGACGAATCTGTACTTAAGTTTTCATTTCTGTTTGTTTTTGACACTAACTTAGAATATATTTTCGTCTGCAAAAAAGTTACATATTGTGATAGATGTCATATTCAACCTTACTCCACTTCACTTCCACAGTCATGGCTGGAAATAGATTTATTATCTTGCTATCTAGGTACTTCTTGTTTATGATTATGATTAATGATGACATACAATTGTCATATTTTCATTGCTCGTTTTTACAATATCGGTTACTGTTGCGAATGCAAAATAATAATTATAGTTGTAAGAAATGGATTGTGCGGAAATTTTTATAACGCCTGGTAAAAGAAACAAAGATTCTGTTTTTACTAATGGATACAGATATACTTTATCAAGAAAAAATCTAGACGGTACGACAAGATGGAGATGCGAAAAGCGAAATTTGTGTAATGCATCTATTACTTTAAATAAAAATCGAGATTCAATCATAAGACAGTCTGAGCATTCAAAACATTGCACCGCCAATTTTGAGAATGTTGAATTCGTAAAACAATTTGAAATCTGTAAAAAAAGAGTAATGGAAGAATTTACGCCCATACAGCAAATTTTTGAAGACTGTATGCTACCACTTCTCGACAAGGGAACACAATTTGTGCAGAATATACCGTGTTTTGAAGAAAAAAAGACAGGATTATATAATTTAAGAAAACGTCATAACAAAATAAAAATACTTAAATTTACGTCTCGGAAAGAAGTGGAAATACCGGAAAAATTTAAACCAAATCTATTAAATGAGGTTGATGACGGAATGTTGATCTTTGTGAGCCGTAATACGAGAGGAATATTTCAAAGGGCAAGAAGTAAAGTTCTCGAGTGGCGACCGCCCACAGGAAGAAGCAGATTGGGCAGGCCGACTTAGTGACAAGGGTTAAATAAATAAATTGTAAAAATGCCTAATGAATTTTATTCTAAGTTCGTTTTGGTCACTAGTGTCAAAAACATACAGAAATTAAACTTGAGTACAGATTCGTCACTGCTGACGAAAGTGCACTAAAAATACATTAACGCGTTTTTAGGAACTTAGTCGAAAAGTGACGAATGTGTACGGGATCCTGACGACTTGCTGACTGATTTGTCATTTGTTTTAATGTCGTTAGTGTGTGCTAGCTGTGTCTCTTGTTTCCGTGTACGCATCCGTCGCTATGGCAATAGGCAATGGGTGCGGCTACACGAACAACACCACGGCTGAGTCGACTGATTTTCTTTCTACAGGGCTTAGAAGACTTCACAACTTTTGAAAAGGTTGCTCGAGATATTAATATTACATGGAGTAAACATGCTGATGTTTATGAAGTCGACGCACGTGGTGTCCGTATCCTGAACATTTTATGTAGTGCAGCGCCAACGTTTAAGTTAGTATATGACAGGTCAGGGAAAAAGGTTTTTCGTATTTTGTAAGTGTACATTTTGTAATCCTATCTCTTTGCTTGTATTATTTGTATTGTACCTGGCTGGTTACAATAAAATTAAAAAGCTGAACATTCGAAATTTTAATAAAATAAAAAGTTCCGTGACTTTTCCACAGGCATTGTTCAAAAGAATTAAGGTATGTTTGAATGAAAAAGAGACTACCTATTTTTAAGATACTTAGTATTTGAATGTTTTCTTTTTATTCATTATTTTTGTATGATTTTATATTAAACGTTCAAATGTTTGTGATTACGTCATAGGCCCAAATGTTATGAAAGAAAGGCCCCAGTACTAATTTCAATTGACGATTATGAATAGGATTTCGTATGTGTATTCTGAATAAAATCATTATATCTCTAAATGGTTCTTTTATTTAGTATAGATACGTGCCTGTAAAAAAAATCTGAACAAAGCCAATTGTGTAATGCCGGCAGTGTACAGTAGTCATCGTAGGCCAATCAAGGGCAAAACATTTTATTTTTTTTATAATATACCAAATCACTTGAAATTTCTGAAATCTGATAGTGGAAAATTATCGCAGAATTTATTCCTCGAAATGTTTTTCGAACAAAGAGGGATTCATAAAAACTGAAAAATGTCATTTTTTGCTGTTTATGGACCTCATGCATGCAATATCAGTCAGTAGCACAAACTTGGTTCAAGCTTTCCAGTCTAGATATTTTAACGTTCACGATGCAGCTAGCTCTGTTCGCCTACAAAATACGAAACTTTTACCCCGACCTAATATGTATTACTTTTCATAAACACTGAATGTAACCATCAAAAGCTCAGCAAAAATAACAAAGTAACTTCAGTTACAGGGTTTCAGCCCAGTCATCAGTTATCGAACGGACCACTATCGGCGGCCGAACTGTTCAAATTCAGAAAACGCTGTGGACTCTTGGCAAAGAAGAAGTAAAAACAGAAGTTCAATATTGACGAAAAATGTTTACTAAGTAAATAAATGTACAAATAATTTTTAACTACAATCATATTTATTAATTGACGTTGTCAACTGTAAGCTCACTTTGACAATCGCTTGGCACTCTGTCGGTAAATAACTCTGGGATCTGTAAAAAAAATAATGTAATATAGCAATAATCAGATCAAGCAAAAGCAAGCTACGTGTGTCGAGTTTGTAATAAAAGAACATCGATCTTGTACCTGAGGTGTATAAGCTTCAACTCTATCCAGTAGGGACTCTGAATATCCAGGAGTGTAATATCTGAAAAGTAGGTAATAAAAGTTAAATAGCTGTAGGTACTCTATGCTAGGTACGTAATATAAACAAACAGAAATAGTTTTTATAAAAAACTGTCGTGGCTCAGTGCGACTTAGACGATGGTGTCGATCATGCTGGTTAACTGACTAATACACAGTCATAACCTGGATGGGGATGACTGTTAGTGGCACTTACTAAGGTATATCTACCGTTTTCTAGCTTTGCAAGGCAGTGAGCACGTTAAGTCGTTGGTAATGGTTCGCTATCACTATAGTGCGGCCGATTTTATAAGGACCGCTATGGCTTTATATAGGCAGTGAGCCACGTTAAGTCGTTGGTAACGGTTCGCTATCACTATAGTGCGGCCGATTTTATAAGGACCGCTATGGCTTTATATAGGCAGTGAGCCACGTTAAGTCGTTGGTTATGGTTTGCTAATCACTATAGTGTGGCCGGTTTTATAAGGACCGCTACGGCTTTATATAGGCAGTGAGCACGTTAAGTCGCTGGTAACGGTTTGCTCTCACTATAGTGCGGCCGGTTTTATAAGGACCGCTATACGGCTTTATATAGGCAGTGAGCCACGTTAAGTCGTTGGTAATGGTTTGCTAATCACTATAGTGTGGCCGGTTTTATAAGGACCGCTACGGCTTTATATAGGCAGTGAGCACGTTAAGTCGTTGGTAACGGTTTGCTATCACTATAGTGCGGCTGGTTTTATAATGACCGCTAAGGCTTTATATTCAGTTACTTTTTATTTTTCTCAAAATAATGCAAACAAAAGGCAGCACATTTTATATGCGAATCACCCTTCAGACAACCAAAAAAAACAGAGTAGTGAAATAGTGGTGTCGATCGATGTAACAAAAGTTAACTTATTTGACAGAACTATACTATACATTACGCATTCCGTCTTTTTCTTTCAGTATTGAAAAGAAAAGGACAAAATGCTTAAATATAGTTAAGTCCTGCTAAATAAGTTAAAAATCGTAGGTATTATCTACACCGAATCGACACCATTTTAATGCGGTCATCATAGAACAGCCCTACTACAGACGAGACCGCAATCAACCACTAAACCATGTCAGAGGCTTGAAAACTTCAGACAGTGGACAGCAACTGACCCTGGGCAAAGAATATAGACTATTACTATTTAAACAAGTTCACTCCGCAAAACCATCTAAGCAAATAGTGACTTGCTACGACACAATAAAGTGAAATTCAGGCCGCACAGTGCTAGTTAGGTAACTATAGTACATTACTGAAGCAGCCAGCAAAAGAGGCATTGATAATACGTAAGTCCTGAATATCTGAATATTTAAATACCAGTTATAATTAGGTCTATTCCTCTACTTTTGTGAACAAATGTCGTTTCAAATAAACCTAGGCTAGGCACTTAATAGTAGTATATAGATCAGAAAAGCCCTGGGTGGTCTTGGCCTCCACGTGTGGAGAACTCACTCTTGGCCTAATCTTCTTGAGATATAAGTACTTACATAAATAAATAATTATTTATTGTAGTGAGATATGGGGTGAGTGAGACCCCCATGCTCCAGCAGTGGTGACGCTATGTCTCTAACTTAGAACTCCTACTATTTAAGTACTTCATTTCCGTTTAAATGGCAGAAGAGATGAGTAGATCTCTACCTTACGATTTCTTCTGGGAAGCAACTATTTATGATATTTATATACTCTTTCAACGAAGTTCCTGGAACAGTATCAATTTCTTGTATTCTTTTTAGTGCTCCTGTCGAGACGAATAATCTTCTTGCTCTGGCATCGTGTGGCAATATCTGTAAATATTCAAAAATGTTATGAAAGTAAGTATAGTTCGTTCGCTGAATTAGCACCTTCAATACATGCCGCTCGCCGCGTCAAACGGTAGCGACAAAGGGGCCGCCCTGAGTTCAATTGCGGTATTATAGATTATTGTAGTCCGAAAATTAAGTAAATTACGATTTATTTTTATGGGAATTAAATACTTAAGTAGGCTCAAAAACGCAGTTTGCGAGGCATATAGCTCGTAGAACGGTTGGCCGTTGTGGTGCTAAAGTTCTCGAGTAGCAACCGTGCACCGGAAGACGTAAAGTAGGCAGTTGGACGAATGCCCTGAAGCTGCTGGATACGGGCAGCGCAGGACTGGTCGTTGTTCGCGGAAATCCTTAGGGAGGGCTTTTTAGAGCAGTGCAGTTCTTTCGGGTGATATTGATGATTTGTTACAGGTCGCGCTAAACTTTATTACGGCTGTGAAGTTGGTTGCAAGACGCGTCGCAGTAGCAAAGTTTGGGTGTTAGCAGGACGTAAATGTACCTAAACTACTGCTCGATTATACCGGCGGCGCAGTAAGCACTCGCATCACACTTCAGACACCTTCAGATCAGTAATAAAGTTTGGGGCGAGCTGTACCCGAATGGCTATCAAGGTCTTATTCATATTCATGTAGCTTTAATTTCACACTAGCAAAGGTGGCGCGCGCGACTGCGTGTCTCGTCTGCAGTTACTAAGTTTCGCAGTGTACCTAAGTAAACAATCTGACTGACCACCTACTGACCTCCGGTAGGTATAGGCAAAGATGACCTACAGGTGTTATGTGAACAAAGAATTTCTACTATATAGTGTAAGTTATATTACTCTATATTTTATGCTTGTGTCTGTCTGCAATGCAGAGTCTTAGTCCGTCGCCGATGTGTATAAAATTATTCACTTATATAATAAATGTATGGTAATATAATATAAATATAATGGTTTTAACAAACCCCAGCAGTTTTAAAAGCCAAAGTGAATGAAACCAAGTTTTACCATGTCTGTCTGTCAAAGGCTATTATTAGCACTAGGAACAGAGATTTGTTACCATAGATGGGATAAGCACTAACAAACCACATTTGAAAATCGAATCCATTTACACACACATTATAATAAGTACCTACCGAATGCTACTATGAAAAGAGATGCCAATTGGCATCTTTTTTTTGCTTCACTTTTAGGATGCATGTAACCTATCTACCTCCCCTTATTTAAATGATATATAGCATATCTCTGACTAGGAAGCTGTAATTTGGCATGGGTTTATATATCGACAAAGTGGTATAGTAGAATCTTGAAAAAAAATTTCTTCAGGGTATTTCCCTTACATGTAAAGAAGGGGGTAATTTTAGTTATTGACGAACCCATAATGTGGGGTATCGTTGAATAGGACTTTCAAAACTGCTGAGGGTTTGCTAAAACCATTTTTCGATTCAGGGTTCCGTTTGCGAAATATTAAGCTTTAAAGTGTTATTTTTTGTTAGAGTCAAAGGACCTCCCCCTTTACCAGCTAAACCGCTATTAAAAGACATCTAAAACAATTATAATAAGATACAAAACAAAGGTAGTAAAAAGGTTAATAAAAAACGAGTGACATTTGTAAGGCAGGCAAGGATTTACCATTGCATCGTCACGAGTTTATCATTTACCTTCTACAGCCATATATCATACAACGATTTTTAATACAGTTGTCAGCCAACAGGTAATTAAAATAAAAAACGACCGTAACATAAAAACAAAATTCCTACATGGGTACAATAACTATCAAGGTTTCGGCCACCAAAGTTCATTTAACGCGACGGTGGCTCACTTTAAATGACTGGGGGAAATGATCTCACTTTGTTTTTTCCTGTACAATACACTTAAATATATTTCTTATTCACAACTGAAACAATTTAGTTTTTCGAAAATGGCGCCATATTTTAGCTAGGCCAACTTTTTCGCCTTTTTTAGGACAGGCTAAGGTTTATTGGCCATACCGCCTAGCCTTCAGTATAATATTTTTTCAGTAGTAATTGTAGGTTTTACGTCTTCAGTAATTTTTCGATCTTCAAGATCACTGTTTCTTCACGTTCACATCATACATATAGCCATATTTTTGAGGTCGGTACCAGCACACAGCTACTCACATTTTACTTATGGCAGTGCTGACACCGACCTCAAAAAAAAAACTAGGCCCCTAATTTAATTCGTACCCACCTTTGATTTCGTTATTGTTGGTCAATGTCGTATAATGAGATTATTTCATACTTTTGTGTGAATTTCATTTTGAAATGGGTTTTTAGTTTTTTAAACTTGTATTTTTATTTTCTCTATTTTAAGTGATATTGCTATCTATCTAACAACGTTAAACCCCGGTGTCGCTCGTGGTCCACCTGTTTGGTTCACCTGGGTGGGCCACGGGAATTGTGTTTTTCCCGTAGCTCACCTTAGTCCACCTGTCCACCTATATAAAAGCTCCTTAGATTTTTTCATTTACAGGTTGTAAGGCACCAAAGCGCGCGTTCAAATCTTTTTGTTTGCCATTTAAATAGTTTTATTGCTAATCTATTTTTATTTTTGACAGCTTTATAAAATTTGTCCGTAACATTAAAAATAGTAAATTATTGAGCGTACATTTTTGTTTTATTGTAATAATTATAAAAATGGATGAACTAAATTATGTTAACAGGAAAGGTGGTATGTACCGTTCTATTGTTCGACCAACCCGCACTGGGCCCGCGTGGTCGACTAAGGCCCGATGCCCTAATTAACGGTAGGCTGCTCGAGCCCCTCGGTGGGGACGTATGATGAAGTGATTTTCATAATTAATGACATCCATTTCACGGTGTTTTTACCCTTTGGGTACGCAACCCTAAAAAATACCTTTGACACTAATGGTAGTGCCAAGCGGTAATTGCACGGGAAACAAACGATCGAAAAATATTCGTGTTATAACTAAACGATCCAGTAGCAACCAGAAAGTAAAAATCTAACCGTAATAAAAACTTCGTTAAAAGTAGTAACACTGGCAAAAAATCTAACCATATAAAAAAATTCGATGACCAGTAGTAACATCTATTCCTCCAACAACTTTACCGGTAGTAAGATTGGTAACTTAACAAATAATTAACCACAAGGTTAGCTCAACATTATGCTCTGTCCTATAAAGTTCAATGTGGCTCAATGTATATCAAGCAACGGACTGACTACAAGAAACAAATATCCCTTGAGGTACCACCAGTGGAAAAAAATAGTGGGACCACAAGAAAACGCCGTTTCATGTAATCTCCTGCTTGAGCTTGACCTCCTATGAAATACTGGTAGCCTAGTTGATTGAGCGTGGACTACCTAGAAGTGTCATCAAATTGGTTGGACATGGTATCATTGATATTGTACGAGTAAAAGCCGGTATCAAATCATGACTGTTATGTGCTAATAATAATAGGTCATCCATCACTGACTGAGGTGGACCACCGGCAATATAATTTGAATCGTTTTTTCTATTTTTATTTAGAGGTGAGCTACGGGTAAAAAAATTAGCCGTGGTCCACCCAGGTGAACCAAACAGGTGGACCAAGGGCAACACCCGGTTAAACCCAATCACCCCCACCCCAATCAACCATCAAATCATAATGCATGTGTTCATTAACAGATACAGATTCCTGTGGCTTCCATCATCATCTCAACAACATACAAATTAAGGAGTTAAATCTTCCATCATCAGCTCATCTGAATAATCTGAAAGAATACAACTATCGGTCTATACGAACCTACGTAAAATGTTTGAAGTATTATCCTCCAACTCCTAACCGTTAAGGAGTTGTACCTTCCTTCATCAACTCATCAACACGAGATGATGACTACCAGACGCAAATTTTTTGATGACCTCTAGCTTTTTCTAAACATTTTGTACTCATAATGACGATCGTATTGAACAATGATTGCATTGACAATTACAGTAAACTGCATTTTTATCTTCACGATAATTTTGCATAGCTCACGATGACAATCGACAATACAAGATTCAAGAATTTATTCAAAATAGGTGTTACAATTACATTACTTATTGTCATTTGTGAAAAATAAAGAAATAAACAATCAATACCTAGTTGATAATGTCAATGATCACTAACATGATCTTATTGTGATGTTGATTAGCTAGCAGGGGGAGGTGAGTGTCTGTCGCATCTTTACGCTAGTAAGAATAGGTCATCTTTGACTGAAGACAAGGCCGTATGGCCAATGAGGCCTGCCCTAAAAAGGGCGAAAAAAAACGGCTATTGACAGGATCTAACATAACTTCGTTAGAACCCTACTTAGTCTGTGAACATAACCTAACCTCAAACAATAAACAAACTCAAGCAAGAAAATTGTGGTAAGTGTTAAGTGCTGTCGAATGGATTTCAATAATCTTATATAAATAAATATGGCAGGCAGAGGAAGAGGCCGTGGCAGCGGTTTGTCTTTAACTCATGAACAGCTTCAGGCACTCGGAATCGCCCGAGGAGAAAACAATCCGGTAGCCCTTGCACCGCCACCGTTGTTCCCGAAAATCGAGGCCAAACCATTGCCGCTGATGTCGGACGCTGCCACCGACTACATGCTGATCGTCAAGGACCAGTTTATCGAGTACCTACACGAGTCCCCAGCTTACGTGAAGCCGAAGAGCAAAACGGACGGCGTTGAGAGGTACTCGGATAAGTACAAGATTTTAGCACTTAATGCGAAGCTAGGGAAGCCTTTGGATTGTGTGTGGGCGAACATGCCGACCGAATTACGTCCTCAAGCAAGGCAGGTCAAGTCGGTCTCGAGAAAAAGAAAACTAGACGATCCCACCGAGATTGCAAAGAGGTTACAGACTTTAGAGAAAAAAGAAACTCAACAGGAATCTGGGGCAGGTATGGACACAAATGAAGACGAGGATGATGCTAAAAAAGGCAATGTCAGTGAGGATGAAGAATTAATAGTGGATGAACAGGAACAGGAATATGAGGTTGATGATGGAACGGACTATGCAAACAATTTCTTTGATAATGGAGAAGATTATGATGAAGACGATGACAACCTTGATGACGGTCCTGTATATTAAAAATTAAAACGTAAGTTATTATCATTGATCGGAATAGGTAGAGTTTTTTCCGGCAATTATGTCATAACATTGTCAATAGTATGGATAAGCTTACAAAGTGAAATAAAAACTTTTTTGGAGTCATTTTTTTATTGTTTATAAATGCATAAATTAGTAATTTTAAACAAATTACACCAATAATTATACAATAAGAATTAGTAAATAAACAAATGGGAAAATATATTTGTGCAAGTATTTCTCAATAAAACCTTGCATGCACGGATTAGCATTTTGTTGAGTCTTGAGTTAATTGCTTCTAAATGAAAAAAAAACCGGATACCAGATAAAATTAAGCTTATCCATGTTGTGCCAACGTTGCAAAAGTACATGAAAAAATACTCTACCTATTCCGATCATTGGTTATTATGTATTAATCGAAGTTATTTATGTATATAACTATGTTAAAACTGTGATTTTCTAAGTGTTGAGTAAAGTGTTTGCAATTTAGTTATATATCTTTTGTTTCAATAATTTAATTTTAATTACCATAAACCATGAATATCCCTACTTTTGAGTTTTGAGGAAACATTATGCAAGCAAACTGTTAGTCCTCTATTTCTACACCACAGAGATAGGTTTGTTAGGTTACCTTAGCATATTGTGCGAGCACATATTTAAGAATGCATGCAGGCGCAGAGTGCAACATAGGCTCCAGTGCTGGTCGGTGCAGGCAGCACTGTAGTGCTTGTTTCAGAGCGCAGGAGGCACGTGCACGAACTTCACCAGATGACTTCGGATTAGTGTACAACTGTGATATATAATAAATGTATTAGGGAGTTACAGTTATTAAATCAGTGGGCATTCATATCTTGTGATCTTATTACAGGGTTATACAGAATGACTTTATTATTCACTGAAAAGAGACAAATAGATGTAATTAATGAAACCACAGAGTTTCTATAATATCTATAGAGTATAAATGTCTATTCACGACTCAATGGAGAAGTGAAGAGTATAAACATTCAAAAAAGCAGCGGAAAAAAAAAATTTATAAAAATTACTCTAATTGTATCACTCACAAGATGTTATAGATAACTCTTTGCATGAAACTGAACAACTTTAAAGTAAGACTTCAGATAAGTTTAGAGTTTCCAATGTGCAAACGTTGCAAATAGACTGTTATTAATGCAGATACGCCTACCAGCTGTCATAACACTGAAAATTTTATTTATTTAATATTTTTATTTATTTTTTTCTAAGCTAGTAGAACAATTACAAATCACATGCAATTATATAAAAAAATTGTAATTTCCGTAGTAAGTGGGTTAATAATTACTACAGTGTAAACTCTTTATAACATTATTCTTTTATAACGATAAACTCCTTATAACGAAGAAGTAATCCCAATTTGGTAGGTTAAACCTTAAAACCCAACTCTTGAAAGCACAGCAGCCTTTCTCAATTATGAAGAAATGTGTTCATATTTAGACTAGATTTAGACACAGTAAATATTCGTTATCAGTATTGTTATTCATATTATCTTATCAGGTTACAAAAGACGCCGACTAAACCTTTTGAGGCCCCAAAACTTCTGAGTTCGTAAACAGCCGTCTTGCTTTTGTTATTGTTAATTGCCTAGGATGCATGCATCATTAGGCTTGCTTGGTTTGCTTGGAAAAATGATGGTCTCGAACTAAACACACCAGGTACCTAGCCTATCGTTTATCAGTCGTAAAACAACTTCGAAACATATTGTAAAAAATATTGTGAATTTGGTTGTTTTTCTTTGTTCACTCCATGTAACGGTAACTCTCTATAACGATAAAAATGTTTGGTACCTTGAGTTTCGTTATAAAGAGTTTCTGATTTATGATTATCAGAAACAATGTAATTTGCACCTATTTTGAATAAACCTTTTGAATCTTTGATAAAAACTATTGAGTAATAAAAAAAAATGATTCTTTTCACCATCATCATATCAGCCGAAAAACGTCCACTGCAGGTCCTGCGCTGCCCACATCCATCGGCTTCCCGCGATCTTCACCAGGTCGTCTTCCCGCGATCTTCACCAGGTCGTCGGTCTACCGCGTGAGAGGCCTGCCCACGCTATGATTTCCGGTGCGCGATCGCCTCTCGAGAACTTTACTACCCCAACTGCCATATTTGTTCCTTTTACATAAGTTAAAATAAGGGTTGTCACCCCTTACTGGTTTCTATAGCCAACATTCATGGTTCTAATTAAAGTACTAACATTCTTTAGCCAAAGAGATGAAATATAACATAAACACGAAAAAATGCAGTAGGATGTTAGCTATTGTGTTCAGTGTGTAAACAAGTCGAAATTTCTGTGGCGTGACATATTCGGTTATTTTTCTTGAATATCTCTATAATTATTTGACATCCTCATAAATTTTAACTGCATTTTTTTTAACCACATTACACTTCCTCCCTTTGACTAGCGATTGGTACCAATTTACATTTGGATAAATGTTTGCTATCGTGGTTTCAATGGACACCAAACTCAGTTTTGGGGGTTGCCGACCCTTAAATAGAATTTCTTTGACCTGTGTGTATTGCCAGTAAGAACACACAGAATTGAGACATGTTCTGTTGCTTAATATAGTACTCATAAGAAGGCTCAATTTCACCCTAAGGATGATGGAGCATCTATGCTCGGAGTTTCCATATATATTCGAATCAGGAATGAGGAGATCCATTGGAGAGCCAAAGTAACTGAGCTAATATAGCTCACAAAATCGCTAAACTTAAATGGAAGTTGGCAAGGCACATAGCTCATAGAACAGACGGGCATCGGGGTAGTAAATTTCTCGAGTGGTGACTGCGCATCGGTGGACGGCAACCCGGTGAAGAACGTGGGAAGCTGCTGTATTCGTAGGACAGGTTGTTGAAGAAATCCTTTGAGAAAGTGTCTGTCTAGCAGTGGATATCTTTCAGCTGGTATGATATACGTTCCTAAATGAAAGCTGTTCAGTTTCATGAGTAGAACTGATTTGAGTCATCCCTGTATATCTATTTCTTCCCTTATTAAAAATTCCCTTATTAAATTCAGCAGTGGACATTAAACTGCCTGTCTGTATATTTCTTTCTTTCCACAATTTCCTGTTTATCTCTTTCTTCCCAAACTTCCCTGTATCTCTTTCTTCCCTTATTCAACAACCTGTATATCCCTTTCTTTCCTTATTCAACGTATCAAACCAGTAGTTGCATTTTGCTAAACCCAAATCAAACTACATGTTGTGAGGACTTTTTGGGTCAAATTCTCGTGGTAAAGTCTCGTACTTGCAACAGTCTGGGAAATGCGTTAGCGACGGCCACAGCCAGACTGTGCTGAGGCGAGTGTTTCGCGATGTGACCGAGCGACCAGGCCGCAGCGCACAGCTCCGCATCTTCAGCGTCCGGGTTCTGCAGTATGGACACCAGCGGCGGTACTGCCTGGAATACCAACTCTTACTTAGTCTACATCCAATATATTTATGAACTTTTTATCAAATTGATGGGAGACAATGTAACACATGTACTTTAGCCTCAATGACGGCCATAGCAAGCTGGTCGTTCTGTCCAGCAATGAAGCCTAGCGCCATGGCGGCCGGCACGCGCGAGCCTCCCGCCGTCTCGTTCAATAGCTCCACCAGAGGCCCACAGCCGCCCGTGTTCACCACTAGCTGCGCCAACTGCAAACACAATAGCAATTTTACACGAAAGGTTGACAATGACGTTGCCGCTGAAGTGTCATGTTGGTAAACCTGGTCCTAGACATCTGGATAGAAAAAACGAGTAGCTACATCGTGAAAATAGTTAATAGACTAGTACTAAGTCTTCTAACAGGATCGCAGCTGCTTCATCGTGTCCGTAATGTTTACGTGTGCCGTAGAGCTGAACGCAGGACGTCCACTGCTGAACCTCCCACAAGGATTTCCACGACGACCGGTTCTGCGCTGCCCGCATCCAGCGGCTTCCTGCGACCTTCATCAGGTCATCGGTCCACCGAGAGGGAGGCCTGCCTACGCTACGTTTTCCAGTGCAAGGTCGCCACTCAAGAACTTTACTGCCCCAACGGCCATCTGTTCTACGAGCTATGTGCCCCGCCCACTGCCACTTAAATTTAGCAGTCTATCTATCTAATCTAACGGGGTTACAATGTGACTTACGTCGACAGAATGCTTGACAATGTCCCTCAGGAGACAGGCAGCAGCGCGCCTCACGGGCGCTGCGTCGTGCCCCGCGTGCAACAGTGCTTGCGGCAGGACTCCGCCCGCTACCACAGCCTCTGCTAGCTCGGAGCGCGCGCTTGCCACCGCGCCCAGGGCGCACAGAGTGCTGCGCTGAACGTCAATACTATCGTCAATCTAGCTGTGGTCAGGATGTGAATATACCTACCTTTTTTATGCCCATGGCATCTTCTCACCTGATGATGGTAATTGACGACGATGCCGAAGCTCGAAGATGAAGCGGGCTTACGAAGATTTCCTAACGCAATGGGGAACTGACCATCTTCAACCGGAACACATCAATGCTGTTAACATTGCTGCTTCGCGGCTAAGATAAAATGGTGGTAGCTAGCCAGGTAGGCTTCGATAATTTTCTCCCACCAACCAAACCGAGTCTTACAAAGTAAGACTCTGCCGGAAATCGAACCAGCGATCGCCTAGTGTGAAGCGAATATACTACTAATTACGCCACGTTATAGCTTGTAAAAGTTTATCTGCCTATTTATACAGGGTGTAAAAAAATCGGTGAAGGGCCCGTTAACTGGGGCTTCTACTGATCATACTGAACCCTTACATATCTCAAAAAAAATAATTGACGCTCCATACAAAAATGCACAAAATTGATCAATCAGCTGATCGTTTTGTATGAAGAGTTCAAAGTAGTCGATCAAAAGTTGTTCAGTATGATGAGTAGAAGCCCCAGTTAACGGGAGCTACACCAATTTTGTTATATCCTGTATAGTTACATATAGTTTTCTGTTTTTTTCGGTGCAATATCAACGTTTTCCGCTCTAAACCTGTATTGTACAAGTTCATTACTAGTACCTATAAGAAAATGGAAGGCAAACCACTTTTTATCATCAGCTTTAATTTAATTCTCATAATGAGTGGCCCGATATTAGGAATGTTTTTGACCATTTTTTGTCAGTCACACAACGTTTCCACATGGCTTACTCGGAACTAGTTTTAATGTTCGTACCTTCAACTTCGGGTCTTGGTTCTCCAAAGCACGAACTAGATGGCATATCGCGCTGGCGTCGACGACGGCTTCCGGCTTATGCTGCGCCAGGTCCACGAGGGCTCCAGCTGTAATCTGACATTCGTTTTGCTACTAATAAGTTTGAATTGAAGCAAATGCGTAATAGTAGGCATTAGCTATGTATGTATATGTCACCGTGAAATTGTAAAAACCGTTAGATTACAATCTAACGGGATCTCTCTCGCGAGATTGTGAACTGTCGAAAGATTGTAAACCGTAACATATCTACTGTTTACAATTTCACTAATGTCATTGTAATCTCACTAGTGACATTACAATGACACTATGCGAAGTGAATAACATTAAATAAATGAGCGAGCGATGATTAGGTTCGGTCAGGCTTAATTGATTGAACAGTCAAAGAGATCGCGAGGCTCCCCCCGGGTAGCAGAATGCTTCGCAAAAGAAGAAATCATCGGTTTTATTCGGAGATACAAAAATGGGCCGTGAAATTGTAAGCCGATTGACAATTTTGCCGTCATATTATAATCTAACTGAATTTAGTGCAGTAAGATTGAAATATCGCGGTTTTGACAATATCCCGGCGACACATACACTTAAAATTGGGGTTACCTACTTATACAGGATGGCCAGGGAACACATCCAAAAATTTTTTTGATGCCTTATCGCTAGGGTTATCCGAATAATTCCCTTGAATGTTCCGCGAAAGGCCACGTTATTGAAGACATTCGCGTTTCGATTTTCAGATTTAGTTTGAAAAAAATCTGCTGGACTTTGACGTCACATGCACATAAGCCAGCTAAATACAAGGAAAACTCAGATATTAAATCAGCTTTCCAAAAAGGAATAAAATTTGAAAAAAAAACAATGAAAGTTGGAAATTAACCAGAAGGGTGTGTACTCATACATTTATACATTCTTAAGAGTTTCATACATTTTCTCCAACAATTTTGTATGAAAAAACCTAGGTTTTTATTTTTCGATTAGTATGCCAATCAAGGATATTAAAATGACGCTAAGAGTCATAATGTCTGATGATAGGAAAGGCAACATTTTAAACATTTATTGTCTAAATATTACGAGTTAATGGTAAGAATGTTATACATATTAGAAACTAGCTTTTGCCCTCGGCTTCGCCTGCTTGGACATCGTTTTAAGACTGTCTTTGAGGGTGAGTGGTGCGAGCGTGGACATGAGTTTACTCCAGATCCTTATCCCAGATCGGGCTATTCTTATTAGCAGTGTATGTCACTTCCCACCCCCTCAACCAATTCTATACAAAGAATCGCTTCAATCCGTTGCGACGGCGACTTGCGCGAGCGTGGAAATGAGTTTTCCCCAGATCCCTCGGAAACTATGTCAGCATATGTTAATTAGTAAATTATGTCATTTCCAACCCCCTCAACCTTGGTACGAAAAATCACAACAATCCATTGTTCTGTTGCGATGTTAAAGACATTAACCAAAAAAGAATATTTTTTCAATTCCCTCAGGAACTGCATCGGACTATGCTATTTTCAAGAGATAAAAAGTAGCCTGTGTCCTTCCCCGTGACACAGGCTACCTGCATGCCAAAAAGATTGATCAAGGTGCTGAAGCGTGAAAAGGTAACAAACAAACAAACACATTTTCACATTTATAATAGGGATGACGAATGCTAGAACCGAATGACAATAAAAGCATATTTTTGTCTCTTGTTTGTAATGTGAATAGGTATCATTTTCATATTGTGTGAAGAGGTGTGGTGGTATGTAACCCTCGGAGCGCTAGTCCGACACGCACTTGGCGGGTTTTTGTATTTCTTATTACTTTTCAGGAAAGCCGATAAAAAGAGGGATATTTTTTTTGTGTTTGGCTGGCTTAGTTATATTTTTTTTACAAACCGACGTCAAAGTCTAGCAAAGATATTTTTGTACATAAAATCAAAACGCGGATATCTTGAAATGGTGATTCGGATACCCCATTTTTGGACGTGTCTTTCCTAGCCATCGTGTATAAAATTGTTTTACCTGTTTGAGACTCATCTCAGGTTCCTGGAAAGCTAATATTAGCAGCGGCAAGGTGCCTGCGTCCACAACCAAACCAGCTAATTGTTCGCTGTGCTTCCCGATGTAGCCTAGAGCCCACGCTGCATTTTCTTTCACCTATAACACCAGATAGAGAAATAAATCTGTCTGTAACACTGGTTTTTGATTCAGCAGCAGGAAGCGCAGGTTAACAAATACCTGGGTATCAAAATCTTCCAAACACGATACGATGTGTTCTAGAGCGCCAAGACGCACCATAGCAGATGCTAATTCTTCATTATGTCTAGAAATAATGAACGAAAATATGGATTATTTTTAACAGTTTTATAAATCCTAGGTAGGTATACTTAATTATTTAAAAACAATCAAAAACGGACCAAACTTACTTTGCAACAGCCCTCATTAAATATAGGGCAGATCGTTTGTAAAAAACCTGTAAAAGTAATACATACATCAAGCTTTATAGATCTCAAGTTGGAGTTAATTTTAAACCAAAAATCATGGTTCCTGCAAGCCTCTCTCCTTAAAGCCCACAAGTTACAGAGAAGCAGCTGCTATAGTATCATTTAAGTAATGAAAACACATTTTTTATCGGTGTACACATAGTAAATGTACATAATTTTCATCATCATATCAGCTCTTAACATCCCCACCGTGGGGCTCGAGCCTACCCTGAATTAGGGCGATCGGGCCTTAGTCAATCACGCGGGCTCGACAGCGTTTCTTCACAGGCGTGTGCAGGTTTCCTCACGATGTTTTCTTTAACCGTAAGAATGTACTTTTCATACCAGAAATAAAGGCTTTTTACAAGTATTTTGCTTACGTGGTCAAGGCGTTAATTTAAATCATATAACGCTGATCACAGAGTAGGTAAGTACTGTAAGTATATTACATTGTATTTGTTAAGGTTTTCCAGCGTGATGGAGACCATGCCGCTGTTAAGGAGGTGCCGAGCCACCCCCTCGTCGTGCTCGGCCAGTCGGGCGGCTGCCACCACCGCGCATTGGCGGACTGTGCTGCATGGGTCGGATAGTAGTGGACGCAGGAATTCTGCAGAATCATGCATATTATGTAACCTACCCTGAATCATTGGAGTTTTTGTCGTCTTCATATATTATGTCATTATTAGCCGGGACATCCCAAGGGATAGTACAGGGAGCGACTGTCTGATGGATGTACTTAGCATTACATAAAGGTGCGTACGGATTAGAGGCAGCCTCGGTACGCACGGCTCGTGTGGAGGCTGTGTCGGTAAATAATTAAACAACATGGGGCAGCAGGCTGAGGCAACGTGCCGTACGCCGTGGCGCCTTTGAGGACAGTCAAAAACACGACACCGAATGGCTCGCGCCGCGGCAGCCTCGCGTGAGGCACGCCTCGGGCTAAGGCACGTACGCACTTGAGGCAACAGGGCGAGCCGTGCGTGCCTCAGGCGAGGCTGCCTCTAATCCGTACGCATCTTTAAGTCACGTAGGAAATACTGCACATACAAGGATGTAATGCAACGCGACCATCCACTGGTAATCTCCGATTGTGCAGATTTCACCAATGTTTCCTTTGTTTGTTTGTTACCTTTTCACGCTTCAACATCTCAACCGATCTTGACGAAATTTGACATGAAGGTAGCCTGTGTCATGGGGAAGGGTATAGGTTACTTTTTTCCCGTGAAAATAACATAGTCTGATGCAGTTCCTAAGGGAACTAAAACAATCCCTTTTTGGTTGATTTCGCAACGGAGCAACTGATTGTTGTGATTTTTTGCACAGATATGTTTGAGGGGGCGGGAAATGACATAGCCCGAGACAGATCCCGAGGGATCTGGGGAAAACTCTTTTCCAGGCTCGCGCGAACAACGGATTGACGTGATTTTTTGCATAGAAATAGTTCAGGGTGTGGAAAGTGACATCGACTGCTAATCAGGATATCCCGATAGAGTTCCCGAGGGATCTGGAGTAACTAAACCCTTGTCTACGCACGCGAGCCGTGTGGCTTGCAAACCACTCACCCTCAAAGACAGTCATAAAACGATGCCCACGCGAGCTATGTCTCGAGCAAAAGCTAGTCGTAAACAAATATCCGTCCCATTCAAACATAATTGTACCTTAGCTGGGTTTCGAACTCGGAACCTTTTGGATTGAAGCGCAGTCTTCAGTCATTATTTCTGTGGTGTTGACTTGACATAATAGTAATCTATACAAGGTGTAACAAAATTGGTGTAGGTCCCGTTAACTGGGGCTTCTACTCATCATACTTTACAACTTTTGTTCTACGACTTTGCTGAAATCGAAATATTTTTTTTTACTCTTCTTACAAATCGATCAGATGATCGGCCAATTTTGTTCATTTTAGTGTGAAGGGTACAATTATTTTTTTTGAGAATTAACTATGGGTTCCTTGGGGAAAGTTGTGCAGTATGATGAAGTTAACGGGTCCTACATCATTTTTTTACATCCTGTATAAGTACATAGATATTTAAATACATAAATGCTGAAACATCTTCGACCTTAAATAGAAAAGGTCGAAGTAAAATATAATAAAGAAAGGAAGAATTCCGTTCCTATACTATACTATGATATGTGTTATATTATTCTGGTGTCACTTTTCGTTACTATGCAAGTAGGTAAAAGTAAGTATAAGCACTTTTACTAACCCAATACTCCAGCACTTTCTAAACATTTTACATTGCTGGCTCTCGTAGCTAGCTCTGCCATCGATTGCACGAACACCAACCGGGCTTTTTGATACGTTTCAAACACTGTAAGGGCGCAATTGATTTTACTTTTCATGAAGACGTTGGAAGATGATACCTATTTTGTTATTTTTATAAGGTAAACCATTTTTTTATCTACCTAGTTGAATGTTTCTAGAACTGCTCATAGAATGACTCATTTTGTCCTGTATTTAAATAAGCTTTCAAATCCAATAAAACTGCAAAACAAACTTTCTGTTTAAGTACAATGGCTAGAGATTCTGTCTTTCAAATAATATGTCACCATTTCACAAATCAATTTGACTTGATTGTCAATTTTATTTGTGAGTCTCTTTGTCATATTTATTATGTAGATGCAGCCAGTTATGTAGTGGATAAATACATAGACAGATAAAATCGTTTATTTACCGACTAGCTGTCCCAGCGAACTTCGTAAACTACACTACATTACTTTTTGTAGATAATGCAGAATTTTTTTAGGTAATTTTTTTCACCTTGGGTTACATTAATAGAGTTTTAGTAAGGATCTCTTTTTTAAAATATAATATATAGCAACCGCGGATAGTGTAGCTTCCCAACGGTGGTGAAAGAAATTTTCTAATTAGTCAAGTAATTGGTCAAGTAGTTTCGGAGCCTATTCAATGCGAACAAACAAACAATCAAATCTTTTCTCTTTATAATATTATAGTATAGATATGGATAAATAGTACCTATAGATATAGATTAAGCACAAGAATTTAACAAATATTCATATGATATTACTTATTACTAAGAAAAACAAAAAAAAGCAGCAACCTAATGTGCCTTCTTGCTTATAATCTGTGTCGAACTTCTACCGTTAAAATTGCGTTAAATCAACGTTAAGTTATAATGTTTGTCGGTATTACATGCCTAACAGGAGTAGGTATTTGTCAGGTATTAAAAACTAACATGTGAGGTATGAATTAATTCATGTTTACAGTAAATTTCTCACGCTACAACTTAATATCGAATCGTTTGACAGGCGCGCGCACGGATGCAGACACCCGTGAAGGCCATGTGACTGTCTCGCTGACGTCACTACCCGTGCCTACCTATACCGTCTATAACACTACACCGGCCTCTACGTTGGTCTGGCTTAATACCAGTGTATACCAATACCCAATTCCACGTATACATACAGGGCAGGCTGTGTGGTTACCTGCCTGCGCAGAGTTCACTCACACGGACTTATAGCACTCGCAATACCGCGGTTGATCGCAGCGCCCGCGTCGCTCGGTTCCAGACGATTACTTCACATGTTACATTTGGCCCGGCTTTTGTTAAAATGAGCTCAGTCATTGTTCGGTGATAATTTACCTTCGTTATAGCGACAGTGTTGTTTGTAAATCGAGGCGATATGCCGTATATCATGGTGATGGGCAGCCTCACTGCGCCGCATCTGTCCAAGGATGAAGGTGCTACTGTCTACGGGCTCAAGAGCGAGGAACGTGCTGCTTTAGTGAGGGTAATTATCGTTAAACTCATGAACTCTCATTAATTAGCACTGCACCTAGTAAGCAAGTAATTCCTTATCAGTCAGCTATTGTTAGTTGTGTAATTAATTAGGCGGGTACATATAAAGGTATGTATAATTAAGTCCACATGTGATCTACAAAGTAATAAAATAATGCAAGTTACATCCCACTAATATTATAAAATAAGTTTGTCAGAATGTATGGATGTATGTTTGTTACTCTTTCACGCAAAAACTACTGAACGGATCTGGCTGAAATTTGGTAGGTAGACAGATTAGGACCTGAATTAATACTTAGGCTACTTTTTTCGCATGCGGCTTGCGCACTGGCGCACCCTTAGAAAGTTATGGAAACGTCCACGCGGGTGAAGCCGCGGGAAACAGCTAGTGCTCCATAAAGAGCAAAAATATAAGATTTGTCTGTCTGTAAAGTATGTACCTAGTACAATTTGCTACATATGTATAGACTTAGGTCAAAAATTGAAGTTAAGTGACTCAGATTAATGCAATAAAGAAAGAGCATTAAAGCTTTTTTCCGCATGTTCCATCTATTTCTACTAGGTTTTCCCTAACTAATAATTAGTGGGGAAAAATGGAAAATTTCTAGTCGCGGACAGCTGTTGAGGTAAGTATTTTTAAGGTTCCGTAGTCCAACTAAGAATACTTATAAATTCGCCATGTCCGTCCGTCCGTCCGTCTGTCCGTTGGTATGTCACTGCCGTTTTTTTTTTTTTACTTCCCAGGTATAAAATCTGAAATAAAGTATGGTAATAGAAATATGTGACGCCTAATAATAAACACGAATAAATGAATCCGTAAAAAAATCCCTAATGTATATTAGGGTGAATTTTTTACGTACCTCATCGTGTGCAGTATCGTTTGAATAGGTCTTTAAAAACTTTTGGGGATGTGTCAAGATTTTTTTTTTCAATAAATTGATTTAGTTACATGCCCTTTTCAACTAAACCGCTATTTCAATAAATCTGAAAGTGTTGGAAATATAAGGGTATTTAATTTAACCAACTTCAAAGGACATTTAAGCTTTCTTAGTTTGAGTTATAGTGGACCAACTTAACTTAAGCAGTTGGATTTGTAAAAAGAAGATTTTTCATACATGATGTTCTATACGAACTACAAAAATAACTTAGTTTTTTAAAATAAACATTTAAATATCACTACGGAACCTTACTTTAAACGTGGTCCGACACGCGCTTGGCCACTTTTTTAAAATTGCAGTTACTAGATAGGGTAGTTAACATTATTATTATATCAGCTCATATACGTCCCCACCGAGGGGCTCGAGCCTACCCTGAATCAGGGCGATTAGGCCTTAGTCGACCACGCGGGCCCAGTGCGGGTTGGTCGACTTCACACACAACCTTCGAGTTTCTTCGCAGGCGTGTGCAGGTTTCCTCACGATGTTTTCCTTCACCGTTTAACACCGTAGTTAACATACCGTTAATTAATTTGATATCCTCTGATCCTGTTTTTTAACTCCCGCCAATGATTTCTTTCAGGAGCTGAACCTATCATTCGGTATGGCGGTGGCCTCTTCCTCAGATCAAGAGAGGACAGTCCGTGTCGCGCAGAAGGGCCTGACCCTCGTCGTCGTCAACCGTCTCCACGGCCTGCTGGGCTACGACGTGGTCTCCCACGCGATGGCCATGACCAACGCCAACCGGGAACTGGTCTCCTTCACCATGTACAAGAAGACGCAGAGCCACGGGCAAAGCGGATCACAGTCGCATGCGCATAGAGACTCCAGGGAGTCGCATAACAAGGGACACAGTAGTACTCACGGCAACGTTGTTACCCTTTGATTTTGCCGGTGAATGTGATACTATAAGAAATGTTAAGTACTCACTCACTGATGGATGAGTGAATTGAATCTCCCATGCAAGCAGCGCCGGCCCTGGGGTAGAGCGAGGAGCGGTCGCTCTAGGCGCGAGGTGGCAATGGTCGCCAAAAGGGCAAAGAGGCGCGGAGGCAGTGTTGCCAGATCTGATTTAAAATCCCTAAATTTCCGTAGATTGTCTCTAGAGAAATCCGACATACAGACATTTTTAAAAGATAATTCTGACTGTTACTTATAAACTAGACTTTAAACTAGTACATAAACCGCAGTGCTTGTTAACTGAAGTACAATTGACGTGAAATGAAAGCGTCGACCAAGGCACACTCCGGACACTTCATACAACGGGCAAGAAATGACATTTCAAAAATCGACTGACGGAACACACAAAATTACAGAGAAATCCTATACGTTCGACAACCAAACTGTAATCAATCTGTATTAAACTGGGTGACGAGGGGGTGAGGTCGCAATCTAGAGAGCGGCAGGGAGTGTCCATACTATATGCTAGTACTAATATATATTCTTTGACCAAGGGGCGCTGAAACACAATCTCGCTCTACCCTGATCAGGGGCTATGGGCCTAGGGCTGGCGCTGCATGCAAGAGTAGAAGGTGAAACTCATCAATCGTCATCCATTCCATTTTGTAGATGCGAAGTGAAACTATTTAAAGTAAGCACTTGAGTAAATATAGCACTTATTGTTGAACACTGGTAATCATAGTACTTTTTAAGATTTAGTTTATTTTACGGTATTTTATTTGTAATGTTAGTGTATTGTTGCACACGTTTTTTAATACTTTAAATTTGTTAAAAAACTGTATGGTGTATGTTTTTTAAGTATTGTGTGTTTGAAATAAAACGTTTTTGTAAATTACCAAAGTGCACATATATTATATATTAAATTCTATTTTTATAAAACATCAAGTAACGAAAACAATGTTTAAGCTTAATCAGTCTTAATTAATAATAATAGTACTTAATTCTAAGATCGAGTTTAAATTCCTATAGATATTTACATATTTTTTACCCTCTGTGATATTATTTTCCCACCACAATTCTATTGACACAGTGTGTCTGCATAACATCACACAACTAAGATGAATTTTATTTTAATACAGGATACACGGGGCCCCCCAGCCGCAACGGTAAAATGTGAAAAATTAAATACCTATGTACTTAAAATTAAAAGTCCACGGTGTACTACACTCGTGAGCGTTTAAACCAGGTATGGCATTTTTACTACTTCCAGCAGTGCAATAATAATGAAAAAAAACGCTAAAATTATGAAACATAAAAATGTAGGTACTAAGCGTAATGAGCGTCGGTGGCGTAACGGATAGGGCCGCCGGCTTCTGATGAACTAAATATCGTCTACGTTCGAAAACTAAAAAAAAACCTGCCAAGTGTGTGTCGGACTCGCGCTCCGAGGGTTTCGTACCACCACACAACTATGACAATGACACTAGTCCCTATTCAGTTTTCCCATTATAGACAAAAAACAAACACAACGCGAGCTACATGAATTGCTTTTTTTATAATTCAGTTCGGAGTCTTCAGCGCGAGTACGACTCACACTTGGCCGGTTTTTATTATTTGTTGTTTTATTTCAGAATTAGGTCTTTAATCACACCGAGTTTCACGCTTGTATGTATTACAGTTTTTACGATAGACCTAAATCTAAAATACATACCCCCTTAATAGGGATGACGAATGCTAGTCATCTGATTTACTTTTTATCATCTGTCAAAAACGACATTTTGTTCTAAAAATGTTTGACATACCTAGACCTGACGTCATAGTTTTGCAGCGTCAGTTATGTACTCATTTTGTGATTTTGGTGAATTGAAAATCGAAGACCTGATGGAAAACAAAACGAGTAAGGTTTATTTAGTGATCAAGAGTTGATAACTTATTTCTGATGCTGACAAATTGAAAGCGGGACTTAACGTGATTTTATTTAACACATATGAGCAGGTATTGATGTTTTTACCTCTACATTTCGACTATGCTTCGATAGCCGTGGTCGCAAGTAGACTGAAGCCGCGGTGTCATCGCCGCCGGCGCATTGCAGGAACACCGCAATTTGTCATTATGAATAATCGTGAAAGTTTAAAGTGTTATATTTCTGATGCAGTCGTCATCCATTTTTTATTATTTGGTGTTATAGCGGCAATATTGTCGTAGCTAAGTGCGGCTTGCGTGTTTGGTTCGATCACGCAGGTTAACTGACCTGAAGCACGGTCATTACCTGGATGGGTTTGACTGGCAGCGACATTTTTCTCGACCATTTCCGTGCTTCGCAAGGCATGTTCAAGCCGTCGATGCCAATTGCTATCACTAGATTGCAGTCGTTAAGCCGTGCCAGATGCCCTATATAGGCGACTTGAAAAACTTCTGACAGCGGGGTTCGCCACTAGCCCTAGAACCCCCACCAACCCGGACTTGGCCCCCGTGTGTGGAGTATTGCCTAACCTTCCCGAGCTTGGGAAGAGACCCGTGCCCCAGCATTCCCCTCTCGTATATCTACCAGATACGCTAAGACTACCACGTTTATGATATAGCGTCCCCACCTACCGACCCTTAGGGCAAAACAGTGAGGGCCGCTATTCCTGCCAACACCATAAGGTGAAGACAAGGACCAGTTACGGTAGGTCTTGCCGCCAAGACGCTTGTCCCGGTGCTCTTAAAGACGAGTGCCTCGTGGAAGAGAACCACTACCTACTGTCCAGGTAGATCCCGGAGCTCTAGGCACGCTCATCTCCCGCGGCTTTCGCCGTTCCCCAACAGTGGGGACGTTATGGGTTATTAATAGCGGCAATAGAAACTCTGTGAAAATTTAACTGTCTACATGTTCATGGAATATATTCCGCTGACAGACAGATGGACAGCAGAGGCTTAGTAACACCATTCCTTTAATCAACCTTTGGGTGTATGGAACCTTAAAAGTAAATAAAGGTTGTCTGGAAGAAATTGCTAAGAGCAATGACCGCTTCCTTGTACAACTCATCTTATTTTCTAAATTGTATCATTTGTACTTTTTTTTAAATGCCTATTAATAAAATAAATAAATACCCCCCTTACAATAAATGTGTTTTTAAGGTTTGTTTTTTTTTTGTTAAAAAAACCGGTAATACATACAAACGTCAAACTTTGTGTGCTTACAGTGTGCAAACTCTATAGTAAAACAACAAATATTAAAAACCGGCTAAGTGTGAGTCGGACTCGCGCTAAGGATCCCGAACTGAATGAAAGGAAATATTTTTTTACTGTTGGTCTCGTCTATATTGAATAAAATAAATATATTTGTCGTACTTGTTGATGTTTTAAGAGTTCCGTACCATTTCATTTTCAATATTCGAAGTCCCCCACCTCCCTTGTACCGTAATGCTGGTAGACACCTGTATAGATATAAATTCATTACATTAGACTATGGCAATACTACCCTTTTTACACTTAAATAGTAATAATAATAATAATAAATACAAAAGTACAAATTCTAAAGACTAGATAAAAATTATGTGACATTTACTTGAATATTGCGAAAATTGGATTGCGTAAGGATTAGACCTTAAATTCATAGGTCGTTATATTCAGCAAGTCAGCTGTTTCTTCCAGTGGAATACTTCTGTCTCCCTGCAGCGATTCTCTTGAGGGCCGCCGCGTACTGCCGCTGGACGTCCATCAGCCGGGAGTACTCTGAGTGTAAAACTGCTTTCTTCTCTTTCTCCTCCTTGTATTTTTGTTCGACTTTCTTCACAGCCTGGTTCACCCAATCCACTATAGATTCGAATTGGGTCATGAACTCTTCTCTCTTCCTAGACGAAGACATGGCACTGAAATGGAAATTTGTAATGAAAACAAACGCATTTAATATTGCTACACAGTTATTTATAGCCAGTAGTTGTAAGACGCCTAAGGCATCCGTCGAAACCGTCTAAAAACATACGATAGCTTCCCGTTACAATCAGTCAGTGAGTCAGCGTTGAGTGATGAGCGTTACATATATTACATATATTACTAGCTTTTGCCCGCGGCTTCGCCCGCGTGGACATCGTTTTCATGACTGTCTTTGAGGGTCAGTGGTGTGCGAACCGCAAGGCTCGCGATCGTGGACATGAGTTTTCTCAAATTCAAATTCAAAAATTCAAAATTCAAAAATCTTTATTCGTGGTAAACATGGTGATTTTAGATGTTAATAACATAGGAGCTCTCATGTCTAGCTGAGTACAGCATACAAATTAAAATAATAAAAATATAAAAATTAAGACAATATTGGCACAATTTTATCTAAGGATGTCATTAAATAATGACTAAATAAACAGTAAAAAAATTATCGATTAATAAGCTGAAAATTGATTAAAGTTTAAATTGATTGTACACAAAAAATTCATTAATACTATAAAAATTCATATCTAGAAGCCACTTAAATAATTTATTACACATTTGATTAAGATTCATTGTTTTGAATTGGTCTGGTACCTTGTTATATATTTTAACACACATACTATAACTGTTCTTTAGATAAAGTGATGTCCTTGGATAATGGCCTAGAGCTAATTTTAATGGGTGCCTCACTGCCCTTGGGTTGACTCCAGATCCATCAGGAACTATATCGGGCTGTTCTGACTAACAGTCTCCGTTGCGACGACGACGTGCGCGAGCGTGGAAATGAGTTTTCCCCAGATCCCTCGGGAACTATGTTAGGATATGCTAAGTAGTAAATTATGTCATTTCCCACCCCTCAACCATCGCAAAAAATCACAAAAATCCATTGTTCCGATGCGATGTTAAAGAAATTAACCAAAAAAAACAGTATTTTCTCAGTTCCCACAGGAGCTGCATTGGACTAAGCTATTTTCACGGGATAAAAAGTTGCATATTATGTCCTTCCCAGTGACACGAGCTACCTGCATGACAAATTTCATCAAGATTTGTCGAGTTTTTAACAAATACATTTTCACATTTATAATATACTAGCTGTCCCGGCGAACTTTATTCCACCTTACACTACACTACCCTACCCCACCCACCCTACCCTACCCTACACTTAAACCTTATCCTGACAATAACGAACTCAATAAAAAAGAATTAGCGAAATCGGACCAGCCGTTCTTGAGTTATATATGGTGTAACTAACACGACTTTCTTTTACATAAATAGATGTAAGGATTAACCCGAAAGCTCTCGGGTCTTTTAAGTGTTGATTCTTTGCCTGAAGATTTGGTTTATCTATGCTGGCGTAGTACACTCTCGCGACTGAGATTTTTTTGTTCAATAACTTTGCTGGACTCGCGATAAAATTAACCTTTATGTATGTATAAATTCTTTATTTCACACAAGGAATAATCACAAAATGGTTTTATCAAACTTAAGTGTACATAGGCGGTCTTATCGCTAAAAGCGATCTCTTCCAGACAACCCTTGGCAGATGAGATATATTCAAATATATTATGTAAAACAACGATAGCGCAAGAATCTGATAGCAAGGTACCTATTTTCCAAAAGGCAAAGAAATAATAATGCACGTTAAATATATATGTTTTAAATATAAATATGAGTAGAAAGGTAATAATAATTGTATTATACATATACCAATATATAAACAAGTATAAATATACATATATACGCACATAACTACTGGATCAGAAAAAAAGCTTGAACGCTGCTAGTGTCACAGCGTGGCGAACATCAGAAGGTAAAGAATTCCATAGACCACAAAGTTCGCATATCAACCTATCAACTTTGTCTCCCTAAATCCATAAATCAAAAATTAAAAAGACAACAATACTTACTCTTCATAGTTATCCAATATAGAGTTGAGTAAATTCAATTCCTTTGAGGTGTACAGCTTTACTTCATAGAGTGTATTGTAAAATATGTAATACTGTTTGGTCTCCCTGTGTTTTGATGCCACTGTAAAAACAAAATAGAATTTAGTTACGCGTGAAAAATCTTCACTAAATGCTGAAGTTATTGGGTTTTATATTCATACATACAATGTTCAACATCGTTTAGGGATCAATAAGATTTTTCATACAAAACATGATTCTTTGAAAAGTTATAGGAGTAGTGGAACACATTTTGCATTTTCTATATGTTTGTACCACTTAAAATGAAGTTTATTTAAGAACTGAGATTGTAAATAGCACTTGACCATCTTAAAGATTTTTGCCCTACACATGTCATATACAGTAGATTTTTATAGCTTTGCAAAATACCATGTTTTGTATGAAAAATCTTACATGATCCCTAGACAATGCTGAGCAATGTATGTAGTATGTATATGGTATTCCGAGTACAAAATAAATATAGATAGATATTTTTACTGCTAGTGTTATTTTCATAGATTTTCTAATTAAAATTTGAATGTGTTTGACTTAGGGTTTCTTTCCCGGATTCCCGATTCCGGGAATACCCGGGATAAATCAAACGTTCAAAAGTTTTGAATTTCGCGCCGCATCATGTCCCGTGGGTCCGATTCACTCAGATCACTCTGTCTCGCTCACACACACAACACGCGACGAGCGTCGCACCGCGCATTCATCTTTCAGTCATTCAGTTATTCATATTCATTCAAAATAAATAATTTGATATATCGTTGTAATAGGCAACATGCAATATTTTTATTTTTCGCTTTTTTTGCTTGCATTTTAAAGAACTCCATGCAGAATAAACCAGGAGTATATTAAAAAAATAAAAAACTTGTTTTTTTAATTTTAAATGCGGTTTTAAAGTAACCGTTTAAATTTGCGCGCGCAAACGGACGTATAGTTCCGATGACGTCACTCCTGTCTGTCACTCAGACCAAAGAGAATATAATACATTCTCTTTGGTCTGAGTCTGTCACTCAGTGTCATTACAATGTAATGTATTATATTCTCTTTGGTCTGAGTGACAGACAGGAGTGACGTCATCGGAACTATACGTCCGTTTGCGCGCGCAAATTTAAACGGTTACTTTAAAACCGCATTTAAAATTAAAAAAACAAGTTTTTTTATTTTTTTTATATACTCCTGGTTTATTCTGCATGGAGTTCTTTAAAATGAAAGCAAAAATAAAAATATTGCATGTTGCCTATTGTAAGTAAACGCATATAACATATTACAGTTTGGAAACGAAGAATAAACTAAGTTTGTTATCTGTTAACCGACATCCACCGAAATTGGAAGGTTTTTCGGTGGCAGGAAATTTTCAAAGTCAGCTTTCCGATAAGTCGTTAAATGCTTAACATTTTTAAAATCTTATTTTGTTCAGAAATGAAAATACTGAAACGATTTTTTTTTTTTTGTAATTTTAAATCTAATAATAAAAAAGAAGTTTATGAAAAAATAAATTTGACATTTTATCCTATTCCCACTGCCGGTGTCGGTCGGCGTCACAGACTTATATTCGGCGTCGTCCGTTTTCCGATCATAAAGCAACATATATAACGCTAACAAAACCCTTTTTCAAAGGTAAATTACGCATCTTTTCAGGATTCCGTAGTACAACAAGGAACCCTTATAGTTTCGTCATGTCTGTCTGTCCATCTGCCCGTCTCTCCGTCTGTCTGTCGGCCTTGCTCCTTGACTATTAGTAGTTAAGAGCTGAAATTTGGCAAATATAATAATAACGCGGAACTGTAAAAAATTTTTTGAAAAAAAAACTTTTTAAGGGTACCTCCCTTACAAGTAAAGTGGGGATGATTTTTTTTCTCGTCAAACCCAGTCGTTTGGGGCATCGTTGGTTAGAGCTTAAAAAATAGTTATGTCTTCTAAGACCAGTTTAAAATTTAGGGTTCCGTTTTCGAAAAAACAAGCTTATTTTTGTTAAATTTAAAAATTAGATATGGACGCGATAATGGCAACTACGTAACCCTACATTGCGCGTGGCCCAACACGCACTTGGCCGGTATTTTTTAAATTCCCGATTCCCAGGTATTCCCGGGACTATTTTATTTTCGTTCCCGGGTCCCGGAATCGTAATCGTCCCGGGAATAGAGAAACCCAAGTTTGGCTACATCTAACCTGATGTTGGATGGTACAAGCAAACTTAAATAATGCCTATTCACTCTCGCCTTGAAGAACCCCTCTCCCAAATTGTAAGATTTGGGAAACACAGACCCGGCAAGGAGTTCCACTCCATCGCTGTCCACGCTTCGTACTGATAGACAGAATATCAACAACAAAGATAACAAGTCCTTTCGTACATCTACCAGATACTGGATTTATGATATAGTGTCCCCACTTACCGACCCCTTAGGCATAAAGTGAGGGCCGCTATTCCTGTCAACACCGTGCACCGTGAGGCGAAGGCAAAGACCAACTGCGGTAGGTCTTGTCGCCAAGACCCTTGTACTCTGCAAGGCGAGTTCCTCGTGGAAGGAACCGCTACCTACTCTCCAGGCAGGTACCGGAGCTGTACACTCGCTCACCTCCCGCGGCTTTCGATCTCCTCTCGGGACGCCAGAGAAGCTGGCTCAATAAAGACAGATCTCGTACATCTACCAGATACGCTAAACTACCAGGTTTATGATATAGCGTTCCCACTTTGGGTATAAAGTGAGGAACAAAGACAACAGTTTAAATTCCCAAATTGACGTTATTACCTTGATTGTAAAGTTCGATAAACCTCTTCTCGTACTGCAGTAGCTCCGCCGTGCCGGGGACCTCGTCCACAGCCGTGGTATATCTCAGCACTTCGCGGTTCAATTTGGCAAGCTCCAATCGCATGTCTGCTATGAAAGCCTTCAGTTTCTCTTCGCGGTCGCGGAATTCTTTCAGCTCCGCAGGTGTTAGGGGAGTCTCCACTACTTTGGCATTGGGGTCTTTCGCAATCCTGGGACGATAACATGTTTCGATAATGGCAGTAACACGTGAGCAGCAATATTGTAAATTATGGGCAGTTATTTAATCGAGAAATGGCAGCCAAGGAGTTTTATGGGAAATTAAATACAAAACATTCAGAAAAAGAACTAAACTAATTATAATTAAAACTTAAAAACCCGACTTCATATAAACTTAATACCTCTTTTTTGACTAGTGGGGTAAAAATGTTTCCTACGTCACGTACGGAATCAAGACGAATCTAGCACTCAAAAATCCATCAAGCTGTATAAGCTACAGAGCGTGCCAAAGAAATATACATACATACACTCGAAAAAGAACCCTCTTTTGGCGCAGTCGGGTAAAAAATTGATGATTTGACTTTTCCTTTCGGCTGGTATGATGATCATAATGTAATAAACGGTAAATCAAGGCGGTACTTATTTTTAAGCCAATTGTATTCAACTGTAGCTGAAAATTGTGCTTTGATATTACTAGTATCAAGACGAACCCCTATCAAACTAGCCACAATTGAAAATTCTACATAAGCTGGCCCACAAGATAACGTCAACATCCCAATATCTATCAGTAACGAAATCGACGTATTTCAGATGTTAATAAATTTGAAACCATAAAATCTAGATAATTAATACATGGTATGTTTGATAAGTCTGCCAAGGATAACTTATTCTGAAAATTTCAGCTTTATAGCATCATCCGGACCGAAGCTATGATGGTTCGAAAACATGTTTCTTTATGTATAGACTGTACTGACTGTAATGCACCTCCTATATGAGGGGTTGGAGCGGTAAGTTCTTCATTTCTTATTTTTTCCGCTGTTTATATGCAATTCCTAGCATAGATATCAAATTTCTGTCTTCTAGGACTTCAGGATCAGGAAGTACTCTAGAGGTTTTGATAATTATCAATCAGTGAGTGAATGAGTCACAAAATTGACGTATTTCAGATGTCAATTAATCTGAAACCAAAAAGGCTAGATAATTGATACCGAAGATTTGGCGTTCGAAAATGCGACGAAATGCTTCCAGAAAAGATAGGTAGTGCCCCGTTTCCTTTGGCTCATCTTGGCGGAGGCACTACTGAACCCGCAGATAAACGTCTGTAATTTGTTTTCATCGTAATAAATTCTTTATTGCTATTTCACACGACTGCCCACATCTAATGTATGTATGTTTCTTTATTCCACGATATCTTCTAAACGGCTTGATAGAAATCGATAGATTCGTCTTGATCCCGAGAGTGTCATATACCGAAAAAGAGAGTCGGTGGCGTAATGGCCAGGGCCGCCGCATCCTGTCCGGGAGGTCGTGGTTCGAACCTACCACGTACCGACGTAATTTCGAATTTAGATTTCATATGTGTACGTTTATCCGACGCTCTTACGGCGAAGGAAAACATCGTGAGGAAACCTGCACACGCCTGCGGAGAAACTCGCAGGTTGTGTGTGAAGTCGACCAACCCGCACTGGGCCCGCGTGGTCGACTAAGGCCCGATCGCCCTAATCCAGGTGGGGACGTATATGAGCTGATATCAATGATGAACCCGAATCCCCAAAAAGACGGGTAATATTTTTATGCAGTCGTGTTTTATTATTTTTTTAATTTAAAGTTATTGTGGGCAGTCGTGTTATAATGGGCATTTATTGTTGGAGTGATCTAGGTGGGGATCTTTGGGGTAGCGAGGAGTGCAGTGAGGATCTTTGGGGTAGCGGGGAGTGCAGCGTCGAGCTGTTGGGTTTGACATGACAGACAACACGCGAGCCGAGAGACCGAAGCGAGCATGCCGCGGCAGTAGCCGGCAAAGCTCCAAAACCAAATTCGCTCGTTGCCCTGGGTTACTTACAACCATGAACGTATTTTTACCGACGAAAAAACGGAAGAGGTTCTCAATTTGACCTTTATATTTTTTATGTATGATCACGCATATCTTTTTACAGAGTAGTCCGATTTCGACAGTTAATTTTTCATCGGATATGGTATATTTCGTAGATGATCCCATTTAAATTCGAAAAAAAGAAACACCCCTAAGGGTAGAAAAATAGGGAATTTCACCCACAGAATTTTCATCTGTGATCCGATTTTATTGAAAATTGGCACACATAATTAGTTCTAATGACACTATTAGGCTTATGTTTGGGATTATTTATTAATCTTAATGAGAACTTTATACCTAACTTATGATTTATGGGTTATGTATGACCAATATCAAGAGTATGATGATGGAGACGGAGGGCTGTTAAAAGTTCATCATAAAAGAGAAGTGTACTGTTCCTTATACTGTTTTTCCCACTATAATTGTCAAAACAAGCTTAACAACGCAACCCAGAAGCAACGATTGTGATCTGAAGTAACTGTATGTCAGTTTTGAGTTTTAGGTGATATACATGAGTAGATTAGGTCAATGTGGGGTCTAGGTGGGGCAAAGCCGGCTGTTTAGGTAGCGAGTATATAGCGAAGCAACGAGCTGTTAGGTTTAATTTTTAAGGCAACGAGCGAGCCGAGCGAGTGCCGAATCTAACTCCGCTCGTTGTCCTGAGTTGCGTTACTAAGTTATATTAACCTTGTTTTATAATAACATATGGTCGATAAAACAGTACTTTTGACGCTTTTGAATGTTCGCTAACCTAGTAATTTGGAGAAAAACTTAGTTTTTTAGAAGACTTTTGAGCTATTAAAAAAAATGGCGCGTTAATTAGCACCCATCAAAAAATAAGCAGCTATTTATTAGTACATTTTAGCCACAAAAAAAAACTTTTCAACAAAAAATTAAACCGACGAAAAAAGAAACTAAAAAGCGAAAAATAAAAAGAACCTTTTTAGTCTAACTAAGCTCCTACACTAATGAAAATTCTAAAATAATTTTGAGTCGGCGCCAAATAAACAAACGGTACGTTGGGCAATTTCCAGCAAAGGGACGCGTCATGTCGCTGCCGCCGCTGCGCTTTCCGCTGCCATTATATTTTAACCACTTTAACCATTATATTTTAACCAATTTTCTTTTTTAACCACCTCCGTAGCTCAGAGGCAAAGTTCACTGGCTTTACACAGGAGGTCGCGGGTTCGATTCCCGGCGGGGTCAATTGTAAGACTCGGTTTGGTTGGTGGTAGGGCATTTTCTAAGCCCGCCTGGCTAGCTACCACCATCTTATCTAAGTCTTGCCGCCAAATATCAATGTTGATATCATTGGTGTGTTCCGGCATGAAGATAAGATAGCCAGTTCCCCATTGCGTTGGGGAATCTTGGTAAGCCCGCTTCCATCTTCGGCAACATCGTCACTTACCATCAGGTGAGATGATGCCAAGGGCTTACCAATTGTAAATAAAAAAAAAAAATATCACTCTACGTTATAATTAATTTGCTCTTGTTTGATTGGCGACGAATCAAAGATCATATTTACATTAGTGTAGGAGCTTAGTTAGACTAAAAAGGTTTTTTTAATTGTTCGCTTTTCAGTTTTATTTTTTCGTCATTTTATTTCTTTGTTAAAAAGTTTTTTTGTTCCTCTGTGCTTACAACCCACTTGAAATATATTACTGGCCAGTTGTTAATGCACTTTTGAGGATATTTCACCGCACATTTCCAGTTATTCTACTGCCCAAATTTGACCATCAGATAAATGATTGACCTACCCATTTGTACTTTTAAACTACCCAAAATGAAATATTTGCTCGATTTGTATTTTTACACCCTTAACTTGGTATTGCCCAAAATGCAATATTATAGCCAAACGGTTAGTACGAAAACTTGATCCTCCTGGCGCCTCCTTAAGTGAAACGTTACATGTGAATAACGTTTGAATGATTATGAAATATAAAATAGGCTCTTGAATTCCCTACATTCCCTACACTCCATTTGGGCAGTCGGGTAATAATGTAAACAAATGTGGTCAGACACCTGTCAAAAACAAAATTATTCTATGAAAAATGTTTGAAATGGCAAAGCGTGATGCCAAAGTTCTTCAGCGTCTCATTGACGTACTAATTTTGTGATAGAAAAAAAAAAAAAAAAAAAAGAATAAAGATGAAAAAGATGTGATAGTAAACAAAACGAGTACTTAAGGTTTTTTTCAATAACTTCAGTTGAAGGGCGATTCAGTGAACAATGTTCCTAATTTATGTTTGATGCTGTCAACTACCCTAATAATATAATAGAATAGTAACGCTTACCTCAGTTCCTCTTCCAATTTCTTGTGCTCCTTCTCTCTGTGCTCAATAAGCTGTACAAGTTCACTGCGTTCTCTCGCCAATTCTTTTAAGGATTTGTAAAATTCCTTCACGTCTTTAACACTGCAATAAATAAACACATCATGTACGAATTTAAGAAATGTAATTAAAATAGATATAGCCCTTTTCGAGACTGAGTAAGGTCAAGAAGTTATTTGTGGGGCAGTGTTATAATATTCTACAAAAAAAAACAGAAATTGTAACTAGTTTGTCAGAGAATAAATTCAAGACTCGTATCAAAAAATGCTTGTGCTCTAGAGGGTATTATAAAATAATAGATTATGTAAATGACAGATATATATATGTTGATTCTATTACAAATACTATTACCTGAGACTGTAATCTGAATCATGACATTATGCAATAGACAATAAGTTTTGTTTTGACTATTTAAAAGTGTGTGTGTAAACACCTATTTAAAATAAATTATTTTGATTTGATTTGATTGATAAAAACAGTAAGGGAACAACCAAATCCGTATATAAGGTAACCGTGACTGACTGATCTACCAACGCACAGCTCAAATCATTGGACGTATCGGGTTGAAATTTGGCATACAGATAGCAATTATAACGTATAGGTATCTGCTAAGAAAGAGTTTTGGGAAATTCTCACGGGAACGGTCAAAACCAGGATCTGCGTGGGCGAAAAGTAAGATAAATCTTGAAGAGTTTATTTTCCCCATGGAATAGAAATCATACAGTGATGATGACTGAGATGAGAATGAACGATTTTGACAGATCCCAAAGAAAACAGCTGAGCTAAGTCAAGGATGACCTAAGCAGATTTTCTTGATAAAGTCACAGAGTACCTTTGCACAAAAGAAAAACTAAGTTACTTTCCCCATACAAGGATATTTTGAATTGAAAAACGCCTTAAATGTACAGAATAGTAAAGTTGGATTTCGTTTAAAAATTTGTATTAAATAAAATAGTATATATTCCGTCATTCTTGACGACGACTTGACAATGACGGAGAATATACAATTTCAAGTACTTATATTTAAAAGTCAAGGACGACCTAAGCAGATTTTCTTGAAAAAGTCACAAAGTACCTTTGCAGAAAAGAAAAAGTTAGTTACCTACTTTCCCCAATTTCCCCATACAAGGATATTTTCAATTTTAAAACGCCTTAAATGTACAGAATAGTAAAGTTGGATTTCGTTAAAAAAATATTTTAAATAAAATTGTATATTCTCCGTCAATCTTGAGAATCTTGAGTATAATAACAGGTACAGTCGAGTTCGTCAATATCGGCACATGTTCATGATTCAAAAAAATAAATGCAATGATAAGTGCTTTGCCTTGCAATAAATTGTAAACAGTCTGTGATGTCATAAATATGTGTCTACACCTCATATCAATGAGTCAGCTGACTGATCAGTAAACAGTTTTATCCAGTAGTCAGATATTATTGTCTACACTACCCTAACAGTAACATATTAATGAACCGTGTATATGATAACATTTTATTGACATCAAGTTTGTATAGAACTTTATGTTCATTTCCATGCTTAAAATGTTTTGAACCATTGGCCCTGCCAATATATTAATGAACTCGAATGTACCTAATTTGAAACAAAGTCAGTCGTCACATATTGGCTATCCTTATTTTCAACCGACTTCCAAAAAGGAAGATGTTTGCAATTCAACTGTACGTTTTTGTGCGTGTGTGTCTGTGTGTGTGTTACGCGATATCTTTGCAGGTTGTCAACCGATTTTCATGTTTCTTTTTTACTTTCATAAGGTTGCTCCCGAGTTGGTCCCATATGCATTTTATCAAAATCGGTGTAGTACTTATTAGAAAATTAAAAGAGATCAAAATCAATAATGCAAACTTGTACGAAGTTGTTGCGATGGAGGTCGGTTTTTTTAACGTGTTTAGCATTTTCAATTATCATTCTGTTTATTTACTTACCTTTTATCATCTGAAGGCATCAATTTGGTAGTAATCCTCTGTAACTTTGTCAAAACTTTAGTGTATTGTTTTTTAGCATTCTCCATTCTTGTTGCATGCTCTTTCTTTATAGATTCCACTTCTTTTTCCATTGTGTCCATTTTTTTAGTCAGTTTTTCAACATCTTCAGAATACTTGTGCTTTTCCCGTTCTTCTAATTCTTTTGATACTTCACCAGTTAACTCTGAATTCAGAACAGCATAGTGTATCTTTGTGTCTGAGGAATCCGCACTGCTCTTTGTGTCTTTGACATAGCTGTCAGTCTAAAATCAAAATTTAAAAATCTTATTCATGTCCTTGATCAAGTCTTAGATAATAAAAGTTGATTCAGGCAAAAAAGAGATATTGCTAACTAGTCGCTAACAAGCAATAAAAACCGGCCAAGTGCGAGTCGGAATTGCGCACCGAGGATTCTGTACCAACACACTTTTCCACACAAGTATAACAATGATACCCTTTCATTTCAAACAAAAAATATCAATGGGATCGACAGAAAAAATGATGTATTTTACATCCAGTTAGGACAGTTAGCCGGTTTTTAATTTTGCAGTACTTTTCAAAATGTACATACAAACCATTATGTATAACTCTTAAAGACAAGGAGGATTTTTTATTTATTTTTATTTGCAATATAAAATTGCATATTAAAACTACTTCCACTTGTATGGGGGGGTCACTTTAGGCACAGATGCTATCTGTTACTTCATATCAGCTCATATACGTCCCCACCGAGGGGCTCGAGCCTACCCTGAATTAGGGCGATCAGGCCTTAGCCGACCACGCGGGCCCAGTGCGGGTTGGTCAACTTCACACACAACTACTACTGTGTGATCTGTAACTACAGCGAACTATTTTTTACAAAGTTAATAGTTTAGTTCAGTAATTTCTTTATCCCCCTCTTACATGTAGGAGAGACTACCCCAAAAAAAGATGTCGACACAATGACTTAATTTTCCATTTGGGGCAAAATTTTACATAATATGTACAAAACATTACTTTGAGTTGATGGTAGATAAAATTGACTGTTACAATACAATACAATACAATATATTTATGTGCTGAGAACATACGTTATTTAACAGATATTGTCCTTATTTATAATTACAGTCTCAGTACATTCTACCACAAAATGGCATGCAAATATTTGGTTACCCATTACGTCAGTCATAGTCTTATCCAGAATCCATGAAATATTCACTAAGCGAGTAATAACATTTATCAATTAGCCATTCACGTAACCTGTTGATGAAAATCTTAGTTGTAAGCTGCCTTAATACAGTAGGGATTTTGTTGTATACTCTAATAGTATTAAGATGGCAATTTTTTTCATAGAGCGTAGTTCTATACGTTGGTATTACAATTTTAGTGAGGTCTCTATTTCTCAGTCTATGATTTGATACAGGATGACTGAAATATCCAGGGTATTTCCTTACAAAAATCCCAACTTCCAGAATGTAAAGACTTGTAAGTGTTAATAGTTTGAGTTCTCGGAAAAGAGGTAGACATGAATCTCTGGGGCCTATTACAGACAGATAGATGGACGGATGGATGGACATGACGAAATTATAAGAGTTCTGTATTTTGCCATTTTGGCTCTGGATTACAAAAAAAATAAAAATACTTACTTCAGTTGTTATTTGAGAAGGATCGGCCAGGGTTTTCTCATAATCATACTGCAAACAGAATCAAATATTATAACAAGAATTTTTGAATTCTCAGCATCACACAAAACATCATAATCATCATTGTATCAGCTGAAAGACATCCAGAGCTGGACAAAGGCCTTCCCCAAGGATTTCTACAACTGGTTCTGCGCTGCCCGCATACAGTATTCGCCACATCACCATGTCACCATGTCATCAGTCTACCAAACCAAACCAGAACTAAAGTAACCGACATAGCTCCCAGAATCATTAAACTGAAGTGGCAGTGGGTAGGGCACATAGCTCGTTGAACAGATGGCCATTGGGGTAGAAAAGTTCTCGAGTGGCAACCGCAGACCGGAAAATGTAGCGTAGGCACAAAGCATACATGAAATAAAATAATTCATCATCATATCAGCCGTAACTCAGCCCGCATCCAGCAGTTTCCTGTGACCTTCACCAAGTCGTCGGCCCACCGTCCCGCACCTGCCTACGCTACGTATTAAATAAAATTTTATTATTACCAAAAAGTCCAACCCTTCATCCTTCTTGCTCTCATTAAGGCTGGTGGACACATGCATCAGCATACGCTGGTCATACTCCGAAAGAGTGGCGTTCACTTGTTCTAGCTCATTTCTGGGTAACCCACCCTTCCTCTTTCTCACTCTGCATGGCTTGTAAAAGTTCTGGAAACATACAATACGCAAGCTGGCTTTTTATTCGCTGATAAGCATCAGATGGTACATTTTACTCATGAAACTGAGCAACTTTTTCCAGATAACGTATACAATAAGAGCAAAAAAAATGTTTACTATACTAATTCACAATAACTGACCAGTCAACTTGTATAAGAAGAGTTTTACTTGTTTTCCTCCAGTTGCAGCTTTTTTTAAAAAAAAATTTGAGTGCGTTTGATTACATTAGTCTCTCCTGATGAAAATTGACAATGCAGTCGAGGATGGTACATGCAAGCTCAAATAATGCCTATTCACTTTCGCCTTCAAGATTCCCAAAATGGAAGATTCGGGAAAAAAGAATGTTGGTCACTTTTATGAATAACATCTAACATAGTGAATAAAAAGTCACTATGTATATTGATTTCACTAACGTTAGAAATGTTCTCTAAAGATCTAAATGGACAATCATGTAAAATGAATTTAACTAAAATTTGAAATAGATCTAAATGCACAGAAGCCTACCTACATAATGGACAGTAAAGTGTACAGTGAATTAAACTAACGTTACAAATGGATGTACATGAACAGTAGCCTACCTGAATTATAAATAGTAAAGTGTATAGTGAACTTAACTAACTTTAGAAATGGGTCATGGGTCTCAATTTTCAATGCACAGAAGCCTACCTACATAATGGACAGTAAAGTGTACAGTGAATTAAACTAACATTACAAATGGATGTACCTGAACAGTCTGTAGCCTACCTGAATTATGAATAATAAAGTGTATAGTGAACTTAACTAACTTTACAAATGGGGCTCAATTTTCAATGCACAGGAGCCTACCTACATAATGGACAGTAAAGTTAAAAAAAACAGGTTACCTACTTATAGTCAGTGAGCTGTATAATGTTAGAATCCATTGATAATATAATCCAATAAATTAACAGTAGCCTACCTTCATAATGGACAGTAAAGTGTATAAAAATAAATCTATCTATTTTTAGGGATAACTGCAGTTTCTTTAAGTCAATAAATACACAAGTAAACTTTTCATGACTGTTATTTCCGTAAAATAAATATATTTCAGACAACTATGAGAGGCCTAAAGTAGTGTGGGGTAAAACATAACATTTTGTCTTTAATGGTTGAACAACACTTCAGAACCAAATTACTTTTTTTTTTAATTCTTGATAATTTTTTTTATTCAAAATTTGAGTGTGTTTGACTATATCTCACCTGATGGTAAGTGACGATGTAGTCGAGGATGGTACACGCAAACTCAAATAATGCCTATTTACTCTCGCCTTGAAGAACCCCAAATTATAGGAGTCGGGAAACACAGACACAGGCAAGGAGTTCCGCTCCATCATTGTCCGTCTGCATAATAAATGAGGAAGCAGAACGCTTCATGCGTATAGGCTGAATATCAACAAAAAAGGGGTGGAACCTCCCCCTGCATCTCGTTGACCAAAGGTGAAATGAGGTTGTGAAGTTACTGAGCACACTCTCCGAAATGAATTCGATAGAAAACCAAAAGACAGGCAACTTTGTGGCAACGCTCAAGACTTTGAAGCTTGTTTTTGACAAGCTCATCATCGCCAATGAGTTCAGAATTTGACTCCAATCTCATCTGATAAGTGATGATAAAGTAGAAGATGGAAATCAAGTAATTCCTATTCACTCTCTCCGTCAAGACTTTTACCTGAATAGCACATAAATTCCTCAAAAGCTTTTCTTTCTGTACAAAAATGGGTCTATCAGACTCAAATATGTGGCTCTTCTCATACTGCTTGACAGCAAACCTTCTCAGCTCATCCTCCCTGACTTCCCTGAACTCACTGGAGTACTTTATCAGCCACTGCACCAACGGGAAGATGTTTATGAAGTCTAGACCTTGGATCTGATGGGGCTCTATGATATAAGGGCATTTCATGCTAGGTAGTACTTTTACAATCTTCTCTGTTAGTGCACTGCAAACAAAAAGATATCAAGCAACAAACATTTTCATGATTTTTTGCACTACTCCACAATTGAAGATAAAGTTCTCGAGTGGCAACCACGCACCGGAAAAAGTAGCATAGGAAAGCCTCGCAAGCGGTGGACAGATGACCTGGTGAAAATAGCCAGAAGCCACTGGATGTGGGCAGCGCAGGACCAGTCATCGTGGAAAGCCTTGGGGAGGGCTTTTGTACAGCAGTGGACGTTTTTTGGCTGATTTTACACATTTAATAAAAATAAATTATTGTGTAAAAAGCATTGGTGGCTCAACCAGTAACGACTCGGTTCTTCTAACCAGAGGTACCGGGTTCAAATCTGGACGGCCAATGTACCAATGAGTTTTTCAAAACTTACGTACATATTTACCGATTGCTTTAACAGTGAAGGAAAACATTGTGAGGAAACCTGCACACGCCTGCGATGAAACTCGAAGGTTGTGTGTGAAGTTGACAAACCCGAATTGGGCCCGCGTGGTCAACTAAGGCCTGATCGCCCTAGTTCAGGGTAGGCTCTAGCCCCTCAGTGGGGACATATATGAGCTGATATGATGATTGTGTATTATTTATATTAGGGAATACTGAAAGAAAAATCATGTAAATGTTTACTTTGGTGTTCCAACAGGAACCTACTACCAAAATTATACAATATCATATCAGTAACAATTTGTAATAAGATGAATGATGATAGGCCTAAACCAGTAGGCAAATGAATATAAGGGAGAGTAAATTTGGAGTACAATACACTGACACTCAAGATTAATGATTCATATCAGAACACTACAATAACCAGTAAACATACATCTTCTTGCCGATAGTAAGGTTTTCTTCGAAGAGTAGACTTATATCGACATCTATATCGCACAGCTCTATGCACCAAGTCAGGCCGCCGACGATCTTGTCGAAGGCAGACAGTCCCTGCAGTTGGGCGCGGTAGTACCCAGCCGCTACCAGCGCGTCTGATATCTCATGCCACTTTACGAGTTGCTCAGCATCCTCGCGAACTTCCACCTGAAATGAAAATCTGCTCAGTAAACCAATTTAACCACCCGGCATTAGGTACCTATCTAGGTTCATGACCGGCATCGGCAAAATCAATCCTCCCCCAAAAGATAAATAAGTTACCTCTTTTCCATCACGATCTACACCGCTATAAATGTTTATCAATGGTTTACTACGAGTAAAGATATTTTTCTGTTTTGCTGCCATTTGTATTACGGTTATTTTTCTGCAGTTTTCCTATAATAGAAGATTTTACTAGTTTTACATACTTTAAATGTTTTGCATTTTAATTAAAAAAATATGTCCTCTCCTCTCCCTCGCACTCTAACGTTGACAGTAAAACCGTAGGTGATTATATGCTCAGTGGTTGACAGACGCTGACTTTTTTTTTTTTATATTATATATTAACGTTTCATGGGTACAATAGCCCTTGCGAGACAATCCCTATTTAATTAATCTTCATTAGTTTTTGATTTGTAATGCTAGTGCCGGTGCATCACAAATCTTCTCTGAAGTTCTTGGCAGCGTTTGCAGCATATTTGCAGTTAAGATATTATATAAAAAAAAAAAAGACCTACAGTACTCGCATATGATGTGTAACATGTGACAAAATGGGCCGACCCTTCGAATAGTAGTATGTCATCTTTGCCTTTGCCATCACACTAGGCGGAATGGCTATGACAACCTTAGTTTTCGAGAATTAAAAAACGTTCGCATTTCCTGTTACACATTTCCGTCCCATTTCACGAAATCACTCCCACAAATTGCAGGAAAGCGAGAGCAAAGATGTTACACATCAAAAAAATTTGGAGTTTTGGCCACAGATCTAATGTTTTGGCCTTTTGGGCTTTTGAGTGCTATCATTTTGCTAGAGTATGTAGGTTAGGTTAGTTTAATAGACAATGATATGATGTGAACGTGAAGAAACTACTGAAAATTACTGAAGACGTGAATTATACAAATGAATACTATTGAAAAACATATACTGAAGACTAGGCGGTATGGCCAATGAGCCTTAGCCTGCCCTAAAAGGGCGAAGAAAAAAAATTTTTGGGCTTTTGGCTGTCATTAGTCATTTCGTTTGCAAGTGAATTTCAGATTTTATTTGGTAAAAACGCGATCAAAAAATTACTCGATTGTTTACAAAACTCCACAGTACCACCATTTATCAACTTTTTCTAAAATGAACAAGTTGCCACGAGTTTTTCGGTGTAAGTATATGATAGTTTTTGTGACTTTTGTAGAACGAAAAAACAATGGTGCATTTGGTGTTTTTACATGAATACAATCCGGGTACTTCGTCTTAATTTCAGAGTTCATTGGAATAACGAACTCTAGTATCATGGAACAGAGCGTAGATGTCGTAGACCTCGTGTCTACGTTGTTGGATTCGGGAAAGTATAAAGAAGCCCTTAGTGTTCCTAATGAGGAGAAACTCGTCGCAAGTTTCAAAGACAACTGTTGGGATTTGATATCAGTTGTATTAGGCAAGGTGGATGACAACACCATAGTGCTCAAGCCGTCCCTGCATGGCACCTGCGAGGAGCTCTTGTCCATCATTGTCCAGAAATCGGCACCGGAAGAGGCTCTTCTTGAATTCATTGAACAGGTAGAAGTTGCCAAAAATGATGCACAGTTCAGTATTATACTATCTCCCCTCCAATATCTCTTGACAAAATTATCTGCAAAGAGAGGTAGATCCTTAGAGTGGTGTCTTAACTCAATCAGCACTTACATAGAAGGTATTCCTACTCCTGAATATCATCTAGAAGGCAAGGAAAGGCTGCTTATGGATTGTGACACCAATGTCAGACGGATATCAAAAGTTTATGCATTGCTGCCACCATTCTACTCTCCATTTATCACGGAAATCAGCTCAGGGGATTCCAATGCAAGAATGAAGCAGATTATCACAGCATTTCTAATAAGTCTTCTTGGGAAACCTTTAATTTACATTGATATGGATCCTGAAACTAATGAGAAGAGTGAAGCAAGGCTATCTTGTGCAACAGTACTTGGAGATATTTGCAGTTTGGAGAAGAATGTGCTAAAGTTTCTAAACTGTATTGAGATATGCTTCAAAGAAAGCAAGAAAACCAGCTCTAAATCATCAGCAGATGCCAATGAAGAGAAATTGCCTTATGAACATAGAGAGAAAATAAATCTAACCACCCTATCGGGACTATTTTACACATTATTCTCTGGGCATTTCCAAGTGCCAGAAATGGCTTTACCTCAAGTCTATAGCACTGAATATCTAGTGAACACAGCCCTCATATCCGTGGTCCATTTACTCGGTTTTACTGAATATGGTCCTTTGGCTAAAGCAATTTCTTTGTGTGAGGGTCTACTAGGACGTTTCTCAACAAAAATCCCCCATACAATGCTTTTGTCCTCAGTTCATTATGATTTGTGTAAAAGTTTAGTGAATGTGGCGATATATTCTAGTTTTGAGATAATTCGTAAGAGTGCAGTGCGTTTGATTGGTTCTCATGTAAACAAGTTTGAATTTAAGGGTAGGTATTTGCTTATAAAATACTTATTGGACACAGCTCACCATTCTGGAATGATAGGTTATACTATAACTCTATACAAAAACTCAATCGATGAAGCTTTCAAAGAGCAATCATTGCATTCATGCTTTACGGGTGCCCAGTTCTCAAATATGGTTAAAAAAATCTGCCATTTGCCATTTGGAGCAGAATCTGATTTAGTGGAACTAGCTGACCAGATAATAACTGCATTAAATTTCTTAAGATACCTTGCTATAAAAGATGCTGATAATGCCACTGGTATAAGAGAATGTTTCCCATTTATTGAGAATGAGTATTTGGATAAATTGAGAATGGGACTAAATATGTCGAAAGTACATTATGAGGTGAAACTGAAAGAAATAGAGGAAGGAATCAATCATCCTGAAGGGAAATTTGAAGTTTCCATTAATGTTGGAGGAAATATGCTGGACAACATACCAGCTGACAACAAGAAGGAAATAATTCATTCAGCATTTAATGCATTTCATTTGATAGAAGGTCTTGTGGCCCGATTGTCTGAATGTATAAATATTAACAAAACTCAAGCAGAAAAACCAATTGTTAATAAATAAAAGTGTACTTTTGTATTTTTATACTTAATAAATGTAACAATGTAATATAAAAGTCTATTTTATTTAAAGTTTAAATTTTCCAGTAACAATTATTTACTTTCTTGTAGACTAGTATATCATTCATAGTTTTTCTCCACTATATAAATATGAGATATTTGACTTTGTTAACAGCCTTGAGAATTGGCCGTAGATTAATGTTGCCACTTGCATCAGTGCCGGCCAATAATGACAAAAGAATAATAAGACATTGTAGCCAGGCTGCCACCTCACTACAAGAGCAAAAGACTCCACAGGCACAAGTAGCGAATACTGAACATGAAGAGCATCAGTATGAAGAAAATGTAAAAAGTCGCATTCTAGATAAGGCCCTGGAGTTTGTGCCAAAGAGTGGATGGTCAATAGAGTCCCTTAGTGCTGGGGCTGAGGCAGCAGGCTACCCAGGGGTGGCACATGGTCTTTTTCCTAATGGAGGCGGTGATCTTGTTCACTACTTCAATGTTAAATGCAATGAAGATTTAGTCAAGCATATGACGCAAGTAAGTTATAACAGAATTTTTAATTTACCTAAGATATAATATAACTTTTCTTGGACTGCTACTCAAGTTTTCTTTTCAGTGGCCCAAAGAAGACATCAAACAATCTAAAGTTCCTTCAAAGTTTGTAGAGAAGGCTATTATTACAAGGCTCCTTATGATGGAACCATACAAGTAAGTTCTCCTAATAATATAGGGTGAAATCTTTCTGATATAGCTGAAAAAAAAATTGTTGGCTTTCTTAATTGATTTGTATAGGTAGTCCAAAAAATAGTTTATTTATATTGAATACGGGGGTAGAGCTTTTTTAGAGAAATTATTTAGTTCCATAAATGATTGAAAACCTGTTGTTTATTTAGGGTTCTGCACCAGGTAATGGGACCCTATTATTAAGCCTGAGCTACTGTCTGTCTGTCTGACCTTTAAAAGGCTGTATCTTTTGAACCTTAAAAGTAGCTGGCAATTTTTTTTCCAGAATATGTGTTATTATGGCGGATTTAAAACCGTTTATGACGACATCGTTTAGAACGACGTACCGGTATATAATATATTAATCAAAATTAAAGGTCCCGGCTGAATGCTATTATGACTGCCTTATCAAAAACATTGCTTTTTACGACATTGCTTACTACGACATACTGCATTAAGAGACCACATTTGACTAATGTTTCGAAGAATTATATCTGTAGAATGACCAGCACAGCTGTATTGTAAACAATTTGAATAGGAAACAGTATCAGTATTTTTAGGGTTTTTTTATCTACAATTATTGGTAAAGCCAAGGCATCGTCTCACCTAATGGTAAGTGCATTGATGCCTAAGATGTTAGCGGGCTTACCAAAATTCTCCAACGTAATAAAAAGTAGCTTGTCCTTCCCCGTGACACAGGCTACCTCCATGCCAAATTTCGTCAAGGTTGGTTGAGTGTTGAAGCGTGAAAAGGTAACGAACAAACACATTTGTAATATTAGTAAGGATTCTTAAAACTTTTACAGAAGCACATGGCCAAAAGCAATGGCTATTCAAGCACTACCCAATAATGTACCAAATTGTTTAGCGACGTTGCTATCTTTAGTCGACGATATTTGCTACCATTCTGGCGATCGTAGCGTTGATGTAAGTACCTATCAAGTTTTGCTACCATTATGTTTGCGGGTAATGCGAGAAAAATCCAAATTCTGCCCCTGCACATGAATCCCCCAGGGGATACAAACGAGGGGAGCCAAATGGACGGAGGGAAGTTTTGTTACTATGTATTCCATTCAAAGTACTAGATCCGGATTCAAAATCCTAAAACATATATAACTATCACCTATCATCATCATATCGGCCGAAAGACGTACAATGCTGGACAAAGGCCTCCCCCAAGGATTTCCACGACGACCGGTCCTGCGCTGCCCGCATCCAGCGGCTTCCCGCGACCTTCACCAGGTCGTCGGTCCACCGAGTGGGAGGCCTCCCTAGCTACGTCTTGCGGTGCGCAGTGGCCACTCGAGAACTTTACTGCCCCAACGGCCTTGTCCTTGTCTTCACCTTATGGTGTTGGCAGGAATAGCGGCCCTCACTATATGACCTTGCTGTCGGTGAGTGTGGACGCTATATCATAAACCTGGTAGTTTAGCGTATCTGGTAGATATACGAGAGGGAATGCCCCAACGGCCATCTGTTTTACTTTACGAGCTATGTGCCCCGCCCACTGTCACCTATTACCTATTCTAGAGCCGATTTTAGCACCTACAATGTGGAGACAATATTTTGCTAAGAAATATGCAACATTGGCACATAAATTTAAAAACCTATATTAAGAGCCTCCTAGCTGAAGTTCATAAATCCCATACAAACGTAGTATTTGATTCATTTGTTAACCAAAAAACCGATTTTGAAATAATTTTATATCGATAATCGGATGACGTATAACTGTGTGTGTACCGCATTACTTTTTTGAAAAACGAAACAGGAATCCATTACGTCACCCGATTATCGATATAAAATTATTTCAAAATCGGTTCTTTGGTTAACAAATGAATCAAATACTACGTTTGTATGGGATTTATGAACTCCAGCGGGCTCTTAATGTCGCCATTGCTGGGGCTCTTCTCAAATTTGATAAGGTTAGGTCACACTACATACACATGGGCCAAGTCTGGATTGGTGGATGTTAGGGCTAGTTTCGAACCCCACTTTTGAAAGTTTTCTACCCGTCCATGGGCCTCTGCCAACCGGCACAAATGGCTTAGCGAGATTAAATCCACTATCAGTTAAACCCATCAGGAAATGACTTTGCTTACGGCCAATGAACCTGCGTTATTAAGTTAAGTTTTTGTAAAGTTTTTTTGGTATGCAATAAAGAATATTTATTATTATTATTATTATTATTATTGACGCCATCACGCAAATAGCCCTGAGAAACGACTTTAATCATTACGTAATTATGTGATTTCAGTTTAATTGGTACATCCACCGTGTGGGTCTCGCCGGCATCTACAAGGCTGCTGAGCTGTTCTATCTGACAGACAGCAGCCAAGACAACAGTGCCACCAAAAGCTTTGTGGCGTCGCGCATCAGAGACGCGGAGCTCATCCAAGCAGCCCTGAACTTGAATCCAGTGTCGGCCGCTCCACAAACACTAACCGCCGCTTTTGTCACGGTAAGAATAACGAACGAGCGAAAAGAAAAAGGTCATTTTACGCCTATAGCACACAGAGACGAAAGCGGAGTCCATTTTTTCGTGTAGTAAATGTATCTGAACGGTTCACCGGATGCGAACCAAATCCATGCCAGTTTGGGGTCGTGTTGAGCAACACAAGTGGACTGTAGATTGTGTCAGAGCGTTTTAAAATAATTATCATGTCTAATGCCTATACTCTCAAGCACTTTAAAGCTTAAAATTTCGCGAACGGATCCCTTAATCTAAAAATGGTTGTAGCAAACCCTCAATAGATTTGAAACACCTATTCAACGATACCCCACACGATAGGGTCAACAAATAAAAATTAAGGGGAGGTCTCCTAGTAATTGTTTTTTTAAGATTTTATTTCACCACTTTGTCGGCGTGACTAATAAGTACTCGTATGTATACCCATGCAAAATTACAGATTTCTAGTACTAGCTAAACCGCGCACAGACAGACTGACATGGCGAAACTATAAGAACCTTGTTGACTACGAAACCCTAAAAAGGAACGAAAACAATGCACGATGGGAACGAAAAGGGAACGCATGACCGTAAAATAAAACGCAGAATGTGCGATTTGGCAACGCTGCAACGCCTCCATACGATTACGTACGCCTTTCCATCGCGCCGGACCGCCGAAAATTTGTCGACATATACGAACCTGCCGCGAATCTAAGGCGGAATGGTTTCGTTTCGCGTTCGGTCCGCTTGCTGTGTGAGACGCACCAATCAAAATCATGCAATACAGCGTTTCGCTAGTGTTTCGTTTCCGTTTCGCATTCGCAGGAGTGTGCCAGGCAGGTCTCTACTCTAACGTCAGTTATTTAGTGATCTACTGAACTGATCTATTTTATGTTTAGTAAGAATGCACAGGAACTTTTCCTACCCTACCGGGCAGGCCAGCGCAGCGAACAAACATATGCGGTGCGCGATTGTCTAGCTAGAATATGATTTTGTATGGATTTTTAATGTTTTTACTTTCGAGCGACTGAGGAGCAAGCGGCAGCAAGAGACGAAGGAGTTTGAATGGGGTAAAAAAAATCGAAAATGAGATTTTGATGGGATTGATTATTTACATTATTAGAGTTCAAAAACTATAATAAAAAACGTATGTGGGTGTGTCCGCCCGTCCTATGTTCTAGCGCTTAACTACTGAATAGATTTACATACAATTGTGGTTATTTTTTTATCTCCTGCCGTTTTTTTATTATTTGTTTCCTACGTTGGTTGTTTTTCTTGCCACCATACTAAAAAAGCACATTATTTTTTTGTACTCTCAAATGGTATGGACAAACTAAACGTTGTTTTTTTTAATTACAATTGGTAAGCCCTTGGCATTATCTCACCTGATGGTAGTGACGATGATGCCGAAGACGGAAGCGGGCTTACCAAGATTCCACATCGCAATGGAGAACTGACTATCTTATCTATAAGCAGGTACACATCAATCTTGTTAACACTGATGTTTGGGGGCAAGAATAAGATGGTGGTAGCTTAGTGGCGGGCTTAGAAAATGCCCTACCACCAACCAAACCGAGTCTTACAAGTTGACCCCACCGGGAATCGAACCCGCGACCTCCTGTTGTGAAGGGAATCGACTAACCATTACGCCACGGAGGCGGTTAGAAATCGGAATAAGGTACCTCCCATACAGACCCAGATTTTTAGTAAATTTTGCATCAAGTCTTAGTCCTCTTATTCCTCTTCTTTGCTTTATGTCAGATGGTGACTGCTATGCAGGAAAGTATGCACAGCATGGCTGTACAATTTATTTTTAATAGTCAAGAATTTGGAATCACCTCTTAAAATCTTATTTTTATACCTACCAACTGGATTCTGGCTCTTTTTTTATTTTGTTCACAATGATAGAACCCTTGGCATCATCTAATCTAATAGACGATTATGCTGAAAATGGAAGCTATAAATGATAAAAATTTAATAATATAAATGTGAAATAGTAATGCCTAAAAATTTTTTTTCCAGGCCAAGAATATCCTGGGAATAAACACATTAAAGTAGATTTGTGAACTTGTAATTTCCAGAAATGAAAAACGCAAATTAGATTTTATTTTTATGCAATATTTTTTGTTGTGTTAATTAAACAGATTGTCTCATTTTAATATATCTTTTAATATATCTATCTTTCCTATATTCCATCGAAAATAATATCAGAAATGGAACATATTAAAAATTAATATAGTATATTTTAAATTCATAGTCATGTTTATTATTAAAATATATTCTGTATAAAATTACTTCATTTTTACATAATGTTTATCATTTATAGGACAGTCTACTGGCTTACAAATTACAATTTTAGCAGACAATGCATTGTTTGCAAAAGGCACAATATTTTATAAAACAATGCAGTTTCCTTAGGTGAGAACAATATAGTCACTACCCAGAGATACGTAAGATATTAAATTTGGTGGTAATGGTAATTTTTTCCATACATTAGCAGACACAGTTTGTCTTATAACAAACCTACAAATCATTTGAAGAGAATCAAGTCTTGCAAACCTGGAACAAATAAAAACCATCAGAATGGTACAGTTAAGGTCTGGTGCACATAGCAAAATTCATAAAATCTGTAGGATCATTACCTGTTCAGGGGTCTTGCCAATTTAACTGGCATTTCAAACAAATCTGACTTAACATCAACAGCTGCACAGTGCTCTGATATTCTATTAGCTGGCACAAAGGTCTCATTGTTGAGTGAGAATAGGCCATTAGCATGTCGCAGTCTCGCATGTAAGGTGCGGCCCACACATCGAAATGAGACGCACAGTATGTGTTTTGAGTCATATGAGTCTCTCACAAGGAAGACATTGTCGTGTTGGCCAGCCAGCAGCTCTTCAGCCTCGCTTGAAGTTATTCCGCCCCAATACCAGCCATGTCTGTAAAAAAATAAATATTGAGAAATCACAGCTGTCACTTAATTTATAATTATTTAATACAAGTTAAAATGGTACACCTACTTGGAAAGTTGACAGTAAATAGCACAAGTTTCCAAAGAGGCATGTTGGTGGTGACCTCTCAAAACAGAGTGGCCATCAGAGTGCTGACATTTTATTTTATCATTATAATCTGTCTGTTTCTTGTCACAAGCTGCAGATCCAATACGCCTTTCCGAAGATGTGGAAGCATCGTCGTGCTGCTTCAAACTGCACAGAAACTCACTGCCGTCGCTTTTGTTGCCAAAATACCTTTGTAGAGACCTCACACTTCCAGTGATGAGAAGTTTGTTCTTCCAGAATCTAACGAACATATTGGTGTTCATCGAAGTCTTTCGTTCCGGTGAGAAAACACAATTGACCATATCTGCATTGCTCAGCTCTCTCTTGTTATCAAGATTTCTTTGTAGATGTTTACATTCCATTGGTTTCAACCATTTGCGAAGACAACCTGTTGTGAGCCATTTGCGTCGATTACAATGCGTACACCTCTCGTAGTTTTTATTCATACCTAAATATAGTAATCAACAATCGATTGTATTAATAGGCCATAAAATAAGCCAAAACGTCGATGGGAATTTCTTCAGCATTAGAAACAACAATTTATTTTCTTGGTTTGATTTTGACGTTTATTTAACATGTACCATAGACTAGACCACAGATCACTGCTTTTGTAGCAAGCTATTTTTTACAGATAAGAAAAATCACAGTAAAGGAAATATGACTTATTAGGTATTACTAGCGAGTGTAAGGTGCGACATCCATCTCCTCCCGTTAACATCAACGTTGCCTTTGGTGGGGGGATGGTCATGTTAGTGATACTGTATCACTGTGAGCAGTGTAAAACTATTTTCTTTCAATTTACTCTAATAATTCTACGTCCGATTCACTGGATCCGCTGACGACAACGGCGTAAATTTACGTTGGAATACATATGTTGTAGACATTGTAAAATATGTATTATAAAGCATTGTGGTATAACGGTTGTCCCAACTGTATTGTGTTTTACGTTTTTACTGAAAAACATGGACCAGCCCTAGCACTACTTATGTCCTTCATGTCCGATAAGTGACAAGTCGTAGTAGGCGAGAGGCCGTGCCAAGTCATCTGAGCTAAGTAATTTATAAGGGTTCCCACAGGGTTCATGCCTGTCCAACACCCTGTTCAGCATTCTCCTAAACAATCTCCCTCGGGTTGTTGTGGGGTCCGACATGTACAAGTGCCACCACCTTATCTGTAGAATTTAGCGATGGCGCCACCATCGAAAAGGGTTGCCACGTAATCACATGCTATCTAAGTAGCTGGTACTGTAGTTGGTGCCACAAGCCATTGTGATATGCGCGAGTCCAAAACTAATCAAAAATTTCGAGGTCAACATCATCTGATATATAGCAGAATGTTTATAGCTCAAGTGATATCAATCCGGTGTGGGTGAGATCGAAACCAGTCCAATAAATTTTCAAAGTAGTTTTGATATGTCCGTATTCGTTTGGGATCTTTCCGCTGGGGGCGCTGTTTAAATTTGAAACAGTGACTATACTAATCGGTACTCTTACTCCTTAGCCTTTGGATTAATATCTGTTTGGTATATAATAACAGGGTGACCATTTGTGGCAGAGTTCTGCCATTTGAATAGATTTAGCTCCTAAATTTTACCTCTGGCAGAACAAGCGGATGATTTGAAAAAAATTGAACTGTTTGGCAGTTTCAAAGAAAAACAAGAACAGAATTTGCCAGATTTTAAGGAAATCCTTACATACATAAAGTTGGAATTTTCTATGTCTACCTTTACTTTATTTTTTAAGCCTTAATAGGTAAGAAAACTTAGGAAAATATTTTAATACTCAGCTGGCAACTTTTGTTGTGTCAACTTAACTCAAACTGTGTGTGCGTGCGTGCAGTATCAAATCAATTAAAATCACTACCTACGCTTCTCTACAAGCACCAGCCCCCTGCGTAACCCGCGCGCTCTCTATCTGCGCGAACGATAGTAATTTACAATAGGTAAGTATAAAAATGTTTTTTTCTAATTCTGATTCAATTTTAACTAGAGATTATAAGTTTTAGAAAAATAATTCCATTCAACTATTTCAGATGTAACAGATTTTTTTGAAATCTTAGTTCATAGAAGAAAAGAAAAAAGTAGAACTTAATTTTAGTTCTACTATGCTTGTGGAACATAACTCACCATTTCGATTAATGGATCATTTGAGTGAAATTATCTCGAACTCCTTTGAATACTGTATCAGGCCCACGTCACTCCCTCAAGCAGGCGAGATAAGTACCTACACATTGGCGCGACCTTTAGGCCGCGCTCCGCTCGTCAGCGCTATAACGCCGTACTATCACCGCCGCAATTCGAGCGCCGCCCGTGTACGCAGTTATAACCGCTAAGTCGAGCGCCTTAATACCCATTTTTCCGTGTATGGGAAAGAGTAGGTGAATAAATGCGTAGGTATTTTCGTTTTATAAGGAAGTGCAATATCTGTTACGAAGTAACTAGTATCTTATCTGTGACTATATGAATATATAAGGTCTAAAAATTAGCTGAAACTATTTTAAGGACAAGTTCAGCAAACGAAAAAGAACATCTTTTTCTTCAGTGTACTGAAATCATTGAATTACTACTACCACGTATGGAACCGACCTACGCCGCGAACCAGTTTTTTGCACCATGTGTTGTTTACAATAATTGTCAACAACGCGTTTAGTCTCTCGCCTAACGCTCAAGCGATCGCCCGCATGCCGATACCTAAGGACAATCCATTAATGACGGCTTGCGTGTTAGAAACTTGGAAAAATCGATCCAATGTAAAGAAAAAAGATAGTGGCGTGACTTATCATCGGTAAGTAAACACATTATTAATTAATACCAACCAAAAATATATTTTTTTACACATTGTTTTCTACCACATGCCAACATTTTGTTTGAAAATCATAGATAATGAAAAGTGAACCATACAGACATACGCGTAGGTAAGGTACTTATGGTTGTGAACTATATGACTGCTTCCGTGGCGCAGTCGAGCTGAGTCGCACTTTACTGTGACAGTAACGTGGAGGTCATGGGCTCAATCCCCGGGTCGGACCAAAAAAGTGTAACTGGGTTTTTCTGCTGAGAAATTTAGTGACAGAAGAAGATGGTATAATCGTAGTCTAAGAATCCATACAGTCGTCCAACGGAGATGTCTAGACAGGGCAATAGTGTGGGGGTTGAGGGGCAGGTACGGCCCACTAGACCATTGTCACCGTTTGTTCAGTGCGGTGGGACCATTCATTGAGGGTCATTAGGTCGCATTTTTACTATAAATAATTCATGCACGGCTCATTTTCATGTTTTAAATTTATTTGGTTCACAATTTTAATAAACGACAAACATGTAGTAATTGTAAAAAAAATATTTTAATATTTATTTACTAACAATATTTATATATTAAATATTATATTGTAGCAATGTTCATATATTTTTTAACTAAAAATTTATCATTTTTTTATCCACGTAACTCATTACATCTATACATACATACATACATACATACATACATACAATGCAAGTTAAATAAAAGCTTTTGAAAAAAGTAAGTTTCAAAAAATGAGTAAGAATACCCCTTACTTTAACAAAATAAAAAAATACCTTAAAACTGATTGCATAAAATCACAACGCTCTTTTTGTTTTTTCTGTAGTCGGCAAAAAAATCCTTGTTAATCTGTACAAATCTAACGACAGCTCGCATTCCAAAATCCAACAAGCCGTTTTGGCTACATGCGGTAACAATGAAACGGACAACACACACAAACACACATACATACCCGAAAAAGGTCTTGGTGAGGAGTCGGGTTGCTCAAGTGTTATTACAGTGAATGTCGCATCTGTTTATTTATTCTTCATAAACGTCACGCGTAGTCCCGCGCCCGCGCACTCCTCGCGACCCACGAGTAGAGCAATATATTTGTTTTGACTAGCTGTTCTATACGTAGTAGTAGTAATTCAATGACTGAAATCTAAGAAAAAAAACTACAATAAAAAAAAGAAATCACATTGGATTCGGCACCGGCCATCGTACCATAGCAAGCAGCCCACGTGCATCCGCTCAGATCCGTCCCGCGCACTCCGCATGACTCCGCGCAGCCTTCCTAAACCCCAATATGCCCCAGCCAATATGCCTAACCTAACCTAACCCAAGCAATACCTACCCACATATTATCTCTAACTGCTCCTTTGCCCTGTCAACTACTACTTGACATAAATTCTGCCCTCCCGATTGCCCGTGTCAAGTACTGCTTGACATGGGGCCCCTCTGCTCCCTTGTCGTTGATTTTGTCAATCATGCTGTCCCTGTTTTTTAGGGTCTATTTGTATATATATATCTATCCTGCTTCTGTGTAAGACTGTCTACCCAATGAAGCCAAAACGTTACTCCGTGCCATGAAAAAAAAAGGAAAAAAAGTTGAAATTGTCAATGTTGAGTGCGCAGCTGCGGGTGTTATTGTGAGTTTTAATTTTAATACTTTCGATGATTAGATTTACGTGGTGTTTTGTTATTTTTAGGGTAAGGTATCTACTAATACATAGAAATAAAGGTTTGAGAGCATGAGACACAAAATTTAGCCTTTTCTAAACCCGATACATTTTGTAGTACTATTTTGTATATCTCTGTGTTCAGCGTATCATAATTCTACACCGTAGTTGAATACTAATAAACAAAACACTAAAATATATAGCTTCATTCATACTTAACATAAAAAACATAACACTTGGTAGTGTTACAATAACAACTTGAGACACAATGAATGGCCTATTGAAACCCGAGCCGCGCGGCGTGGCGCGGCGGCACTTATAAAAAATGACGGGACGCTCGGGGGTGTACGGGGGAGGCCGTTCGGGCAAAGGAGCGGCTAAGAGTATTTAGGTAAAATGACAATATCGAAATACCTATTATGATAAAGCTCGCTCCATGACAACCTATGTAGGTAGGTATTTGTCCGTCTTTCTCTCTCAATAAACCTATTCACCTATCCATGTAATATGCTTCTTGGGGGGTTGGCAGTCGCCTCCTAGTGTGGGAGTAGGGTAGGGATGCTTGTGGACCTAAAAACCCTACTGCAATGCTACCTGTCTCATAGACAAGGATGTCAAAGACAAAACCATCTATATTCTCAGCGATAGCCAAGCGGTTCTTAAAGCTCTGAACTCCTTCAAGGTTGACTCTGGGCTAGTGCTAAATTGTGTAAAGGTCCTCAACAAGGTGGGCCAACACAATAAACTGCAACTGGTCTGGGTCCCTGGACACGTAGGAATAGAAGGCAATGAAGAAGCAGACAAACTGGCTAGAATGGGATCACAGACAACAATGTGTGGTCCAGAACCGAGGATAGGGCTACCAAGGAGCACTATTATAAGGACATTAAAGGAACAGGCCGAGGGAAGACACAGATTGACATGGCTATCTAGGGATGGACACAAACACTCTAAGCTCTTTATCGGTGAGGTCACCACAGGGGCAACCAAGTAAATTTGGAATAACAGCAGGACGCGTGTCAGGGCTGTGACAAGAGCGTTGACGGGCCACTTCGCCACAAACGCTCACCTGCAAATAATCGACCTGACCTGCAGAGCCTGTGGTGAAGATACAGATTCAATGGAACACTCACTGTGTCACTGCGATGTCCTGGCTAGCAAGCGTATGTACCTCCTAGGTGATGGCTACCCAAAACCGGAGGACTACAAGCACCTTCCAATCAGCAGAATTACTGCATTCATGCAGCACATCTTCGAGTAGGTTGGGGTGCAAAGGTTATAGGGGTAGACACAAAAGATCCCATTGGGTCGAAGTGTCGCCGCAACTGCGGCCCCCACTTGCAAAGATAAGATAAGATAATATGCTTCTTTTGTACGTAAGCTAGATTCGTGGCTAAATTTACCTACCTTACATAATATCTACATAAAGTGACTCGTACGCAAACAGGCTAGGACGTATCTTGGTACCTTACCTACTTACTTCTTCGGTATCCGGTGATCTTCTTGGTCCACTTAGCATCTACAGGTTGTGGCATAAAAGTGCCGTAGTCCCGGAATCGCTGCACATCACCTAGTATTGTGTGTAGTGGGTCTCCAGCCATGCCAATCTTGAAATATGTTCCTGGTGTGTGTTAGGTTATGGGTGTGGCGGCACTGACTGCGTCCGAGCAGCCCCTTAGAGTTTGTAAACTGGCAACACTGTGTTGTTTGTCTGCGACTGTCATTTTGAGGTTGTTTAACTCTTCTTTCTATAAAGATCGTTTTAATACTCACTCTGTGATGATGTCAGATTTTATCGTAAAATAAAAGGTACATAAATTAATGGGATTCCGAGTTCATTATTCAAAGATCATTCTCAAATGGTTACAAACTTTATATAGGGTGACCTTAAATTAGTTCTTGATAGCAAAGGATATGAATGTACTCGTGATTACAAACAACTTTCCCAAAGAAACTATATGTCGAATCAGAAAAAAATTTTAGGTCCTCGATACATAACAAGTTATCAAATCGACAAAAATGTATGAAGGACCTAATTTTTTTTTTCATATTTGACATATAGTTTCTTAGGGAAAGTTGTTTGTAATCACGAGTACATTCATATCCTTTGCTATCAAGAACTAATTAAAAGTCATCCTATATATAGCACACCACCATGTCTAAATACTGATGAGATGGGTATGTGTACGGCATTTTCACTACGGAACACTTAACTTAGGTCACAAGCAGCGTAGGTTAGGCAATGAGTATTGAGAAATGCAACTCAATGAGTTAGCGAGAGCAACTGAGATAATTTTTCCTCGCATCGAATACGCATAGTTCAATTACCTAAAAGGAAACGAAGAACTTCGATTTCTTCTTTTTCGTAAAGTTTAAATACCTGTTAGGTTGTATTTTACTACCTACCACTAAAGGGAACTAGAATGGGAACTGTAGAGTTTTAAATAAGTAGGTATTAATATTAGTATTTTAAAGTACTGATTGAGAGTACTAGCAAAGGTCAACAGTCAGGCACAGCGCGCAGTAGTTTCATTGCGGCACGGCACGAATCCCGAATCCAGTGATGTAAACAAAAGGCAGGACCGTACTATACGAGAATATTATTTATTTAAGTAGGCAATACATAGGTTACTAGATAAATTTTGCAAAACGACTTTATTTTGCACAATCGCTCAAAGTTATTTCCGTTACAGTTAATACATTTAGTCATGCGTAAAAACCAATCATCAAAAATATCTATCCATTTGTTTTCTGGAAGTACAGCACACTCATGATCCCAAGCTCTCAAAAGTTCCTCGTCGCTGGTAAATTTCCGCCCTTTCAGCTTATCTTTGATAATAGGAATTAAAGCAAAGTCACAAGGGGCTAGGTCGGGGCTGTATGGTGGATTCTCAACCATTTTTATCCTAGCAGTTGTCAAAAAATTTACTGTGAGAGCCGCTCGATGTGCCGGAGCGTTATCATGGTGAAAATGCCAAGTACCGAGTCCGGAGTTGGGACCCATTTCCTTAAGTTTATCAAGCACCTGAGGTAAACATTCATTAGTGTACCAGTTAGCTGTTACAGTACGCTGACTGTCCAGAACTACTCGATCGATTGTACCACGGCTAATAAAAAATACAGCTATCATCTTCTTTTTAACAGATTTTGATTTACGGGGTTGTGTTGGCGTAGGCTCATTTTCAAAGAGCCAAACTTTATTTTTACTTTTAGATGGCACATCATAATAATATAGCCAAGTTTCATCACCAGTGACAATGCTGTTAACATAAGCACTTGACACGTTTTCAAATATTTTTATCATTTTTTTACACCATTATACACGACAGTCCTTTTGCTCCTCCGTTAGATCGTGAGGTACCCATAGAGTGAAAACTTTTCTTACTTCAAGAATTTCGTGCAAAATTTTGTGAACACTTGGTGCACTGATGCCCAGGGCTTCTTCTATTTGCCTATAAGTCATTCGACGATCAACTCTTAACATTTCTTCTATTTTGGCAACGTTATCTGGAGTACACACGTCACTGGGTCGTCCCGATCTTGGTGCATCAGAAACTTCGAAATTTCCACGTTTAAACTCACAATACCAACGATAAACAGTCGTACGATGAGGGCAGTTTTGTTTGAATACAGATTGCATTTAGATAGATAGATAGATAGATAACTCATTTATTTCTCTAGCGAAACAGCACCATACATCAAACAAGCGATGGAGATAAAACATTATAAGTACTTAATTCATAAAAGAGTACACTGTTATTGAAAACACTAATAAAAACTAAAAGGTAACTGCCTAGCCAGAAAAAAAGGCCCGGGCTCAGCATAATGTTGTGCATGTAGGGTATACATGCGCAACCAGAGATTTGTTACCATAGATGGGTTATGCACTAACAAACAACATTTGAAAATCGAAGCCATTTACACACACAATGTTATAGGTAGTTCGCTTCCGTTGCACTGAATGTTACTAAGAAAAGAGAGGCCAATTGGCATCTTTTTTTTGCTTCACTTTTTAGACACATGTAACCTATCTACCTCCTAGCATATCTCTGTGCGCAACGCTGTTTTTCAGCCAAGACCCGCGAAGAGAGGTAAAATGTGCGCACCTCTGTGAAACAAACTCGAACCAGGCAAAATGAATATCATATTGTGTTATGCATTTATATGTATTAGTATGAGACAATCATCTAACGACAGACCCCTCTCAAAGTTGTAACGAATTACAACTTGTAAGTCGACTCTAGACCACGCCGACATCTTTAAATATTAAATCTATTTTTTAATAAAAAAATAATAAAAAAAGAATTTTTTTTCCCGCCAAACTTTGTCTATAGAAATATAGTTTTAAAATATATATTATATGATATGCCACCTCTTTGTTTCATATTTGTGTATTGCAAAACTTATCTAGTAACCTAGTAATTAAATGTAGCGATTTTTTTTTCGGTATGTTCGTTCAGAAAGATATGTATGGTAGGTATGGTCAAGAAAAAGTTGTTCAGTTTCGTTTGCTCTTAAAATAGTCTTATCTAATTTTTTTAGACCTTATATATTACTTATTTATTCCCGTCCCCATGGATTTAATAAAATGATGGCATATTTTTGGCATTTTCTGGAATCGAGTTTGGCAGGTTTTGGCAATTTTTTTGCCAGTGTCCAGCAGATTCAGCTTTGAGATGGTCTCACTGTATAATTAGTTACTCTATGGAGGTATTTGGCGGCATTTGTGGTTAATGCATTCGTAGTTTTATTTTACTGTTCTTGCATTGTTTTCTGCTAGTTTTGGTTCACAAAGTGGTGCACGTGAGCAATGTGGGGAACAAAAAAATAAAATTCAGGAGGACGTGAAGACCCGACTTGCACTGGGTGCAGTTTTATAGACGGGGTGTTCCGCCTCAGAATAAGGCTGCTGCAAATACTGTCAAGAACTCCCGAGAAGATTTGTAATGCATTGGCACTAGAATTTCAAATCTATAAAGAAATGCAGACGAAAATTGAAGACGGTCTCAAAAGGGCTTGTACCCAGAGACATATATTCTAACCTAACCATTTACTCTATGGATTACGTACGTAAAGTAGGTACAGTCGAGAGGTGTGTTGTGATGATTTTATGTCAATAATTTCTAATAAATTACAGAAATGTTGATATTTTTACTGTTAGAAATTGCCGTAATATATAGTTAAACTATTTCCGCGTGATGATATTAGTGGAGTATGGGTCATAAGCGTGTAGAAGAAAATAGTATTTTCCTGTTGTAATGACATTGAAGAAAATAGGAAAAATGACAACAAAATCACATATATCTACAGAATTGAGTGGTAAGATCGTAATTTTAATAAAAAATTTAGTAGTATTTACTGTATCAGTTCTTCACTGAGTATATTTGTTCCAATGCAACTCCCTTTTTTGCAGACAGTATTAGTAATGTTTTGGGAAAAAATGTTAAAATTCTTTTCAAATCCCTTATTCGAATGGAATCCAGGGGTGATAAAGTGGACAACAGGGTTTTGGTGAGTATTAAATTCTGTACTTAGTATTTTCAATCACATTATTTTGTTCCTATTCCCTGTGGCCTTTACCAATTGTTTTGTTTCCATAAAAAATTCAAACTATGAACCTATCCAATGATACCTATTGATGAAAATTTCTGTTCAAAATATTTTTATTATGAAATTTTGTCAGGCATTAAAACTGGAAGCTTACGTGAGTTACTAGAAAGCTCTATTTACAGATGAGCAGTGGATAAAAACCCAAACAACTCAGCTGGAGAAGAGCTGGTTTTATTTAACCTATATTCCAAGTGTTTACTGAAGTTAAACCCATGTTTTGAGCCATTTAGGAGTAATTTTATAATAAATCCAGGTTTTACCCAAGTTTTATAAAAAAGCCTGGGTGCTTGCTCATTTTCAGGCTCAATTGATGGTCTATAGTCTAGGCTGAACCTTGACAAGTTGTCCACCCCATTTAAGCCTGTTGTATAAACTTTATGTATTTATTTTAAAGACTTGCAGGAATTAACATATGGACAATGCAAGATTTAAAAAATATTACATCTATCAACATTTAAATAGTTTTTGTGGTTATGAAGGTATACAAACCTATATTTCTATTTAAAAATAAATTTCTAAGCAACATATTAACCCTTATCCTGGCCACATTGCTTTTTTTTCTAACGAGCATATGATTTTTAAAGACCACAAAATGTCATTATTACATTGTCTATGGAATACATTTTTAGACTCATCTGTTCCCCTGTCCATCTCTGTAGCATCCCATCAGTCCTCACTTCCTATAGCAGCTTATGAACCCTACCTCCCCTAGTAGCCAATCAGCCTTCACCTCCTGTACCAGCCCATCAACCCTCACCTTCTGTAGCAGCCCATCATCCCTCACCTCTTGTAGCAGCCATCAACCGTCACCTCCGCCTGTAGCAGCCATCAGCCCTCACATCCTGGAGCAAACCATCAACCCTCATACTATTTTGAGACTTCATCAATTTACTATATTCTCAATGGGGTATGTTAATTTTTTTATAAGACATAAAAGTATAAAAACCATAGAGATTTTTTGATTTTATGCTATATAAAACATTGTGTTTAAGGAGGAGACAAACATTGAAAGTATCAACACTATTTTGTCATTTATTTAGAGAGCTTGTCAAACAATTTCAATATTTGTTCGCATATGGCACTCATAAGGGGACTCCTTTTTATAATATGAAGAGTTTAATTCAGAATTCATGAGACCTTGTTCATTCATTAAGGCTCAAACTAATGTGATTTACTGTGAGTGGTTGAAACTGATAGACATAATACTATTTGTCATCATCAGCTATAATATAGACCAGGTAACGTTTTCAAATGGGCAGTGGTCATATAGAAACCAAAGGGTGTTTGTTTTAGGAAATCCTTACTAATATTATAAATGTAAAAATGTGTTTGTTTGTTACCTTTTCACGCTTTAACACTTTGACCAATCTTAAATGAAATTTAGCATGCAGGTAACCTGACATAGGTTAGCTTTATCCTGTGAAAATAGCATAGTCCAATGCTGTTCCTCAAGAAACGGAAAAAATACTCTTTTTTGGTTAATTTCTAGTTGAGGGGGTGGAAAATGACATAATTTACTAATGAACATATCCTGACATAGTGTCAGAGGGATCTGGGGAAAACTAATTTCCACACTCTTGCACGTCGGCGTCGCAACAGAGATTATTTGTGTAGAATTGGTTGAGTTGAGGGGGGTGGGAAGTGACATAGACTGCTAATCAAAATAGCCCGATCTGGGATAGGATCTGGAGAAAACTTATGTCCTCGCTTGCGAGCCACTTGCGGGATTAAAGTATAGACAGTTATAAAAACGATGTCTACGCGGGCTAAGCCGCGCGCAAATGCTAGTAGTAATAATTAAAAAAAAACAAAAATTAGTTTTTTCATCTACCAAAATTGGTATTCAGAATTAAAAAAACCGCTAGGTCTGGGTTACTCTTCCATTCATCATCATCATCATCATATCAGCCACAAATCGTCCACTGCTGGACAAAGGCCTCCCCCAAGGATTTCCACGACGACCGGTCCTGCGCTGCCCGCATCCATCGGCTTCCCGCGACCTTCACCAGGTCATCGGTCCACCGCGTGGGAGGCCTGCCTACGCTACGTTTTCCGGTGCGCGGTCGCCACTCGAGAACTTTACTGCCCCATCGGCCATCTGTTCTACGAGCTATGTGCCCTGCCCACTGCCACTTCAGTTTAGCGATTCTGTGAGCTATGTCGGTTACTTTAGTTCTCCTGCGGATCTCCTCGTTTCTGATTCGATCACGCAGAGAAACTCCGAGCATAGCACGCTCCATTGCCCTTTGGGTGACCTTGAGCTTTCTTATGAGGCCCATAGTAAGCGACCATGTCTCAGTTCCGTAAGTCATCACTGGCAACACACACTGGTCAAAGACCTCACTCTTCCATTAAAGCAAAGCAAATGTGTAATAACTAAATATTACATTATTTACATTGCTTTTTTTTTGTTTACAAGTGGTTTCACTACTGATGATTGTAGATAACATTTGTATATTACAATGTTAAAAAGATAAGTGTATACTGGAACTGGATGAAATATAGAAACCATGAATCATTTAGGTGTGTCTGGCTAGGATCAATGGCCATTGAACAACTCTGTATGTATGTAAGTCCCTATAGATAACTGCCTACAAATGAACAATACAGGCCATCTACTATAACGTTTTTTTTGTTCCAATTTATTCCCAGAGCTACTTTTATTGATTCAATGCCTCAATTGAATGAGATTAGAATTTTTTTATATTTAATTCTATCAGACTTACCTTTTTTAAAATACAACATGCTTTCAAATATTTTAGTTTAGTACATCCTTAGTACATTGAAATTACAATAACTTGGTAGCAAATAAAAATTTTAAGGTCTTATAAATACATTATCATAATTATAATATCACCCAAAAGATGTCTACTGTTGGACAAAGGCCTCGTCTTGTGACCGGTCTTGCGCTACCCACATCTAGCGGTTTCCCGCGACCTTTTACAGGTTGTCGGCCCACCGTGAGGGAGGCTTTCCTACGCTACGTCTTCCGGTGCGCGGTCGCCAGACGAGAACTTTACTGCCCCATTGGCCATCTGTGTATGAGCTATGTGCCCGCCCACTGCCACTAAATTAAGTGATTATGTTATGTTGGTTACCTTAGTTCCTCAACGGATCTCCTCATTTCTGACGATCATGTAGGGATATTTCTAGCATAGCTTGCTCCATCACCCTTTGGGTGACCTTGAGCCTGAATATTTTGTACCTATCTAAAATGAATCATGCTGATTAAGATTTACTTATACTAACAAGTTAGATTTTATTTTATGGCACTGGGGCGGGGCACATAGCTTGTAGAACAGATTGTGATTGGGGCAGTTAAATTATAGAGTGGCGACTGCGTACCAGAAGATGTAGCGTAGGAAGGCCTGCCGAAGGTGTACCGACGACCTGGTGAAGGTCGCAGGATGCCGCTGGATGCGGTCAGCGCAGTACCGTTCGGCAGTGGATGTTTTTCGACTTATTTGATGATTAATGATGGATGACAATATATTGTTGTAGCTCTTTCTACCTTATTTTCTCACTATCAGCTATCTTTCATTAATGCTGTTAATATTGATGTTTTACTACTTAATAATAGAGGGGTTTAAGTATGAAATTGCCGAATCAGTTTTTGAAGTTCTGTGCCAATTTTTATAAAATAAAAAAAATAATCAAATCTTTTTTGTCATATGGAGGTATATACAGTTTATGAAAAGAGTTTTATTATTCTCCGAAAATGATCAAATCTTCTTATATGTTTGTTTTGACAACCGATATTGTTGTCATGGCAACCGAGCGTGAGGTTTTTCTTCGTTACGGAATTTCTGGATTCGGTCCCCGCGCTCAAAGCCTGTGATAAAATCTATGCAATAGCTTAAAAAATGTTATTGTTTTTATTATTGACATTATGGTGACACTACTTATGGTCATTTATTAGTACTAGTTACTAGTATTTCATGTTTCAGTCCACTGAGCTATTGATGGAACAAAGGAGTTTTCTTAGTAGTCAGATGGGGCAACTTTTTAGACTAGTTTATTTTCTTGAATTTTCCTGAATGTGACTAAATCTTATGCGGGGTATTCCCAAATATAACCTTAGTAACGAAGAAACTGCTGCGATAACTCTAAAACTTTAAAATAAAAAATGTGTATTTTTGCCTCATTAATAGGCGATTTTTTACATGGTAAGAAACCCGACTTCATGGGGTAAAAGCCACTGTACTCTCAAAATATCTAAACAATAGGTATATGTTTACCACCATTTAATTTCTAATTGTCTAATGCTATTTTAAGAATAAATTATATTTTTTCTTATTATTAAACTTTCTTCTTAAACTTTTTTGTCCAATCGGCAATTTCACACTTAAACCCCTAATATGTATTTATATTTTTTACAGGTTGTGACGTCATACAGAATCTTTATCACTACAACAAAAATACCAACAAGGGTATGTTAAAATTCTTGTACATTTTTAGGATTCCATACCTCAAAAGGAAAAAGGAACCCTCATGATCATGAGATTACTTTGTTGTCCATCCGTCTTTCTGTCTGTCAAGTCCCTTTTTCTCAGTACCTAACCCATAAAATACGGCCATTTAGCCGCATATTTTGATACTCGCAAGTGAATTAAAATCTATAGGGTACTTATTATTGAACTAGTATCATGTAATTTTGCAAGAAGCAGTCTCACAGCACAAGTAAAGAAAAAAATCCGAAGTTTTATCACGTAAAAAAACACTTTTTGCGATTATAAACTTACACGTGGAATAAGAAAATTTGCCAATATTTATGTATATTGATGTATGGAAAAACATTTCTCATGTTTCAATCTGACTTATTTTTTGTAAATACACAACATCAATGTATTGTGTGATGATACAGAACCCTAGGTGCGTGAGCCCAATACGCACTTGGCCTGTTTTTGATAAAAAAAAATGAATTTAAATGTTAGCATTACTCCTTGTTTAATTTAAGAGCACTGCTCTTGTCTGTGGATTAATCACCGATTCTTCATATCCTCAGCCATCATCTTAAGGTCTTGATACGACACGACAGCATCCTTTTCCTTATTTCGTCTTGGACTTCCGCTGCCTCTTTCTCCCTTATCTTTTCTTTTATGATGATTTTCATAAAGCTGTCTTGTCGTTTCAGGTCTTTTAAGATGTTTTTTTTTAATTATTCTATTCTTAATTATTTCATTACTTCTCTTCTCATTTACCTCATCCAGAACCTCTTGTTTTTTTCTTTACCGTCCAACTGAGTTTACTCCAGTATCATCATATCAGCTCATATACGTCCCCACCAAGTGGCTTGAGGCTGCCCAGAATTAGGGCGATCAGGCCTTAGTCGACCACGCGGGCCCAGTGCGGGTTGGTCGACTTTACACACAACCTTCGAGTTTCTTCGCAGGCGTGTGCAGGTTTCCTCACGATGTTTTCCTTCACCGTTAAAGCAATCGGTAAGTATAATATGTACGTAAGTTTCGAAAAACTCATTGGTACATTGGCCGTCTTGATTTGAACCCGGTACCTCGGGTTAGAAGGAACGAGTCGTTACCGGTTGAGCCACCGAGCGACGCTTACTCTAGTAACTCCAAAAAAACTTAAGAAAGAACTAAATGACGATGACGCTAACTAACTAAACTCGCTTCGCTCGTGATTAAATCTTAGAATCCTTCGCCTTATCAGGTTTCAATAGAGGTAGCTCGCGCCAAAGTGGAAATATTTAGTTTTTTTTTAATGTTTAATCTCAGTACCGCCATCTAGTTCCGTGTGTTTTTTTTTTATTTCTGGAGCAACCACTTTTTCATTTTCAGGTGGATAATGGATTTCACTTAATGGAAATAGAAGCGCTGGAAAGTAAAAAGGCCAACCACCTGTCCATAACACTTATACATGAGCACAAGCCTGTCTCCATTCTTATAGGTGAGTGTCGAATTGCAACTATTGTTTGATAATTGACCTCAACTCGAGACTGACACCAAAACCAAAACAAGTAATTTACGACTGGCCTGCATACAGATGTAATTAGACTAATTATCTAGTACCTAACTGATCAACTTGGTTGTGTTCTATAATTTTTCAGAAATAATTGAAAACGCTAGTAAAAAACGGCTTCCATTGGAACAACTTAGTTATTTTTGTTTTTTGTTAATTTTCTAGTAAAGTACTACACCAATTTTGATAAAATTTATATGGGACCAACTCTCCCTTATAAACTTTATTCCAAATAAAAAAAGGAATCATGATAATCGGTTCACAATTTGCGAAGATATCGCGTAACACACACACACAAACATGCAGTCGAATTGTAAACCTCCTCCTTTTTGGAAGTCGGTTGATAAAAGAACAATTTAATAAAAATAATAAAACCCGATTGCCTATAATATGTACCTACCATAATTCACTCAGGGGCTCAAGATTAATCCAACAACACCTCAGATCCAAAATCCATCATGGTTTAAGCTACAGACACACACACGAAAAACGTTAGCCTACCTTTTAGCAGAAGGGTATAGCTGATTATTGAGTTTCAAGAAATCAAGACACTCACTTCAAGACTCTTTCATTTTCAAGACTTGTAAATTTCCAGCTAAGTGATTTCTGGTTAATAATTAAGTACAAAAGACTCTCTATATACATCACATTATTATAATATCCTCCCTAAGACCGGCGGCAGTTTTTTTCCCGATGCCTAATGTTTTTCCCATAGAGCTACAGTTACGACCTGGATGATAAAGATGATATTTGAACAGGTTGGACATTTCAGATTCATTTGAAATTTACAGATTTTCGTATGTAAAACAATAGAGAGGCTATTTATGTAGAAATTTGCTTAAAAAAGGTTTCTTTCTTTAGGACTTCCGGTCTGAGTTAAAATATTTCCATGAAATAAGCAAAAATTCTTAATCTAGTAATCTTATTTAATTTTTTACTTGTTATCAGATTTTAATAAATAAAATTAATAAAACAAATAACGGTAAGTAGTTATTTATTGGGGTAGCAGTGCAGCTGTGATTTTTGGTTCCTTTAAAAGTACTTACCTTAGGTCATAATCACTACGAAGTGTAAATTATCGTCTGGTCGTAACTGGGTAAAAACTTAATCCCTTTAAAAGTCTTGTCGGCTTTAGGAGGCTAAGTATTACTAGATATACATATGTAGATAGTTTATTGTTCATTGATTTGGAGATATATGTACCTCGAAGTAGCCTGGTTTATGAAGTGAGTCAGTATGAGACTTTCATTTGTTTACATAATGCACGTTTCGTATGCGTCAAGTGTTGGGGTCAAGGAATCTTGTTCGCATGAATCATTATTGCAGCGCAGCTCCTTCAACTGTTATTAGATTTGATCATTGAATATTCAATTGACTCACTAAAGCCCTAATATTTAGGTACGCAGCTTAAACACATAAGGGCAAATGATGTTAACTACTTACTTGATTTTACTTATGTCTACCGATAGATATTGATAAAATAATATTGATCAGACTTGTAACTACAAGCTTTTATTTACTTTCATCTATCCCGGTGTCTGTAATCAAATCTTGCAAGTTAAATTTGACCCACTTCCCGGTGTTCGGTTGAGCTGAAACTTTGCATGCATACAAGGAGTGTTCAATAATTTATCTACCTAGATAAGAAAAAGACATTACAGTAAAAATATTTTATTGTTCAATGTAATCTCCGCTAAGCTCAATACATTTGGTATACTTCTCTTGCAATGACTTCAAACCCTTAGAAAAAAATCCTTTGGTTGCTCGTCAAATTAAGTGGCCACAACTTCCTTCATCACAAGAAAATCGTTGCCCTCAAAGGAATTTCTTTAACTTTCGGAATAGAAAATAATCCGACGGGGTTAGGTCAGGGCTGTAGGGTGGATGGTTGAGCTATTGGAACCCGCAGGCTCGAATGGTGGCCTGTGCTTCTGCACACATGTGCACCGGAGCATTGTCGTGAAGGAGCAGAACGTTTGATGTGAGCTTTTGCGTCTTTTCTCCTTGATAGAATCTCGCAATGCATTTATGGTACTAGCGTAGGTCTTTCCCTTTATGGTAGTCTTATGTGGCATGAACTCCAGCACTAAAAGTCCTTCCTCATCCCAAAAAACAGTGGCCATGACCTTGCTTGCAGATTTCAACTTTAAACATTTTAGGGGTAGGCGGAGATCTGTGTTTCCACTGTATGGACTCTTATTTTTGACTCGGGACCTCTGTGGTAAACCAACATTTCGTCTCCTGTCACCAGTCGTTGAAAAAAACTTCCTGGGTTCTCACCAATCAGGGCCAACTTCTTTTTGAAACATTCGAGCGTCCTTTTGAAGTGGTGTCAGAAACCGCGGGACTCATCTTGCGCTGACTCTAGACATTTGAAAATGTTCATGAATTATATTCCAAACTGTGCGTGCTGAGATGTCCATTTCTTCAGCTATCCTGTAAACATTATCTGCCAAAATAAATTATTCCATTATTTTACACATTTCTGGAGTTGTTGCCATCATGGGCCGCTCCGTGTGAGGGTGGGTCATCATCTATGGACTCTCTTCCCCATTAAACCTGCTTGGTCCAAAATTTTACTTTATATTTAGAGGGCGCAGATTCCTTCTATATTGTTGTTATGCGTTCAAATATTTCTTTAGGCTTCTTTCCCTCTTTAGTGAGGAACTTAATAACCGATCGCTGCTCTAAATCGAGCAATTTTTAGTAGACACGAGACATCGATGCACTTTATATGCTCTCACTCTGAAAGTATTAATCGCATTGTATTCAAATTTCGAACACGTTACACGAAGAAACAAAGCTACACGCATGAACATGTCTCGACTTGTTCAGCGGTGCACTTTACTCTTAGGTAGATATACATATTATTAAATGTCCCTGGTATGTAAATCGGATGACAATACAATATTATTGTGACATAGAGCTCATCTGATGAGAGAGCCGGAAGGTAGCCAGGTCATGGGAACTCTGTAATAAAACGATGCAAAGCCATCGACTTTGGGTTCGTTTGATTCGTCTTGATAAGGACTCCGGTCCCAGATGACATCCAGGGTCTGATGCCAGAAGTTGGTACCCTGGAAGGCGAAAAGCTTGTACATAAAAGGTCTTAAGTTTTCCTTGGCTTGTTTAATACTTACATAACCTTAAGATATTCAGTTGCCTATACCTGTTGTAACGTAAACTATCTGACATGTAGAAATTGCAAGAACTTAAATAACCAATGGCGAGTCATTAAGGCGCTGGTTGAAAGACTTCTTGTTGGAAAGTGAATTTTATTTTGCTAAAGAATTTTTTGAAAGAATTTAATAATAACTGTTACATTTTAAAAATTAGTAACATGATTTACCTACCAATATGTATTTTATTACTGTATTTTTCTACTTTATTTTTTCATTTTGTTATTTTTTTATTAGTTTTTTTTATGTATTGCTTTCTTTGACGATCACATCACTATTGACTTTTCATATTATGACCCGACATGTATAATTATGATGTGACGTGTAATAAATAAAACTAAACTAAACTTGTTAGTTCGTAATAAATCGGTAATCATGAAGGAAGTATTTTACTGTTCTGCTTTGTGTAGAGATTTTTTTATAATTAGTTTTATTAATTTTAGGTGAAGAAAAGACATCTGAAGGTGTATTTAACGTGATACATGCTTTAGTAGCCGCATATGATGACCTTTTCCCTGACGTACCCATGGAGGAGATAATTTCCAAGGTATGTTCCAACAGCGTATGCACAAAATTGTTTCCCATACAAACTTAAAAATTACTACTTGTAAAATGGATGGGCTGATTCCAATGAAACTTTATACACATAAGCAAGTCACGAAATTCTAGTTTGTGGACAGAAAAAATAATAGAGTTGTCACTAAATAATAGTGATTTAAGGTTTTCATAGTAATCTTAAAATTCGCTAATCTTTTCACTAAATAATAGTGATTTAAGGTTTTCATAGTAATCTTAAAATTCGCTAATGTTCTCACTAAATAATAGTGATTTAAGGTTTTCATTCTTCTTTCGTGACTTTCTTAAGTGTATAAAGTTCACTAGAACCAGCCCACCCATTTTTCACGCTCAATAATTTTCAGGCGGCATTCAGCGCACTTGCTCACCTTTCGCTGTTACGGTCGTATCAATTTATTTGCCCGACACATTACGTCCAATTTAGAGGCTGAAAGGATAATGATGCTTTATTTAATTAATTGACTGCGCATGAGTCTGTATATTTTAGTACAGACGAGGGGAAAAAAATATTATTTTTATATTTGACTGCGTCTCTTGTTAATATTAACAAATGTATGAATTTTTAGGGTTCCGTCCTAGACAGTCATAATATCTCACACAACTTTTTGATGAAATTTGGCACAAAAATAGTTTCAATTTAAATCTCAATTTTGAACAATCTATACATATTATAAAAATAAAACTAAGCCCCCCGTCGCCTTTTATCTGTCTGTCTGAACGCGTTAAACTCAAAATGTGGGTTTTCATACCGTTTTCAACAATGGACGGCGTGATTCATGAGGAAGGTTTATGCAAAGTATATATATTAGTACTAACATACAGTACGGACACTCCCTGCCGCTCTCTAGATTGCGACCTCACCCCCTCGTCACTCACATTGATACAGATTGGTTACAGTTTGGTTGTCGAACATATAGGATTTCGCCGCCATTTTGTTTGTTCCGTCATTCGTTTTTTGAAATATCATTTCTGGCCCGTTGTACTTAGGGCATACTGAAAGTTTCTGGAACTGGCCACTTACAAAAAATATAAGTTTAGGTGGGGTAAGGGACCGTCCATTAATCACGTGAGGCTTGAAAGGGGGGGGGAGGGGTTTGACAAAAATCACGAAATGTCACAACTGGGGAGGGGGGGTGTAATAAGATATCACGTGTATTTATTTTTTCAAACGCGCGATTTTTAAATCGAAAAGCGGCGTGTAGTGTGACCTTGACTCGCCGTTGCTAGGCAACGAACGAAGTACCTACTCACGCGCCGCCGACGACTTCCCGGCTCGGCACGCCAATCGCCTAAAAATTAAGATTTTTTGTAGATACTAAAAATACACGTGATGTTGGGTGGGGGGTGGGGGGTAGTCTTAAACCTCACCATGTATCACCAAAGGGGAGGGGGGGTTAAAAAATGCTTAAAAAAAGATCACGTGATTAATGGACGGCCCCTAAGGGGAACTAGGGGGGAAGAGAAACAGTAGTAGTTTTTTTTAGTACGAATAAAATTAAAAACATAGCACTTCGTTTTTATTTAAGTTGACTACCCCTGATCTGGCTCAAACTCGTATGTTTCTTTTACCCCAAATTCCGATTTTGATCAATATTTTCTATTTTAGACCGTATTTCAATAAGAACAAAATTCACATTTGATAAACAAAGTTTTTAAAATGAATTTGTGCAGGTATATCCTGCACTACTATTAGTATTTATACACATAAAGACAGTTTCCCTTACCCCAAAAACAGGGAAAGGGAAACGATAGAACTAGTCTAACGATTTAGCATTTTATGGTTGCAAGCATTACAACTAGTTTAAAAACTCGTTTAATCATGGAAAGTTAACATACACAGGTATAGTTTATGTTTATCAAAACTGTTACAAAACGTTAAGTACGGTAGCTACAACTGAAAATAAACTGTACAAAATAAATTATCTTCCCCTTACCCCATCTGACCTTAATAAAAAAGCACTAACAGAATTTGAAAATGGAACTCTCTAGGAACATATTACTTTTTAATTTTCGAGACTGTCGTTTGATTTTTCAACTTGGCGGGGTTCAGAGAATTGTGTGTCGCTATTAAAATGAAATTAAATGGTGAAAATTTTCGTTCAATGATTTTTTACGATTTTCGCTGCGGCTTAAGTCAACAAGAAAGTTGCCAGAGACTTCAATTGGCATTTGGAGATGAAGCACCATCTCGTAGCTCTTTGTAATCGGGGTTCGGAGAATTCAGACGTGGACAAGATCATCTCCATGACGATGTGCGTGAAGGTCGGCCGGCGACTGCGGTTACTGAATCTATAATATCGATACTGTACGACAACTAATTAAGACTGACAAAAAAAATACTTGTCAGCAAATTCGTACTGAATTAGGCATTGGAATGAGTCAAGTGCAAAACATTTTGCATTAGCAACTGAAGGTACGGAAGCTTTGCACTCGATGGATACCGCATGATTTAACGGAAGACCAGAAGCGACTGCGTGTAGAGTGGTGCCGAAAAATTAATAGAAAAGTTTAATGGAGGAGAGTGACGAAACCTGGGTGTATTGTTTCGAACCGGAAAGAAAAAGCCAGTCAGCAGAATGGGTCTTTCCTTTTGAAGACAAAAGCTAAGAAGGGTCGGAGCACTGGCAAAAAAAAGGTTGCGTCTTTCTTCGGAAAAACTAGACGTTATGTAACAGTGTCGCTTAAAAATCAAAGGACAGTTACTGCAGATTGGTATGTAAACCATTTCTTGCCCAGTGTCTTAGAAAAAGTTTGCGAACGAAAGGCGTCCTCGCAGTCATGTCATCCTTCACCACGGCAATGGGTCCGCACATTCCGCTAAGAGAACGAATGCGTTTTTGAAGGCTTCAAATGTAGAACTGACGACGCATCCGCCGTACAGTCCGGACCTCGTACCTTGCGACTTCTTTTTATTCCCAAGAATAAAAGACAAACTTTGAGGTTTACGATTCTCAAGTCCAGAAGCGGCGGTGAATGCATTCCAAGAAGCCGTTGAAGAGGTCGCTACTGAAGACTGGATCCACTGCTTTACACAATGGAACCATTGTAAACGAATAGAAAAATGTGTAAATAGTGAGGGTATAATACTTTGAAAACAATAAATTAATCATAAAAGTCAGTCTTTTATGATTAATTTACCAGAATCCAGAAACTTTCAGTATGACCCACGTATGAAGTGTTCAGGTTGTGGTTTAGGTGAGTAATTGCCCGCAAGCCGCAACGCGAAGGCTCACCTTCTAGTTAAAAAATATTATTGATTTTTTTAGGGGTAGGTACCTCATGTAAAGGAGAGATTAAAAATATTTAGTGCGCCGTTGTTGAATAGGTCTTTTAAAATAGAGTTTTCTTAGATTATAATTATTTTTGGTCGTTAAAATTGTTAACAAAGCTGCCTCGCCCCCTAAGCCGCCTTTCTAAATGATTTAACCCAGAAACTTAAAATTGTATCATGTCGGAACTCTATAAAAATAATTTGGTCATCCTGTTTTAAACAATAAAGTAGATAATGATTGCGTGGTTCGACACGCTTTTGGTTACTTTTTTTTAAAAATTAAGGCTTACTGTTTTACTTACTATTTTTATTTTTTTTCCTTGCTAGGTAAATCTTCTATTTCCTCTACAACCTGTGACCGGCACGCGGAAACATTCCACATGCGGCGACTTTTCTAACCAGTATGCTGCTATGTGCGATCTCTGTCAAACGCCCTTCAGGTGAGTGGGAAAAATTACCATAACGAATCACGTTTTTCCCGCCATTGTTAAATTTTTATTACCAACATTTTATTTCTTTCAGGGCCGAGGTGGCGTGGGACATCGATACTATTTATCTGGCCCATGATTTAAGGATGCTACATTTAAAAGATTTTGATCATTTAGATCAGAGGTATATTGATTCCTATAATTCGCATTATTCATAGCTTAATGATTTATTAATCTAGCTATAGCTAATAGAAACGGTGGCAAGATTTTAGTTAATACTTTTTGGCCAGACACGCATTCAAGGCTCTACTCAAACTGACCGATGCGAGCGAGAAAAAGCTTTATTTAATCGCTATAAGGGTGTTGAGACGCATGTCTTCGATCACGGAAAATCCGAATCGGTGCGAATTACTTCGTTTATCAATTTGGGTGGAGCTTCAATGCCTTTGGTTTTAATTTATTTAAAAGGAAACGCGGTCTAAAGAATAGTTTTCTGAAAAAAAATGTTGCTAATTCCCCCCGTCAAACCTCTCCGTATACAGCAAGAAAGGGAGAACTACAGCTCAGACCGATCATAGGCACTAAAATTGACTAAAACAGCATTTCGTAGTCGTCTATTTCCTCCTTCATCATCATTTAAGCCGAAGGACGTCCACTGCTGGACATAGGCCTCCCCCAAGGATTTCCACGACGACCGGTTCTGCGCTGCCCGCATCCAGCGGCTTCCCGCGACCTTCACCAGTTTCCTTCAGCAATTTCCTCCTTCAAAACCTAAGATTTTTTTTCTAAAATTATTTTAAAAAAGCTTTACCTGTCTCTAAGTTTTTTTTTATTGTTAATATGCGTATTTTTTTTTGTGAATGTCTGAAAATGACGTAATTGTGCATTTTTCAAGTTTTTTATTTCCTATTATAATTAGAATATTGGAAAAAACAAAATATAGGGGCATGGTCATGGTAGAAAAAGATTTAATGGAAAAAAATGCTCTTATGTCATTCATTATCCAGGGAGGAAACAGGGGACCACGTTTGTATGGAGAAAATGGCACCCGCGTTCTCTTAATTATGCTTTCTATCAAATACAGGCAAATCGGCGAGATATAATTTTTGCATTGGTGTGAGTGCACACTGATAGACGTAGTAGAGTCTATACTCTTTGACCGGTAGTGAAAAGTGGCTAGGAGGCGCGCGCCATAGTAAACTTCACCCTCACCTTCAATCTCTTATTTGAAAATGTGTGTAAACAATCATATATTTACAGCGTGTTTTATAAGTGCTTGTGATCAGTATTGCTCGTTCAGCCGTTTTATCGGATTTGTCTATCAACTAAACAAAACTAGTTTAGATTTGAGACAGGACTGCGGTCCGTAATGTGCTGCGTGATACTGCTTGCTGAAAAATTACACGCTCAGTTGAACATATTATCTACGTGTTCTCACAGGCTTGGGCAAGGCTATAGATAAGAGGTCAGACCGGCTCAGTAAATATTTTCATTCACACAGTTCTAACCATAATGGTTTTTATGTACTACGGGAGACGAGTGACAAGTTGACAACACCGAACTTCTTAGGCAAACTGGTTTGTTGTAGGTACCTAATTCGCCACCGATGTACTTATACATATATATCGCAACCAAATTGTGGAATTAGCCGTTTTGCAAACTACTGAGTAAACAACTCCGAATACAACAGAGTCGGACGTACGAACGGACAGACGACGGTTAGGTTAGGTTAAGTTAGCTTGTTAGCTTGTTTTGTTCTGCCGTGATAAGGAGCCCCGCGACAGAGCTCCGTCCGACTCGGTTTTATTCGGATTTTTTTACTCAGTACGTTTACAGTGCGCGCTGTTTTGTAGAACGGTTTATTCTACAAAATGGCTGCGATATATACAGTACAATATAGGTCACATGGGCGTGTCGTATTATCGTAGAAGCTCTATGAATACTTTTAATGGTTAAAGCTTATATTCAGTATTATAGTAGTGATGACGACAGAATCAGAAATAAATTATGAACTCTTGATCACTAAATTGCCCTCCTACTTAAACTTCGGAAAACTTTACTCGTTTTGTTCTCCATCAAGTCTTCGATTTTTAACTCACCATAATCACAAAACGAGTACATAAATGACGCTTCAAAGCTATGACGTCACGCCTAGGTATTTCATTTTTTTTAGAACAAAATCTTTTTGACTGATGATAAAAAGTAAATCAGATGATTAGCATTCTTCATCCCTATTACATCTTTATTATTGTACCTGACTTGCCCCTGAATCAAGATAGTTACAAAAATAATGTTAATGAAGCAATGGGTCGCTTTGACAGTGAAAGCTAAAGTCTCAGAACCTCTATAATTGTTTATGTCGCTGGAACCTATTTCGCTATCGAAATCCGTTGTTTCGCAAAAATTCGCCATTGCAAAAGGATTTCTCCGTCAATTTGTTTTTGCGTCGGCACCAGACACCTAAACTAACGCGATTTTACGAAATTTTGCAATCTTACGGCAGCTTGAATTTCGCAAAAATCCAGAAACCACGTTTATCGTACATTGACATATTTACGGAGATCATTGGAAGGTCTTCAACAACTATGTTGTGTTGCAGAGACCTAATCCCGCTGCTGATCGCACTGCAACACAATACGTGGTTCACGGGCGTGTGCGGGGACGGCGTGCGCGCGGGCGGCGAGGCCTGGGAGGCGCTATGTCGAGTGGTACGTGTGTAAATTTATATCTGTTGAAATTAGACATGGCTAGCTCATGAGTGAGTGACTGGAAAGAGCTAACTCTTCTCTTGTAGTTCATTAGCTCTTTAGCTCACCGCCTCTTAAAGTAGCTCATCGGATCATCGGATCATTTTGTTCTTGCGCGGTACTTCAGTTCTTAGGGATCGGAGATCAGTTCGCGGCCGCGGCTCTGGGCGCTCGGCCAATGGCTCGGCGCTCGGCACTATAGTCATGTGCTTATCAAGCAAACTGTCCAGTACCTTCGCTATTACAGTAGTAAGAGATATAGGCCTTTAATAAGCGAGCTCAGAGACATCACCTGTTTTATTTTTTACAATTGGCTTGGCACCACAATGGTTTTCATCAGATCATCGGGTAGGTTAAAGGCTGAAAAACATAGCCAGCACTCTCGGGAGGTGTACACCCGCATGCTAAACTCGATGCTGAGACTGTCATGACGCAAATTTTTAATCACATCAGCAATCTCCTCTGCAGAGAACTTGGTAATCTTCTCCGAGGCGTGACTCTCAGCAACGAGGTGCTCACACGCCGGTCCCAGAGGTGAATCTACGTTTTAGCCAAAAATAAGTTTTTCGGTTTGGGCTCAAAACCCGCCTAAACATACATTCTTGTATTGTCGCTTCGCGGCTCTCGGCCCAGCAGGCAGAAGCGCGAACCACTGGACCAGTGGGTCTGGGTCATAAATAATAAAAAAAAAGACTTCAAACGCACTAATCGCCACTACGATTTTGGAAGGTTCCCCTCGATTTCTCTGGGATGCCATAATCAGATCATGGTTTCCTTATCATGGTATCACCCTTGGGATATCTCCTTTCCAACAAAAAAAGAATCATCAAAATCGGTTCATAAACGACGAAGTTATCCGCGAACACACATAAATAAAAAAATAAAAAAAATACGGTCGAATTGAGAAACCTCTTTTTTTTGAAGTCTATTAAAAACAGTTTAGAAATCAAAAAGAAATCTATATGCGATCACTAAATCGTTTAGCAACCCAAAATGTCTCCACTGCTGGGGCACACCCTGGACACTTCATCCAACGGGCCAAAAATGACATTTCTAAAAACGAATGACGGAACAAACCAAATGGCGGCGAAATCCTATACGTTCGACAACCAAACTGTAACCAATCTGTATCAATCCGGGTGACGGAGGGGTGAGATCGCAATCTAGAGAGCGGCAGGGAGTGTCCATACTGTATGTTAGTACTAATATATATATACTTTAGCTGGGGCACGGGTTACTTTCCCAGACACGGGAAATTTAAGCCATACTTCTCACACTGGGGCCAAGTCCGTGTTGGTGGTGGTTGTAGGGCTAGTGGCGAACCATACTGTCAGAAGTTTTCAAGCCGGCATCTGACACGGCATGACGACTGCCATATAGTAATAGCCACCGACACCAATGGCTTAACGTGCCTTGCGAAGCACGGAAAAGAAAAATTCCATTAGCAGTCAAACCCATTCAGGTAATGACCGTGCTTCTGGTCAGTCAACCTGCGTGATCGTCGCGACCCCGAAAGTTACACTGAGCTACATCCGCTTGTGTACCGCGATCACTCATCATCATCATATCAGCCGAAGGACGTCCACTGCTGGACATAGGCCTCCCCCAAGGACGTTTTCCGGTGCGTGGTCGCCACTCGAGAACTTTACTGCCTCAACGGCCATCTGTTCTACGAGCAATGTGCCCCGCGATCACTAAATAATCCATATAATGTAGTATCTTTCGGACAGGTGCGTTGCGCGTCGCCGGCACCGCAGAAGCTGTCGTGGCGGGCGGCGGCGCTGCGGCACGAGCACGCGGCGCGACTGGGGCACGCGCTGGCGCGGGCGAGGGTCACTCCTGCGCTCCACACCATCGACTTCTCACAGAACCAGATCGAGGACAAAGGTTTGTTTTGGCCAGCACGAGTAGCACGAGCAGTAGACAAAGCTGTTTGTCACGCCTGACGCGAGAAAACTGTTTGCTTTTCTCTTTTATAAACAACTAGCTTTTGCCCGCGGCTTCGCCCGCGTGGACATAGATTTTATGACTGTCTTTGAGGGTGAGTGCTGCGAGTGTTGCTCCAGATCCATCAGGAACTATATCGGGCTATTCTGATTAGCAGCCTATATTATATCACTTCCCACCCCCTCAACCACCTCTGTGCAAAAAATCATAACCATCCATTGTTTCGTTGCGATGTTAAAGAAATTAACCAAAAAAGAGTATTTTTTCAGTTCCCTCGGGAACTGCATCGGACTATCCTATTTTCACGGGATAAAAAGTAGCCTATTTCCTTCCTAGTGACACAGGCTACCTTGCATTTCAAATTTTATCAAGATAGGTCTAGGTGTTCTTGAAGCGTGAAAAGATAACAAACAAACGAACACATTTTCACATTTATAATATAATATTATGTAATAGAAAGTTTGTAAGAATGTATGGATGTATGTTTGTTACTCTTTCACGCCAAAACCACTGAACGGATCTGGCTGATATTTGGTATGTAGACAGATTAGGACCTGGATTAACACATAGGCTACTTGTTTCCACGCTCGCAAGCCGCTTGCGGCTCGCGCACTGCGCACCCTCGAAAACTCATAGAAACGTTGTCCACGCGGGTGAAGCCGCGGGAAACAGCTAGTGATTCATAAAGTGCTATTTATAGGCATACGCTGCTGGCATATGTCCCTGCATTTCAAATCCGTAATATCTTCGATAATATTCATTTAAATTACATGCTGTAAAGGGCCATATTGATCTATATTAAATGCACAATGTATTTAAAGTACTTAATTGCATAAAGATTAATGCTGTTTTGCTTAAACTCGCTTCGTAAATAAGCCAAAACGTAAAGGATAAAAAATGGTTATTGTTGATGATACCTTAGACATACTATATATATTAGCACTAACATACAGTATGGACACTCCCTGCCGCTCTTTAGAATGCGACCTCACCCCCTCGTCACCCAGATTGATACAGATTGGTTACAGTTTGGTTGTTGAACGTATAGGATTTCGCCGCCATTTTGTTAGTTCCGTCATTTGTTTTTTGAAAACTTTGAAATGTCATTTCTGGCCCGTTGTATGAAGTGTCCAGCGTGTGCCTTAGAGAATAGAGATAGACAGACATATACCACCGCGGACTTTTCTGTAGACCTTTTCAATGTGTACAATACTTAGTACATTATTTTGATAAAACTCGTAGGGTTCAGCCTGCGTTTGCAATGTAAGCGGAAAAAATGTAATTATTTACGACATCACATTAGAAACCTCAAAAATAACAGTACTTCTCCACTATTTAATGGATGTTATTATACATATAAACCTTCCTCTTGAATCACTCTATCTATTAAAAAAAACCGCATCAAAATCCGTTGCGTAGTTTCAAAGATTTAAGCATACAAAGGGACATAGGGACAGAGAAAGCGACTTTGTTTTATACTATGTAGTGATAAGACGCGAGAAGTAATACATGAAAATTATTGAATTTGTCGTTAATGCCTTTGACAAGAATAGACCAGTTCACACGGACAGCATCCGTTCACGAGTATAACGCGAGAGTCAGCCATCGCTGCCCTCGGGCCTCGACCATATTAGAGGGAAAGGAACGATCCGGCTCCCGATGATCCAAACTAATGAATATTAAGTCCAAATGACATTATTCAAATTCAAATGACTCTTTATTGTACATCAAAATAAACAATACAAATACATTTACAAAATTTAATTAAAAACTAAGAGACGTACAATCTAGGCGCTCTTATCGCTGTTATTAGCGATTATTTGTTTTATATCAATGATTTTATTGACATTACTAGCTGTCCAGGCGAACTTCGTTCCACTTAAAACTAAACTACGTTACCCCACCCTACCTCACCATACCCTACCCTACACTAAACAACACTACACTACCCTACCCTACATAAGAACCTTCTCCTGACATTAACGAAAAAAGAATTAGCGAAATCGGTCCAGCCGTTCACGCGGGGGTTGGATGGACCCACATAATTGAAAGCGATTATTTGTTTTATATCAATGATTTTATTGACATTACTAGCTGTCCCGCCGGCGGACTTCGTTCCACTTAACACTACACTACATTAGCCCACCCTACCCTACCCTACACTACACTACCCTACCCCAGGGATGTTAGGGAGCTCCGTAACCGTAACCGACACTATCGGATATCCGATATAAAATAATATCCATAACCGTTACCGAATCCGTAATAAAAGTTTCGGATAATATCGGATAGGGGCGGAGCCTAATTGCGACACGTTATGACAGGTTGTTTTGTTGATTTGCCGGGCAGCGGTCGACACACGCGCGCATTGTTTTTTTTCTTCTGTTGTCGTCTTATCATAGTCTTATATTTATATTTTACTTCTGAAATTCCTTAAAAATCTAATATCCTTATCCGAAACTAACGGATAATCCGAAATAATTTCAAATCCGTATCCGTTTCCGGTATAATAATCATTTCTATAAATAAATAAAATAAAAATAAAAAAGCCTTTATTTGACCATACTTCATTTCATCTTATCTACTATTATTAATATTATTATAACGCTTATTAGTTGCTATATGTACTATCTTACTTTACTATTACTAAATTAGGTTAAGTAGGGTCCCCAGATTGGGTAAAGGCCTCCTCCAATGATGCCCACTTCTCCCTATCCTGTGCTATTTCCCACCACTTTGGGCCAGCGACTTTTTTTATTTCATCCTCCCATCGGGTAGATGGTCTTCCTCTCTTTCTTTTTCCTTGAGGTCCTTTCCATACGGTGGTATTGTAGGTCCATCTTTTGTCTCTAAGCCGCGCTATATGGCCGGCCCATTTCCACTTTAACTATTGTGCGTAGTTCAAGGCATTAGTGGCTTTTGTTTTTTCTCTTATCTTTATGTGTCTAATCTTATCTAGTTTTTTTATTTTAAGCATGCTTCTCTCCATTCCGCGCTGGCAGGACGTTATTTTGTGCTTAACTTTTGCCGTAAATTTCCAAGTTTGACACCCATATGTCAAGCATGGTAAGAGACTAGAGTTCATTGTCCTAGTTTTCAGTTTTATTGGCATGTTACTTTTGAAAATTTCTTTTAGACTCCAGAATTTATTCCATGTTCGCTGTACTCTTCTTTCAATTTCTAGTTCGTTGTTTTCTTTTCCAAAGCTGATGGTTTTTCCTAGGTAAATATATTTGTCTGTGTATTGTAGTGGATATCCATTGACTTTTATTTGTTTTTTGTGGCGGTTAGTCATTGTGATGGTCTTAGTGAGATTGATTTCAAGTCCTACGTCGGCGCTAACTGTTTGTAAATCATTGATCATGAGCTGCAGTTGTGAGTTTGTCTCGGATAGTGTTACTATATCATCGGCGAAACGTAAATGACTCAGGAAGGTTCCTTGTATGTAAATTCCTCGTTCGCTCCAGTTTAGTTTGTTGATGATGCCTTCGAGTATGGCTATAAATATTTTTGGCGACAAAGGGTCACCCTGTCTTACACCTCTCTTTATGGGAAAGCTCGGGCCCAGCGTGTCTAGCTTTATTCTACCAATGTTGTTATTATATATGTTTCGGATCACTTTTATATACACTTCGCTTACTCGCTGATCTCTCAAGCTTTGCCAAACGCTAGCGTGAGTAACAGTGTCAAAGGCCTTTTGGTAGTCAATGAATCCGAGATAGAGTGGTCTCTGTTGCTCTCGATACTTCTCTATAATTAACTCTAGCGTATGTATATGGTCCATCGTAGAGAAACCCTTCCGGAAACCGGCCTGCTCCACAGGCTGTCTTACTTCGATTACGGGGCTGATTCTCGAGTTTATAATCGCAGAGAAAAGCTTGTACAGAGTTGGTAGTAGGCTTATCGGCCTATAGTTGCCTATATCTTTTGGATCTCCCTTCTTATATAATAATATTATGTTGGATTCGGACCATTGTGCAGGCGTTTCAGAACTTTGTAATATCAAATTGAATAGTTCAGCGAGCGGTGTTGCCAGTACATGGTAAGCTGTTTTTAAAGCTTCGTTTGTTATGCTGTCTGATCCAGGAGATTTTTCTAGTTTTAGCCTTTTTATTGCTTCTATGATTTCTTTTTTGTTAATTGTTTTTATGTTATCTTCATTTTCATGTGCAGTATGGTCTTCCTTTGTATTTATAGCTTTAGTAAAGTTTTTATTTTGTAGTGTAGTTATTTGATTTTTGTTGCTATATAGGTTTTTGTAAAAATTAGTTGCTGTGTTGATGATGTCTTTTCTATTGTTTAGGTCTTTGTCAGACTCCTTTAGTCCTTCTATCCAGGTTTTGCTTGTTCTGAGTTCTTTGTAGGCCTTTTTAGTACTGCCTGTGAGGTTTAGGTGTTTTTCTATTGTGCTTTGTCTATATTTTGCATAGTCCCGTTTTATATATTTATTGACTAGCTTGTAAAGCGCAGAGAGTTCATTTTTCATAGATCTCGATTTGTTTTTGGTTTTTTGAAGTTCCTTCCTTCTCTGTAAAAGAAGTGATGTTCGGTCCGATAGCAACTTGTGTCGTTTGTGTTCTTTTCTTGTTGCTTGGGCTGATTTTAAACTCGTGGTGATTGCATTTGTAATGTTATCGTAATGGGTTTGTACTGAGGTGTTTCCATGACTTGCAGATTGACTAGATATAAATTCTGATAAGGTTTCCCTGTATTTCGATATTTCTTCTTCAATTTTTAGTTGGCTAGTATGATTATTACTGTAATTTACTCTACTTTTTTTTAGTTTAGTTAATTTTACTTTTGCTCTGATTATTCTATGGTCTGACGGGTAGTTTAAGTTCATAGTACCAATATCTTGGAATATTCTCGGTTGGTTTGATAATATGTAATCTATTTCATTCTTAATTTTTCCGTCCGGAGATGTCCATGTCCATCTTTTGTTTAGTTTCTTCTTAAAACATGTATTTATTATAGTTAGTTTATGTTCTAGTGCCACTTAAGTTTAGCAATTCTGAGAGCTATGTCGGTTACTTTGGTTCTCTTACGGATCTCCTCGTTTCTGATTCGATCACGCAGAGAAACTCCGAGCATAGCACGCTCCATTGCCCTTTGGGTGACCTTGAGCCTTCTTATGATGCCCATAGTAAGCGACCATGTCTCAGTTCCGTACGTCATCACGGGCAACACACATTGGTCGAAGACCTTGGTCTTAAGACACTGCGGTATCTGGGACGTAAAGATATTGCGAAGCTTCCCGAACGCTGCCCAGCCGAGTTGGATTCGACGATTGATCTCTTTCTCGAAGTTGGACCTACCTAACTGGACTGTTTGTCCCAGGTATACATATTCGGTAACAACTTCGAGTGTAGAGCCTCCAACCTTCAGAGGAGTAGGTATGACACGGACGTTTGACAAGTGGCAGTGGGCGGGGCACATTGCTCGTAGAACAGATGGCCGTTGGGGCAGTAAAGTTCTCGAGTGGCGACCACGCACCGGAAAGCGTAGTGTAGGCAGGCCTCCCACTCGGTGGACCGATGACCTGGTGAAGGTCGCGGGAAGCCGCTGGATGCGGGCAGCGCAGAACCGGTCGTCGTGGAGATCCTTGGGGGAGGCCTATGTCCAGCAGTGGACTTCCTTCGGCTGATATGATGATGATGATGATGTTCTAGTGCAAATTCTACTAGCCTCTGGCCTCTTCCGTTCCTTACTCCGTAACCGAATTGTTTTGTAACTAAATGTTCTTCTTTCTTAGGAAGCCCGATTTTCGCATTGAAGTCTCCCATAAGTATTACGTTTTTGTGTGCAGTGTCCAGAACTTTGTCAATCATTTTGTAGAATTCTTCTATTTCTTCATCACTTGCCGCTTCCGTGGGTGCATACACTTGTATAATAGAGATTAAGAATCCTTGAATGTTCATGTTTAGTACAGCGATTCGTTCCGTTATGCCAGTAAAGCTCTCTATATGGTTTTTATGTACTTTGTTTATTAAAAAGCCTACTCCATATAGGCCTGGCGTGTGACCCACGTAACAAAATATAAAGTTTTTATGCTCTTCTATGTTGGTACCTAGCCGTCTTGTTTCAGATATCCCTATAACGTCGTATTTTGTTTCTTGTATTGCTTCCTCTAATTCTAATAGGCGTTCGTATGACGATAAGGTTCTAACATTGTATGTTGCTATATGTATTTGTTGTTTTTTTTCTTTGTTACTGCTCTTTGTCTCTGTGGTATCAATTTTTGGAGGGTTATGGTCGTACTCTTTCACGGTGACCAGCCGGGTTGGAAGATCATTCTGTTTGTTTCTTGTTTTTATTTCTATATCCGTATCCAATCCGTATTTCGCACTGGGCCCGCGTGGTCCACTAAGGCCTAATCGCCCTGATTCAGGGTAGGCTCGAGCCCCTCGGTGGGGACGTATATGAGCTGTAATGATGATCCAATCCGTATCCAAAATTTCATATCCATAACATCCCTGCCCTACCCCCTACCCTACATAAGAACCTTCTGACAATAACGAAAAAAGAATTAGCGAAATCGGTCTAGCCGTTCACGCGTGATGCGATGACCAGAAAAAAATGAGGTTGGATGGACCCACATTGTGCGTGCGGCTAGGACGCGGGTTATCGCGGGCGAAAATCGTCCTAAATGCATACCATAGACGTCTTACAGAAACTTGGAATAAAGTAACTGGCTCATAGCCGCATAGAAACATCGGTCACGACCACGTGTTACGTGAGGTTGGCACACTTGTTAATCACGACTTGACAGTTGGGGCTCGACCTCCCCCGTCTCGTGTCTCCCCCCCCCCCCCCTACGAATGCCCTGTCTAGACGTCTTTGTTGTATGGATTAGACTGTGCTAAAAGAGTCTTAAGCTTATTGACCTCCTTCAAGGCGTATTAAGGGTCATTGTCCATGGTGAGTAACATTAATATGTCTTAAATGTCACTGACCTCGATCTCCTGCTTCATCGTCGGGCTTCTGAGTGTTGGTGGCTCAACGGTTAACGACTCAGTCCTTCTGACCAGAGGTCCCGGGTTCGAATCCCGACGGACAATGTAACAATGAGCTTTACAAAACTTACGTACATTTACTTACCCATTTCTTTAACGGTGAAATATAATGAGGAAACGTGCTCGTCTGATTTCCATATATGTATGAAGGTCGCGTTGCATTGTTGCATTTTGTTACATTGCATTGTTGCGAATTCAGAATTGCTAGATTGTTTTGCCCACTTCCATCAAAGTGGCAAATTAATCTCAATAGGGGATCGGACTGCTAGTCATTTGAGTTACTTTTTATGATCTGTCAAAAACGAAATTTGGGTCTAAAAAATATTAGAAATACCCACAAGTGACGTCATAGATTTTAAGCGTCATTGACGAACCTAATTTGTAAATTTAAATAATTAAAAAATGAAGACGTGATGGAAAAAACAAAACAAGTAAGGCTTTTTGAAACTTTTAAAGAAGAGCAATTTTGGAAATCATATTTTAGATTTTATTTTTGATGCAGTCCGATCCCCTATTGCGAAATGTTACGCACACTTGTTAGTCTTGAAAGGTTGAATTAATCTTCAACGCTCGACTTTTTAATGCTGTTTATTTTCAACCATTGTCCATTCGCTTTATTTATTTTCAATCCGAAACAACATCACCTATAAAGCTGATTACAAACACTCATTGTGTTTGTCGTCAGGTGCGATGAGCATACTATCGGGGCTGGCGGGCAACCCGGCGGGGCTGCGCTCAGTGGCGCTGGCGCAGTGCGGAATCACCGGCAAGACAGTGTCGCATCTTGCAGCCATGCTCAACGACAACGCCTGCCATCTCTCCACGCTCTCGCATTTGGATCTATCCAATAATAATTTGAAAGATGATGTGCATGTAAGTGAAACTTTTATTACATCGTCTCAATTTTTTTCGTCTGTGTGTTGCATGTGGCGTGTCGGTCGCTTTCGTCTGATTTCGCGAGAGCAGCCATGATCGTTTCGTCCTCTGTAAAGTTTAACTTTTACCGTGGTTTTCATAAAACCACACACTTACTTTTTAATTATATATTGCTATGTTGTTTTAGTTATTTTAGGGACATGTTTTTCGAAATTTTATCGTTTAAAGGATAAAGACCGCTTAAACTAAAGATATACTTGTTAACAATATATTTTTTCTGTTTTTCTGATTATTTCTTTTACCTGGACCTTTTTTCTAATTATAAGATAGTTTTGTGACGATGATGCCGAAGATGGAAGCGGGCTTACCAATATTCCCCAACGCAATGGGGACTTGGCTATCTTACGCCGCCTGGTTATCTTTAAGCCGGAACACATCAATGCTGTTAACACTGATGTTTGGCGGCAAGACTTAGATAAGATGGTGGTAGCTAGCCAGGCGGGCTATGAAAATGCCCTACCACCAACTAAACTGAGTCTTATAAAGTTGACCCCGCCGAGAATCGAACCCACTACCTCCTGGTGTGAAGCGACTGGACTAACCATTAAACCACGGAGTAATTGATTTGATACTAATTTTAGTATGTAAGATCTATATTTATGCTACATACTGAGTGAAATAAATACAATACAATACAAACATAAATATGTGTTATTTGTTTCAGAATTTATATAATTTTCTCGCACAGCCCAATGTGTTGACGCACTTGAATTTGACGAATACGGAGACTACATTAGAGAATGTAAGTGTGCGCATGATTTTTTTCAATTTGGATTTATATATTTAGTAAACCGATTGAATTTCATATTGTAAACATTTTAGCAGTAGTATCCAGTGCAGGGGAAAATTAACTGTCAATTTTACAATTTGTCGTCAAAGCTTTTATTCAAGTTCTGAGAAAAAAATACTTTATCAATGATAAATTCAAATTGTCTGTAGAAGTCAAAGTATTTAGGAACTAAATTATATTTCGCTACACGCACTTTCTGATGGCAGATGTGGGGTGCGCTGCTTCGTGGGTGCGCGGCGCGGCTGTCTTCTCTACTGCTGGCGCGCAACCCGTGGAGCGCGGCGCGGCGCCCGCGCGACCCGCCGCCTTCCTTCCGCCAGTTCTTCACCGCCTGTCTCGCGCTAGCTGACTTGGACTTGTCGCACTGCAAGATGCCGCCCGACGCGCTCAAGTAAGTCAAGTCTGAGACCCGCGTTCCTTCCGCCAGTTCTTTACCGCCTGTCTCGCGCTGGCTGACTTGGACTTGTCGCACTGCAAGATGCCGCCCGACGCGCTCAAGTAAGTCAAGTCTGAGACCCGCGTTCCTTCCGCCAGTTCTTTACCGCCTGTCTCGCGCTGGCTGACTTGGACTTGTCGCACTGCAAGATGCCGCCCGACGCGCTCAAGTAAGTCAAGTCTGAGACCCGCGTTCCTTCCGCCAGTTCTTTACCGCCTGTCTCGCGCTGGCTGACTTGGACTTGTCGCACTGCAAGATGCCGCCCGACGCGCTCAAGTAAGTCAAGTCTGAGACCCGCGTTCCTTCCGCCAGTTCTTTACCGCCTGTCTCGCGCTGGCTGACTTGGACTTGTCGCACTGCAAGATGCCGCCCGACGCGCTCAAGTAAGTCAAGTCTGAGACCCGCGTTCCTTCCGCCAGTTCTTTACCGCCTGTCTCGCGCTGGCTGACTTGGACTTGTCGCACTGCAAGATGCCGCCCGACGCGCTCAAGTAAGTCAAGTCTGAGACCCGCGTTCCTTCCGCCAGTTCTTTACCGCCTGTCTCGCGCTGGCTGACTTGGACTTGTCGCACTGCAAGATGCCGCCCGACGCGCTCAAGTAAGTCAAGTCTGAGACCCGCGTTCCTTCCGCCAGTTCTTTACCGCCTGTCTCGCGCTGGCTGACTTGGACTTGTCGCACTGCAAGATGCCGCCCGACGCGCTCAAGTAAGTCAAGTCTGAGACCCGCGTTCCTTCCGCCAGTTCTTTACCGCCTGTCTCGCACTGGCTGACTTGGACTTGTCGCACTGCAAGATGCCGCCCGACGCGCTCAAGTAAGTCAAGTCTGAGACCCGCGTTCCTTCCGCCAGTTCTTTACCGCCTGTCTCGCGCTGGCTGACTTGGACTTGTCGCACTGCAAGATGCCGCCCGACGCGCTCAAGTAAGTCAAGTCTGAGACCCGCGTTCCTTCCGCCAGTTCTTCACCGCCTGTCTCGCGCTAGCTGACTTGGACTTGTCGCACTGCAAGATGCCGCCCGACGCGCTCAAGTAAGTCAAGTCTGAGACCCGCGTTCCTTCCGCCAGTTCTTTACCGCCTGTCTCGCGCTGGCTGACTTGGACTTGTCTGACACGGCTTAACGACTGCCATCTAGTGATGGTAACCGGCACCAACGGCTTGACATGTCTTTCGAAGCACGGAAACGGTCGAAACCAAATGCCACTAACGGTCAAAACCATCCAGATAATGACCGTGGTTCAGGTCAATTAACCTACGTGATGGACGCAACAACGCAAGTGGCACTGATCTACTACCGCAATATATTTATATGTGCGTAATTCTCAGGTCACTGCTGCTGGGGCTGGCGTGCAACGAGAGCGCCGCGGGGGTGCACCTCAGCTTGTCCGGCTCGCTGGCGTCGTCGCAGGCCGCGCACGTGCTGGAGTCGTGCATCCACGGCGTGCGCTGTCTCAAGTCCCTGGACCTGTCTGACAATAGTGAGAATGAGCAGAGATAATAGAATTTTTAGAACCTTCATACTGCTATTCAACCTTCAAATATTCTCTTAAAAATAGGTGGCATCAGGTACTTTTAGGTTCATAAAAAATAGTGTTTTAATTAATAAGTCTCGAAACTGCATATGATGCACATTTTTTATCAAGACAGAGCTTACATACTTGCATCCCATAGTGTCCCGTATTTTAAATGTGATTCATAAAGTATTAGGATATCATCATCATTATCGTCATATCAGTCGAAAGACGTCCGCTGCTGAACAAAGACTTCCCCCAAGGATTTCCACGACAACTGGTCCTGTGCTGCCCACATCCAGCAGATAGATATGTAAGAATCCAAAATTTTAACAGTTAAATATAATATTTTAGTCGTCACTACATCATCATCATATCAGCCAAAAGATGTCCACTGTTGGACAAAGGCCTCCTCAAGGATTTCCACGACGACCGGTCCTGCGCTGCCCGCACCCACCGCGTGGGAGGCCTGCCTACGCTACGTCACTACATGTTGCTTATTAATTGAGATATAGGAGGATTTGGTATGAGTAGGTGCAGAGAATTACGAATCGGCCAGCACGAAGCTCTAAAAAGTGTGATTCTGTCGGTCGACTCTCACTCTTAAAGTTGTGCTTAAACTAAGAAATTCTACTTGGCCCTGGTAATTTTTGAAACAGTTTTTTAGACTATAGGGGTTAGTAACTCCAACAAAAATCACCACTTGAAAATTAAATATTTAGAAAACGAATCATTTATCGGAAAAATGAAAGATAACTTACTAAGAAGTTAGTAGTTTTGAAAGACCTATTTAATGATATCAGCAACAAAAAAATCACCCCCACTTTACATGTATGGGAGGTATCCTAAAAATTTTGGTCACAGATTTGTATAACCATACCAAATTTTAGCTTTACAGCTGTAATAGTCCCAGTAAAACGGCTGTGACATGCCGACGGGCAGACAAATAGACACACGGAAATGGCGAAACTATAAGGGTTCCTAGTTTGACTACGGAACCCTAAACAAACAGCGAATTGAGAACCACCTCCTTTTTAAGTCTGTTGAAAAACTATTGCAAAAAATACGAAGTACTACTACGACATAGGTACATTTAAGGTACTTCATGCCTACTACGGTAGATTTTACAAAATTGACCAACAGTATTGTTCCAGCTGCTATTTAAAGACTGTCGGACGTCACCACTCGGCCGCATAATAAATAATAGATTAAAAACAAAATAAATTCTGCATTTATTTATGACGGACGACTGTTAGCCCGTGTAAATTGACCCAGTAAATGCGCGACCTCTGCTAACATTTAGAAAAACCTGAATTTCGAGCGCCAAATATACTCTGATACCGCGATTGGTGCCCGGACTTACAAGCCCAAATAAAAGACGTTACCGACCACTTGGCAAAAGGTTCAGGGAGAACCCATTGGTGGGAACACAGACAGACAGACAGATAGATGTACCTTTGACTAGTTTGACTATAAAACCCTAAAAAAAACGAACTCTGCGACCTTATGTGACATACGTTGAGATTAAATATGGTCAGTAGTCAAAAGGACGCTTTTATTTGTGGAGATGAAAAAAGAGTGTAAAAAAATCCAATTTGCTATTTATTTTCAGGTATGGAGTTTGAACTATCGGGCATTGTAAGAGCTATTGGAAAAAACCATTCCATTATGCATTTATCTTTAAGTAGATTGACGGGGAAAAGGTCTTATGCGCCGCCACTAATACAGGTATATATATTTAAACCTGAGTGATGTGATATTGAGTGGAAATAGATGTTATGTATGAATGAATTAAATTTGATATTTCTTTCAGGCGTTAGTACACGTACTTCAAGAACCAGACACAGCTTTAACTTCGTTAGATCTTAGTGATTGTAAACTTAAGGTAAGCTACGATTATGCTGTTTCTTAAAATACACTGAATTCTTAGGAATTAACATTGGTAATATTAACCACCATAAGTTAAAAACAAGTCACATAGGGAGAAATTAATCGAAATTCTCTGTGATTAAGTCATAACACTCAGAAGAAAATCTGTTTTAATTTTTTTATAGGTTATTTTAAAGGTAGATTTTTTAGATATAAGGTAATTAATAATGGCGGACAAGAACATAACAACCACGATAACGTGGGAATTAATAAAAATAACTATTAATAATAATATTAACTAAATGTTTCATCTATCTATCTAACAAAATTTTATCAGAAATATTTTTTTTATTTGGATAAAATAAAACGACTTATGAAATTCGGATAAAATAAAACCACTTTTGTTTTATTACCTGACTGCGCCGCAAGGGGGTAATGTATTTCGAGTGTATGTATGTATGTTTATCTATTTCTTTAGCACACTCTGTAGCCAAAACGACTTGATAATTTTTTCAGGGCCAGGTGTCGTTAGATTCGTCTTGATCCCGTGATTGACATAGGATACATTTTTACCCGACTAGACCAAAAAAGAGAGGTTAAGTTTTTGTGCATTCGGGTTTTTAATTAATTTGTGTAGTTATTTATAAACATGAGGTTGTTTTTTGTAGGGAGAGTTCAAAAATTTTGACGTTTTTTAAAAATAGTTGAAGAAAAGTTGTTGCATGTGGAATGTGGATATATTCTTGTCCGTCATTAAAAAAAACAACTTTACTTTTTTAAAGGAGATTTTTTTAAATTCACAATTGGTATACTCTTGACAACAACTCACCTGGTGGTAAGTGACGATGTTGCCGAAGATGGAAGCGGGCTTACCAAGATTCCCCAACGCAATGGGGAACTGGCTATCTTATCTTCATGCCGGAACACACCAATGATATCAACATTGATATTTTGCGGCAAGACTTAGATAAGATGGTGGTAGCTAGCCAGGCGGGCTTAGAAAATGCCCTAATACCAACCAAACCGAGTCTTACAATTGACCCCGCCGGGAATCGAACCCGCGACCTCCTGTGTAAAGCCAGTGAACTTTGCCTCTGGGCTACGGAGGCCGTTGAACAGATTTCATTTGTACAGGCCGATCTCTTTGGTCTCCTGAACGCGCTCGGCGGTGCGAGGCGTTTACGTACGTTGGATGTGGGCGGCAACTTAGCGGGCGACGCCGGCGCAAGATTATTGGCCAAAGCGCTGCAGTGCAACTGTACCCTTCACACGCTGTATATTGATCGAAACGCTTTTAGTTTACAAGGTAAGTGATTATATGTTTTCTACAAGCTTTATTAACTTGCCGTGTTAGTTAAGTCTGTTTGTTAGTTTGGGACAAATCTTGGAAGCTAAATTATAACCACTTCCCGGTTTCCTATTGAGCTGAAATTTTGCATACACGTTAAGTTTGGAGAACAATACATGGTTAGCTAAGTGACATCATTCTAAATCCAATATGGCAGGCTCCAAAAGATGGCGGACCAGTTATTTTTATGCATCCCACCATGCACCTGCATGATATGGGTATCACATGAAAGGAAATGCGGAGAAGAATACGAAATAATTAAAATTCTTTTCAAATTAAAGCTCGCACCTAAAAGTGTTAAGGTTGTTCGAAAATTATTTTTCTTTATGAATGATATTAAAAGTTTATTGAGATCTTTATTGAGAGTGAGCTACCTCACAAAAGGTTACAATGACCCCACGCTAGTCAATGTCTGTATCGTGGTTGTTGCGATTTACAAGGTTTTTTTTTTTATTCACAATTGGTAAGCCCTTGGTATCATCTCACCTGATGGTAAGTGACGAGGATGCCAAAGATGGAAGCGGGCTTATCAAGATTCCCCAACGCAATGAAGAGGTATTACAATTAAGCGGCTGTATCTATTTGTTTAGTGCCCACTACTACCCCACAATAATGATTTCTCATGTTTCATTCACCTAATCATTGTATCTTTTTTTCGCATATGTTTTGCAATAAAGAGTTTTCAATCAATCAATCAATCTTTCTTAAAAGAGAACAACAAAAGAACAAAAATTATATTATTACTAGCTTTTGCCCGCGATTTCGCCCGCGTGGACTTCGTTTTTATGACTGTCTTTGGGGGTGAGTAGTGCGCGAGCCGCAACTATGAGTTTTCTCCAGCAGATCTCTCAGGAACTATATAGGACTATTCTGATTAACAGTATTTGTCACCTCCCACCTTATCAACGAATTCTATACAAAAAATCACAATCCGTTGCTCCGTTGCGATGCCAACATGCGCGAGCGTGGAAAAGAGTTTTCCCCAGAGGGATCTGGGGGGATCTCAAGGGATCGAGAACTGTGTCAGGATATGCGAATTAATAAATTATATCATTTCCAACCTCCTCAACCGTCTCTGTGTAAAAAATTACAACAATCCATTGTTCCGTTGCGATGTTAAAGAAATTAACCAAAAAATTATTTTTTTTTTCAGTTCCCTCAGGAACTGCATCAGACTTTGCTATTTTCACGGGATAAAAAGTAGCCTATGTCCTTCCCAGTGACACACGCTACCTGCATGCAAAATTTCATCAAGATTGGTTTAGGTGTTTATTTGAATAAGGCACACCAACGGCATAAATATTACACGTTTCCATAACATAGTTAGGTCTTATTCTAATACAAATTCTAATTATAGGTGTACACAACATTGATAAAAAATTATTATTAAAACAATATGGAAAATACTAACTAATAAATTAATGAAACATTAAAATTTTGGCAAGGAGTTAGAAAATATATCCATTTTGGATAGTTGAAGCGTAAGGATAAGGATATTATCGCAACTAATATTAAAAATGCAGAAGTGTGTTTCCTTTCAAAAAAACAACGGATCCACATATTTTTTTGCACTTAGTGACATGGCCACGTTATCGATATCGGCTACTTTTATCTGTTTGTTTTTTTGTCCTTCTTTCACGTCACAATGAAGCAACGGATTTGCTAGGTTCTTTTTATTCCACAAAAAAACACAGGCCGACATAGTTCCCGAGGATCAATAAAAAAAACTTTTATTTTTTCAACCTTCTTTCACGTCTCTTGTGACGAAAATAGTGTCAGTGCAGGCTGTGGCTAGGGACAACAACAGATGTTTCATTGGGCTGAGCCTGTAACCTAAATTGCTTGACAATTTTGGAGTGCGAGTTATCGTTGGATTCGTATTGATTCTTTGAGTGTTTTAGGATACATTTAAACATTCGTTTTTTTATTTTTTATTTCTCGATCCCGTAGGTACGGAGGGTAGAGGGAGTATTGTTATCGCGACAAAAAAGTTTTTCCAATTTTCATGAAAATGTTTTCTATATCATTAACACATACCAAAAAAAACCGAATGTCTCAATCCCGTCCGTCGGTGCGTCCGTCCGTCACGCTCGGCAAAGGTGGCTAAATCCTTATTCCGATTGGGAGCAAATTTGGAACTTTAGTTTTAAATTATTTCATCGAGGGATTCTCAAAAGTTCCTTCGTACCTTCAAACCAAAGAGTAGCTTTCATATAACAAATACTGTACTTTTTTCTTCTCAATAACGGCTCTAACGATTTTGATGACACATTGCACGTCGTAGTTGCTTATGTGTGTCTATTACATAGTGAATACCCATTGGTCTGAAAATAATCGTGTTTGTACAAATGAAAAATTAAAACTTGCGATTTACTCACAAATGGTTATTATTGTATTGTAATGTATTACGAATAAGTAAATAATTGGTCACGCAACGTGAATTCCACAAAATTATTTCATTTTTTTTTTAAATTTTTGTATTAAAAAAAAAAAAAAATGTCGAGATAATTAGTGCGAAAGTTCATTTAATTAATTTGGTTAGGGCATATCCTCTTGTTTTGATCTAAGTTTTGGCTTGTTTACCTTTAGGTTTATCGGACATAGCGAGCGCCCTACGCCGCTCGGTGAGCGTGCGGCGCGTGGAGTTCCCGGGCTGCGACGCGGCGGCGGGCGGTCGCGCGGCCAGCGAGCGGGTCGCAGCGCTGTGGCGCGACCTGCACGAGAGGTACTGCACCTGACTGTGTTAGCTCTCTCACACACACTAGGAGCTCCCGGGCTGCGATGCGGCGGTGGGCGGCCGCGCGGCCCGCGAGCGGGTCGCAGCGCTGTGGCGCGACCTGCACCTGACTGTGTCAGCTCTCTCACACACACTAGGAGCTCCCGGGCTGCGATGCGGCGGCGGGCGGCCGCGCGGCCAGCAAGAGGGTCGCAGCGCTGTGGCGCGACTTGCACGAGAGGTACTGCACCTGTCTGTGTCAGCTCTCTCACACACACTAGGAGCTCCCAAACTGCGACTGACAAATTAAAGTTTGTTCAACGTATGAGATAGTCGGTTTTCCTATCTCCCCTCTTATCCCCCTAATCACAGATGAGATACTAGTTACTTCGTAACAGATATTGCACTTCCTTATAAAACGAAAATACCTACGCATTTATTCACCTACACCTATTTCCCATACACGGAAACATGGGTATTAAGGCGCTCGACTTAGCGGTTATATCTGCGTACATGGGCGGCGCGCGATTTGCAGCGGCGATAGTACGGCGTTCTAGCGCTGACAAGCGGAGCGCGGCCTATAGGCCGCGCCAACGTGTAGGTACTTATCTCGCCTGTTCGACCGAGTGACGGGGGCCTGCCCTAATCGTGTTTACATTCAGGTATAAAAACTGGAGAGAATTTAAAATATAGTGAATAACAATGTAAATACCTGACAGTAATTTCTGACATACATAACGTAACATATTCTTATTCTACAGGCTAGCAAGCAACAGCACGCCAGCCCAGACGCACACACTGCGCGCTTTAGCGCTAGAACGCGCGTGGGCCGGGGGTGAGGCGGCCGCAGCATTGGCGGCGCAAGCAGCTGCTGCCTTGCCGCCCCCTCCCGTCACTGCCGCGTTAGAACGAGCCGCCAGCCAGGCGCACCATCTACTGCACCAGTATTTGCAGGTGATATAATATCTCCTTGTTAAACTGCTAAGAGATAAACAAAGTGACACGTATATATCAGCTCATATACGTCCCCACCAAGGGGCTCGAGCCTACCCTGAATTAGGGCAATCGGGCCTTAGTCGACCACGCGACAGTGGAGGTTGGTCGACTGCACACACAACCTGCGAGTTTATTCGCAGGCGTGTGCAGGTTTCCACACGATGTTTTCAAGAGCACCGGATAAACGTACATATGAAACCTAAATTCGAAATCACATTGCTACGTGGCAGGATTCGAACCACGACCTCCCAGACAGGAGGCGGTGGCCCTAGCCGTTACGCCACCGACGCCCTTACCTACGCGCGACATAAGAAGCTAATACTTCGATATATTCACAAAATAAATTTAACTCAATAAAATCTTTGTAAGCTACCTAGCTTCTTAGCAAAGATCGCGGGTTAGAAAGAACTGACCGTGGCGTAAATATTTTGACAGTAGAATGTGAACGTTAGAGAAATGGTTTGTGAAGGACAGCGACACTACTTTCTGACGCTACTAACGGCGCTTATGCCTTCGTGCAGGTGACAGTAAGAGAACACGAAATTTATTGATTCAGGAGTTAACAGAAGTACTTTGCGGAATAGGGATGACGACAGCATCAGAAATAAATTATGAACTCTTGATCACTAAATTGCCCTCCTACTTAACTTTTCTACCAAGTCTTCGATTTTTAATTCACCAAAATCACAAAATGAGTACGTAAATGACGCTGCTAAACTATGACGTCACGCGTAGGTATTTCTAACATTTTTAGATCAAAATTACGTTTGTGACAGATGATAAAAAGTAACTCAGAATGACTATTATTCGTCATGCCTAATAGGAAAGACAAGACAAGACAAGACAAGACAAGATATAAGAAAATATACTTAATCACTTTACTATTCCGCTACAAATCAGATATGGCGCAAATATGGGTGATAAGCTTTTGCCAGCGGCTTCGCTCGCATGAACATAGTTATTATGACTGTCTCCGAGGGTGCGCAGTGCGCGAACCGCAGTGTCTCGCGAGTGTGGAAAAAAGTAGGCTATATGTTAATCCAGGTCCTAATCTGTCTACCTACCAAATTTCATACATATACGTTCAGTAGTTTTTGCGTGAAAGAGTAATAAACATCCATACATACAAACAAACTTTCACTTTATAATATTAGTGGGATGGAATACTCAAGAAAATTAATAATACATATTTTTTAATATTAGTATATTAATTTATTATATTTTATTAATAATTTGCATAAAGAGTTTGCAGAAAAGGTTTATTTTTCTGTGATGTGTGTATTTTTGCAGAAAGAAAATACGCTCAACACATATAGAAGTTTGATTTTGTGTATTGTACGTATTTTATTAGCTTTCGTTAACATTTCATAAACGAACGAGTTTGGAATATTTTCCAGAGGTGCAGCGAAGTGTTCGCGGCGATGGGCGGCGGCAGTCCCCCGGGCGAGCTGGTCACGCTGCAGGCGGTGCGCGACGCCATGGCGCCCTGTGCCAGTACCTTGCAGGGACTCTTGAAGTAAGCCGATTCATATAATAATTAAAATCTTAATAAAGATGTCGGTTTTAATTTTTCTTCAGGAAAAAAAACAATGAAGAAATTCGGCTGGAACTAAGAAATATGGAACTGAGGCATGGCTTCCACTCGTGATTCTGAACGACTTTCCCCAAGGAACCTATGGTCAATTGACAAAAAAACCATACAAATCGAGCGGTCGCCTGGTCCACATTGTATGGAAAGTCCAATATTTGCCATGGGTTTACAGGGTGAGTTGTTTAGAAGCACGAGTAGAAGCCGTGTTTAAAAGGATTAAAATTAAGATCTAATATTTATCGTGAAGCGATCGTAGCTCAGTGGAACTTGCGTGGTTAGGTAGATCACGGTAGACCTGAAGCACGGTCATTACTTGGAAAGGTTTGACTGGTAGTGGCATTTTTCTCGACCGTTTACATGCTTCCCAAGGCACGTTAAGCCGTTAGTGTCGCTGGCTATCACTAAATGGCAGTCGTTAAGCCCTGTCAATAGTCTTATAGGCGGCTTGAAAAACTACTGACAGTGTGATTCGCCACTAGCCCTACAACCTCCACCAACCCGGTCTTGGCCCCAGTGTGTAGAGTATGGTCTAACCTTTTTTTTAATTCACAATTGGTAAGCCCTTGCTTGGCATCATCTCACCTGATGGTAAATGACGATGATGCCGAAGATGGAAGCGGGCTTACCAAGGTTCCCCAACGCAATGGAGAACTGGCTATCTTATCTTCAAACCGGAGCACATCAATGTTCTTAACACTGATGTTTGGCGGCAGGACTTAGATAAGATGGTGGTAGCTAGCCAGGCGGGCTTAGAAAATGCCCTACCACCAACCAAACCGAGTCTTACAAATTGACCCCGCTGGGAATCGAACCCGTGACCTCCTGGTGTGAAGCGAATGGACTAACCATTACGCCACGGAGGCGGTTCCAAGTTTGGAAAAGACCCGTGCCCCAGCAGTGGGGACGTTTATGGGTTGTTAACAACGTATCGGTATAGGTAACCTGTGGTGCGGCCCTAGAATCCGGTATTTGACTGCTAGTCATTAGAGTTACTTTTTATCAACTGTCAAAAATGAGTTTTTGTTCTTAAATTGTTCATATTACAAACTTGTTACGTCATTGTCTTTGACGAACTAATTTAGTAATTTTGATAAATATAAAATTGAAATTCGAATAAAATGTTAAATGAATAAGTTTTTATGATTTTGTAGGAGAAATGCCATTTACTGAATAATATTTTTTAATTTATTTTAAACACTGTCAAATACCCAATAGCACCACCAAGGCACCGCCCGATCACTTGTCGAGAGTGTCGTAAGAAGCGAGTAAGGGAACAAAAACCGAAACATAGGAAGCAGAGCGTCCTTTCTGCGTTCTGTGCCACACCACACACTACGATCGCCAACCCGCCTGTCAAGCTTGGCGTTTACGGCAAACCTACCTACCCAACTCGGGGGAGGCCTGTCCAGCAGTGGACGTTTTTTTGCTAATGTGATGATGGACATCATATGCTAAAGCACGCTGACTAGCAATGTTCAACCTAGCGAACATTAATTGTGTATTGTGTCGATTTTTTTAATGCAAATTGTCTTTTCTTCCTCTCTACTCTAAGTTATTCTCTGATTAATACAAAATGGTCTCAAGCAATGTCCTTTATTTGTTTCACAGTGAAGCGGTTGAAAGTCTCGCATTGGCGGCGTGTGAGAGTGTCGATCATATAGACTCGGAGCCCGTGCCGAGTGGCGTCACGCACATGCCCGACCTGCTTACACCTATCTCGCATTCGGGGGTCAGTATCAATCAATATATGGACTAGCAGGCCTTTCACTATAGGCGTGCGAGAGCGTCAGCCAGTGGACCCGGAGCCCTTGCCGAGTGGCGACGCGCACATGCCCGACCTGCTCACACCCTCTCGCATTCGGGGGTCAGTATCAATATATGGACTAGAAAGCCTCTCACTGTCGGCGTGCGAGAGCGTCAGCTAGTGGACCCGGAGCCCGTGCCGAGTGGCGACGCGCACACGCCCGACCTGCTCACACCCTCTCGCATTCGTGGGTCAGTACCAATATATGGACTAGACAGGAGAACCAAAGGATTGTAGTAGATTATGACATATATTATAATTTGTTGACCGAAAAAAGTTTACAAAATATTCTTCACATATAGCAAGAAATACAGATCAGTACTAAAGTAATTACAACTAAACCTAAGCAAGGCAAACTTTTAGGCATTACACCTCTTCTAGTTGGCGCTATTAAAAAAGTTTAAGTATTCATTTCTTAAAAAAGTAACGGGGAGAACAATTTAAAAGGTTCACTAAATTAAAATTAGAATAATTGAATTCCTAAACTATCATGCAAGCATGCAATGCGTGTGTGTGTGTTTATGTGTTGATAAACTTAATAATAAGCCTCGGCCAAATGATTAAAAGAAAAAGACAATATTGCAAAGTAGAGGATATCCGTGTCTTTTCATTACATTTTACAACTAAGTAAGTTACATTGACGGCATTTTTCTAGCCTATAATCGGATATCCCATTATAGGCCAGAAAAGTACGGGTATTCCTTCATCATCATATCAGCCGAAAGACGTCCACTGCTGGACAAAAGCCTCCCTAAGGATTTTCACAACGACTCGTGACCTTCACCAGGTTGTCGGTCCAGCGAATGGGAGGCTTTCCTACGCAACGAGTGCTCGATCGCCACTCGAGAACTTTACCGCCCCAATGGCCATCTGTTCTACGAGCTATGTGATGTGCCTCCTTTAGTTTAGCGATTCTGTGAGCTTTGACTGATATTACTTAAATTATATGATTTAGCCGCGACGTACAATTTCGCTTTTGAAACTATGGCAACACAGAGAGAATTTCACACGATATGAGATTCAACATCTGATAGGAAGGAGTAGCCAATCCCGACTTTGACTCCTAGTGTGGAGTATGGCCCGCATCCATCGGCTTCCCGCGATCTTCAACAGGTCGTCGGTCCACCGTGTGGGAGGTCTGCCTACGCTACGTTTTCCGGTGCGCGGTCAGCGGGCAGCGCGGGACCGGTCGTCGTGGAAATCCTTGGGGGAGGCCTTTGTCCAGAGTGAACGTTTTTCGGCTGATATGGTGACGATGGAGTATAGCTGGCATAACCAAAGATTTTTAATTTTGTTGTGCGAAGCTTCTTGCCGTAAATTACGAGTATATTATATAAGTTATATCTTGTATGGTTTTTCATACTGAATTTTTTTACTTACACGCTGCATAGAAGTTGGATTATTTGAATTTGGTAAGTTTCCAGGGTTTACATAAGGATGATGTCTGCTAATCTTCCCAGTTACTTTTAATCATCTGTCAACATTTTGTTCTAAAAATTTTTGACATACCTAGGCGTGACGTCATACTTTTGCAGCGTCATTTATGTACTCATCTTGTGATTTTGGTGAATTAAAAATTGAATACTTGATGGAAAACAAAATAAGTAACGTTTCAGAAGGAGGATAATTTAGTGAGCAAGAGTTCATAATTAATTTTTGATGCTGTCATCATCCCGTACCTGTTTTAACCGCCTCCATGGCGTAATGGTTAGTCCATTCGCTTCACACCAGTAGGTCGCGGGTTCGATTCCCGGTGGGGTCAACTTATAAGACTCGGTTTGGTTGGTGGTAGGGCATTTTATAAGCCCGCCTGGCTAGCTACCACCATCTTATCTAAGTCTTGCCGCCAAACATCAGTGTTAACATCATTGATGTGTTCCGGCTTGAAGATAAGATAACCAGTTCTCCATTGCGTTGGGGAATCGTGGTAAGCCCGCTTCCATATTCGGCATCATTGTCACTTACCATCAGGTGAGATGATGCCAAGAGCTTACCAATTGTGAATAAAAAAAAACGTCTCCAGTGATGTGAAGTGAAAATAAAACGGGTGTCATTCATTAGTTATATAAACAGTTTCATTACATTACTTTGTAAGCTCGAGCCCGTTGAGCTCGCGTTGAAAATGGTACCATGTTGGTGAAGCCTAGATGGGGAATAAATTTCACCTGGTCCAATCCATTGGTGACTATCAGTCTAACAGTGATAAAAGTCTAGGCTGACTGTTTATCAATCAGTCTGTCGTGTTTTTTATTCCGGAAGGTCGCGTCCATCTTAACTGCCTTCGTGGAGGCGTTGTCAATCTTCGCCACCTATTCCTATCCTCAGCTTGCTTCAGTGCGGCTGGTACCGACAGTCCTGCGATGGTTTTTGTTTGGTCCGCCCAGCGAGAGCGGATTGACGGTCGACCTCTCGGTTGTTTGCCCTTAGCTTTGCCAACTATTATGAACTTTTCGAGGTTTTCCGTATCTTTTGTTGCTATGTGAGAATAGTTAGCTGAGAATAGGGTATTTGATATAGTATCTAAAATGAATTATAAAATATTATTCACTTAATAGCATTTTTCCTATATAAGCACTAAAACTTATTTTAATCCATTTTCAATTTTTTGGTTGTTAAAATCTCTAATTTAGTTCGTCAAAAACAATGACGTCACAAGCTAGTAACACGACCAATTTCAGAACAAAATGTAATTTTTGACAGGTGATAAAAAGTATCTCAATTGACTAGTAGTCAAATACCAGATTCTCCGACAGATTGTTGGCAATTTCGTCTTGATTCCCAGCTCTTGAAATATGAGTTTCATTATATTAGGTCATATACGTCCCCACCGAGGGGCACCAGCCCACCCTGAATTAGGGCGATCGAGCCTTAGTCGACCACGCGGGCCCAGTGCGGGTTGGTCAACTTCACACACAACCTTCGAGTTTCTTCGCAGGCGTGTGCAAATTTCCTCACGATGTTTTCATTCTCCGTAAGAGCGTCGGATAAACGTACATATGAAATCTAAATACAAAAACACATTGGTACGTGGCAGGATTCGAACTACGACCTTCCGGAAAGGAGATAGCAGACCTGGCCGTTACGCCACCGAGGCTCTTACAAAATATAAGTTTATTTGACCAAAAATGGTTACAATACGTCTTAAGTTTGGATAAGAACTAGTAAAAAAAAGTATAAGAAAGAGAAAGCATCTGTAACCGAGTTACTCGTAAGTTTATTTAAACCTGTATTTAAGTATACAGTGCTCTTCCCCGAGAACATGAGACATAACTTATAATTAGTCTAGAATCGACTTGTTCGTCATCTTCGCCATCCATGTTATTCGTAACATGCATCTTTGACTCCTCATATCCACGGCAATGTTCATTATAACTCCCCCCCTATCTGAAGAAACCCAAAATTTTAAGGAGACGAAAAACCATTATGAAATTGGACTATTTTCCTAACGATTCTAAATGCAATTTTACTTTGAGCATTGATTTAGTATTATAGTTCTTACCAAGACTTTGAAAGAAATAGAAAATTAACTTTTACCCCAAAATGTCAAATAGGCGGTATTTGAATATCGCTGACGATAAAACGTTCGATTTCGCTGCTCAGAGCGACTTTTTCGAGTGTATGTTAGTTATTAATTTCTTTGGCACGCCCTGTAGCCTAAACGGCTTGATAGATTTTGGAGTGCGACATGTCGTTGGATTCGTCTTGATAACGTGACTGATATAGGATACATTTTTACCCTGCTGGCCAAAAAAGAGGGGTTGAGTTATAAATTTGGAGTGCGAGGTGTCGTTTCATTCGTCTTGATCCCGTGAGTGACATAGGTAGGATACATTTTTACCCAACTGGACAAAAAAGTTGATAAATCCAACTGACCAAGCTGAAGACTGAGGATGGCAGGATCATATCGTCTAAGACTTAGTTGTGGAAGAAGTTGAGAAGTTCTACGTACAATTGTACACGACCACACGTCTGCCTGTAAGCTATCTGGCTAAAGACCCAAGAGCCAGACTAACCCGACACTATGCGGAAGATATCCCGGACGTCAGCTTTTATGAGATTAGAATGGCCCTGAAACAGCTCAAGAACAATAAGGCACCGATGATGATGAATTACGGCTGAACTTCTGAAAGCAGGTGAAACACTGGTACTTAAAGGTCTTCAGAAGTTATTTAATTCCGTTACAATTGAGGGACAAACGCCTAAGGCATGGCACAGAAGTGTGGTCGGGCTTTTCTTCAAAAAGGGTGACAATTCCCTGCTGAAGAACTATAGCCCCATCTGACTTCTGAGCCATGTCTACAAGCTGTTTTCGAGAGTCATTACGAATCGTCTCGCACGCAGGTTTGACGACTTTCAGCCTCCCGAACAAGCTGGTTTCCGAAAAGGCTTTAGTACCATAGACCACATACACACGCTGCGGCAGATTATACAGAAGATCGAAGGTACAATCAGCCACTATGCTTGGCGTTCGTGGACTATGAGAAAGCCTTTGATTCGGTCGAAACTTGGGCTGTGTTATCTCTCCAGCGGTGTCAAATTAACTATCGATATATCGAGGTACTAAAGTGTTTGTATGAAAACGCCACCATGTCGGTTCGCCTCGAGGATCAACACTCGGAACCTATCCGGCTGCAGCGAGGGGTGAGACAGGGAGACTTTATCTCCGAAACTGTTCACCGCCGCCCTGGAAGATGTTTTTAAGCTTTTGGACTGGGGTGGACTCGGCATCAGCATCAACGGCGAGTACATCACCCACCTTCGATTCGCTGACGATATCGTGGTCATGGCTGAGACTATGGACGACTTAGGCACAATGCTCGATGGCCTCAGTAGAGCCTATCAACAAGTAGGTCAAAGGACGAAAATTATGTCAAACGTCCGTGTCATATGTACTTCTTTGAAGGTTGGAGGATCTACACTCGAAGTTGTTGCCGAATATGTGTACCTGGGACAAACAGTCCAGTTAGGTAGGACAAACTTCGAGAAAGGGATCAATCGTCGAATCCAACTTGACTGGGCAGCGTTCGGGAAGCTTCGCAATATCTTCACGTCCCAGATACCGCATTGTCTTAAGACCAATGTCTTCGATCAGTATGTGTTGCCAGTGATGACATACGGAACTGAGACATGATCGCTAACTATGGGCCACATAAGAAGGCTCAAGGTCACCCAAAGGGCAATGGAGCGTGCTATGCTCGGAGTTTCTCTGCGTGATCGAATCAGAAACGAGGAGATCCGTAGGAGAACCAAACTAACCGACATAGCTCTCAGAATTACTAAACTTAAGTAGCAGTGCGCGGGGCACATGATCGTAGAACAGATGACCTTTGGGGCAGTAAGGCTCTCGAGTGGCGACCGCGCACCGAAAAACGTAGCGTAGGAAGGTCTCCCACGCGGTGGACCGAAATGGATCGTCGTTGAAATCCTTGAGGGAGGCCTATGTCCAGCAGTGGATGTCCTTCGGCTGACATGATGGACAAAACAGAGGCGTTAAGTTTTTATGCAGTCGTTTTTTATTAATTTCTGTTGTAGTTAGTATGAACGTTTTGAAGTAAAACATTCGGAGATACTTGTCTCGGCGTACAATTTGAACGTCTAGGGATGAACCAGTAATAAGTAATAGTGTTACGTTACACTTCGGCAGGCGACGCCGCTGGGTTGCCGACGTCGCGAGCGCGGCGCGCGGCGTGTTCGGCCTAAGTCCGTGGCGGAGCAGCAGTGCAGCAGTAATGAAATGCTGTCGCTGCCGCCGCTGCACGCCGAGGCCAGCGACGCGCTCGCCGAGCTGCCCGCGCACACGCTGCGCCACCTCGTCAAAGGTAATCGTGTCAGCCTGTATGTCATACAACCTGTATCTCACTAAGCAACCTTACAGCAACAACTCTTAAGTACCTAGTTCTCGTGGCCTATGTCTTCATCATATCAGCTCATATACGTCCCCACCGAGGGGCTCGACATCATATCAGCTCATATACGTCCCCACTGAGGGGCTCGAGCCTACCCTGAATTAGGGCGATCGGGCCTTAATCGACCACGCGGGTCCAGTGTGGGTTGTTCGACTTCAAACACAACCTTCAAATTTCTTCGCAGGCGTGTGCAGATTTCCTCATGATGTTTTCATTTTCCGTAAGAGCGTCGGAACGTACATAGGAAATCGAAATACAAAAACACATTGGTACGTGGCGGAATTCGAACTACGACCTTCCGGACAGGAGATAGCAGACCTGGCCGTTACGCCACCGACGCTCTTACGAAATATAAGTTTATTTGATTGAATTAACTTTACTGCCCCAATGGCCATCTGTGTTACGAGCTATGTGCCCTGCCCACTGCCACTTCAGTTCAGCGATTCTGTGAGCTATGTTGGTTACTTTGGTTCTCCTGTGGATCTCCTCGTTTCTGATTCGATCACGCAGAAAAACTCCGAGCATAGCACGCTCCATTGCCCTTTGGGTGACCTTGAGCCTTCTTATGAGGCCAATAGTGAGCGACCATGTCTCAGTTCCGTAAGTCATCACTGACAAAACACACTGGTCAAAGACGTATTAAGAGACGGAGTAAGAGACACTGCAGTATTTTTTGCAGGTACCTATTGTATGACTTTTCTATTGTTTCCTTTTAAATGATTTCTTTTAATAAATATCTGTTGTTTAAAAAAAACTCATATAGCAAGTAATTCTCTCGCTTATTTCAGGTCGGCCAAGACGTGCCAAAACAAGGGCACCAACAAGACCAATCACCGATCAATCACAAGATATAGACGAAGGTGAGTTAATATGTCAACATCACTTTGATAGTTGATACTTTTGATTTTAGGTTCTTGTTGGAATATTATATCACACATATTGGTGTATATATCGCAGGCATAGTGTATAATTAGTATTATACATACGGTCAGGCAAATTATACAATGACGAGGGCGGGGAGTCTCGCTTTGCGAGGCTCTTTGACAGTTAAATCAATCAAACCTGACGGAACCTAACATCGCTCGCTTCGCGAGCTAATTTACAATCTACCGTACGGCATTTTGACAATTTGTCTGACTCGGCATTGACCGTTTATATACGGACGAATTATTAAAATTTGCCTGGCTCGGCGTTTTACAATCTGCGTACAGAATTTTACATTTTGCCGGACCGTTTACATACGAACGAATTATTACAAATTGCCTGAATCGGCGTACAGTATTTTACATTTTGCCTAAAATCAAAATCAAAAACAATTTATTTCAAATAGGTGTTTACACACACTTTTAAATAGTCCAAAACAAAAAATTACAGTATATTACAAATAATGTCATATTACAGTCTCAGGTAATGGTATTTGATATAGAATCAACATATATATCTTTGTCATTTACATAATCTATTATTTTATAATATCCTCTAGAGCACAAAACTTTTTTGACATGACACTAGTTACATTTTCTGGAATTTTATTGTAGAATCTTATACATTGCCCCACAAATGACTTTTTAACCTTACTCAGTCTCGAAAAGGCTATATCTATTTTATTTACATTTCTTAAATTCAAATTATGCCTGTCACTGTTTTTAGGAAATAAATGCAAATTCTTACGAACGTACATGATGTTTTCATATATAAATTGACTAGCAACAGTTAAAATATTGATTTCTTTAAACTTATTCTGTAACGACTCACGTGATCGCATCTGATAGATTGCGCGGATAGCTCTTTTCTGCAGGATGAAAATAGTTTCTATATCAGCCGCATGCCCCCACAGTAATATGCCATAAGACATTATACTATGGAAGTAACTAAAATACACTAGTCTCGCAGTATCTACGTCCGTTAACTGTCTTATTTTCTTAACGGCATAAGCAGCTGAACTAAGCCTTCCCGCTAAAGTTTCAATGTGTGGTCCCCATTGAAGTGAAACATCCAAAGTTATACCAAGGAACACCGTGGTATTTACAAATTCTTTATTACTGTCTAATATTACACTATTATTGACCTTTTTTACATTTGGCAAACAAAATTTTATACATTTTGTTTTCTTAGCATTTAATAATAAGTTGTTCACAGTGAACCAGTTCAGTATCTTTGAAAGAGTGTTGTTTACTTTGTCAATTTCGTTTTCTTTCCTATTCACTTTAAAAATAAGAGATGTATCATCCGCAAACAACACAATATTTGACAGATGTTGCACCATAAAAGGCAAATCATTTACGTAAACAAGGAAAAGAAAAGGCCCTAATATGGAACCCTGGGGCACACCCATTTTCACTTTAGATCCAGCTGAGTTCGTGCCATTCACTTGTACTGTTTGTGTTCTGTTGTCTAAATACGAATTTAAAAGACTGAGAGCCCCTTCCTCTACACCATACTGCTTTAATTTCATAAGTAATGTTTGGTGTTCAACACAATCAAAAGCCTTAGATAAATCACAAAACACTCCAATTGCATTCTGCGATTCCTCGAAGGCATCATATATGTTTCGAATGAGTGCTACTCCTGCATCGGTTGTTGATCGTCCTTTAGTGAAACCGAATTGTTGGTTATGCTGTAGTTTGTTTTCTGTAAAATATTGTAGCATTTGGTTAAGCATAATCTTTTCAAACACTTTACTAAGAACTGGCAGCACAGAAACTGGTCTGTAGTTGCCTGGATCAGTTTTTGAACCAGATTTATATAAAGGTATCACTTTACTAAGCTTCATGAGATCTGGAAAGACGCCACTATCAATGCTAATATTAAAAAGACAAGCTAAATATGGCGCTAAAGTATCAATTTTAGCAGCCTTTGAGCATACATAGGTGATGAGTTTAGGGCTTCAGTAGTCTTAAGTGGAATATTTGTGAAAAAAGTTTCAAATTCTTTGGCTACATCGGCATTCGAACTAATTTTACCTTGATCTGTTTGCAAAACATATTCTTTGTCGCGAGGTTTGACTTTACCTGTTTGTTTGCTAATGATATTCCAAACAGTTTTTATTTTATTATCTGACAATTTTATTTTTCTAGCCAGATAATTAGATTTTGCTACGTGGCAAACCTGCTTAAAAATTTTTGAATATTGTTTCACATAATTTGTAAAGTTCTCATCAAAAGTGTAAGTTTTTTTGTCATAAAGGTCAAACAAAGTTTGGCGACTTTTGTAAATACCTATAGTAGCCCATTCACTGAATTTAAATTTGATGTTACTGATTGTGGATTTAGACTTAAATATACTTTGGAATTCCCTATCCAGTACTGTAAAAAATCGTTGTAAAAACTGTTGGCTTGCACTTCATTATCAAAATCTGGTATGGGCAGTTTTTCATCTAGCACTGTTTTAAACTTTTCTATTCGACTAGCAGTGACCGGTCTCGTTTGAATTTTTATGTGTTCTGCAGAAATACTTACGGGAAAGCTAGCCATTACTCCGCTATGATCTGACCTCAAACAATTAAAAACCTTTTTATTTAAATAACAGCAATTACAAAATATGTTATCTATACACGTGGCAGAGGTTTTTGTTATTCTTGTGGGTTCCAGAAATACATAATTTAAATCAAATGACTTGAAGAGACAAGTAATTCGAGTCGTCAAGGACTTTTTTTCCAACAAATCAACATTGAAATCGCCGCATACTATCACGGATTTACGGCTTTTACTAACGATATTTAATACATCCTCCATTGCCGATTCGAAGCTAACAAAGTTAACGTCATATGGGGGCCTATACACGCAAATAATGATGTGGTTCTCCAGCTCCACACAAGATAATTCCACAGTTTTTTCAATCGAAAGGCCAACAACGTCCTTCCGTTCTTTAAACTTTAGAGAATTTTTAGTAAATATAACTGAACCTCCACATTGTAAGGACTTTCGATTGAATGCACCGTTTACATACGGGCGAATTATACAATCTGCCTGACCGTATGTAAAATGACTAATCATACAATTGGCCTGCCACATAATATATACCTACACTAATTCCACATGAAACAAAACTGCATTTATAATTTGTCAGCGACCGGTTTGGAACACCATACTCAGACTGTCTTTCATGTGGAATTAGTGTACATAATATATACCAATGTGTGTGATCACTTTGATATTTTAATTAACTTTTTTAATGTTATATTATGCTTTTTTCCACTTTTTAAAAGACTTTAAAAAGGAGGAGGTTCTTAATTCGACTGTATGTAATTTTTTTTGTATATATGTTACGCGATTCCTTTGCCGATTGTGAGCCGAATTTGATAACTCTTTTTTATTTGATGGATTAGGGTGTATGTTTAGGGTGGTCCCATACATTTTTATAAAAATTGGTTTAGTACGTTTTTTAGCAAATCGGGCGGTTCGATTAGCACACTAGCGCCGCCAATAGAAATAAATAATTTACTAATTCTTATGGACTTTAATCGAAATCGTTGAGTATTTTACGCAAATAGGGAGGCAACAACTATTGTTTAATTGTTATCTTATAACTGTAAATATTAGCAACAAGTTACTTTTTGCAAAACTGCTTAGTTAGTCCTTAAGAATAAGTTAATTATTTCGATTGGCGGCGCTAGTGTGCTAATCGAACCACTTCAATTCAAAATTATTGAAAGACTGTAAAGCTATCTATCACTATGGAAAAAATATATAATATACATACTTAAAGTAATAAAAAATCGATTTAATTGAATTTTAATATTACCACTTTTGATGTAAAAAAATATAATGTTTTTGGCATTAATTGCAAAATTTCTCAAAACAATTGCTGAATGAAACTAACACACAAAAATCGGTGACTTTAAGACCTTTAATTTTAATTGAACATATTTTCTTGAACTTATTTGAAAGTATAGAAAAGTAATAAAAACATGTAAAAATCGAGAATTGGGCGTTCGGTTTCAACGTGACAGCCGCGTTAAAGCCCGCATTTTTTTTAACTTATAATAAATAGACTTACGTTCGAAATTATTTTAACATGTATCAGCCTGCTCGGACTGAGGCATCTAACTAAACCCTACAGTTGTCGCGCATATGATTATACCATAAGAGGTCGCGCGGATGACGGCGTCATCCATTTGCTTACAATGATTTGTAATAATATTATCAGTATTTAGTTTGTATTTAAATATTGAATGTAATAAAAAATAAATTACTTAAATAAAAGAACAAAAATAATATGAAGAAATCGTTTTCTTTACAAATTAGGAACACATGAATTCTACTAGCCAAAGGTTAAACCATGCTCAACGCGACATCAGACGGAAATTCTTGACGCAAAATTCAACTCCACCTACAATTTCGAACTTCTCCAAACATATCCAAGCCACTCAAGCGCACGGCCGTTACTGACGTCACGAAGCGTACCATAGGCAATACTAAATTTGGCGCCAGCTATGTGTTGCCATATGAAAAACCAAAATCCAGTCAGTTTAATCAACGTGGAAGCCTTAAGAAAAAAATATACCAAACATGTAGTTGTTGCGATTGAAGTCGGTTGTTTTGTTCATGTTAGCCTGAGACTACAAGCATCCAGAAACTCTCCGAACCGAGAAAAATCCGAGTTCGGCATGCTAGCGACTACATGTGGTCCGTTTGAATCCGAAATAAAAACTTGCTCAGTTGGCCGTGAGCATCTGCGTTGAGATAATTTTTGTATGAAATAGAAGCGTCCGAAACGAAGATGTTTTCGGGTTTGAATGGTAAACTTCATACAACTACATATTATAAGTCCCGAGACTAACTTGGAGGAGACGCATATATTAAAAACTCTTGATTTTTAGAAAATACTGGCCATCTCATATAAATATTGTCTTTTTAATCGAAAAAAACGCGACCTTTGTAATTCCGTAAATAATGGAAAAAACTAGTTTCGCGTGTTGATAAAACATTGTTTTTAATGGGAAAAATGCCGTTCAAGCACAGCAGTGGCTTATAGAATGTTATCCGGAATCTGCTCCGTCTAAACCAACCATTTGTCGGTGGTATGCCGATATTAAACGCGGTCGTATAGACACTAATGATGCTGAACGCTCTGATCGTCCAAATGAAGCAGTGACTCAACAAAACATAAACAAGTCCTGAAAATTTTAAAGGGAGATTGGAAAAAAAAGTGCACCAGATAGCTGTGATAGTGAAGATTTCAACTGGTATTGTTTTCATTATTTTACATCAAAATTTGGCCATTAAAAACCTTTTTTTCGAAATGGGTGCTGCATTTGCTAACAATTGATCAAAAGCAACAACGTATCAATGATTCGGAGCGCTGTTTGGCGCTGTTTAATATAAATACAAATGATTTTTCGCATCCGTATGTGACAATGCATGAAACATGGATTTAACATTTCACTCGGCAGTCAGCAGAGTGGAGAGCGGCCGGTGAAAGCCGTCCAAAGCGGTCTAAGACACAAAAATCTGTGGGCGAGATTATGTCCTCTATATTTTGGGATGCGGATGGAATACACTTCATCGACTACCTTGTTAGGGGGAAAAATATAAATTGCGAATATTGTATGGGATTATTGGAGACAGCCTCAAATGAAGAAATAAAAAGTGTACTTTTACCAGGACAATGCGCCGTGTAAGAAGTCCATGGTAATGATGTCCAAACTAAACGAATTGGGCATCGAATTACTTTCCCATCTACCTTATTCTCCAGATCTGCCTTCTAGTGATTACTGGCTGTTTAGCAGACCTAAATAAATTGCTTCAGGGTAAGAAATTTGACTCAAATGGTGAAGTTATCGCAGCAACGGAGGCTTATTTTGAAGCCAAAGCTTTCAACTGATGGATGCTACAAAGGATTTTTTACCAATTTCATTATTTCAATTTCAAACTATCATTTGGAATAAATCAACATTACAACTGGCATTTTCCGTTTTATATAAGGACAGTAATGTCAGTAACACCAATGTATTGACAAACTTTGAAACATAAACTTATTTTCTTCAAACTCTGTGGTATTTATCACCCGGTAGCGAGTATTCGTATTTGTAAATAAATACCAAGCGAGTAACGCCTGGTTAAGTGACGAATTGAATTCGGGCGGTGTTTTTATCGGATCCGTGAGATTCCGGATGCTTGTAGTCCGAGCCTTACCCCGGCAGGTGCCATCAGGGTCTGTTTTCAGTTCTCTCTCATCTCCGCTCTCACTGCTTCCAGCCAGCCCTTCTTGGGCAAGGACCTTTAATGTCTTTTATTAATAAACCGGTTCCTTATTCAGGTCTGGACGAGTTTTGGCGCACGTGTCGAACCCCGCCCGGCAGCGAAGAGGCGTCACTGTCAACCCGCACGCCGCTCACGTCGCGCTCGCTGCACTCACTGTCGTCGCTCACGTCGCACCGCCACTCGCCCACGCTGCAGCGCGACGACACTATGTATGTCACTACTCACTAAACAGTATGCAATATACCGGCTAGATACTAGATAGTGATAAGAGGCGACACTATCAACCCGCACTCCGCTTTATAGTTATAAAAAGTTTATAGATTTTCCATACAAAATGTTCTACACCAACTGCAACTTATGTCAACTGCAAAAAATTGGTGTAGGTTCCGTTAACTGGGGCCTTTACTCGTCATACTGAACAGCTTTTGCTATATGACTGCTGAAATCGCAAAAAAATAACTTCTTACAAATAGATCAGCGGAATGACCAATTTGGTGTATTTTTCTATGGAGGGCCCAATTTTTTTTTTAGATTTAACTATGGGTTCCTTGAGAAAAGTTAACGGAACGTTAACCTCAAGTTAATGGGTCCTACGCCAATTGTTTTACACACTGTATATGCATTGATTTTTTAGGACAATGGAACCCTGCTTTGCGCGTGGTCCAACTCGTATTTGGTCACTTTTTATAAACATGAGGGCTTACCCTTACCACAATACTAATAATAATAAAATTACAAGTAGTTCATCCCAAAAGTTGCGCGCAAAACTAATCATATTTAGATTATGTCATAACAGGTGGGCCAAAAGAAGTCATCCGATGTTGTTTGGCTCTCTTTTATTTTCTAAATGAAAAACTTCGATTCTGTTTTTTGATTATGTTTATTTGAACCTTTAGAATTTTATTGGTCAAGTTGAGAAGATTATATCGGCCAAATGGGCGCCGTCACAATTGATTGCCATAAGTGCTCGTTTTATGGCATTTTTCATCACTTCGGCGAGAACTTCGGGCGACAGATTCTCGCACTCGTGTCGAATGTTGTCCTTGAGGGCTTCCAGAGTCTCGGGCTTGTTCACGTAAACATGGGACTTCAAAAAAACCTTACAAAATAAAGTCTGGAACGCTTAAATCGGGCGATCTTGCGGGCCAGTGCAAATCGTCAAAACGAGAGATGAGGCGACCCGGGAACGCTGCCTTCAAAATATCGGTTGTGCCTCGCGCAGTGTGTGCCGTTGCTCCGTCCTGTTCGAACCACATGTCCTTCAGTTCTAATTCGTCCAATTGCGGCAGAAAAAACTCGGTCAGCATGGCCCTATAGCGCGCACCGTCCACTGTTGTCGTTTGGCCAGCGGCATTCTCGAAAAAAGATGTCTCGATGACTCCTCCAGCGTGAACAGCGCACCATGCAGTCACTTTGAGCGGGTGTAATGGCTCCTCGTGCATCACTCGTGGATTTTCAGTGCCCCAGAAGCGATAGTTTTGCTTGTTCACGTGTTCACGTACCCGCTTAAGTGGAAATGAGCCTCATCGCTCATTAATTCATTATGATTTTGGTCGAATAAATAGAGTTTAAAAAAACTAAAAAACACGTTTTTTAAAGTACATCAGACTAAAAAGTAAAAAAATATTCTTAATATAAGTTGAAAATAATAATTATAACAAATTACTAGTATTATTGTGAAAAAAAGGGGGGCCATATGTTTCGTCTATCGAGCAACCCACACTTTTTCACAATAATACTAGTAACTTGTTAATTATTATTTTCAACTTATATTAAGAATTATTTTTTACTTTTTAGTCTGATGTACTTTAAAAGCGTGTTTTTTAGTTTTTTAAACTCTATTTATTTTTTATTTTTTACTTCAAACTTCTGAAATTATTATATTGTCGCTGATTCTTGATAAGTCTATAAAGTTTGAATTAAATCTGTCCGTTTAAAGTGGGTCAAAATCGAGTCCAAAGGAGTCGGTTACATACAAACATACAGGTGAAGCTGATAAAAGGGTGAAACATTTTTTCCATTTCGTCCTCGAGATTCAGGATGGCTTGGGCGTTTGGCGGTCGGCAGGCAGCAGCTGATGCACGGACTGGACTTTGTACGGGAACATGCGCAGGTCTTTGACCAAAATTCGCCTTAGGGACGTCCGGCTGATGGCTAATTGCGTGGCACGGCGTCTGGTCGATGTTTCCGGCGACAGCTCGACATCCTCGGCAACAACGGCGATATTCATGGCAGAACGGGCGCTCCGGGACCGGCCACTCATGGCAACGTCTCGTGTGGTCCCATACTTTTCAAGGTTGGTGGCCAAACGGCGTAGTGTTTGCGCAGTCGGTGTCGGACGGCCGGGGAATCGGCGTTGGAATTCGGGCTGCGCCAACACCACAGACGAATTGTTACGCAAAAAAATAGACACGATTATTACGCGTTCTTGAGGAGTGTATCGCTCCATGGCTTATTATTCACTTGTATTCTGTATCTGTCTAGCCAAAAATGTCAAAACAGATTTGCAAAAATGAGAGCATCTTCCCATAGGGTGATTTCTTTTGGCCTACCTTGTACAAATTATGCAAAAACGTTGGAATACAAAAGACGTAGGTGTGGTTACTCATTGAAAGATGGAATAACATTGAATTATTTTATTTTTAGGTACAGCGTAACATCCGGCGAAAGCACTCCCGTTTTATTAGAATGTGGTGAGTTAATAATGTTGTGCGCTTTATTAATAAATTATTAATGGTCTATAAATTGTATACCTATATGTTTTCAATCGTTGTGAGATCATTTGAGATATAAAAAAATTAATGCCTAATGTATCATTAAAGTAAAATAATAATAAAATTAATAATAAATAATTAATGAAGAATCATTGCGAGAGTCATTACGAATCGTCTCGAACGCAGGTTTGACGACATCCAGCCTCCGAACAAGCCGGTTTCCGAAAAGGCTTTAGTACCATAGACCACATACATACGCTGCGGCAGATTATACAGAAGACCGAAAAGTACAATCAGCCACTATGCTTGGCGTTTGTGGACTATGAGAAGGCCTTTGATTCAGTCGAAACCTGGGCTGTGCTACAGTCTCTCCAGCGGTGCCAAATTGACCATCGATACATCGAGGTGTTGAAGTGTCTGAATGAAAACGCCACCATGTCGGTTCGCCTCCAGGACCAGAACTCGAAACCTATCCAGTTGCAGCGAGGGGTGAGACAAGGTGACGTTATATCTCCGAAACTGTTCACCGCCGCCCTGGAAGATGTTTTTAAGCTTCTGGACTGGGGTGGACTCGGCATCAATATCAACGGCGAGTACATACCCCACCTCCGATTCGCTGACGATATCGTGGTTATGGCTGAGACTATGGAAGACCTAAGCACAATGCTCGATGGCCTCAGTAAAGTCTCTCAACAAGTGGGTCTTAAAATGAACATGGACAAGACGAAAATAATGTTAAATGTCCGTGTCGCAACCACTCCTCTAAAGGTTGGAGACTCTACACTGGAAGTTGTTGACGAATATTTATACCTGGGACAAACAGTCCAGCTAGGTAGTATCAACTTCAAGAAAGAGATCAACCGACGAATCCAACTCGGCATGGCAGCGTTCGGGAAGCTTCGCAATATCTTCACGTCCCAAATACCGCAGTGTCTCAAGACTAAGGTCTTTGAACAGTGTGTGTTGCCAGTGATGACTTACGGAACTGAGACATGGTCGCTTACTATGGGCCTCATAAGAAGGCTCAAGGTCACCCAAAGGGCAATGGAGCGTGCTATGCTCGGAGTTTCTCTGCGTGATCGAATCAGAAACGAGGAGAACTAAAGTAACCGACATAGCTCACAGAATCGCTAAACTGAAGTGGCAGTGGGCAGGGCACAAAGCTCGTAGAACAGATTGCCGATGGGGCAGTAAAGTTCTCGAGTGGCGACCGCGCACCGGAAAACGTAGCGTAGGCAGGCCTCCCACGCGGTGGACCGATGACCTGGTGAAGATCGCGGGAAGCCGATGGATGCGGGCAGCGCAGGACCGGTCGTCGTGGAAATCCTTGGGGGAGGCCGTGGTCCAGCAGTGGACGATTTGTGGCTGATATGATGAATAAAGAATACGACGTTAAACTATCCAATGTATTTTTTAAATTTTTTTTTATCAAAAATTTTTGTGCTTTTGGTTGCACCTCACCTGATGGTAAGTGCCGGTGGAGCTGGTGTATCAATAAATGATTTGTATTTTTTTAGGATCACACGAAGTCTCCCGTTGCAAGTCTTCCGACAACGTAGGAATCAAGCAAGCGACCACACCGCCGCCTTCGCGGTCCTCGGACAATGTCAACACTATGGGTAAGTCCCCTCTTTACACTTGTTTTCTCATAGTGTTCGTCTATTTTTTGGGATGTATTCACATTCATATAGAGAGACGAAACACTACCCAAACTTGTGTGCGAACTGTAAATGTCCACAACACGCAGCTTTTGTGTAAAGTTGAACGCTAACGTAATGGTCTGCTTATGGGATGCCAAATGCAAATAAACTCTCATACAATTAATTATCATGAACATTCCTTTACCTATATTAATTCCTAATGACATAAGAATTCTACAATCAAAGAACGAGATTATTCTAAAATCTATAATAACTACAAGCTTTTCATGTTTAGAGCGAGATACAGACAGTGTTTGTTAAATTAAGTTAATCATTGTACTTATGTAGTCAAAACTAAAACTCAAAATCTTAGCTGAACCTGGCAACTCTAAATAATTCGAAAAACAAACTAAATGCAAATGTATAACTATTCTATAGTTATAGATACCTATATTTTTATCGGGGGGTAAGGGACTGCCCCCACCAAGTCGAGCATTACTGCCGTACCATCCTATTCTCGAACTCACGGTACTTTTAAGCCCCCTATATCTGCGTTCTGAAAATTTAAGTTGACAATAAGACTTACTGAACCAAATAACAAGTCTGTACCTAATATACTTTGCGAATTATCTCAAGCCAGAGTTCCCGTATTTTGTCACTGACTCATTCACTCACCGATCACCAAAAATCTAAAGTACCTGTTTCTAGCTTACCTAAGCTTAAATTTGGTACAAGGATAGGTTTTAGTACCCATACAAATGGAAAACTTTCAAAGCGAGAATCAGCCCCCATTTCATCCCTCTTTTACCTGCTGAGGAACCATAGGAGAACAGCTAATCTATTGGAAATAGGACAAAAAGTCCCCCAGAAAATAAAACTTTTCTTACAAAAAGAAGTGAAATCTCAACAAAAGGATTCTGTAAAAATGTGCCAGCCAAGTCTTGATCTGGGGGCACGGGTGCCCCCGACAAGTCCAACGCGAAGCAAACACTGACGTCTTACCTTTTCTAGAACTATTGCGGCTTATTTACCAGCTCCTGTATCTTGACACTAGGTTATTACAAAAAGAAGTGAAATCCCAACAAAAACATTATTTAAAAACGTGCCAAGTCTCGATTAAGATTACTTGGCCATAAAAAGTAGTGAGATGAAACAAAGAACCAAGTCTAAGTGAATTAAAGAAAACGACCGTTGGCCGTTCAACATTTTATGAGAATATTGAATCTAGATAGATATGTTGGAAATAGTGATGTATATATATAGATTGTTTCAATAATAAGCATAAGAAATAAAAACATCTACATCTACCTATCTACCCAGACTTACTCTACTTACAAAATGTTTAAGGGCCAAGTCACTCGTTTTTTTTATACACTTAGACTGGGCTCTTCACTTCATCTCGCTTACTTTTTATGGCCAAGTAATTTTAATTGAGATTTGGCAGGTTTTTACAGAACGGTTTTGTTGGGATTTCGTTTTCATCACGTACCAACCGCATTGTTTCGAAAAAACATATTAATTTCAATATATCCTCTTCCCTTTCCGCTGGCTGTATCTCTGCTCTTCACCTTCACACTGAGGTTTCATATGATGGTACTCCTGTAATTATTTTATCATTTAGTTTACGTTGCTCAGCTACATCTTATTTTCTGTTAATCCAATCCTCTGTCGAGCTGTGAAAAGAGAATTGTGAGATATAAAACCTCATTGCCTTGCTATATCTCATGGTGGTGCTAGGGAACGGGTGCGCGCGCACGCCAGGCAAGGCGCGCCCGTGGTCCGTGGCGGGCGTCAACGCCGAGAACGCGGCCGCCGCAGCCTGCACCACAGGTAAAACTTGCAGTATGCATGATCCATCAATGTCTATAGCAGTTAGTGTTGTTCAGCGATGTGCTTGTTGCGGATGCGACTTCATAGCGACACGGATAACACAAAATCTACTAAAATACAGGAAAACGACGAGAGTTGGAACATAGTTAAAAAACGAGCAAGCCTATAGTAGTCGCATAATATGTGTAACATCTGACATAAGTAATAAACCTACCGGCCTTCCGCCCTCCGGCCTCGCAATAGACGGCATGGCCATGTTCCCTTAGCCTTCGTGACCTTTAAAAAGGCGGCATGGCCATGCTTCCTTAGCCTTCGTAAATTAATAATGCATTTCCTGTTACACACTTCCGTCCGTCCGTTTTCAGATTGCAGGAAAGCGGAAGGAATTACGTTACACATCAATAAAAACACTTACTGACTGACTCATGATTCACTCATTCATTTTTGCGCGCACGATACATATATATTTTTGGGACTCTATTATTGTAAAACAACGTACCCCCAATCGAAACTCAAATTAGTTTTTTGCGATCACAATACCTTCTTCACTCTGTACGTGTCGGCGGCCGATCGTAAGAATTGGGCAAATAATCAAATACCCGGGCATATCATAGAGGGTTTTCGAAAAAAAAACTCAAGTCGACGGATTCTACGGTAGCACCAGATATCCTAAACTAACCTTACCTATTTCATGATCTGCCCGAATCTCCCATCGACTGTCGACAATTATGTATATTTTAAACCGTAATGGGAGCCGGCTTAAAAATGTCACAGAATTTGTGTTATTAATAACTAGCTGTTTCCCGCGGTTTCACCCGCGTGGACAACGATTCTATGACTTTTCGAGGGTGCGCAGTGCATGTCCGCAAGCGGCTCGCGAGCGTGGAAAAAAGTAGCCTATGTGTTAATCCAGGTCCTAATCTATCTACCTACTAAATTTCAGCCTGATCCGTTCAGTAGTTTTGCGTGAAAGAGTAACAAACATCCATACATTCTGACAAACTTTCGCGTTTATATATTAGTCGGATAAATCTGTAGCGTCCATCGCTATGTAGTGGCATCACAGACAGCAAAAGCAGTGGCGTACCTATGAAAAACAGCGCCGGCGGCAAGTTTGGGATGACGCAGAGTTTTTTTATTTAGGCTCGGCGCAAACGGGCCACCGATAACTGTCGCGCGCCACCGACCTCATTAATGTATGGTACGCCACCACCGGCCACACGTGTGCGGCGAACCTCTACCAAATACATGGAAAAACGTGTGAACTGCTTGTCATTAAAAAAAATCTGGCAACCGGTGACTGTGGCCGGTGGCACGTGCTCCGAGCCTAAAGCTGCAATGACATGATCTTATTGTATTTGCTAAAAAAATTAACGTGCATAGCTTAAAAAGGCGTGAGCGAAAGGGGTGCATAAATTGTTGATTTTATCTGAAGCCATGACCTCATCAAGTGCATCTTCATAGGAGTTTTAGATGATTTAAGCGCCCCTTTCAATAACGCCCATGCCCTAGTTACGCCACTGACAAGCCATTGTCGTAGTGCTGTCATAATTTTGTATAGTACGCTACCACATGCCACACGTGTGCGGCGAGTCTCTACAAAATGCATGGAAAAACGTGTTAATTGCTTGTCATTAAAAAATCGTCGGCCACCGGTGGCTGTGGTCGGTGGCCCGTTTGCGTCGAGCCTAAATCTACAATGACATGACCTTATTATATTTTTTAGGAAAAATAACGTGCAAAGACGTGAGCGAAACGCGGGTATTTTTAATTTTATTTTATCTGATTAAGTGCATTTTCTTAAGAGTTTTAGGTGATGTAAGCGCCCCCTTTCAGCGCCTAGGACCTAGTTACGCCACTGGCAAGCCATTGTTGTAGCGCTGTTTTACATTTAGTAATAATTTTTAAAGCTTTCAACTATTACAAGTACAAATAACATTATATTTTCAGGTAATATTAAAAAGAAGTGTCTGTTTACGCTAGAAATATGAGTTGGAGTTGGATTTTCTATTTTCTGAATTAACCTTCTTATTTTTTTACTGTTATTATTTTATTAATAACTTTTTGCATGGTTACTTTTGTTTTATTTGTAGTTTAAAATAATGTTTGCAAGCCTGGCCAGAAAAATACGCATATTAAAAAAAAAAACATACAATTTATACAGTTCTGGCCTTCGACATGATGTAGTTAAGCATAAAATGAAATGTGTATGTAAATGAATCAAATATGAGTATGTAGTCGACTATGTACTTATTTATATTTGACTCATTTACATTTATTCAACACTGTGGATAATTCAGAGAATATCTTTATTCCTTTACGTACCTAACTGATTAACCCAAAGGCTCTATCGGAACATAACTGAATAACTACATCTTTGAAGGATTTTTTAGTATATGCCATTAGGTACGAGTACGTGTGTGTTACAAATGGTTTTTTTTATCCACTGTTGGTAAGTCCATAGCATTATCTCACTTAATGGGAAAAGACGGTAATGCCGAAGATAGATGCGGGCTTACCAAGATTCCCTAACACATCAGTGATGTCAATTTGAATCCGGCAAAATAAACGAGAAAGGTCGACAAAAATCAGATCATTCAATGAGTCTTAGCTCTAGTATTCTTTTTAAAAAGCACCAACCGTTCACAAGCGCCGTTATTACTTTAAATTATTTCTTTGATTTTAAAATGAAAATTTTTAAAAGCGCACCGTACTCCAACAATCAACAATCCTATTAACATACAGTATGGACACTCCCTGCCGCTCTCTAGATTGCGACCTCACCCCCTCGTTGATACAGATTAGTTACAGTTTGCTTGTCGAACGTATAGGATTACGCCGCCATTTTATTTGTTCCGTCATTCCTTTTTTGGAATGTCGTTTCTGGCCCGTTGTATGAAGTGTGCCACCACACTGTCTCCATCCTTTCACTAGCGTTAGGTTATTGAATGTATAAAGAAGGGTCTCCAATATACAGTTGCCTTAGTTTTGAATGTACCTTAAGGTTTAAGGCCCCTACTTCAACTGCTTGTGATAATTAAGTGTTATTTTTATTACCTACTAGAGGGTGCGCGGTGCGCGAGCCGCAAAGGGCTCCCGGGGTTTTTTTGTTACATACAAACCTTGTCCTGACAATTACGAACACAACAAAAAATATTCAAATCTGTCGAGCCATTTTCGTGTTTTTGCGAGACTAAAGCACGGCAATTGATTACCTACCTATGAACATCTAGGTTCTTTAACCCTATGAAATATTATTGTACTTAGGTGGTTTTGTCAATAAGGCATTATTGTTATATTATGTATGATGCGTTTCATAACACGAAGAAACTATACATACATAATTACCTACGTTGAGCGTCGGTGGCGTAATGGCAAGGGCCGCTACCTCCTGTCCGGGAGTTCATGGTGCGAATCCTGCCACGTACCAATGTGTTTTCGAATTTAGATTTCATATGTACGCTTATTCGAAGCTTATACGGTGAGGAACATCGTGAGGAAACCTGCACACCCCTGCGAAGAAACTCGAAGGTTGTGTGTGAAGTCGACCAACCCACACTGGGTCCGCGTGGTCGACTTATGCCCTATCACCCTAATTCAGGGTAGGCTCGAGCCCCTCAGTGGGGACGTATATGAGCTGATATGATGATGATGAATTACCTACCTTGAACACATGTTGATAGTTAACTGGAGCGAAAACTCTGTGGTTTAACTAATACCGTTGGGGTAGTAAAGTTCTCGAGTTGCGACCGCGCAACGCAAGACGTAGCGTACGCAAGCCTTCCACTCGGTGACCGATGACCTGGTGAAGGTCGGGGGAAGCCGCTCTGGATGTGGGCAGCACAGGACCGGTCATTGATGAAATCTTTCGGCTGATATGATGATGGTTTCACTAAATAACTAAAGTGTTCACGCTATGTCTGTCTGTGTGTTCGTGTTATAATATCCTTTACCAGAGGAACACAAATAGTTCGGCAAAGTATTTTCGTATCTAAATCAAAGAAATAATTCGAAAAGTGATAGCCGCTCTAGTGATACGCTCTTAAGTTATGTTCTGTTGGAGTCATTGAGTTGACACGGTGGTGGTCTACAGAGGGCGTGGAGGCGTGCGTCGGCGGCAGCATCGTGGGAATCACGCCCGGCGCCGCACTAACCAGTAACCAAATCTCTGACGCTATTCTGTACTGACTGAGCCCTAGTGTCAATGTGCGCCACTTGGTTGTCTAGGTAAAACGCTTGCACGCCGCTTCTGCTTTATACTTCTTTCATCTTCTATCAGCGTTTTTCAATTGCGATTTTATAAAGTCAAGTAGGTATAGATACTCCGATTTTGATTCAACAAGTCAATTGATACTAGTACTTTCACTTTGTTGAAAGTCTTGTTATTTTAAAGTCGGAGCACTTTATGTTCAGTGCCGAATGCCGGTCATTATCGCCTAGATGGACCCAAAGCGTAGCTATACGGGATTATACAGATTGCCCGCGATTGTGGTTTTGTTCGTTTTGGTTATTTTGGCAAGCAATCTATGGATTTAAAATGCAACAAAGGTATGTCTCACTAAATACTAGGAGGTAACGACAAATTTGGTAACGATAACGGTAATTTAAGTTGAGAGGATAAATGGCAACCCCTTTGATGTTAAATATGTCGGTCTGCCTGCGCAAAATAGTTGCGTTATAGCGCCTGAAAAACTAGTTATCGTAACCAAAGAAAAAACGATAAGGGAAATGGCTGAGTAAGATATAATATGAAAATACTAGTTGTACTCATGACGATTATGCAAAAACTGACCAAATATTCGGTTGCGATATAGAGCAAAGACCGTTAGCAATAAAAATAATGGTATCGCCCCCCATTTAAATCGTTTGCGCGTGGTCCGACTTCGCTACTTTCAAGCGTTTCCGAGATAGGAATCCAGGTAATTTTGGGGCTCCGGCAGGGGAGGGGGGGTGGTATCCTGGTCCAGAACTCTCGCTATTCCTACTACTAACTCCGAATATTTGGTCAGTTTTTGCATAATTGTCATGAGTACAACTAATACTACCATTTTTTATCGTTACTCAGTCATTTCCCTTATAGTTTTTTTTTGTTTCAATAACTAGTTTTTCAGGCGCTTTAAGTACATAACGCAACCACTTTGCGCAGGCAGACTGTCATTTTTAACATCAGAGGGTTGCAATTTATCCTCTCAACCTAAGTTTATCCATTTCCCTTATCGTTACCAGATTTGTCATGATCTCCTAGTCTATAAGGCAACGCTTGGAAACTTTTGGTCGCAGGAATCTCGATTTTTCTCAGCAACTACAAGACATTTGAAAGTGATATTTTGTAACCTGATTCTTCATTTTGTCAGTTGCAGAAAACTTTTGTAAAAGAAAAAAATATATCAAAGAAATGTCTTTTATAACAGAGATTTGCATTCTATAGGCAAACCAGACCGATGATGTAGTACCTTTAAATTTTCTTAGTCGATTAGTCCAAACACACACTCGAATATGCCAGTTGGATTTTAAAAAAATAATTGTAGTTTTTAATTGAAACGAAAAAACATTGAAAAAGTGCATAATAGTGGTTATTTTCTTTACTCTTTACACGTAAAAAAAAGACAGAGACAACCAATCAATGCCACGCCTTAACAATTTCAATGTTTTTTTTTTGTTTTTGTTATTATTTGGTTCTAATTTAAAAAAATCTTTCTTTCTTGTCTCGACTTTAGTGATGGAAAGCCCCATATCTTATAAAACTAATTAGTAAAATTTAAAAAAAACACCTGACGTGAGGGTAGATAGTGACATGATGTAGAGGGCGCGGACGTTTAGCGCCGCAGTTCGTAAGTATGCATGCGGACTAGATTTTTGTAGAATATTTATAATAGGGATGACGACAGCATCAGAAATAAATTATGTACTCTAAATTTTACCTGGGTTCATTTTCAATGTGCACGAAGGTCATGATTATACATGAATTCTGTGAATGTTTTTTTATTACTCTACATGTAATTTGCTCATTTATTTTATGTATAATTCGTTAATGTATAAGCACTTTCCGGTATGAGAACTAGAAAGATTTTGTTTTATACATGTTTTTGAAATCACATTTTTCAGTTTTTGAAGTGAAACTTCTATATAGACGGGGGTATTGGGTTTTTGTCTGTCACGAAAAAGCGTTACGGCCGCGTGGAAGGGGAGACAGAGATAGGGTGGCGGCGGCGGCGGAGAGAGGCCAACGGCTGTATTCGTAGATAGAGAAAAGTTGAGATGGAGATATAAAGCAAGTACTTAGCCTGGGTTTCCCTTCCCACTTGTCCGTTGAAGTTTCACTTCTACTATGTGTCCCAGCACACATTTAGATTTTTTTGTGGTTATTTTTCTTTGCATGTAAATATTTAGATTACAAATCAGTAAAAGAGAATGCCGATAAATCTAATTAGATTGTGTAGAATTGAAACACAACACACGCGTTCATGCATGATATTCAAAAAATATTTTAACACATATAAAAGTGGCCTCCTTGAGATAAGATAAATTCATTTTTTTTATATTACAGGCTCAATGCTAAGAGACCATCCTTTAACTCCAGGTTAGTATGAATTATAGAAGAAGATGGGTTCGGTCAAAGGGTTTTTATAGTATCTCCAGAGGGAAACTCTACGTCACGTAAATAGCCTCACGTTGCTATACTGAGAGTGAGACAGAGATATAGTGTAATTTTCATACACTTATATTTTCTCAGCTATACGTCTTTTATTACTTAACTCCACTTCTCTGTCAAGCCGTGAAAGACACATTGCCTCTCTTTAGAGATATTATAAAAACTATGTGGGTTAGGTTATATAACTGAGATTCTAGCAAATATGCGTAATAATGATTTAGATAATGTTTTGGAGCTAAGCTCGAAGTTTCCCTACGTGATGGAATCAAAAGTTAGGAGAGCCAAGGTGGATATAGCTCACAGAATCGCTAAAATTAAGTGGAAGTGAGCGGGGCACATAGATTGTAGAACAGATGACCGTCGGGGCAGTAAAGCTCTCGTGTGGCGACCGCGTATATGATCTATATCGCGTACCAAGGTAACCGATATAGCTCACAGAATCGGTAAAATTAAGTGGCAGTGAGCGGGGCACATAGATAGTAGAACAGATGACTTTTGGGGCAGTAAAGCTCTCGAGTGGCGACAGCGCACCGGAAGACGTAGCGTAAGCAAGCTTCCCACTCTGTGCACCGACTATCTGGTGAAGGTCGCGGGAAGGCGCTGGATGCGGGCAGCCCAGGACAGCTCGTTGTGGAAATTCTTGAGGGAGGTCTTTGTCCAGCAATGGTCGTCTTTCGGCTGATATGATTGATGAAGATGATGAAATATTTTTTACTCAAACACGCCATGTAATATTCGCTTTACATTCTAAAAAGAAGACAGGAAATACGTACGTGATTTCAGGATCAATTAAAAAAAATACTTTCCGGCTTGTTTAACGATTGCTGGTTTCATTATTAAAGCCCTTACATGCGGTTCGGCCTACAAACTCTACCCATCCAGTAGTCGCTTACTTTCCCGGCCTCGTCAGTAATGTGTACTATTAATTATCTAATTTGCGCACAGTAATTTTTTTAATTATTATTTTCAGAGGGTGCTGAAGCCTAAGCCAAGCGGAGGCGAAGTCCTTCTTCGTGGAGACAAAGGCAGGGGATAGTTGAGCAGGGTCCACTTACTGTGCAGGTGGGCGAGACTGGGATGGAACGGATTGTATTGAAGGATGCTCACATTTGTGCCAGTTAGGAATTTAACGTCTTAGACAGTAGTCATTGATGATTAGTCATACTATGTACGAATTAAATAACATACTTTAATATAGTTTTAGTCAATGATTTTTGTTAAAGGAACAACTTGAATTGTGTTGTATTTCATATATTGGTATCTTGATTACTTGCCATAATAACGGTATCGATGTTCTAGATCGATGTTTCTGGTGTGATTTTTTTATCTACAGGGTGTTTTAGGGTTTCGTGGGCAAACAATTATTAAATACTATTACAGCTATAAAGTTGGAATTTTGTATGGCTATATACCTATCTCAGAATACAGAACAAACCGGAACTCGGGCACAGTGAAAATAGTATGACGCGCGCGCGAGCCAAAAACTCCGCGCTTTAACTCCTAAAGGTCGGATTTTAAAACTTTTTGGTTAGATAAGTTAGAAAGAACTACTGCTTGTTTACCCATTAAAATAAACTACCTGCACGCAGGATTTAGAAGGACCAAAACGTTATATGATCGTTAAAATAAATTAGATTAGTGTCAACGTCTGTAAAGCTAGCATTGACACCGTCTAGCTAGGACTGTTATTTGTTGCTTGTTTGTTATTCTAGCAACAAAATTTATTTAATGCTCGATAAATTTATTGGTAATTAGTTGCAATAATGATAATTTTGTTGCTCAAGTAATTTCTGAGCAACAAATTAAAATGCTAGACGGTGTCAATGCTAGCTTTACAGACCTGTAGTTTCATAGAAGTACAAGTTGTTTCACTTTTATCGCCGTACGCGGGTTCTAGTTTGTTTTGTATTCTGAGGGTTATACAAATCTTTGACGCCTATAAAATAAATCATTTATCATTATCAACAATCTGAAAAAAATCGGATACCTTCCTACAAGACAAAGTGGGGTGATTTTTTTAATTCACGTTATTCGAGTTGGGTATCGTAGAATAGGTAGTAAGTAATAATAATTATCGGTGCCAAATTTGTCTTACAAATAGGTCTTTCTAAAACTATGGAGGGTTTCTCAAGAACACTTTCTCGGTATATTGATTTTTCAAGTTATTACTTTTGTTAGTTACAATGTCTGAGTAATACCCCCTACCGGCTAAAGTCTGAATGGAAATAGTGCAGCAATAATTAATTCATAAGGAAAATACTTGGCTTGCTTAGTTAAGGAGTAATAGTCCGTTATGTTCCGTGGCAATACCGCTTGGCACTAAGTGCCAAAGGTATTTTCTCTCTCTCGTGACGCTACCAGTATCGCGGTCCTAAGTTCGAAATTGTCAGATCCGCCACCCAGCTCGGGGGGGGGGGAGGTGGAGCCTCGCGAATCTTTTGCGCCTTATCCGCCGCCGTTTGTTTCTCCACCGAAGTACTGTAGTATTCCCTACTACATTGTAGCGCCATGGCCACGGGAAATAAACTTAATAGTCGACCAACCAAGAGTAAAAAATTTGATTTCTAAGTTTTATGAATAGTCTACCCTTACTTTACGGCTTACACAATATTAAAACATCCTGTATGTATATCTTCCGCCTTATACTACGAGCTTTAAGAACATTCCAAGGTATTATAAAAATGGGATCAAAGAATGAAGAATACTTTCACTTCGCCAAACTGCTAGAAATATTTTCCAATCCTGTGAACTGGACATCTCAGAAGCGTTCCTTTTCAACTAGTGCTCTGTACCCACCTAATACATAGATATCGTTATTATCGCATGTAAACGAACCATGCCAATAAATTTAAATCCACACATGGTCATAATAATTCCAATTTACGTATAGATAAGATATTTATTAAGAGAAACTATGAAATTATTATTTTATTTACTGTGATTGAGTTAGTATTACGTGTTTGATTTGTATGTAACTCTTTGATATTATAATCTCGGAAAATGTTTATTTACTTACTAATTTTTTTTGTAATAAGTTTTTACCAGAGCGAGAGACCGACATAAAAATACGTTTTTATTATAACTTATAAAATAAATATCTGCCCTCTATTGTATCAAGTCCACAAGGTACAATGAATTTGCCACATTTTGGAAAATTGTGTTAGGTACGTACCATTTACAAGGCGCGCATTCTTAATTGACGATACTCCAAAACAAAACGTCCAATATATTGGTCTTACCTAGTCATGTTTCGAAGGCCTACTCCATTAATACGCACATTTAAAAAAAAATTAATTTCTGTATTGTAATTTAATGTATTCAACTTCGAAGTAATGAAAGCGACATTTCTTCCATTTTAACATTCCTTCATTGTATTTTAAATGTAGGAATCAAATATTTTTAAGATTATGAACAAGTGTGATTTTAAAATGAAGTTCAAAACGTAAAATGAATTGTAGACATTACATTATACAGTGATTATGGTTCAATTTTATGATACCTGAAATGTAGAAACAGAAACACGCCCCTATATGTAAGTGTTCATTAGACTAATTAATTACCTACATCAAATTACATATTATTTTTTACTTTTAACGGATGTTCTTGTACGTAAAAAAAATTATAAACTAAGTTATTGTACCTACTGCTGAATAATTTCATAGTATTTTTATATTATTATTCATTCCGAATTGTTTGGTTTTATCTAGCTCTTTAGTACCAGACTGATTTTAAGGTACTTTTATTTTATGGTGCAATTTATGTTAGAGAGCGTTGTGATAATCTGTTTTAATTACATTCTATATACAGTAATGTAATGTTTTATTTATTACGTCTCTCTACCCTGCTGAGCCGGTAAACTGTCCGCATAGGTAAATCTAGTATAGTGGCAGGAAATAGACAACTGCAGGTCTGGTATAAACAAACATTTCATAAAAAGCGGCGAATGGTAAGATTATACTATAACTTTCGGGAAGAAACCCACAAATCGGAGACAAAAAAACTTCTCATATTAACGTAATTGTCAATAATCGATTAGCATAATTTGTACGAAAGATATTGAACCTCTAGCTTTGTAAAGGGTCAAAGCTTGGAACATCATCATCATATCAGCCGGAAATCGTCCACTGCTGGACAAAGGCCTCCCCAAGGATTTCCACGACGACCGCTCCTGCGCTGCCCGCATCCATCGGCTTCCCGCGATCTTCACCAGGTCGTTGGTCCACCGCGTGGGAGGTCTTCCTACGCTTGGAACATGCATAGAAATAAATATATGGATTTTTTTAATACTTTTTTATGTATGGTCGAAGGCTCAAACTGTATCATGAATAGCAACACTGTGTGGATGTGGGCCTCATAAGAAGGTCAATTACCCAAAAGATGGGGCGAGGCTAGCCATGTTCGGAGTTTCACTACGTGATCGAAACAGAAGTGAGATCAGAGAACCAAAGTAACCGACATAGCTCACAGAAACTCAAAACTCAAGTGGCAGTGGGCGGGGCACATAGTTCGTAGGACGTTCTGGTCAGGCGACCTCGCACCAGTAAACGTAACGTAGGCACACAGATCTATTAAGTAGGCAGGCCTCCCACTCGGTGGACCGACGCAGCGCCGTACCGGTCGTTATGGATATCCTAGTTGAAGCTTCAGTTCAGCAGTAGACATCTCAGCTGATTTGATGATGAAGTATTCTTGATCTGTACGTATTTTAATGCAATACATAATAACCTAATCAATTACATTAAAACCCCGGCTGCATAAACATATAACCTTTTCTTTTTTGGGTAGTTGGGTAAAAATGTATCCTGTCACTCACGAGATCAAGGGGAATCTAACACCTCGCATAGGGTGGTCCTTATAGTATGCAAAAAAAAAAGTTCTTTTTTTTATGGGGCACCATCTCAATAGGTTATCTACCTTTAGAAACCATTTCAGTTTTTTTTTCAGAAATATTGAACAATATTTAAGGGTTGCTACCAAGGTTTGAATTTTTATGAAAATAAATTAAACGCCCTATTATTTTTTTTCTGTCATATTTATTGATATTACAGGTAATTACAAATTATGATACTCTTAATACTAAAAATAAGAACTACTGATAGGCAAGCTGGATACAAGGGTTGATTTTTTAGTATCAGGGTATTTCTTTCTATACTCCTTTACCAGTAAAAGCAAGTATTGCTTTTGGATTTCGTCTGTTGTGATTAGTTTATTGAATTCTTCCATTAAAGCAACTCCACGCTCAGCAATGTCGTTTACTACGCGCATAGAATAAACGATTTCTTTCGCCGCTTTAAAATCGGGATCATCGATCCATGTCTCGACGTCTTTTTTCAAAAAATTCGATGATACCCCTAATATCTCAAAAAATCGTAAGGAGTTGCAAGAAACGAAATCTTGGATCCTTTTTTCTGGGATAGTTTTTGCATCGATGCTTATTCTTTTCGGGCAGTTATCTGTGCCTTTATTTTTCAGTGCCTCTACCATTGCTTTTTTATCTTGAACTGGAAGCTCATCGTCGAAAAAAGCAAAAGCCACAAGCTCTTCCGACAAGTACCATAAATGGCCTAGTATTTTTTTCATGGCGGCTTTGGCCATCGTTTGATTTACAATTTCAAAGGCTTTAAGGTCTTTCAACAACTGCAAGTCGTTTCTTGGTGCCGACCATCCAGCAGGGGCCTGAAACCAGTATTTAATGTAAATCATGACTGTGAAAATACATATGTCATTCACAGCTTTCTCTTCTGTTTTTGTTAGTTTAAACTGATGTTTAAACATGAAAATCTTCAGGCAATACATGGCTTTCGCCATCCATCTGGCACGGTGAAGACCAGCAGGCCTCCGAAACGATATTTCTTTTTCAGGAACTCCTCCCAAGTAAATAATTGTAAGATTTAACAACTCCTTGTAGTCATCTCTTGGCTGATATACTTGAAGTTGGTTTTGAGCGAAAGAGATCCTGTCTGCAGCAACATTGCCTACGATACTGGAAGACGAGTTATCAGAAGTCACTGTTTTGTAATCGTTGTGATCCATTTATTTATTTTAGGAAGACTAACAGCAAAATATTAGATAGTATATAAAACTTATAAATAAATACAGTGCTATATATGAGTCTCTGCCAGTTGTTCTTAAATCGTTTGAATAATTGAATATCAGGTCCACTGGATGCGCCGAGCGTTTGACTCACAATAGCCTCTAGCATTATCTCCATTATGTGATGTCGACAGGCAAGCCAGATCATGCTTTTCTTCATTTTTTTCTCCAGAAGAACACACACTCCATTTCTCAAACCTGTATTCACAGCTGTGGTGTCGAAACATAAACACTTTACTTTATCGCTCAAGTTCCATGAAACGATGGTTTCATGAACAGCTGTCGCACATGCTTCGCCTGTTCCACGGTCTAACTTTGGGACAGCTAGAAGCTGATCAACCCCATTTCCTGATACCAATATTGGCAGGCGATCTACTGTTTCATGTCCGCTGATATCCTCAATTAACTTGCCATCCCAGTGAATTGTTAGTGGCAAATCGGGCTTGAACTCTCTTTTGAGTGACTCAGCAATCGCTTTTCGTCGTTTTATACGCTGACGACGAATCGTAGACCTATTAACAGTAAACCTCGAAGGGTCACAACCTGCACTTTTCAAGGTTGATGCTACGACCATAGTTGCTTTTCTGTCACTTAATTTAGAGACATCAAGACTAGCAGCCAAGTGGCTATCAAATATGTCTTTTCGAGCACGCTTTGGTGGTGGCTGATCTTTCTTTGGCTTCGGCAGTTTTAAAGATTCTTGTTCTTCTGATCCAACTTCCAAATCAGATACGCTGGTGGTGGAAGAGGAAAGTAATTCACTCATGGTCGAAGAAGAAAGTACGCACTTCGCTGTGATAGCTGAGATGTTTTTATTTTCACGAGTACGTAATCTTTGATATCGTTCAGCTTTTAGTTTTTGTTTCTTAATTTTTTGCAAATTATTTCTGTCTACTGGGCCAATCAAGCCCTGGCGACCTTGCTGTCGTTGTGCTAATAAAAACTGCTTGTCTTCTTCTATTTTTATAATATTTAAAGCGTTAGAGTGAGCAATATCAAATAGATCATCTAATTTTTGTTGCCAGTCTTGTTCTTTTTTCTTTATGGCTTGCGACCGTTTTTTCTTGTTTTCTTTATTCTTCTTGAGGTTCTGCCATTCTTTGAAATATTTTGTTATTTTACTCACCACATGTTTTTTCAATCTGGTTGGTAAACTAGCTTTTTCCCACAAGCTTAGCACCTCGCATGCAGCGGCATTTGCAGAATCACGAATAGTTTTCTTTTCGTCGTTTTTGTAGTAAAAAAACAAACGCATTACTTCACCTTTACTAGGCAATTTCGATTGATTCAGAGTTTGTGAAGACTGGCCAATGAGTCAAATGTTGGTTTTTTTTCTAGTTAGTAAACTCCCGCCACGACTTGTGGACGCCATCGCAAGTAAAAACAATCGTATACTTTGATGAAAGATGCACGCGCGTGACCTCGCTAATTACTGGATCGCAACTGAAGTGTGGGGGCGGGGCTGGGCCTGGATGAGTGTCGGTAGGGAGGGGGGAGAGGGCGAGTCGATCTCGATGCTTTTTCACTTTGACTTTATGTTAATAACAATAGAATAGAATAGAATAGAATGCTTTATTTGCTTTTAAATAAGGTAAGTATAAAAGATCTTACAATAGTTATAGAATCACTTATTTAGCTATTTAAATGTTATTAGCATGCAAATATTATTTATAAGTACAAAAATAATAAAATAAAATAAAGTAGGTCCAAGTAATTATTCAACATTTTCCAAATTCATAATTCAAATAAAATAATGATACTACAGATTAATACTACAGATTAACATTGCTTATGTTTTAGAAAATCCTCAACGGAATAAAACATGTTCTGAAGAAGCCAATCATGCAATGTTGCCTTAAACTTGTTAAAGGGCAATTCCCGAATCGATTGCGGTATTTTATTATATATTATGTGGCCCATCCAGTAACAATTTTTCTGAAACCGCGTTGTTTTGGGAATCTCATCCGTTACTAACCTGTCAGGATTCCTCTTATTTCGAACTGATACGTCACTAACTTTTTTGTAGAACACATGTTGATTTTGTTGAACTACTTTTGCCATTTCTTGTATATAAAGACAAGGTAGTGGCAGTATTTTTAGGTTTCTAAATAGGGGCCTACATGAAATATCTTGTGAAACACCGAATATGGCACGGACACACTTTTTTTGAGCAATAAAAACCTTTTTGACATTAGTACTGTTCCCCCATATTATGAGACCGTATCTGAGGACCGATTCTACGTAAGCAAAGTATGCTGTGACTGCAGTATGTCTTGTCGCTACCTTAGTCAGTTTATAAATAGCAAAACTGAAACTATTGACTTTTGCACATACTTTTTCAACCTGTTCTTTCCAGTCAAGCTTCTCGTCAATAATAGTACCTAGAAACTTAACGTTACTAGCGCTTCTAAGGGTTTGTCCATTACAAGCAACATTTAATGAATTAAAATTATAATTGTTAAAGTTAAGGTATGTCGATTTGTCTAAATTAATTTGCAAATTATTACTGTTTACCCATTTGTATATTGATTTGATGGCATTATTGATGTCAGATTCGTGAATATTAAATGTCAAATTTTTATTAGTTGTCACTATTACTGAAATATCGTCTGCAAAAAGCATTGTTCTATGTCTAGTCGTATCCGGTAAATCGTTTATATATATTAAGAATAAGAGAGGACCGAGTACACTCCCTTGTGGTACGCCATGTGTGATTAACCTAAACTCTGATTTGTAAGTCTGCGTTATATGCTTATTGTTGAGTTTACTTACTTCTACACACTGCTTTCTTTCTTTAAGGTATGTAGATATCCATCTGTTTGCTGGACCTCGAATACCAGATCTCTCTAGTTTTGTCAAAAGCAGTTCATGTGAGACAAAATCGAACGCCTTTGACAGGTCGAAAAAAACGGTAGTCGTATGAGATTTAGCATTGGTGCCATTGAGAATTTCCCTTATGAGATTAAAAGTTGCTAGGGCAGTTGATTTTTGTTTCTGAAAGCCATATTGGTAACGATTTATAATATTATATTTAGTGAAGAAACTCATTAACTTACTATGCAAAACTTTCTCAAAAATTTTCGAAAATATTGGTATAATTGTAATTGGGCGATAATTGCCCATTTCACTTTTTGAGCCTTTTTTATGTAAAGGTTTAACAACAGAGTATTTAAGCTTATCTGGGAATGTACCAGTTTCCATTGACAAGTTAATAAGATAAGCCATAACTTTGCATATTTCCTCTTTGCATTTCTTAACCACTTTTGTACAAATGCAGTCATAACCCTCAGAATTTGTTTTGTTAAGGGACATAATTATACTATTCACATACGTTTCGTCAATTGGAGCCAAATATATTGAATTATTTTGTCTATTATTACTTGTATTTTTAATGTCATCATTTGTTTCGTTAGTCAAATTGATGTAAAAATGGTTAAAAGCTTCGGCCACTTGTATTGGGTCCGTTACTGTTTTACCGTTACTGTTAACTTCATCTATATATTTGTCCACACTTATTGTACCAGATTCACTGTTTATGACATCCCAGGTTGCCTTTGCTAGATTTTTATTGTTTATTATGTAATTGTTGTTATTTCGTTTTTTAGCATTAAAAATACACTTTCTGAGGATTTTATTGTAGTGTAAATATGTGTTTCGATTTTGATCATTTTTTTGTGTATAATATTTATAACGGAGTATCTTTTTAGTATGACAGCTTTTCCTTAGACCCTTAGTTATCCAGTTTAAAAATGGCTTTCCTTTAGATTTGATTTTCATAACTGGAAAACAAAGTGTGTAAAACAGACTGAATAGGTCGAAGAAAAGATTGAATGCTTTATTCATGTCTGACTCTGAATATACCTCTGAAAAAGACAAACTACTTATACAGTTTTTAAACTTTTCGATATTATCATGACTGTAGCTACGTTTGAAAATGAATATACATTTAGGTATGACCTTCTTTGAGTGTACTTTGAACTTCAACACTTGAGCGGTATCGTGATCAGAAAGCCATAGAGGTAATACTGATCCTTTCGCTTCTGGTTGATTACTTAAAATTTGGTCAATACATGATGAACCTCTAGTAGGCTGCGTTATATGTTGATGTAGATTATAAGCACTTACTATTTCAGTAAAACGCGTAGTAGTGCTATTTTTTTCCAGCATATTTATATTTAAATCCCCAGCAATTATTATCATTTTCTTTGGGTATTTTACTAAACACTTATGAAGTAGGAGTTCTATTTTGTGAAAGAAGTACTCAAGGTGTCTTATTTTCTTTGAGGGTGTTCTGTAGATACATACGATTACAATATTACTATGGGGAATCAGTATCGAACAACTTTCGAAGTGAAAATCAGCAGATAATTCCTCGAAACAGTTTAGATGCTTGAATGGCATACCACTCCTGACCAAGATGCACGAACCACCCCTTTTTTTATCTCGACTGTAGCATGATGCCACTTCATACCCCTTAATGTTGATATATTTCTCTTCACCGGATTTAATGAATGTCTCGGTTAGACATATCACGTCAGGGTCTGTGTGAGGACTAAGATTAGAAAGAGTTATCTGTATTAGTTCTGTTTTTGATGATACTCCCTGAATATTTTGATGAAGTAGAACAAAACGATTTACATTAGGGACGAAAAAACTGCTTCTCGTTATTTAAACTACACGGCAAAGCTAAGTCATCCGTCTCAGGTTTTATGAAGTTAGTTGTTTTTTGATCGGTGATATTTGGTTTTGGGCGAAAATAGTACAGAATTGTCCCTTTTTTAACCTGGTCACCTGCACATGAGCTCTTAATCTTTTCGTTTGGCTTCGACTGGATCACGGGAAAGTAATAGGGAATTTTTCCTTTTTTTAATTTAATTTCTGTGGAAATAGGATACCTAGAATGATGTTTAAGAGTCTGAGAGATTTCCTTGAAAACATTTTTGAAGTTAAGGTACCTAAAGTTATAGTCAGCGCAGTCAATGATAAAGTTGATTCTATTACAGACGTATTCTAGGAATTCCCTTAACGATAAGTTATGGCATTGTGGATTGATAAAAGTGCAATGCTCAAGATGTTGAGTCCACAAATGTAGATTATGGTTCAAAGTCCGTTCATTTAGGTGCGTGGATTTATTAACAAATACAAGAAATACAGTGGCATTCCTCAAAGCATGTAGTATTAGGCTTAAATTATAGTGCAATATTTCTGGGTTACTGTCATTGCTGCCTACACTAAGTACAACAATATCACCATTTTTTAAAGTTTTAGCAAAATTGGTACAATAATCCAGGATTACCGAACTTGACGCATTGCTCATTAAAAACCCAGAAACATTGTAATGATCATTCCACTTTCCCTGTCTAGATTTAGTTACTCTTGATGATAGATTTATTAGTTGTTGATCACCTAAAATATACACATAGCGCTTAGATTTTACACAGCTAGCGCCATCTAGCGAAGATACATTCTTCTCGGTTGGATCGCAGATAGCCGACGCCTCTGAGGCTGACTCGGAGCGTTTGGACTGTATTGGTTGCTGAGTACTGTTGTTGCAGTTCTCAGGAGTTCTCATAGATGGCGGTAGTGTCATGGTTTGACCGTCTTCAATACATCGATTTTCCTCAGAGATGTTAGGATTGACTTGTAGGGAAATATCGTCAATGAAACTGTGTTGATCGTGTTGAGTGTCAATGTCAGATACAGAAAAGCTGAGTTTTGCTTTTTTCAGGCTCTTCCGTTTTTTCGTGCTCGTAGATCTTTTAGTCGTGAAGTTTTTATTGCAGGTTTTAGGTACAGAACTCGTTGTAACCGATTTGCAAAGATTGGTTAGTTCTTTGATTTTTCTTTCATTATTGGAAATTTGTTTTTTTAGAGCACAGTTTTCAGAGAGCATATTCTCAATCTCAGTTTCAGCTATTTCAAGGTTTTCCTGCAATTTATTTATTTTTTCCATCATTTCTATTAGCTTCTCAGAGGAAACGTGACCCAACTCTGGGCAGCTTCTGTTTAGAACTGATGTTTCTTCCTGTGTGGTATTCTGATCCGTGTCATCCGAAAGTGATTCGAAGGAATTATCTGTGGATACATTTACCTTATATTTGTTACGCTCTGTGACATAGCTGGGAGTTTTCTGGATATTGTTAATCAATTTTGAGCGTAGTGACAATGGCATTTGAAGACATTCCTTACATTTCCAGGAATCTTTTTTAACTGGAGTCATTATTTTGAATCGGTGGAACGAGACATTGCAGCAATCCAGGTGTAGTATGTTTTTGCAAATTGCGCAAATTAAAAATTGTCGGTCTTCTATCTTTTTTTTGCATTTATCGCAAGCGCGTGCCATTTTTTTTTTGACAATTCCAAAGAATACCCAAACAGAATAATGACGTGTAAGCGAAGAAAACAAAAAAAAAAAAAAAAAAAAAAAAAAAAAAAAAAAAAAAAATAAAAAAAATATATAAATAAAAAATAATTTGGTCCGAAGTCAGATTTGAACCCGCGGTTTTTAAGAACAACCTCTATGCAAAAATACGGGTGTTGTCGCCCCTAGCCTAGACGAACAAGGAGAATCTTATTAAAATTTTGAGTCAGTATCCTCGTATGTGTACAAGATGTTGATAAAAGAGAACACATAGCATGAGTCATTCATACATTAACACAGCTGATCGATCACCGCACACAAACACTGGGAATTTGATTTGAAAATTTAACGGACTGTTATAGTGTTAATTTCCAATTTCTGATCTGTTTTATTACTTTCACTGTTCTTTTCACATAAATAAGCGTTTATGGTGAAGTTATTAACACGTATAAACAGTATTTGATATAGTTTAAGCACAAAACACCATTTTTTATGATTTAAACTGTTCAAACACAAAACCGTAAATATTTTAAGTTTCTTATAATATTTTTCTTGTGTAACATTAGCAGTATTATTTTCCACTAAAACCAATCCAATGATAACACATTTAGTACATTTTAACACTGTTTTCTATTTTTTATACTTGGATTACACGGAGCTACTTGTCACTGTTCTGTCAGTTGAACAGTGCAATAACTAAGTCGAAAAGTTGGCTACATGGTCGAATCCTTCATACTATGACTTATATGAAACTTTGACTGATGGTAGCGACCCCTAAAACTATTTCTAAAATTCCAAAAAAAATATGTACGGATTATTTTAGGGTAGTAACCGAATGATAGGGTGCCCTGATGATTTTTTTGAAGTCGGAAAATAAGGACCACCGTAACCTCGCACTCCAAAATCCATCACAAAGAAACATACTTATACCCGAAAAACATTACCCTCTTCTTTTAAAGTCGGGTAAAAAAGTTGTGAAATTGCGCAGCTAACTGGAGAAAGATGTTAGGTGTCGATTTTCATAGAAATTAAAATCATTTTGTAGACACATTCTTGTATATTTTAATAATAAAAAATATATTTACAGTTCCTTAAACATTATAAATCTTAGTTTTCCTAAACAATCCTCTTTCATTACATTATAAACGAGCATTTTGCTTTTTTATGATGAGCAAAAGAATCCAGTAAGAGACTTACATGATCATTTATTTACTGCAATTATTGAGCTAAGATTTAAATTTCATTTACGTAACATTTTGTCGAAAGCTTAAAAATAACACAAATATTTTTTGGAGATGCTGTAGCATATGTCACTAGGAACTAAACACAGTACAAAACAAAAATCTACTTTCTCTCTAGGTCACTTTCTCAGGACTGATTTTTTTATTTAATACAGACGGGACCACTATCATTTTTGTACTACGTGAAGGCAATTTTTTCAAGTGTGCAAAGATTATATTTGTAGAACAATAGTCGCCCCTTTACAGTTGTTCCACACACGTCAAACGGTGATCTAAACATGTAGCACCTCATGGGGTATCCGAATCACCCTGTATGTTCCGCGAAAGTTTGCTATTTTCGAGATATTCCCATTTTGATATTTGTATGAAAAACACCTTTGCTGGACTTTGACGTCAGTTTATTAAAAAAACATTTTTATGCCTTTATGGAAAGTGATAAAATGAGAAAGTTTTTCTTGTATTTGGCTGGCTTTATTGTTTAATGATTTTTCTTACAATGTCAAAATCCAGCAAAGGTGTTTTTCATACAAAAACTGAAAATCAAATGGGAATATCTCGAAAACCACAAAACAATTGAGGAACATTACATGGTGTTATTCTGATACCCCATGAGGTGCTCCATCTCTGAACCACCGCTTGACAGAATGTGTGGAACAACCTGTATGTATTTGTATAAATTACTGCTGGAACAACTAAAAAATAAAATAAATAAAATGTGACACTTTAGTGACGTTACGTTTAATAAATATTGTTATGGGATGATGGCTGGCTGCATTAGCATTTGGATCGATATATCAGCATGAAGTTGGAATGCTATAAATAGAAATTATAATTATTATAGAAAAAATCCGACGCTACACGTTGCCGTCCATGAACGTTCTAATCTCTAATTTAAATTTAGAATAACAAAAATTATGCTTTATCACTAGAAACGGAGAGAAAAGGTATTGCGTTTGAAAAATATCCTGAACAGTTAAAGTTTATGACACAACGCGATTTTTTTATTTTGATAATAAAATTAAATTAACCAAAAATTTAAGTTATCGGAATAATCAGTCTATAAAATTAACACAGTGTCGCCGCTGACTCAGATATCGAGGCAAGGATAATTTAAGTTATCAAATAAATAATAATTTAATTTATTACCCCGCCTCAACATTATCGGCGAAACGTTCGGTGAACGCTTGATCGAGAGGAATAACACTAACTATATGTTAGAAAAATATAATTCAATACAAATTCTAACATATAGCGAAGTCCCTCTTGCTCGGGCGTTCGGCGATGGTTCGACGATAATGTTGATGTAACATGAAATAAATTGTTCGCCGAAAACGCATTGGCCAAATTCGCGAACGAGAGAGTAATATTTTTTGGTCAAACCTATAGCTTGCACTTTCGCTTGCGCATTTAGAAAAAATCTCGGCTATTAACAAGCATGTGGCACACTGGCCGATATTATATCGGTCACGACTTACTGCCGCCGCAGGTTTGCCAATTTCGGATCGAATAACTAGCAATACCGAAAAACCGTCACCTCATCACATAGATAGGATTCAATCAAGGTGTAATCTCTCACTAAATTACGGCAAAGGTTGTGATATGCATCTGTGTATGTATACAAGATGTCCCAGCGCTAAGGGCCGCGGGAAAGTACTTTTAAGCATTAAAAAAACCGGCCAATTGCGAGTCGGACACGCTCACCGAGGGTTCCGTACCACCACATCTCTAGATTTTTTAAAAATATTTGAAAACTATATACATCATAAACAGTCAGAGTTATGCTTAACAATTTATTTTTGACATATCTCCATAACTAAATAGGTGTATCCAAGTACGGATCTTCATAATCATCTTAATATGACTTTCTTTGCTTATGTCTTTAAGTCTCCTCTCCTTTATTATCTCTTTTAGCAATTTCTTCATATACTTAGTATGGACGAGTTCGACTGCAATTAGTCTGTGACTGTATATGAGCATAATACGATGTCCATTTGGTATTTCGACCACATCTATCTGATCAATATCCTTGTAGAGAGCTTTTTCATGTATTGGATGGAATATGTTCAAGTCTATCTTCGAGTCCGGCTTTGCATTGTGTCAGTTCAGCTCTCCGCTCTTTTATACGGATTGTTATAAATGTAAAGAACCCTTTGTTTCGATCCCAGAATTAGGATTTTTCCGTGTTGATAAATTATTGAATTTTTCAGCTTTGTGAATGAAACTTGAGCATCGCTGTAACGGGGAACTAGCCAATTATAAATCTCCATACAAGTCCAGTCCATACTGCTTTCCTTCAATTGTCGTATGATCGAGTTTGGCTGTGCCAAATCTATTTTGAATTTGCACTGAAATTCATTCTTGATACTGATTAATATTTCACCGCTTTGTGTCAATATAGCTGTTTTTTTGGTAATTGGATTTAGAAATGCACGGTATTCTGCGTGTAAATAGGCCCAATTCACATTTTTTTACACAGTAAGCACCATTTTCATCAACAATTTCAGCAAACCACAAGATCTCATTTTGAAAATAGTACACGTATTACTATTTTTAGCTAAAAAGAAATCACTCTCCATCTCATATGGATCTTCTTTCAATTTTGTAACTAAAATTGGATCTAGTTTGTTGTCATTTGTTTTTGGAACAATGAAGAGTTTACCGTCTTCATTCTCCCTTAATACAATTACTTTATCATTTTTATCGTACTTATCAAATATCTTCAAAACAGACAGTTTTGATATCGCACAGAGTTTCAGAATCAAAGTATGTTATTAGATCATGATAGCCACAATCTATGCATATTTCTTGATACTCCTGATACTGGGAGTAGGATATTATGCCATTTTTCAACATAATGAACTTTCTATCGCTATCCCAAGACGCACTTATACGAGCATACTAATTTAGCTCTGCAGAGTCATATATGTATGTGTAAATTCGCACGGCCTACAATAGACCAAAGAGATGTGGATTTGTAGAACTCTCTCGGGCTCAGGCCAGATCTTTCGTAAGCTTTCTTCACGTCTCCTCCAAACTCTCTTAAGCAAAGCTTTTTCCAATCATCACAATTCAAGTTGTCTACGACGGTCTTCAATCTTGTAGAGACCCTGCGAAGTCTTATAACCTGTTTGTCTTTCAAGTATCGGAATATCTTCAGAAAAAGCTCTGTTGGAAGATTTTCCATAGCTGCTCTTAGTTGGAAAGATCCAGTAGGTGATCCTAAGCTCAGTGGCAAAGACATTTATGTACATTTATATCGATGTTCAGTGGAATGATCTCTACTCTTTAGGTACCATATTTTATAGGTACATACATTACGTAGCAAACCAAACAAAAACAATAAAAATCAAAGTCCGAAACTCCGAAATTAGAAAAGTACAGTTTTTTTAATCATATTTTTTAATCATAAACATTGAAGCTCTGGAAACAAACTCTTTTGAGCCTTGTTTGACATAACAAATCGAATCGAATCAGAAACGAGGAGATACGTAGGAGAACCAAAGTAACCGACATAGCTCTCAGAATTGCTAAACTTAAGTGGCAGTGGGCGGGGCACATTGCTCGTAGAACAGATGGCCGTTGGGGCAGTAAAGTTCTCGAGTGGCGATCACGCACCGGAAAGCGTAGTGTAGGCAGGCCTCCCACTCGGTGGACCGATGACCTGGTGAAGGTCGCGGGAAGCCGCTGGATGCGGGCAGCGCAGAACCGGTCGTCGTGGAGATCCTTGGGGGGGGAGCCTATGTCCAGCAGTGGACGTCCTTCGGCTGATATGACGATTTATTTAATTCATTTGTCATTTGTTTCACGATTTAGCGGCGAATTGAAAATTGTCTTGAATCACGTCAGCATGAATATAATTACTCGGTAACCAGCCGTATAGCCCCGACCTCGCACCTTGCGATTTTTATTTATTCCCGAATATAAAAGAAAAACTTCGAGGAAAACGTTTTATGAACGCCGAGGAAGCAGTGGCTGCGTATCAAAAGGCCGTCGAAGAGACCCCTAAGGACGAAAGGGCACTGCTTTTCTCAGTGGTTCCATCGGATGTAGCGATGTATTGATGTGAATGGACACTATTTTAAAAAGATATATTAAAACTAATAACTTGCTAGTTTGCTCAGTTTTTGATTTTCTAAGAACTTTTAGTTTGACCCTCGTCACAGTATAACAAAGAGTACTACGTACAGTATGGTCACTCCCTGCCTCCCGTTGAAAGTGCCGCCCACCCGCGCTCACCCCCGCTCAGATATCTCCCAGCAATCCTAGCACGTCTTATCTCACTCACACAAGCATGGTACGCGTTCACCTACACGAGCTTAGACTGTGTGCGTAGGAACGCGTTTGTTTCATACATTTGATCGCCAGTGACCGAGGTGTGCCCTCGTAAGTACTCAAATAAAGACGATTTTTACGATTTAATTTAAAATATATAATTTTCAGATTTTTCCCTATACTTGTGGTATAAGAAGGTATTACTTGCCAAATTTCATAGTTCAACGGAAAATACCCTATAAACTTTGATTCCTTTAAGAGTGTCGAAATATACATTTTTTGCGGCATAAATGGCCGTATCTTTTTTTTACGTTAACTTAAAAGTATGATATCTTCTCAGCTTCAAGGGACTGTAGACTTGTGTATGGTTTTAATTTTAACTTGATACCTCCAAGAGTTCCCAAGATAAAGGGTATTGACAGACAGATAGACGGACGGAAAGACAGACAGACGGACAACAAAGTAGTCTTATAAGGGTTCCGTTTTTTCCTTTTGAGGTACGGAACCCTAAAAACCGACTTCCATCGCAACAACTGTGTACAATTTTGCATTATTTTTTGGTTTTTGTTAATTTTATTAAACAAGTACCACATTGATTTTGATAAAATTTAAATGGGACAACTTGACAGCATACCCTATCAAATAAAAAAAGAATCATGAAAATATGTTCACAATCTGAGAAGATATTTCATAACAAACATACAGTCGAATTGAGAACCGCCTCCTTTTTGGAAGACGGTAAAAAAATGTAGATATTAAGGAGCAATATACTCTAAAGGCAGCCTCGGAGTGAGGCATGCCTTGGTGCATTTGCTCAAATGTGTACGCGCTCAGCAGAGGCATGCCGAGCGGTGTTCGGTGCGAGGCACTTTGTCTCGACGCGTTGTCCCAGAGTACGTCCTAATCACACTAGGCGCGAGTTGTGCGTGGCGAGGCTGCTCACCCCGAGGTTGCTTCTAGTCTGTACGCACCTTTAGGCTGACCGGGCCTGCGAATGTACAATTCGTCACGGAGATTATACATTCGGAAGCCCGGCAATATAGTTTTAACGCCGAGATTTTCGGTACTCGAACCACTATTGGTGATTTCTGCTGCAAAGTTCATTGATTTCCATCTGATCGACCGTTATCTTATGCAGTACAGCAATCAAACCAAATCGAAACAGAATTCGGACTGACAGTTTTCTAAGCATAATTTTTTACACATTTCACTGTATATTACGAGTAGCATTATCAATTCAAATATTGTAGTGAAACAGTCAACAGAACATTTAAGAACAGCGGGTATTTAACATTGTGAATGATTGAAGTAGTAATTATTGATATTCTGTTGCCTGTACAATGTGTTTATTACAAAAATTCGTATCTAATTACAATGGATTAGTAAAAAAATAATCCTTACACAGTAAACTATCTCCGTAAACAGTCTGGCACAGATAATACCACCTGCCATCATGATCATTTACAGTAAAATACATTTTCAGAGATCTAAGTCTAGGATATCATTCGTCTACATGTAATTTCTTGGGTTTAATGGTAGGTCAAGAAACTTATCAGTATACAGGGATGTAACAAAATTGGTGTAGGTCCCGTTAAATGGGGGTTCTACTCGTCATACTGAACAATTTTCTCTAAGGAACCCATAGTCTATTCTCAAAAACAAATTGGACCCTCCATACCAAAATTCACAAAATCGGTCGATTTGTATAGAGTAAAAAAAATTTTTTTCGTTCAGCAAAGTCGTAGAACAAAAGTTGTTCAGTATGATGAGTGGAAGCCCCAGTTAATGGGACCTACACCAAAAATTGGTGTAGGAACCGTTAACTGAGGCTTCTACTGATCATACTGAAAAACTTTCCCCAAGGAACCCATAGTCAATTCGCAAAAAAAAATATTCGATGCTCCATACAAAAATTGCACAAAATTGGTCAATCAGCTGATTATTTCGTATGAAGAGTTCAAATTTTTTTTGGGATTCAGCAAACTTGTAGAACAAAAGTTGTTCAGTATGATGAGTAGAAGCCCCAGTTAATGGGACCTACACCAATTTTTTTACAGCCTGTATACATATAAATTATATATTTGATTAAAACAATAGCGGAGAATATACATTCAGCCAGATAGCTACAACATGTAGAACAAATGTATCCAATGAGGGCTTTCACACACATCTGTTCCACCAGAGCACTGAATTCCTTTATCAAAGCGGACTGAGGTGACAGATTATGTAGCAGGTAAATTGATAGTTAAGAAAAGTTTACTGCGTTTGAACACAACGATGACGACAATCTTTACTGTATTTGTAATTTTGTATATTCAATACTTAGTATAATAGTGTGAGACACATAATATAAAATTACCTCAGTCATGCCCTGACGAACACGAGATTACTAGCCCTCAATCGCGTATTGTCCGAATGCGACATAGCAAATGCAAACGTGTACATTGTAGTGGCGTCGCGTGCCTAGCGCGCCGATCAGGGGTTCGCGGGCGCCTCTTTCTTTGGCTCTTCGATCGTGCTCACACTTTTAAGCTCCTCTTTTGTGTCTTCAGCTGTTGACAATGAAAGTATAGTAAGAAAATTTAAGTAGGAACAAATAGTTCAAAAAGCTGGAGGACAATCAGCTTCGATTTGCAAATAAGACCCTCAGTAGCTCAGCAAGGGTCTAACTTTGTGAAAGACTACACCTTCTCTTAATCCATTTATTTGTCAACTCCCCAAACAATCAGTACCAGTTCCAGTTGGTGGAAAGGCATTTTTTTTTAATTCCGTCTAGCTAGCTAATACCATCTTATCTAAGTCTTGCCGCGAAACATCAATGTTAATGTGTTCCGGCTTGAAGATAAGATTTACATCAGGTGAGACGATGCCGAGGGCTTAGGGATGACGAATGCTAGTCATCTGAGTTACTTTTTCTCATGTTTCAAAAACTACATTTTGTTCTAAAAATGTTTGAAATACCTAGGCGTGACGTCATAGTTTAGCAGCGTCATTTACGTACTCATTTTGTGATTTTGGTGAATTAAAAATCGAAGACTTGATAGAAAACAAAACGAGTAAGGTTTTCCGAAGTTTAAGTAGAATTTAGTGATCAAGAGTTCATAATTTATTCATATATATATTTATATCATATACATAAGGCCTTTGTCCAGCAGTGGACGTCTTTCGGCTGATATGATGATGATGAAATTTTAAGTAACAAATTAGAATCTATCATTCTCGAACAAAAATACTTGAATAGCACTTTTTGCAGCGCGGCTGCATTGTTCTCACGTGTTCAGAGCGACCACTAATAGTGATGTGCGTTAGCTATTTAGGTTTTTCTTTTTTCTTAAGATATTAAGCATATAAATAAAACATTCCTAAATTATTGATCTGTTTAAAAAAGTGCATGCATTTGTTCATTTAAAAAAAATCTAGTAATAGCTCGCAAACTGTAGTAGCAGTTCCTCTTAGTACTTAATTAGAGCTAAATTTAACCGCCTCCGTGGCGTAATGGTTAATCCATTCGCTTCACACTAGGAGGTCGCGGGTTCGATTCCCGGTGGGGTTAACTTCCCGCCTGGCTAGCTACGATCATCTTATCTAAGTCTTGCCGCCATTGATGTGTTTCGGCTTGAAGATAAGTTAGCTAGTTCTTCATTGCGTTGGAGAATCTTGGTAAGCCTGCTTCCATCTTCGGTAACATCGTTACTTACCATCAGGTGAGATGATGCCAAGGGCTTACCAATTATAATAAAAAAAGCGTGTGTGGACTCTCAGAATAGCTAAACTTAAGTGGCAGTGGGCGGTAGTAGCTCGTAGAACAGATGGCCGTTGGAGCAGTTAAGTTCTCGAGTGGCGACCGCGCACTAAAAAAACGTAGCGTAGACAGGCCTCCCAAGCGGTGGACCGATGACCTGGTGAAGGTCGCGGGAAGCTGCTGGATGCGGGCAGCGCACCGGTCGTCGTGGATATCCTTGGGGGAGGCCATCGTTCGGCTGATATGATGATGATGAAGTAAGATAGTAACAGCTCGCTAGCTTTAGTAGCAGTTTCTCCTAGTACTAATTAGAGAGTGTATGGACTCACCTTTGAGCTCGTCTTTGGGAGGCGCGTCCTTGTCGAGGCGCGGACGCTTGCGCGGCGCGCGGTAGCTGCGGTTGTCGCGCCGCCCGCCCGCGCCCTCGTCCTCCGAGTCCGACAGCTCCCCGTCGCCTGTGATGCGCTTGTCCTGTGACAAAATACAAAATATATAGTTAAGTTAATGTATCCTTTAGCTGATATTGAAGGTCACGCAAAAGGCGATGGAGCGAGTTATGCTCGGAATTTAGAATCAGCAATGAAGAGATAAAGTATCGCTTATTTCAAGTAGCAGAGAGCGGAGCAAATAACTAGTACGGATTGCCTTGAGGCAGTAAAATTCTCGAGTGGCGACCGCGCACCGGTAAAAAAAAGTTTTGTAAGTTCACTAGATGGCGTTGACATCAGTTCGGGAATAAAAAATATGTAATCGTTTTACATTTGTCAAGCCATAGAAAAAGTTATTTGATAATTCTGAAAAATCGCACAAGACCTAAAACAAAGATAGCCTAATAAAAAACATCGTTATATTTTGATTTCTTTTGGTACAGTCAAGGACAAGACAAGATTAACCATAAGTGTCAAAAAACGTCACCTTCAACTACATCATTGTATATGGTATACAAACACCCAAAAGTTCATAAGGAAGTACACATACGAATAAAAGTACATATGTAGTATAATTTGGTCGTAGAACAGATGGCTGTTGGGGTAGTAAAGTTCTGGAATGGCGACCGCGCAACGGAGGACGTAGCGCAGGCAGGCGTCCCAAACAGTGGACCGACGACCTTGTGACAGTCGCGGGAAGCCAACGGATGCGGGCAGCGCAGAACGGTCGTTGTGGAAAACCTTAAGGGAGGTCTTTGTCCTGCAGTGGACATCTTTTGAGTGTTCCCATATCTATGATCATGTGCAAGTGAGGTATCGTCATTTGGTTTGGGCAAAAGCTCACCCCTAACTTATGGATCGATCCCAACAAATTCTGCTTAGATTTGCATGATTTAGTTTTTTATCCACAATTGGTAAGCCCTTGGCATCATCTCACCTGATGGTAAGTAACAACGATATCGAAGATGGAAGCCAGCTGCCAAGATTCCCCAACACAATGAGAAACTGGCTTTCTTATCTTCAAGTCGGAACACATCAATGCTGTTAACAGTGATGTTTGGCGGCAAGATTAAGATAATAATTTTCGAAAAACCTATAAACTTTTAGGTACAAGCTTTTGATAGTGCATTGTCCCTCGGTATACATATGCATGCAAAATTTCAGCTTAATCGGAAACCGGGAAGTGGGTCAAATATAACTTGCAAGATTTCACCCGAACAAACATACATTGCAAGTTAATTAAAATCTTGTAAAATGGTGGTAGTTAGCCAGGCGGGCTTAGAAAATGCCCTTGCACCAATACCCTACAACCAAACAAGAGTCTTACAAAGTTGACGGGATTCAAACTAAGTTTATGTTTAAAACAAAACTATACTAACCTTCTCACTCTGCGGTAGTCTTTCGTCTTTGTCAATTTTGTCTTCATCTTCCGATTCATCATTTACAGCATCTTCTGGGATTGCTTGGACCTAAACAAAACGTTTAATTAGACATCGAGACAGAACAAATCGAAGACTGGTAAAATCCAGATATAATTATGAGGAGAACTTACGTCTCATGAGATCTTTTTTTTTTGGGTTTGGTGGATATAGCACATGACATCACTAAGTAGTGTTCAAGCACACGCTTCTTTGTTAGAAAAGCCGCATTTTTTTATTTGTACCTCATCTAATCCTATTACACTTAACTCCGAAATATGTAGTTATAAAGCCCCCCGAAGTAGCTGCGCAGTAGACAAAGAGGTTGGTACATTTTTGTATGGAGCGTGGCATAGTAACAAAACACTTTTTTTTTCGAAATCCTTCGCACACGATTCAATCTGTATTTCGATAGGGGGATGCAAATAAAAGGCGAATATATACTAGGACATTTTGACCTAAACCGTTATGTTACTGAAATATTTGGAATTAAAGGTTGTCAAAACACTGATTTCTCCTTCTATCTTTCAAAATATCTCAGAAACGTGACGCAAAATGTCCTAATATATTTTCGGTATGTATTTGAATTTATATTATTATATCGAATTTATCATTATCATATCAGCCAAAACACGTCCACAGCCACTGCTGGACAAAGGCCTCCCCCAAGGATTTCCACGAGACGACCGGGTCCTGCGCTGCCCGCGATCTTCACCAGGTCGTCGATCCACAGTGTGGGAGGCATGCCTACGCTTCGTCTTCCGGTGCGCTTATATCGGAATATCGAAATATATAAATTTAATAGTGTCAAAAAAAAGTTATAAAAAAATATCGATTCACCAATAATAACTAGTTGCGTTAAATATTGTGACGTACCTGGCATTGTTAAAAAAAAAACTTTTTCTTCACAAATCATTTTTTTAATCTTTTTAAATGATACAAAGTCATGACGTCACAGGCTTAAACAGTATGGAAAAAAATTGCCAGTGTTAATTTAAATTGACGATTGTAAAATGAACTTAGTTTTTTTATCATTAATTTACTTTTAACAGCATTACTTCGAAATATCTCCAAATTGTTTTTGTATTGTGATGCCTAATACTAAATTTAACAATGCTAATTGCAGCCACTCATACACCATCTTGTTGAATCGTATGAGCGGGACTGAACTAGGATTAAATAGCAAGCAAAAATGTGCCATCAGCGCATGCGAATAAAGCTCCATATAAATAGTTTAAAAGAGCGTCGGTGGCGTACTGCCTGTACTGTGTAATCCTGCCATGTACCAAAGTGGTTTCGAATTTCGAAATCATATGTACGTTTATCTGACGCTCTTACTGTGAAGGAATACAAAACACCGTGAGAAAACCTGCACACGCCTGCGAAGAAACACGAAGGTTGTATGTGAGGTCGAGCAAACCGCACTGGGCCCGCATTCTAATTCAGGGTAGGCTCGAATCCCCTTGGTGGGGACGTATATGAACTGATATGACGATAAATAGTTTAGTTGATAACTGCCGATGGGATACAAGATGTGTCAAAACTCCTGCACTGACCTGAACTCCCGGCGCATGGGGCAACATCCGCAGATTCTCAAAGAGCCTGTTCTTGATCTTCTCCAAGTATTCCGGCGTGTTCTGGTTGGACATGTTGCTGGGCGAGATGTGTAGCTTGAAGTCCGGTCCAAAGTACTCGAAGTAGTCATTGTAAGGCAGCTCATTGGCAATCTCCACGCCAAGCGCGACGGACGTCTCGTAGGTCCAGCAGCGGGACACGTTGCGGATTGTGTAGCTGTGGAAAATTTATTATAAGTTTTTGGGTATCCATAAAGGCGGAAGTGAGTTTGTTGTTCTTTCACGTCGCAATGGTACGTGATTATTTTTTTTGGACACTCCCAGCTGCTCTCTAGATCCTCACCACTCCCCTCCTCACCCAGATTGATACACATTAGTTATAGTTTGGTTCTCGAACGTATAGGATTTCGTCGTGATTTTGTTGCTCCGTCATTTCTTTTTAGAAATGTCTTTCACGACCGTGTGTCCGGGGTGTGCTCAAAGACAGTCATAAAACAGTCTCATTGATTTTTGTGATTAAGTTTGGTAAAGGAGCTTTCTGAGATCTCTACAGAAACAAAAAGTTCCACAAGATAGCACATTTTTCTTACCCTCCACCGCCAACAAGAAGGAAGGGCAGTCCGAATCTCTTCACCAGTTCCACGCAGCGGCCGTGACCGCGCACCGTCAGGTTGAAGCAGCCCAGCCTGTCTCCTGATGATACGAAAGTTAAGTTTATGAATATGATGTAGGAGCAAGCTATGCTCGGAGTTTCCTTGCGTAAGCGAATCAGAAATGAGGAAATCTGTAAGAGAACTAATAAAGTAACGCTCAACTGGCAGTAGGTGGGGCACATTGCTTTTAGAACAGATAGCCTCTGGGGCAAGTTCTCGAGTGACAACCGCACACCGGAAGACGTAGCGTACGCAGGCCTTGGTGGACCTGGTGAAGGTCACAGGAAGTCGCTAAATGCGGGCAGCGCAAGACCGGTCATTGTGGAAATTCTTCGGGAAGGCCCTTCTGCAACAAGGACGTCTTTAGGCTGTATTCGATCGCGCGATCGAGTGCACCGGCCGTTCTGCATTGAATTTACATTAGATATAGCCGCACGGCTCGCTCTTACAAATCTAGAGCCGCAGCAGCCCAATCTGCGACGACAGTAATATTTGGTTTTCGTTGGTTTTGTAACAGTTAAGTAGTGGCGCCCTAATTTGTAACGCAAATAGTCGCTACCGGGACCGCCGGACTCAGTAAATATTGTAAGATAATCCAGAACTGCTGAACGAAAGTGAATGTTTACTTTTTAAAACAAGTATTCATGGTAAAAGAAAATGTGGAAAAGATTGTTTTTTACTCATCATATCAGCTCATATACGTCCCCACCAAGGGGCTCGAGCCTACCCTGAATTAGGGCGATCGGGCCTTAGTCGACCACGCGGGCCCAGTGCGGGTTGGTCGACTTCACACACAACCTGCGAGTTTGTTCGCAGGCGTGTGCAGGTTTCCTCACGATGTTTTCCTTCACCATAGAGAGCATCAGATATACGTACATTCATATGGTGGTGGTTCGTATTTCATAATCTAAATTCGAAATCACATTGGTACGTGGCAGGATTAGAAACACGACCTCCCGGACATGAGGCAGCGGCCCTAGCCGTTACGCCACCGACGCTCTTCTTGTTTTTTTACTAATTATGATTCATTTTTAAATTTAATTTTGGTATAAAAGTGGAATGACAAAGTTAGCCACTTAATTTGTCAAAGTGTTATCTTCACAAAGTACAAGAAATAATTTACTAATAATCACAATAACAGGTCAATCATATTATTTTTCTCCGTCGTCGATGACGTCGACAATTACATATTTGACTTTGACATTCCGTAGCACCAAAGCGCAACGCGCGAACTGACTGGCGAGTGCGTCACCCGCTGTGACTTTTAATAAAATTGTTGGAAGCAAAGACAGTTCATTTTCCTCCTGAATTTTTTTAAACTCTGTGGTTGGAATACTTACAATTTTTTCAAAATTTAAAGTAAAAAAGTTATGAGCAAAAAACGGAAGGCTGGTGCTGATCAACCTATAAGCAACAACTTAAATTAAAACAAAATTCTGCAAAGAATTTTGATAGAGTCAGTTCATTTAAAATAGTCGCTTACGCTGTTATTTGCCTGAAAATTTTTCAAGAGCTGATCCTAAAGGCCGGACCCTTACTTACTTGGAAGAAAACTTACCGGTTAGTGAGTCAGCGCCACACTGCAGCACCACGGCGCTGGGCTGGAACGTCTCCATGACCTTGGAGATAATGGGCACGAAGATGGACTCGTATGACTCGTCGTCCATGCCGTCACGCAGCGGGATGTTCACCGCGTAGTATTTGCCCTTCCCGGCGCCGATGTCACGCAGGTCACCTGCAGGAGATAGATTATTAGATGATAAAATTAATATGAATAACAATTATATTTTCTCCAACATGGGCGTGCAAGAAACAATACACAAAGTATCACATTTCAGTACATAACAAAACCGCTAAAAGGAGAGTTGTATGTTTCTTTATTAATATTCTTACACAGTGTACAAGGCAGTCCAAGAATGTTGTATGTAAATGGTGTGTAAGAGAGAACAAGAAGGTGAAGCGCGCGCGCGCAGTGTCGATTATCGCAGTTCAATTCGAATGGATAGAAGTACCGAGGGACTAACAGACGGACTGCATCGATGGACGGGCAGACTATTCACATTTAAGCTTTTCTTGCCTTACATAAGACCTGGTGAGGGTCGCGGGAAGCCGCTGGATGCGGGCAACGCAGGACCGGTCGTCGTGGAAATCTTTGGGGGAGGCCTTTGTCCAGCAGTGGACGTCTTTCAGCTGATATGATAATGATTGCTTTAATATATAACACTAGCTGATTCCCGCGGCTTCACCCGCGTGGACCACATTTCTATGACTTTTCGAGGGTGCGCAGTGCGCGAGCCGCAAGCGGCTCGCGAGCGTGGTAAAAAGTAGCCTATGTCTTAACCCAGGTCCTAATATGTCTACCTACCAAATTTCAGCCAAATCCGTTCAGTAGTTTTTGCGGGAAAGCGTAACAGACAGACAGAGTTACTTTCACATTTATAATATTAGTAGGGATTTAAAAAATTCCAAAATATTTATTTTATATAAATATACATACAATATTTACTTCGTTTTTTTATCATTTCAAATATTTCATAACATGAAATCAAGAAAAAATATTTGGACGGGAATTGTCTTTTTATTTATTTTACAATAGTATTTTGTGTCACTTCATAATGTGTAATACCTAATTTGTAAAATAATAAATCTTATTTCATATTTTAACCCTCCGCATGCCTGGTGGATGAAAATCACACGGCGTGCCTGGTGGGGCCCATTGGACCCCAATTAGAATGACTGTTTTTAAGTAGAAAAATATACAAATATTATATTTTTTTAATTAGCTACGATTAATTCTATATATATTTATTTGAATGAGTCAAAACTTTAATCAAATATTACCAAATTAGCATATTTATTAACCTTAAGAAAAAACCTTCAAAACCGCAATTTTTATTCTTCATCACGTTCTTGACCGACGTTTTGGAGACAATTACCACACTTTGATCGCGTCTACCTCGGAAGAAAGTCGGCTTAAGACTGCGGAGAGGGGATTATTAGCACGTACGGTTCCTTTACGGAAGCTACCAAGAGTCACAAGTCACTCAACTTTGTATTTGTTAAGTTATGACAAATTTTGTATCGAGTGGGGTCCATTGGACCCCACCACCAGGCATGCGGAGGGTCAAAAAAATATTTGAATGACGTTGCAGACAGTACCTATGTGACAGTTTTACTACGACAAGATTCTATCCTAAAGAGGTTAAAAACAACTTTCAAAATGTCAACATGCCATGTGTATTACTACGACAAGATTCTATCCTAAAGAGGTTAAAAACAACTTTCAAAATGTCAACATGCCATGTGTACTTACCTGTCCCAGGGAAGTACTCGCCGTATTTGTGGAAAGATACCGTCATTACTCTATCAGTCGTATAGAACGCCTCCTCCACCCCATCACCGTGGTGTACGTCTATGTCGATATACAGCACGCGTTGGTGGTACTTCAGAAGTTCAAGGATGCCGAGCACAATGTCGTTCACATAGCAGAAACCGGAAGCTTCAGACTTCTTTGCGTGGTGGAGACCGCCACCCCAGTTGATGCAGATTTCGGAAGCCTGACAAAGGAGAATGCTCATGTTGTATGGAAAAAAACCCCGGCCCGTCGCAAAAAAATGTATTTCAGATTTTAAGTATAAATGAGTGATGAAAATAAAGTCTTAATGCCTTTTTGTTATTTTTTTATAAGAAGTAACTTAAGGTGTCTGTAAAACTGTTTTAGACACCTTGACCTAAAAGTAAAAGTTGTAAAACTAGTCATATTACAGTATCTAGTAGTCTAAATGTAACCATTTAAAGTAACTGTTTTACACACTTGAAGTTACCCCTTATAAAAAAAAATAGCAAAATAACACGGATGCAGCCAATGCCACGTGAAAAAAGTGTTGCGAGCATTGAAGAAAAATTAAGGACTTAATAGATGGCGAGAGAGCCCATGTCGAGTAAAATGAGGGCTACATAAATGAAAATATAAATATTTAATTAGTGAAATTAAAAAACCCCCTCTAAATTTCAGCCAAATCGGAGCAACTTCACTTTCGGCGGCCATTTTGTTAACCGCCATTTTTTTGCCACATTATTTTAGTTAACGCACCACCCGTATATCTAGTACCGTTTCGGCGGGCACTTGACGTTTTTTTATGAACAGCTAACAGATTTTCTTGAAACATAGCTAAGAACACTCTCGATCAAGTCACTTTTCCAACAATAGAAAACTAAATCAAAATCGGTTTATCTGTTTGAGAGCTACGATGCCACAGACAGATACACACAATAAAATTATAACACCCCACCGGTTCAAACCTACATTGAATATACCATAATTTAAAGTTTGAACACACTATAACCAGGTAAATAGTATGATGATTTGAATGACAGATACAAAAAAACTTGGCAAGCTGTGTTATGATCGATTAGAAGAAATGTCAAATGGATGTGAGAGGTATCCAGAGGAAATATTGTTTTTTATCCAAAGATATTTACCTCAAAAATCTTAATTGTTATATTACACTGTGAAAGAAGACTGCTAAAATTGACTTAAAATGCCTGGCGCAAAAAATTTCTTTTCATTATCTTAAGTTATTCAATGGTATAAGTAAATAATTGGAAACGCTAATCACTATAAAAAACCGACTTCTATCACAATAACTTAGTACAATTTTGCATCATTATTTTGGTTTTGATAAAATTTATATGGGACCCTAATGAATAAAAAAAGAATCATGAAAAGGGGTTTACAATCTGCGAAGATATTGCATAACAAACATACAAAAAAAACAACAAACATTGAAAACCGCCTCTTTTTTGGAAGTTGATTGAAAACTATATTTATATTTCATTTTGATGGTTATCATGAATTATATTGCTTTTCGTTTTTATTAAAGAAAAATTATTTGCTTTTAATTTAAACAAGATTTTTGTCGATCATTAAGATGTTATTGATGACTAAAGTAATATTTTCTTTGATAAAAAATAATAGTAATATTTACACAATAGCCACTGAAATTGAACCAAAAAAATATCAAGTCTGTTTACCCATAATAGTGAATAACTTGAAATATTAATTTTTTTGCACCGGAGCTGGGTAGATTTTGTTTGGACCATGAGCCATCTTCTTTAGATTGATAAAAATCTTCCATCTACAGATTTAAGGATTTGACAGTTATCATTCTAATCATCATACTGTGATTCACTTGGTTATTTTTTAGCGAATAATTTTTAAATGAATGCATCAAGTGAATTACTTATAAATTACCTGTTTATTTAACTTGACAGCAGCAGCTACAGAGCCTCCCGCGGACAACTGACAGAACTCGTAGAGACCATCAAACACTGGACAATCTTCACCAACATTAACTAAATGAAAAGAGAAAGCACGAATTTTAACAAAGATTTAATTTTTTTTTTTTTAACATATTCATAGACATTGGACAAAAGTCTGAAAAATTTGGAGATGTTATGGTATTTGTCGTCACATATGAACTTAAGATAGTACAAAACACAAATCTTTTTCCAGGTCATTTCTCTCAGGACTCTGAATGAAATTACACACTCAAAGGACCATAGCATAGATGTAGAGTTTGTAGAGTCAGGGCTTATAGGTAGAGTTATTTGTTATTTACTGTTCTAAATGTGGTACAGTCAAGAGCATTTAAAGCTATATACTTTGAACTTGGGACAGGCCCCTTGGGCAATGATAACCAGCTCAAATCGGAACTCTGATAGGGGCTTGGCTCTACTAGAGATCTCATAACTTTTTAAAAGTGGTAAGTGTTAAGATACTATAAATGTTTGTATGAACATTAATACCTGTGTCAACAGACTGTATAAGGCATAATATAATACGAGGGGTTGAATGGTTCCTATTTCTTCATTCTTCCGTTGTTTATATGAAATTTCTAGCCTACATACCAAATTTCAGTCTTCTAGGAAGTACCCCTGATGTATTGATGATCATCAGTGCATGAGTGAGTGAAACAGTTACGAAATCGATATATTCAGATGTCAATAAATCTGAAACCATAAAAGCTAAATAATAATGTAACGGTTCCGATTCCGATATATCGGCATCGCCGATTATAATACAACCGATATGAAACAGTTCGAAAAGCGCGCGAAACTTACTGACTTTATGTATCGGTTTATTTGATACCAATATATGGGCATCGCCAATTATAATACAACCGATATCAAACAGTTCGAAAAGCGCGCGAAACTAAAGACGCTAAAGTAAACTTTAATTACTGACTTTATGTATCGGTTTATTTGATTATTTTGTGTAATGACTTAATCACCACTTTGATTGCTTAATAAAATTTCATATACTTATCTAAATAAATGTTTCTTTGAAATTAGATTTGGCTTTCTATTCATTCAGGTGTTTATTTTAATTTCTCAGGTTTCACACTTCACAAAGTTGATTCTATATTAAATCCTTGGGGGAGGCCTTTGTCCAGCAGTGGACGATTTTCGGCTGATATGATGATGATATTTCTTTATGCACCCCTATATGAGGGGTTGAAGGGGGGAGTTTCCAATTTCTTAATATTTGTATTGTTTATATGCAATTTCTAGCCTACATACCAAATTACAGTCTTCTAGTACTTCAGGAAGTACCCTAGAGGTATTCGTATTAGAAATCAACATATTTCGGATGTCAATAAATCTGAAACCATAAATGATAGATAATTGATACTTGGTATGTGTGACAAATCTGCCGAGGACATATTATCCTCAAAATTTCAGCTATATAGCATCGTCCGGACCAAAAATATGGTGATTCGAAAATAGGACGAAACGATTCCAGAAAAGGTAGGTAGTGCTCCGTTCCTTTGGCTCGTCTTGGCATTAGGAAGAAGTTCAAATGCATCTGTCACAGTAAGCGTTTCGATCCATGAATATGTTAACACAATCTAAACTGGAGGTTTTTCACATTTTCATTTTTCCCCAAGGAACCTCTGATAAATTTATAAAAAAAAACTTCCACAATTTTTTTATTATGGGATGTCCAGCTTTTTTTGTTCATTGTCTAGGAGTTCCTTTGGGAAATTTAATTAGCTACTATAGTGGACAGTATCTTCACTTTGTTAAGAATTACTTGGATCTTCTATCTTATTATCATGTAGCACAATTGCTATCATGGGCATCTTCACTTTAGGTTATATTTTTTTTGCAATAAGTTAATCCTTTTTAACCAACTGCTCTGGGAAGGGAGGTAATGTATTTGGAGTGTATGTTTGTATGTCTGTTTCTTGGACTGAACCTGTAGCCGATGGATAATGGCTTGAGGTGTTGTTAGATTTGTATTGGTCACTTGAGTGACATAGGATAGATTTTAGGTAGTTGGGTTTTAATTTTTAATTAAATTGGTTAGTTTTTATTTATTAGGTAGGTACTTACACCTTTGCATCTGTTTGTTATATTCAGACATGTTGTCAGGCCTAATTGAGCGCAAGAAGCGAATGTAGTCATCTGAATGAAATTTAGTCATCTCATCTGCAGTTGCTTTGTGCGGCCTCTGTAACAAAAATCCTATTCTTGAGGGTCATGTTTTTGGGGTGTATGTACAATATGTCTATGTCTTTAGGTGGGCATGTAGGCTGTATGTTGCACAGTTTGATGGATTTCAAAGTATATGAGGTGAAGATTAGTCTTGATCTCCTGAGCTGCAGGATACATTTTAAGCAATAACTCTTCTTCTTTAATTAAACTGGTTGGTTTATTTGTCTTTCAATACAATGCATAAGATTAAAGAAAATGCACTTTTGGACCAAATTAATAATCTTACATATATTTCCATTTTTCTGTAAAGGCCATAGTTCAGCAGCAGATTATGTGTCATACGTATTCTATGAGGTTTCATAGGATGTCCTTGGCCATAATAGTAATTGCCAATATCACCTGGAATAGAAAAAGTATGTTGTCAATAAACATCAATAAGGCATGTCATTTTTAACTTCTTAAGGAGCTGTTACTCAGTCCTTTTCACAGCTTGACATAAAAAAGTCTGTATCATAGATATCAAGTTGTGTACATGAACCGTACAACCAATAGCAGACAAGTATTCCGTACAGACGCCATTGAATGAATCAAGTAACAGTTCAATAAAATTGGTAAAAAGAGTCGCCATACAAATACAACAATGTGTTGGAAGTTATATTTATTAAATTTAACCACACGGTGTAGCAAATTCTGAAGGAAAGCTTACCTTTACCCCAGAAAGCAACAAATGTGGCATCCCAATACAAAATGAAATTGAAATATTTAGTGGCGGGCAACAAACTTTAATATACTTACTGTCATAGTAGTAGCAGACTCTTTTCTTGCTGTGTGGTTGCATAGCCATTTCTGACAAGGAAGAAAGACACAAAACTATGAATTATATTCTATAGCACAAAACAATCTACGAAAATGGATAGGTGTAATGAACAACGCCGACCGCCACTCACAGAGAGTTAAATAAATAAATGAATGGTTGAATTGAATGAATGAGTATTGAGTAGTGAGTAGTTAATTGTGAGTGAATAAATGAATGAATGAAAATTAGTGAGCGAAAAAGACTAACACATCCATTTTGCAGGGTGACGCAACCACACAACCACGTTCCCTTCGTTCCCTTCATTCTTTCCGGTTCCGTTTGTTAATAAACGGTGTTGTAGCTTAATAAATAAATTTTAAATTGAAGGGAATTTTCGCCAAAACAAGATCGATAGTTGGATGTCCAAGAAGAAGTGCAGGGGGTAGCGAGAGGAATATATTTACTTACTTACTTATCAATCTTGTGTTTAATTAAAAAGAAAGAGAAATATGCGATGTTGGAAAGTCAGAAATTGAATTTTAGGGAAATATGTTTATTTAAATTTTCGGGTATCTCATTACTGCCAGAAAAAAATAAAGCGATAAAAAGCTACCCTAAACCCGAAACTATCCAGGAATTAAGCAGTTTCATGGGCATGATCAATTTTTACAGACACAACATCCCACATGCTGCAAAATACCAGATGTATCTCAACAAATACTTAAGCCCTAGAAAGAAAAATAATAAGGCAAAAATCGATTGGACTAATGAAGCGATAGAAGCTTTTGAGCAGTGTAAACAGGGCCTTATACGGGCTGTTACACTGACGTCACCATTAACGCATGCACCATTATATTTTATGACAGACGCATAATATAAGACTTGTTTTGTTTTTTGGCGTGTAATAAAGTATATTTACTTACATAATTATTCAATCTTGTGTCGACGCTGTATAACCGTATTAAAACCAAAATTGGAAACCATTAGCTTTCTTTTCAAAAGCCTTAAGCGATGCACAAATAAAATAAAGTACCTATGATCGAGAACTTCTTGCTATATACATGGCGATACCAGCGAAAATAACAGCGGACATTGTAGCCAATGTTTTTGTCAATACATAAATTTCTCGTTTTGGTCGACCTGCAGTTATTACTACGGATCAAGGAAGACAGTTCGAGTCAAACTTGTTTACATCATTAGCAAAAATACTTAGAATTAAGAAGATAAGGACTACGAGTTATCATCCACAGTCAAGGGGTTTGGTTGAGTGCTGGCACAGAACAATGACAACAGCTCTCACGCCAGAGGAAACACGACTAATTGCCACAAAGAACTTCCATCAGTCTTGTTAGGATTATGAGGTGCCCTACTAGAAGATAACATAAGTTCGGAGCAGATGTTATATGGCACCAACATTCGAATACCTGGAGAGTTTTAGTGTATAATACACAGAAAATATAGATTTTATTCAGTCACCGTTTAACCTGGTTTCGCTGCACCTCACCCAACTAAGAAACGTCGAAACAGCATCAATGTTAACAGCATTTATGTTTTCGGGCTTGAAGATAATATACTCCTGGCCAGTCCCTATAAGGTGAGATGAAGTCAAGTGCACATCAACTGTGAATAATAAAAAAATATACAATAAAAACTGTTGATCCTGGACAACTAATTCCCAGAGATAAATTATAGATCTTTTTGTGATTTTTCTTTCCTTTGATAGCTGTCAATCTTAAAACCACTAAAATTCGGAAACTATTACCGGTTTCGTCGAGATCTTCATTTTGGATAAGATCTCTCAGTTTTGAACCACATGGGTCGAAAGGATCCAGTTCCTTATTTCTTCATAAATAACTTTTTTAAATATTGGTAGTACCTTTAAGCTACTATACAGGCTACCCGCACACTCTGCCACACTAAGTTCACGAGCGGCGCTTGGACAGCACGGACGCTTGAAGTAAGACTAAGTATACGTCGTTTCGATCATACACGTTTTAGCACATATCTCATTTCTATTGTGATATACATTAAAATTGTTACCTAGATGCATAGATATTTGTGAACTACTTACGTGTTTTTTTATTAACCTCTTTCTATTAAGTTTATATATAATTTTTATTATTTATAGAAAAAAACGCATTTATTCTTTGAGTCTTTTGGACCATCACGTGACAAAATGAGACTTATGTTGCTCATTTCTTTTTTTATTGCGATATAGATTAAATTTTTTACCTAAATACTTAAGTATTTGTGATCTCAATATTGTTTTATTACCCCCTTTCTATTAAATTTATAAAAAAATCTGTAATTATCTTTATTTACAGAAAAAAAACACATTTTTCTTTTGGATCTTTAAACTCTCATGCGACTGCTCATGTCACAAAATGAGGCGCGAGTACCGGTGGGTTAAATTTGCTATATCTTGTTAACCCTTGATCTTAGCTAGACTACTAATTCCTATAGAGAAATGATAGATTTATTAAGATTTTGGATGACGGCTGTCAAATTTAAAAGCGCCATATCTTGGAAACTATTGATTGAAGATAAAGAGTGTATTTATTTCAACTAGAAACAAGGTCAGATCTTAGACTACTCGTTTCTAAGGGAAATGACCAATTTAACCGAGATCATAATTTGATTTCACAGCTTTCAAACTTAAACTCTCTATATTAACTAACATTAATTTAATGTTTTGCATATGTCTATAAAAATCGAGCTGCCCAATTTTTTTGTCTTAACTTACTTAGGTTAGGTGCAGTTGCGGGAAGAATTAGTTTTACTTCTGTGGTACAAATCTAGTGGGTAAAAAAGGGGAACGAATGAAATGTTTTCTAGTGTGGCTAAAGTAAGTATTAACCACTTAAGGTTATATCATTAAATTGAGGTACTTAAATTAGGCTATTGCAACACTCAGTCATTTTCATTCATTCTTCGCCTCTTTTTTCCCTTTTTTTTCTAGAGGCCATTTCAAAACAAAGGTGAAACTTAACTCGTAAAAAGGAAAAGATGGCGACTTGTAAAGAAAGAGAAAAATAATATGGTTTTGAAACGCACACGAGTGATTCTCAGGTGAAAAATGTTTTGAACGGCTCTGGATAGAAAAAGGTCAGAAACTGATCCTAATGCTTGTGATAAACGGGCGAATTTTCTCGCCGTACTTAAGGCTCCATTGCCTTTTTCTCCTGTGTGTCACCCTAGTATTTATCACCAGCTTTAAGTACTACTCTGCTATCACTTTGAGAACAACCGTGGTTGGTACCTGTGAACGACGATTATCAGGCCCGTATTTTGACAAAAATCCCATGTGAACGCTCGCTGTATTGATAAAATACAGTTACTGCCCGTACCATACGTAGAGGTACCAACTACTAACCGCCGTGCAGTGAAAAATCTGAACATAGGTCGCTCGCATCTTTGACGAGGTCTATATTGTGGCCATTATTGATGACAGACTCAGTTATCTGGAACTGCTCAGAGAGATGTCTGCGTTTGGTAGTTTTAGCTGAAAACATGAATCATTATATATTTAACAAACTAGCTAGTTATGTTAATATTTAACTAGCTCTGTTAAAAAACGAGTAGGTATCGGTATTTACACTGTGTCGCAGTAGCTAAATCAATTATCAACTTAGTTCTTGAATACTTTTTTTATTCCTCCACGTTACCATACTTGCCTTATGAGATTAACAGAGGCCACCAAGTTGACGCCGAAACCTACATACCTAGAGCATGCTCAATTATTATTTATCTTTTTTTTAGGAAATAGAACACAAGAAAATTCGTGTACTACCAAATACACCGTGCAAAGAAATCAGTAATTTTGTAGATATACGTGTAGTGTTCCCCTCGTCTCGTGTATCCACTAAGTATTATCGGCTCCTTGCGTCACACACGTACTCACGTCCGTCCTCCACGGTCGTCACCGACAAGTGTCGCCCCCCACCGTTTCAATCCATCTACTCAGTAACTTGTGTGCGCAGGAGACGACAGAATAATTCCATCTCTTACTTACATACACTACATCCCTTCCTTGTTGTTGATTTAGTGAAACAGGAGGTCTTATTATATAGATTTATTTGCTTAACATTTTAATTAAATTTAGTTAAATAATCTAAACAAGCTTCACTTCCATGTAATGAAATGTAATCAATTTCCTTCCAGTAAACTGTCATCAACTTCTTTTTTATCCTATACTACTTTCTGAATAAATTTTAGTTACATGATTTTAAACAAGTTTCACTTCCGTCCCATGATCTGTAATCAACTCTTTTTCAATCCTATACTTCCTTCACATCCATTTTTTATGTTTCTTCCATACTATCTTCAATATTATTATCCTCTTGTTGTTTTTCTTCATTTATTCTCCATTCTCCTTCAATTTTCTTCAAGTGTATAACATTTCTTCTTAGATTTTGACCTGTTTCGTCATTCTGTACTTCTACGTCGCCTCCTGTTCTTGATTTTACTGTATGGGTTGCTGTCTCATAATTTGCGCTAAGCTTATTAGCTTTATTCATGTTCTTGATATAAACTTTATCTCCTGGCTCTAAATATGATTCTTCAGTTCTCCTTTTCCGGTCAGCATATTCTTTCCCTTTTTCTTTTTGTTCCATGTCCCTGTCTCTTACATCCATATCTTCCACTCTATGATCCACACTTTCTATTATCATTGGAATTTTATCTCTAAATTTTCTTCGAAAAAATAGTTCTGCTGGAGTTTTACCAGTTACAGAATGAGGAGTGCTGTTATACATCGTCATATAGTCTAAAAGCGATTCTTTCCAGTTGAATTTCTTCTCTACTTGGCATATTTTCAGTCTCTTAAGGATGTCCCTGTTCTGGCGCTCCACTTCACCATTTTGCTGGGGCCAGTATGGAATTGAGTGGTACAGTTTTATGTCATTTTCTTGACAGAAAGCTTTAAAATCACTGCTGACAAACTGTTTGCCGTTATCAGCTGTCACTGAAACAGGGTATCCTAATCGACTGAAAATTTCTCTCAGTAAGCGAATCATTTCTTTACTACTTATATCCCTGCAGCTTTTGATGTCTTTATACCTTGAATAGTAGTCTACTACCACCAGCAAATAGTCTCCGCTTGGTAGTGGTCCGAGGAGATCAATCGCAATGTCAATCCAGGGTTGTGATGGTAGTTCCCGTCTTTTAAGTGGATGTGGTGGATTTGGCATTGATACCAATGTACATCCTCTGCATGATTTTACAGTATTTTCTGCATCTCGGTCGTACTTAGGCCACCAAACTTTGGTTCTCAATCTTAGCTTCATTGCGACGATCCCCGGGTGCCCCTCATGTGCTGCTGCCAAAACGCGGCTTCTTAGGGCTTTTGGGACTACTATCTTCGTGCCTCTTAATAGAATGTCCCCGTAAAAACACAACTCGTTTTCAAAGAGTTTGTATGTTTTCACGGATTCATCCCATTTTCTCTCGTAAAGACCTTCCTTCACCTTTTGTATTTCTGAATCTTGCCTTGAACATTCTTCTATTTCAGTCAATGGAACAGCTACTGGTCTTGTTTGTTCCACAATGTCTTGTACATAATCTTTGCCATGTGCATCATATCCAAGTGTAAGTTTGCAAAGTCGTGAGAAGGGATCTGCAATATTGTTCTTACCCGGGCGGTATACCACTCTATATTTGTAAGACTGCAGTCTCAATACCCATCTCTCGATCCTCGCACATGGTTTTGACTTCGGTCCAAAGATGACTTCTAGAGGCTTGTGATCTGTGATTAGGTCGAATTCTTTTCCGTAGAGAAACATGTGGAAGTGCTCCACTGCCCACACTAATGCCAACGCCTCTTTCTCCGTTTGACAATAACGGCGTTCACATTGCGTTAAAGTCTTATTACCAAATGCGATCACGCGAGTTCCTCTATCGTTTACTTGTACTAATACTGTCCCTAAAGCTACTGGACTCGCATCTGCAAAGACCATCGCCTTGTCTTCCACATCGTAATACCCCAAATGAGGTACCTCAGCAAGAGCAGCTTTTAAGGAATTAAAAGCTGTCTGCTGCCTTTCCTTCCATAATTCGCTTATTTCCGAATTTCTGCCATACTTCAGGCGAAGTAACTCCTTCAAGGGCTCAGTCATTGTGGCCAAATTTGGTATCCATTTTCCCACATAATTGACTAACCCCATAAAGCTTTGCAGTTCCGAGATGGTCTTAGGAGCCCTAAATTCTTTGATAGACGATAAGTACTTGTCTAGAGGCTTAATGCCTTGTTTTGAAAGTTCATGGCCTAAGAAATGTACTTTATTTGTACTCAGAATACATTTTTCCTCGCGCAAAACGATACCATTATCCTTGAGAACATCCATAACTTTTTGAAGTCGTACATCATGTTCATCTTTGTCTTTACCGTAGACCAATATGTCGTCAATAAAATTGATCACCCCATTGCATCCGATTAACACACGTTCCAGGGACTTTTGAAATATTTCCGGGGCACAAGTAATGCCAAACATCATTCTTTTGTAGCGATATAAACCCTTGGCGGAAATGAATGTTGTAATGTGCCTTGAGTCTGGATGAAGTTCTAATTGATGAAAAGCATCCTTAATGTCTAATTTACTGAAAACTTCTGCATTCTTGATCTTGGGCAATAGTTGGTCCATGGTAGGTAAGGGGTGATTTTCTCGTTTTATTGCGGTATTCGCTCGTCGCATATCAATGCATAGACGAATATCTCCACTCTCCTTTAGGATAGGTACAATGGGAGATATCCACTCCGAAGGACCTTCTACTTTTTCAATTATGTCCTTATGCAAAAGTTCTTCAATTTTGGCTTCGACTTTTTCTTCCAAAGGAATCGGAATTCTTCGGTACGGTTGTGCCACTGGCTTAATTTTGTCATTTATGGGTATTTGTATAAGTACTTCTTTGAACTTGGGGAATGGATCCATGTTCATTTTTTCTACTTTTGATTCCACTTGATTAATGCCTAATCCAACTTTGAGAACCCCCAACGCGGTTGCCGTCACTTTACCTAATAAATTGCGGGTACCTCCATCGATTACGTAAAACATCGCGTCTTCTTTTTTATTAGCTAATTGAATTGCTGCACGAAAGGATCCTAATAATTTGAGTGGTGTGGTACTTCCATACGCAAGAAAAGTCTTATCCGGGTGTTTTACTTGTTCCAGAACCTGAATCTTATTTGCTTTTAGATTTTTCCAGGTTTTATCAGTAATCAAATTATATTTACATCCTGAGTCGATTAGCATTTCTACTTCTGTTCCTCCTACTGTACATTTCATCATATCATCGTCACCAACATTAAATACATAATGAATTTCTTCATCTACCCTGTTCCCGTTTGTTTGTTCTTCAATGTTTCTCACTTCTTTGTTCGTACGTTTCCATTTTTTTGTAGGTAAATCTGATGTGCTCGCTGATTCTTCTCCTACTTTCCTCTTTAAATCTTTACTCTTACACTGAGATCTAAAATGACCTATTTTTCCACATTTTAGGCATTTTTTGCCTTTGGCTGGACATTTATCGTCAGCTGCTAAATGATTCCAACTGCCGCAACGGAAACATTCTCTTTTCTTGGTCAAAAACTTATCTCTTAATTTTGAGTCTATTTTGTTAACGTCCTGTGTGTTATCTTTATGGTTGAAATTTCCAAGTTGCCTATTAACAATCTCTAAAGTATTCGCTTCTATAATAACTTGATTTAAAGTCATGTCGTCTCCTGATTTTAAGATTTTACGCCTTAACTCTTCGGAATTACATTTCTCGGTAATTTGATCGATTATTTGATCGTCTACATCTACAAATTTGCATTTAGAAGCTTGCTGCCTAAGTCTAACGATGAATTTCTCAAATTTTTCAGTATCTTCTTGTTTTATTCCTCTAAATATGTGTCGTTCAAACCTTTTACTTTGTCTGGGAGCAAAGTATTCATCTAGTTTCTTTATGGCTATATTGAATACATCGTTACTACCATCGTCTCTTACGTCCGCACCAGGTATATTATAAAAGATTTCTTGAAGCTCCGGTCCACCCCAGTGTAATAAACTTGCCCGTTTCTGACTGCTAGTCTTAAGATCGGCGGCTTCCAGGTAAATATTCAAGCTCCGTTTCCATTTTTCCCATCTGATTCCTACCGAGCCAGCCTCACCATTACATTCAAACTTGTCTAACGTAAGGTTTGCCATTACATCTGTGGACAACGAAAGAACGATGATTACTTAAGTTACCAACAGACATTGTCTGCCTGCAACCCAACAAACACCATCCATTCGCTGACCACTTTCATTTCCAAAATACTTCCATCATCCTCTTTGTCGTCTTCATCATCATCCGTCTCCAATCATCACTATCGTCATAATGCATCATTATCACCATCATCAATGGTGATGTCACTTCATCGTCATCATTAATGGTGATATCATTTCATGATCATCATCAATGGTGATGTTACTTCATCATCATTATTTTCGTTATCATCCCTTATCAATTATTATCACCATCATCAATGGTAATGTCACTTCATCATCGTCAACATCGTCATCATCTTCGTCATCATCCATTATTATCACTAACATCAATAGTGATGTCAATTCATCATCGTCAACGTCTTCGTCATCATCCATCATCCATTATTATCACCATCATCAATGGTGATGTCACTTCGTCATCAACGTCACATCTTGCTCATCATCCTTCATTTTTTTTTTATATAAAAATTATCCATCATATTACTGATTTAATACTGACTAACATATGCTTAGTCCTATTTAGTTAGTTTACTCCCATATTTATAGTTATGATAGGTAAAAATTAACACGATCCACAATTTAACAACAAAATCCAAATTATATTTTCATCATTAGGTCGTCTAACTCTCTGGTCGAAAGGAATCGACACTAAGGCAAAGATGACCGACTATTACTACGAAAGTAATCCTTAAAGACTGTCTCAATAGGGCCTGTATCCCGAGACGTTAAAATATTTAAAAACATGAATTTGATTAGCAGGCAACACCATAATATAACTTATATCCTCTTTACTATGCACGTTACAAGTAGGTAGCTTTCTACAAATAGGTAGTAGTGATCTTGTTTACTTTGTTAATCTGCTAATAACTATTCTTATCATTTTGTTTTACGGGTAAAATTCGTAATAGTACTTACATCCTCGTCGCCAATATGTAGTGTTCCCCTCGTCTCGTGTATCCACTAAGTATTATCGGCTCCTTGCGTCACACACGTACTCACGTCCGTCCTCCACGGTCGTCACCGACAAGTGTCGCCCCCCACCGTTTCAATCCATCTACTCAGTAACTTGTGTGCGCAGGAGACGACAGAATAATTCCATCTCTTACTTACATACACTACAATACGGAACCTACGGAATCTGGATGCGGGCAGCGCAGATCCGGTCGCCGTGGAAATCCTTGGGGGAGGCTAATGTCCAGCAGTGGACGTCCTTTGGTTGATATTATGATGATGACGGAACCTATGATATCTATCTGTCTGAACTCTGAACCCTAAAAATAAAACTTTTTTGAGAAATTGTTTTTTCCGAGCTTTATTTATGCGTGGCTGGTGGTGGAATATAATAATAAAATTATATTCAATTATATATTCTTTATTGTATAACAACGTAGAAGTGAAGAAAATAACATGATAGTAGTTTTCGAAACTGTTCCATAATACCTAGTTATGTGCAGTTTCATACACTACTTTATCTAATCTCATACATTAGGATTGAACCTACTAAATAAAAGATCATAGTTAAAACAGTAAGAAGAAAAATCCAAGAAATTAAATATATAACAAAACGTGTGATATAGTCACAAGGGCACATCAGAGCGCATGCGCTAAAGTGGGCGCTGTCATAGATAGGTAAAAATTGGAATAATTTTTTCTTTGTAATGCTATAAAAATGGCGCGCTCCGCGTTCCATTAGATAAAAAATAATTGATGGAATCGCCTTGGTGATATTAACTTTTTGGATTTTTCCTGTATTGTAATAGTAAAAAAACATTTTATAATAGTATTTTGTTAGAGGAAAAGAGTATTCTATTTTCAAATTTCGGTATGATGTTCTGATGATGTTCAGTGAAGTATGTCAATTTTATCTCGTTTTGAAGTTTATAATAGGGATGACGACAGCATCAGAAATAAATTATGAACTCTTGATCACTAAATTGCCCTCCTACTTGAACTTCGAAAAATCTTACACGTTTTGTTTTCCATCAAGTCTTCGATTTTTAATTCACCAAAATCACAAAATGAGTACATAAATGACGCTGCTAAACTATGCGTCAAGCCTAGGTATTTCAAACATTTTTAGAACAATATGTCGTTTTTGACAGATGATAAAAAGTAACTCAGATGACTAGCATTCGTCATCCCTATCCTTATTTCAATAAATGAGATTAAATAAAAAAAACATCACACACCAGCAGGCGTAGCATGAGGTCATAGACATAATATGTCGCGCGCGACAAGAGAAAATTATCTCTTTCTACGGGCCTTTGTCGCGTTAGCATGCCGTTACAGGTAGAGAGTGTGTAGAGTGAAAAGTCGCGGCGACATAGCAGTTTGATAGGCGACAAATATGTTATAAGATTTTGGTATGTTGTTTGCAAATTGCTTGGTTTTTATTTCCAAAAAGAGAACAAGATATGAAAATTTGCTTGATTAAGTAATAATTTGACACAAAAACAACTGTTATCGTTTGTGAGGTGGGCAAACGTAGTGATTATATGCTCTTTGGAGGTGAGGGGACTGTCTGGTTCCGTTGGTTTTCGTGCAAGTTTCTGAAACTAAAGCAAAGGAAAATAAAAGGAAAAGTAAGTATGTAATTTGTTATTTGATGATAAAACAATAATAAAACACAAAAAATCTATAAACAGACGCTAGAAGTTTGTCGACACCTCAAAGGGGTGCCGACATGTATGTCTTCAATCAGACGTCAAAATAAGCCTATTCCGGTGCATTTATGCTCGGCACGAGATAAAAATCTTTACACACACTCTACAAATGACAGATGAGAGCGAGACCAGTCTTAGCTCGCTAGGGCCATGCTACATGATAGAAAAAATAAAGACTCAATTTCAGAAAAAAAACAAATATTACTGGATCCAAGGAAACGCAGACCTAAAAAAAAGAAACACAAACGCAAATATGTCATAAATCAAGCAGAACGGCTAGAAAACAAAAATACAACACATTTATGCAAAGGAAAATCTACAGATGAATCAACGTCATCGACGACGACTGTACAAACAATAATGTCACAGGAGAAGGCTGTAGAAGCAAAGACGCAAACAATAATGTCAATGTCTAAAAATGTGCATGAAACACCAACAAAATCTGCCAATAATAAACGCATATTTATTTTCGGTGATAAAGAATGTGTGGGCCTAACAAAATCTCTAATTAAGTCTCGGACCAATAACAAATATGATAAGTATCAGGTGTGTGCATTTACGAAGCCATACGCAGATGCTGACAATATTCTTAAATCATGTAAATTATACGATATTGCACCTGAAGATATTGTTATCATATCAGTTGGACAAAGTGATTGTAACCCTTTTAATACAATGTCAGAACTATGTAGTACACTAACAATACTGTCGTGTAAAGTCCTTTTATTAAAAATTAATTATAATATCAACTTAAATGAAGTTAAATTAAACCAAATACTGAAACATGTGGCCAGTCAATTTCCTATGTGTGAATTTATAGACGGTATCCTCGAACTCTGCAATAAAATAAACCTCATTATTGATCAGATCTACTGTGACTCCCAGTTTCTTAACATAAAAAAAATTGCAGGCTAGGAAAATATCAAAAGTACAATGTAACGACTATCCGACAACACAGAATGAATCAAAAAGAGGCACTATTCCGTTTTACTTTCGAAAAATGATAAAACAAAAACCTGCATGTGAAATTAAAGATGTTTCACCAGTGGACAAATCGTACAATATTACACCTGAAGATATGGTTAAGAAAAAAAGAGGCACAATTCCCTTTTATTTCACACAAATGGGTAAACATAAACCAGCTTGTGAAATTAAAGATTCTCCATCAGTAGAAGATGCACCTGTTCTGCTTCAAGAGGGAAATGGTGTAAAATGTTTTCGTACGCAATAATAGTACAAATTACTTAACTGCCTTACACCAAAATATACAGGGCCTTAATTCTAAAAAAGAACTAATAGAAATTACACTATCGGATCTTACAGGAAAAGTAGATCCTGATGTTATCTGCTTTACTGAAACCTTTATTAAAAAAACGAGGAAAAAAAACGTGAATATTAAAAGTTACACATTATGATCTAGTTACTGTAGAAATAATAGAAGAGGAGGTTCCTGCATATTAGTTAAAAAGGTCTAACTTTCAAAGAAATTAAATTTGACTCTATCCCGGTAGTAAATAATTTTGAATGCTGTATCACAAATTTAATCGATAATAACTTAATTGTAGCATGTGTATACAGAAATACGTTAAAAAACGGGTGGGGCTGTGTCGGGGCACACGGCCGTTGGTTTTAACGTGAATACGTCTCGTAACGGGTAATATGTAGTTTCTATATAAAATATTATTATTATTAATATTATTATCTGCGTAATTTCAACCGTCCCAGCTGCAGATGTACTGGCACCGTCGTTGATCCGCTCGGCCGCATTCATTACTTTACGTTGCCGGCACTGCTTGACTCGATTATATGGTGTTTTATTGGTACCATTCGATTGCTGTTGAGATGCCCTTTCCAACCGTATACGATCTCTGTATTTCGATTTGGCTTTTCGACGCGTATAGGCCGACATTATATATTTTTTGATATTATTTTTTTATTTAAACACCTTATTATAATCACAGTTACAATTTTACACTAATGTTTTATATATAATCGATAGATTTTGACAAGAGCTGACGATTGAAACTTGAATGAACGTCGTAGCTTCACCGAGTCGAAAGTTATACTAAATGGAAATCTCGATACGCAGCAAAATGACCTTCAAAATGGCGGGGCTGCCCCCTCCCCCGCGCGCGATGTGTTACAGTCCTTACTTAGCGTAATAAATTCTTTGATTCTTTACCTATCAAGTGGTGTAAACGAAATTTGGATGGAGATGATAGATATGTAGCTACAACACTAAACTGTATCCCCCGATTTTGTTATCATTCGTTTTTTTGGATTGCATCCCTATGGAGGTAATTTTAAAGACGTATTCACGTCAAAAAGACTTAAATTGTTTCATTGATAAACTAGAAGAACTGATACACAAATTAATAAAAAAATAACCTAAAAAGAAAATTGTAATTGCAGGCGACATAAACATAAATACTATGGAAAATAATAATAAAACTTTGCAATTAAGGGAAACGATAGAAAGTTTTAACTTTAACCTACATAGAACGGAACCTACTCGAGGCAAGTCCTGCCTCGATCATATTATGAGCAACACAAAAAAGGAATAGGATCAGTGCTGCCACCATACTTGTCCGACCATGATACAGCACAGGTTCTGAAAATTCCCATTATAAACAAAACTGCTCTACCAAAAACCTTCGTTAAGCTGCGAAGATGCTACTCCAAAGAGAACATTGAAAAATTGAAAAAATACTTACAAAGTCTATCTTACAATGAAGTTTTATCAAAGACTAACCTAAATGATGCCTTTATGGAATTTCATGACTTTATATGTCTTTTGTATAAGCTTTGTTTCCCAGAAATTAGAATTAAGATCAGCACAACTAACACGGTACTCCTGCAGACGCGATATCGGATCAGGGCGATTTCGATACCGCGGATGTCCCCGGGTTTATGTAAAAATTCGCAACTCTGTCTCTTAGTGTTTTTTTTCGTTTTGGAACATAACTTTAGAGAAGTTCCCTTTCATACATTCATTCATTCGCAAGGAACCTTATTATATTAATCCGGTCATTCGTTTCGTTTCGTTCTCTTTCGTAAAAGCAGTGGTGAAGGTGAGACGTGTATTTTGTCTTCGTGTAAAAAATTGATTTTTCACATTTTTTTCAGGAACTAAGTGCATAAAATCAGTCTTTAATTAACAGTTCCATCTCCGAGTTAATTTGTTTTCTATAGTAATTTTGATAATCTGTCAGAGTTCGCTGCAAATAAACCATGTTTCGGATTTTCAGATCACTTGATCGACCGACCCTGCTACATTGAAATTACACATCTTAATTTATTAAGAGCATCACTACCCAGAAGACCATCATAATAATGTAAGTAATTTTATCAGTTTTTATTGTATCTAAAAATCACTATATTTCTCTTCATACCACGCTAAATGCCACGTAGTAATACCTAATATATGATGGTAGGATTAACTTCACCAAATCATCATTTGGCTTTCACGTCCTACTCCGTTTTTTATTGTTGGTAGATATTCGAATGTGATGATTATTATTCTATTTACTATCAAAGGCTAATCTGTGAGTGCGACCAACATTACTGTCTATTAAAATCATATTGATTTTTGACGATTGTACCTACCTAGTAAGGAGGCCATTTTGAAGTCATAACCTAGCTGTGTGTATTTAGGCATGCGTGACACATTCACGCGATGCTTACGTGGTGATTTTATTTTGTTTAAGGTCTGGAAGTTGGAACAATAACCGTGGTGGAAGCGGTGGTTCCAAATTTGGAAATGGAGGTGGCAGTGGAGGTCGATTTGGCGGCGGAGGTGGGGGTGGCGGTCGATTCGGAGGCTCGGGAGGCTTCGGCGGCGGTAAGAAAGAGTTCACTGGCGGCCAGAACATGCGCCGGCCCAACTGGGACTCCGTATCTCTGCAACCTTTCAACAAAGACTTTTACAATCCTCACCCATCTGTGTTGAAGAGGTCTGCCTATGAAATGGAAGAGTATAGGAATAAACATGAGATCACTGTTAGTGGCCTGGATATACCTAACCCTATTCAGCACTTTGAAGAAGCAAACTTCCCTGATTATGTCTCACAGAGCATAGTTGCTCAGGGATACACGGAGCCAACACCTATTCAAGCCCAGGGCTGGCCTATTGCTATGTCAGGAAAGAATTTGGTTGGGATCGCTCAAACAGGTTCTGGAAAGACTTTGGCTTACATCTTGCCTGCTATTGTGCACATCAACAACCAGCCTCCAATACGGCGCGGAGATGGGCCTATTGCCCTTGTGCTAGCTCCCACAAGGGAGTTGGCTCAACAAATTCAACAAGTTGCCACTGATTTTGGAAACAATGCATATGTGCGCAACACATGCATATTTGGTGGTGCTCCGAAGAGAGAACAGGCCAGAGACCTGGAAAGAGGTGTTGAGATTGTTATTGCTACACCTGGCAGATTGATTGATTTCCTAGAAAAGGGCACCACTAACCTGCAGCGTTGCACCTATCTGGTCTTGGATGAAGCTGACCGCATGCTTGACATGGGTTTCGAACCTCAAATCAGGAAAATCATCGAACAGATACGCCCTGATAGGCAGACTGTTATGTGGTCTGCTACTTGGCCCAAAGAAGTAAAGAAATTGGCGGAAGACTACTTGGGAGAGTATGTTCAAATTAATGTTGGATCTCTGCAGCTGTCTGCGAATCACAACATCCTACAGATCATAGACGTTTGCCAGGAGCATGAGAAGGAAAACAAGTATGTATTAAGTTTTAATTTAGATTTTTTTAGCCATATTTACATACATCTTTGTATGGTTATCGTTAAGCCATGTCAGGACCTAATTATCCGCTTGTGAATTTCTGAAAGTTGGGTTCTGGGCCTCCGTGTGTAGAGTATGGCTTAACGAGGCCTGTGCTCATTTTCTCTCATTTTAATGAGTTTCTAATGAGGCATAATACTTTTTAAAATTTACATGATGATTGAATGACTTTGTTTTAATTGATGAATTTATTTGATTATAACTATGAATTTCCTCTAAGAAGATCTGATAACAATCTAACTAATGAAAATAAGCTTTTCTCTGTGACTATGATTAATTTATTCATGTTTTTGTTTTAGACTGAATGTTTTATTGCAAGAGATTGGACAAAGCCAAGAGCCTGGTGCTAAGACAATTATTTTTGTGGAAACTAAGAGGAAAGTGGAGAACATTACTAGAAGTATCAGACGGTACGGTTGGCCTGCTGTGTGTATGCATGGTGACAAGACCCAACAAGAAAGAGATGAAGTTTTATATCAATTCAAGCAGGGCCGTTCCAGTATACTGGTCGCCACTGATGTTGCAGCTAGAGGACTTGGTAAGCTATTTTGTAATAGTTCCCGTGTTATTGCTTTTTATGTAGAATATTTAGCATGAAACCGTTTTACTAATGTCATAAAATGTTTTATACTTTCAGAGGCACTGGCGGAAAGTTATTGTGTTCTATATGATTACTGTCCAAGAATTATGGGCATGTTACTGCAATGGATTTGTAGATAAAAAGACTAGAGAATGCAATAACTCGTCTTAAAATGGTGCCTCCAATGTGCCTTTCACTATGATGGGACCTGAGGCCGAAGCTTGATGGTATGTCCGTGAAAGCGGATACACTTGAAAGTAGAAGAAAACCTGGTGATGCACTGGAATTTACAAGATATCGCGAAAAAAGCAATTACAAATGAGATATAACTTATAGGTGCATTATTGAAAAACTTGACCACAGGTTGAGATGATCGGCAAGAGGTCAAGGGTTTTCTGTTTTCGGCCATATGGAGTTTTCAAAGGGTCAATGAGATAATAACACTTAATGATCAAATGCCCTTAGCGAGACTCCAGGGTTCTGAGTGAGAGGCAGTATTGACAGATAAAATTGGTTTACTTTATGTGTAACTCGAATCACGTAAGTAATGTGATTATGAGTTACTGTTCAGAAAGCTATCAATATGCATGTTTGATAATGCTTGCAGAACGGATTTTAATTGGTTTATATTTACAGATGTTGATGGTATCAAATATGTCATAAACTTTGACTATCCAAACTCTTCTGAGGACTATATTCACCGTATTGGCAGAACAGGCCGATCAAAAACGAAAGGCACATCTTACGCCTTCTTCACTCCATCAAACTCCCGTCAGGCCAAAGACTTGGTGTCTGTACTGCAGGAAGCTAACCAGGTAAAATTATATCATTCTTCACATTTTAAACTTCCTCATACCTTTGGCATGGGTACGTCCTTCACTGGCGTGACATGAATGCAAGTATGAGGTACATAAATACAGCTATATGCCTTCGGTGTCCACACTGTTTTTGTCTGGATCCCATCCTCAGATGTTGTGACAGAAAATTGAAAAAACTTACACACTCGTTTTACGTTATATCATATGTACATTGTACGAGTTAACAGTGTTTGCCATTGTTGTAGGTGGTGAATCCCCAGTTGCAAACAATGGCTGAACGTTGCGGTGGAGGTGGCGGCGGCTGGAACAGGAACAGATACGGAGGCGGTGGCCGCGGCGCCAGTGGGGGCTCTTTCAAGCGCGGCTCTAACTTTGGAAGAAGTAATGGACAGGGAGGGAATGGAGGCCACAAGAGATTTAACGACTATTAATTTAATTTAGGTATTTAATTTATTCTAAAAGCGAATCCTCAAAGAGTACTAGTAAAATACTGTTGTGTGAGTGTAGGTATTTCTGTATGTCTCTTATGTATTGCAGTATGGTTGTTTAACATCCTAGTTTTTACTACCCATGATGTAGTGCACTTTACCATCCTAGTGCTTTATTGAAGTATTTTGTTTTTATACTGTGATATTATTTTTTTAGTGGTGGCCAATGAGGATTTGGTTAATATTAGTGTTGAAATCTCTTGAGGTTGCTCTCATAACTATAGTAGACATCCAATTTAATTTAGAATAATATTGACAGTTTATCAGTTACTTGGGATTGTAACAATTAAGATACATTCATTCCATGCTTGTTCATTGTCTGAAATCCAGAATCTGGATGTAATTTATGTACTAAACTAATTATACTTAATAATTTACGTATACAATTTTATTTTATTCATTTTCATTTACCTTCCATATACCTTTCATTAAAATTTTTCAACTAGACACATCAAACTGTCATTCAAGATTATTAAACGATAACTTAAGGCCCTAAGATGGGTCAAATGTCAATATTAAATTCAAATAATTAAGACTTCTGTAATAAAAAATCGATTTAATTGAATACCTACAATTTATTCCCATTATACTGTAGACCCTGTTTTTGGCATTAATTGCAAAATTTCTCGAAAACATATTTCTTTAAAACATTTTTTATTACTTTTCACTTAAAAGTAAGAAAATTGATTGATTTGGACTTTAAATGAATACTTACGTTCAATATTAATACGTATCAACCTGTTCGGATTGAGTCATCTTAAAAGCCTTAAAATTGAAGGTTGATAGTGCGACTACCTGGTGAGGGAGGCGGGCTGTGCAGGACTTAGCGGTTATAACTGCGTAAATGGGCGGCGCGCGATTTGCGGCGGCGATAGTACGGCGTTCTAGCGCTGACGAGCGGAGCGCGACCTTTATCTCGCCTGTTCGACTGACTTGCGGCGTGTACCGCGCCAGCAACTGGCGCGTGAATTTAGACGCGTAAAAATTGGCGTCGTGTAAATGTGCCTTAACGGGGGCCTGCCTTAGGGCCATATCACATAAACGTAGTGATTACATGCTCAGTGATATCACATCTCATCACACTAGCGAGTGGAAAGCGGGGCGAATTCGCAACGTGTGCGTGGAGACGTCGCGGGTGCGCAGCGAGCTCGCGGCGAACAGCGCTGTCGACGCCATTTTGTACTCGTACATTTTTATTTTTGGTTTCAATTAAAGTTTTAATAAATTTTTTTAGGGATCCGTTTGGTTCACCGAAAAATGATAAAGCTAGCCAAGTGCGAGTCGGACTAGCGGTAATAAGGGTGACGAACATGCAGAGAAGGTTATAGTAAGGTGATGTTTATCGTGTGGCAGTAAGGAACCCTTAGCGCGCAACTCCGACTCGCGTAAGGTAATGTTTATCGTGTGGCAGTAAGGAACCCTTAGCGCGCAATTCCGACTCGCACTTGGCCAGTTTTGTCTTAGAGATGCTTAGAATGTTTCCTTCATATTTTTCCTGAATAATGAACTGATCACTGTAGTAGGCCTTTTTTTAACACGTTCACATAGTCCCATTCACAAGACATGCACCTTCAATGTCAAATATTTGATTGGACTTGTGGAGGAGGGATTTGATTTGTTCCGATGACTCCAATGAGACTCGCATGTTTTTTTGTTAATTATTTCAAAAAATCATAGAATAATTTACAGATACATATAATATGAAAGAAAAGACGTAAACAATAGTATTTCACAAAAAAAAGGTTGGTTAAGTAATTGAATACAATTTTAAAAATATTACCACTTTGTACAATAGATAATGTTAAATGAAACAAACTCACAAAAATAACAGCCGCGTTGAAGCCCGCATTGATTTAAACTTAAAATGAATAGATTTACGTTCGATATTATTTTAGCATTTATCAACCTGCTCGGATTGAGGCATGTTAAAGCCTTAATGTGGCCTTTGTATGGGGGACTGAACGTGTCGTTTAACGTGTGTATCTGTGTGTCTGTGGCTTCGTAGTTCTTAAACGAATGGACCGATTTTGATGCGGTTTTATTTGTTTGAAAACTGACGTGATCGACGTGGTACTTAAGTATAATTTATGAAGAACTGTTCAGCCGTTTGAAGATCGTCAGCTCTTTGTAGGTGATGATAGGGATGTGGGGTAACTTATATCGGTCTGATCGATTCGAAATTTGGTGCCCTGTAACTTCAATAATATTGCAAAACCATGTTATCCTAGACTTGATGCTGCAGCATCTCCTGGAATCTGCAGGATACCCAACTCCTCGCCAACTTACAGCAGAGGTGTCGTGTTTGGGCTCATTAGAATAGTGTCAATACTGTCAATTAATAGTTGTTAGATAGAACATGGTAACTTTGACCTGTAGCTGCAGCATCTTCTGGAATCTACAGGATACCCAACTCCTCACCAACTTTAGCAGATGAAACGTGTTTGGGATCATTGGATTAGTCTCAATGGATAGGTTTTAGATAGAACCTGGTAACCTTGACCTGATGCTGCAGCATCACATGGTTGCTACAGGATACCTAACTCCATAACAACTTACAGCAGAGGTATCGTGTTTGGGATACGTAAAGTTTAAACAGCATGAAATAAAACTTAAATTAAAGATATAAAAACCCCCGACAAAAAAACCTCTAAAAAGTAGAAAATAATGCCATCAAAAATATAACTTGTAAAAAATCCAAGATTTGCAACTCAGTTCTTCTACAGTAGAAAGTTGGGAGATCTATGTAATACCAACTCGGTTAATTTATTCTGTTCCTACTTAAGGTTCCTTCTTTCTTAAGTAATTAGCTAACCTATAGTACGGCCGTCCATAGAATGCTGATTTGTTACTTCAAGACAGCGATAAAATGTAGCAATCGATGAATCTTCGAAATTGTAAAGAAATCTAATCTTCTGTCGTGAAAAGTAATTTAAGAAAGAGAATGAGAACTTACGTGAGAAATCGTGGCGGCCATGTCGAACATGAATCATAAAAATAATTGTTCTTTTTGCAGAATAAGTTCCATACATTTTTTTTAAATGAAAGCGCGTCAAAGTTCAAAACACAAATTAAATTAGTGAAAATTCTTTAATTTTAACCGTTGTCGAGCAATATTTTTAAGCAGGTTCAGTTTTTGTTAACCATTTTAATTATTCACATGCCTTCTAACTAGATAAACATCAAAAAAAACGGATTCCAGGAGCTCTAATCTCAAAAGAAATGGTTGTCTGTAAAGTCATATAGACAATAATTACAACAGATTAACGTATCACATAACGGACAATAGATTAACGTGTTAACGTCATAACAAAACATTGATGAAATGATTGCATACTTTTATGACGAGTCAATTAACGTAACGGGACACTGGGTCAACTTTTTTCGTGCGTGCAGCCGGCGTCCATCGATTTATTAGACGTTATCACGTCAAAAATCGATGAAAAGCAAAAAAATAGATGATTTTTTAAAAAAATCTTTAAAATCAAATATTTCCAAAACGGTTAAGTTTCGGATATTATTGCAGAATGAAATACATCAGAAATAACCTGAATAATAACTTCCTTTAATATTCTGTACTACTTTCCCTGTAACCCTGTATATATATAATCCCTACAATATCTATCTTTATATTTATCTCTCTCTCTCTCTTTAAATCTTTAATCTTTTTTATTTACTTTACTTACAGTTTTCTCACTTTCTTTACTGCTTTTCAACAAATCTAATCTAGATTGGTTTTCTTTGAAACAATAACTCAGAAGACCATAAGTCGCTGGGTGAAATGGAAATGGAGAAGAAGTTAAGAAGTTCTACGGACAATTGTACACGACCACACGACTGCCCGTCAGCGATCTGGCTAAAGACCTAAGAGCCAGATTAACCCGACACTATACCGAAAATATCCCGGACGTCAGCCTGTACAAGATTAGATTGGCTCTCAAACAGCTCAAAAACAATAAGGCACCGGATGATGATGGAATTACGGCTGAACTTCTGAAAGCAAGTGGAACACCGGTACTTAAAGCTCTTCAGAAGTTATTTAGTTCCATTATACTCGAAGGACAAACGCCTAAGGCATGGCACAGAAGTGTTGTCATGCTTTTCTTCAAAAAGGGTGACAACACCCTGCTGCAGAACTACAGACCCATCTCACTTCTGAGCCATGTCTACAAGCTGTTTTCGAATCGTCTCGCACGCAGGTTTGACGACTTCCAGCCTCACGAACAAGCCGGTTTCCGAAAGGGATTTAGTACCATAGACCACATACATACGTTGCGGCAGATTATACAGAAGACCGAAGAGTACAATCTGTCACTATGCTTGGCGTTCGTGGACTATGAAAAAGTCTTTGATTCGGTCGAAACTTGGGCTATGTTACAGTCTCTCCATATTTTGCGATTCATTTTTATATAATAGACTAGCTGTCCCGGTGAACTACGTACCGCCTTACATTACACTACCTTACCCTACCCTACACTACACTACACTACCCTACCCTACACTACTCTACCCTACACTACCCTACCCTACACTACTCTACACTACCCTACATTACACTACCCTACACTACCCTACCCTACACTACCCTACCCTACACTACCATAACCTACCCTACATACACTACGCTACACTACCCTACACTACACTACCCTACCCTACACTACCCTACCCTACTCTACACTACCCTACCCTACACTACACTACACTGCCCTACCCTACCCTACATAAGAACCTTCTCCTGACAATAACAAACTCGACAAAAAAAGAATTAGCGAAATTGGTCCAGCCGTTCTCGAGTTATGCGCTTACCAACACATTTTGCGATTCATTTTTATATAATAGACTAGCTGTCCCGGTGAACTACGTACCGCCTTACATTACACTACCCTACCCTACCCTACCCTACACTACCCTACCCTACCCTACCCTACACTACACTACCCTACCCTACACTACTCTACCCTACACTACACTACCCTACCCTACACTACCCTACACTACCCTACACTACACTACCCTACACTACACTACCCTACCCTACCCTACACTACCCTACCCTACTCTACACTACCCTACCCTACACTACACTACACTGCCCTACCCTACATAAGAAACTTCTCCTGACAATAACGAACTCGACAAAAAAAGAATTAGCCAAATCGGTCCAGCCGTTCTCGAGTTATGCGCTTACCAACACATTTTGCGATTAATTTTTATATTATAGATAGATAGATAAATGATACAATTTTAAACTACCACCTATAAGTCAAAATATATTCACAGTTCTCAATAACATAGACACAAAAAGTTATGTTAATTTAATTTTATCGAAGAGGCAGCCCTGCGATCGCGCGGTGTGAAGCAAGTACTGCAGTTGCTGACGCGATGGAGTAGGCTATTATAGCAGTAGGTATTGGAAATTTACTACTGAGTGAAGTATCTGTTACGTAGTAACTATTTAGTAATCTGTGGTTGGAGGCTCTACACTCGAAGTTGTTGCCGAATATGTGGACCTGGCACAAACAGTCCACTTAGGTAGGTCCAAGCTCAGAACTGCATGAGAAAGCGAGATTACATAAAAAAGCAGGGAATAATTCTTTAGTAAAAAGTATATTAATTAATGTAACTCGTCATTAAAAGAGACTTAAAAGTAAGTAATAAAATGATTCGTAAGATTAAACAATAACGGTTTGTAAGATTTAAAGCGAAAAACGAGGGGCGAATGGATAATTGACCTAAATCTTGCACGCGTCCTACGTTTTTAGTTTTAAATTCTATGAATCATAGTATAAATTATTTTATTACTTTTTAGTCCATACTAGCTGTTTCCTGCGGCTTCACCCGCGTGGACAACGTTTCTATGACTTTTCGAGGGTGCGCAGAGCGTGAAAAAAGTAGCCTATGTGTTAATCCAGGTCCTAATATGTCTACCTACCAAATTTCAGCCAGATCCGTTCAGTAGTTTTTGCGTGTAACAACACACTCACACTCACAAACTTTCGCCTTTATAATATCACTGTGATTACAAACGTGTTATTTTAAAAACTTTAACCTGAAAGAGTTTATCTTTGTCAATTTGTGGTGCTAAACTTAAATTTTGTATGTTACCTACATCCAGAAAAAAAATGAAAGCGGCAAGTAGCTTAAAAAGGAATTAAAATATCAAAAAATATATCATTCATTACTTAAAGTACTAATTAAAAAAGATAGGATTACGACACATCCACCAGCGAGAAGTACTTATCCTATATTTTTTGTTGCAATCTAGATTCAGAAAAATAGAGCCGTGTAATATAGAAAATACTATAAAAGGAACTGCTATATTATTTGGTGCCCCACTCGTAATCGTTAAGGCGAGGTATTGATTGGAACAGTTGTCTGTCTTTACTCTTTACGTGTAAAGAGTAAAGAAAATAACCAAAATTTTTCAATGGTTTTTCGTTTTAATCAAAAACTACAATGAAAGTACAAAAACTAATAACATTACTCACTTTGTATTATCATAAAAAATATTGTTGTATATTTTTTAAAATTTATACTTCAAAATATTAGTCATAACTAGAGTTGAAAGTAACGGTGTAGACCTATAATTTTTTTCTATAGAGCCAAAACTGCTGAATCGTGTTTCTAATAGCTTTTGACTTTATGGAACATCATCAGCAATAAGGGTACTTTTTTCAACCTTGAAGTAATTGACGTCAAAAATAACGAAAATTTGTAATATTACCGCCTTAACAACCTATAAACGTCCCCACTGCTGAGGCACGGGTCTCTTCCCAAGCTCTGGCGGTTTTTTTTTTATTATTTTATTCACAATTGGTAAAGCCGTACATATTCCACACAGGGGCGGGGTGGGAGGGGGGAAAGTCCGGGTTGGTAAGGTTCTAGGGCAAGTGGCGAACCCCACTGTCAGAAGTTTTTCAAGCTGCCTTTAAGACATCTGACACGGCTTAATGACTGCCATCTAGTGATAGCAACCAGCACCAACGGCTTAACAACCCACTCATGCCCCTAAAAAGATATACTCGCAACCGCAAGCATCAAGCTGAACAGCAAAAAAAAACTATGAACCTGATTAGATTCAGTCAACAGTCTTTATAAAACCTGAAGAAAAATAAAAGTATATTTTTTTTACATCAAAAGTGGTGATATTTTTAAAGTTGTATTCAATGAAATCGATTTTTTATTACTTAAAATATATTATATATTTTTTCCATGGTGATATGATAGCTTTACAGTGTCTGAATAATTTGAATTAATTATTGTCATTTGACCCATCTTAAGGCCTTAAAGATTTTTAATATTGATATGGTCACTATAAATGTTGTCCGTCCATAGAACACTGATTTGACATAATATACTATTTGACGTAACTAGTGATGGGCCCATAGACATCCATAGTGAATACTTTTCTTTGTACCTATCATGTAGATGTAACATTATAAAGAAATAAAATAGCCATTTCCAAAATAGTGTCGCCAAACCCGAGGCTAAAGTGTACTTTGTGGACCGTCGATTTTAGGGGGTGGAAACTAAGAAAAATTATGTGGCGGGAAACTAATTATTCGTCAAAATTAGCCAAATTTGATGTATTGCGGTTGAATATTTATTATTTCCCTGTAATCGAAGTGAAAAGCTGAGTATAAAACTCGAGCATGAAACCCATTTTACCCTCGACGTGACTATCCACCCTCGCCGTACCGGCTCGATTTGCTAAATGAACGTCTCGGGTAAAATGGCTTGTTTTTTCTCTTCTTGTACAATCTACTATTGTTATTACTTAAACATATCACTTTTATGCCTGAAACTGTTATGGTTGGTTGATTGACGCAACAAGAAATAATTGTTTGTGTGGTAATGAATTTTTCATAATATTTTTAACAAATCCATAGGTTACAAATACGTTATCATTATCAATGCTTACATGTGGTACATCACTATTATTTAGAAGAAATGACCATAGAATGTAAACGTTTCACTAACGTTTCATATAATTACAAAATACACATTCTGTTGTACTTATACATAAACATAAAACTTAATATGTGTTCCGTTAAGTACTATTATTTAGTAAAAAAAAATGTGTTTTTCATGTCTTTTATGCTTAGAAACTAAGGATTGATTTCTTTACAATTTCGAAGATTCATCGATTGTTACATTCTATCGCTGTCTTGAAGTAACAAATCAGCATTCTCTGCCCTATAACCCTGTATAATCTTTATTGCACACAAATATTTACATGAAGAACACTTAGAAAGGACAAACAAAGGTGGATTATAGGAATCCAAATAAAAAACAATTTAATATGTGTGAAATTGATGAGGTGCTGGGTAACAGAACTAATCTTTGCAAGGTAATGTATGAAGAAAATTTGAATTGGAAAATACAATTGGATCAGATAATTTCTTGAGCCCAAGATCAAATTACTATGTTGCAAAAAGATGATTGTAGTGCGCAAAATGATTTAATAGATAATTATCAAACAAAAGAGAATGTTACTCAATATGTAACCATGTATCAGAACTTATGCGATAAAATTGTAGATCCTCAGCCTCTTATAATTAAAGAAGTGCCGTCTCCATCGGAGTTAGTACAGATTAATTCTGAACCTAATGTACGTAAAGAAGCTATTCAATGTATAAGTAGCGAGTGCCTTAGGCGCTCTACTAGAGTAAGAAGGTCACCCTAACGTTTGAATTTGTGAGGGGGATATTTGATATAAATCCGATCATTAATTGTGTATCAAAATTGTTGTGCGGGACGGCCTCATGGAGTTGGCTGTAGTAGTGAACTGTATTTCTGGTCATGTGGGGCCGCAGTGGTCGCACACACCAATATGTGCTGGATTTGGAGAGATACTACGGCGGCGGGGTAGAGAAGAATGAATAAACTACGATCTTGTGAGTTCGGCGCTTCAGTGGGCAGGGGTTCCAAGGCAGAGCGGACTTCGGTTCTGTCGGAAGTCTGTCTTGCTCAGAATGCGTGCCTTCGTAGTCGTAATCCTCCCAGGATGCGTTACGCATATCAAACACCGCCTACGGTCTGGTTATGTGGGACTCGCCGATTGCATACCCACTAAAAAACCTCCCTAAATTTCAAGTCTGCTAAGACTTATGAATCCTTCATCTAAGCGACTAGGGAGGGGGGGCGCGTAGGGTTCTCCGCCCCGCCTCCCCTGCACTAAAGTTGTCTTTATTGTTTATGAACACAGAACAAAATCATAACAAATGCAATATTAAATATATGTCTAAATATAAATCGGGCTGTTGGCATTGACCTCATACCGGGAGAACTGCTTAAGTACGGCGGAGACGAGTTGCACACATTGGTATGGGAGCTGTTTGTTCGCATGTGGGAGGAAGAGCGCGTACCGAACGACTTTAAAGTGTCACGCATTAATGCCCTATACAAGAACAAAGGTGATCGCTCTGACTGCAACTCTTACCGCGGTATTTATCTTTTGTCAGCCCCTGGAAAGGCCTTTGCCAGAGTTCTTTTGAACCGATTACAGGGTTTGTCCGAAAATATTCTGCCCGAAACCCAATTTGGCTTCCGACCTGACCGTGGCACCTGCAAAGCTATTTTTTCAACATGTCAACAGGGTCGTCAGCTGTATCTATGCTTTGTTGACCTAGAAAAAGCATTCGATAGCGTGTCACGTGAAGCCCTTTGGTTGGTGCTAGAAAAGCTTGGATACACAGAAAAGTTTGTAAGACTTCTCAGACTACTGCATGACGACATGCAATGCTGCGTCGCCGTAGACGGTGAACAGTCAGATTTCTTCCTTGTTACCTGTGGAGTTAAGCAAGGTTGTGTCCTAGCACCCACACTGTTCGCCGTATACTTTGCAGTAGTGGTCAGGGAAGTCTTACACACGGTTTCTAAAGGAGTCCGCATTCGTTTTCGCACAGATGGCAGACTATTTCATTTAGCCAGACTAAAGGCGTGTACAGAAGTCTCGCATGCATTGATAACAGAGATCATGTATGCTGATGACCTATGCTTTGTAGCGGAAACCGCTGATGACCTGCAAGAGCTAATGTCCGGTTTCAGTTGAAGATCAGTGTCAAAAAGACAGAAGTCATGTCCCTGGACATTCATGGTCACGAGGCACTGTTCATAAAGGTTGGTGAGGATGTGCTTAAGCAGGTGGATAAATTTCGCTATCTGGGGAGCACTATCTCATCCAAGTGTGACCTTGATGCTGAGATCAACAGCAGGATCGGTGCTGCAAGTGCAGCATTTGGGAAGCTGTGTTCCAAGGTTTTTTACTCACACGACCTTAAGCTGGCTATTAAAATATCGATATATATGGCAATTGTGCTGCCAAATCTCTTATATTCCTCCGAGACGTGGTGCGTGTATCGCCGCCACATACGCACTCTGGATCGTTTCCACCTCAAATGCCTCCGCTCCATTATGAAGATTAGATGGTCCGATCAGGTGCGTAGTACCGAAGTTCTGCGACGAGCTAATGTCGGTGGCATTGAAGCCTATTTAATGCGTCGGCAGCTTCGGTGGTGCGGTCACGTGTCACGTATGAAGGAGGAGAGAGTTCCGAAGCGCATCTTCTATTCTGAACTAGAGGAGGGTAAGCGGAAACATGGCGGACAACTCCTCCGGTACAAAGATGTTATGAAGCGACATATGAAAGGATGCAATATAGAACCCTCTCAATGGGAGAGTTTGGCAGCAGAACGGCCTGAATGGCGCAGAATTCTGAATAGGCAAGTGAGCGAGTTCGAGGATCAGCGTAAAGCTGACCTTGATATCAAACGCGACCAGTTAAAGGCCTGACCACCTGCGACCATTTCATACAATTACGAGGGTGGCATACTTAAATGCCCTCAGTGCGCGAGGAGTTTCGCTGCGAAGATTGACTACATAAACCATCTTCGAGCGCACGCGCGGCAAACCGACTAGGAGTCGAAGTGGTCGCCATGACCGAAATCGGTCGGATAGATCATGTCACTAATTTAACCAACTAATGTACTGAATTTTTATGGATGTAGAGAGCCGAGGGTGATTTTTGCGCCAAAACATAGCCGTGGCGTCGCGTCACCTCAGACAGGGTGGGCAGCGTTCGTTGAATTCCCATTATAGGGATATGGCGAAGGCAGGCTCACTCTTAGCTTTCTATTTTACCGCTGGGTTGGGCACTAATTGACAAACTGTGGAATTCTTTATTTAAACGCGTCGCTGCACTATGAATAGTAAAATTAAAAAAATATGGAAGGATATCAAAAATAATGAGTAATTGATCATACCAACCCTTCAATCTTATTGTTCAAATTAACAAATAACAATGTTTCATGTCATATGTTGCGATATAGCTCTTCTCAATTGAATGTGAACCATGGAAGTAATAAGTAATAACGTACTGATACATGACTCCTACTAAAACGTATACTGATGTGAACTGATACGTGACAGCTGTCAGCGACATTGTTTTTGCCATAATTTTCTTTTTCATCTACCATATACCATTAACTTGTAATAAATTTAAATTTTGAAATGGCCAAGAGTGGCTCAGTGGCCGAAACCTGAGCACCTGCGTTATACAGGGTGTTTGACAGATTTTTTTGGGGACAAGGTGAGATCATGAGCACCATTTGACTCCAGGGAACCTTTATCCTAAGTATGGGGCTGAATAAGAGCGATCAGGCCTTAGTCAACCACGCGGGCCCAGTGCGGGTTTGTCGACTTCACACACTACCTTCGAGTTTCTTCGCAGCCGTGTGCAGATTTAGTCGCGATGTTTTTCTTCACTGTAAGAGCGTTGATTAAGAAAAATTGAAAATCGAAATTAAAAAACACATTACGTGGCAGGTTTGAACCGTTGCCGACTCCTAGTCACACCAGATTATCACACCAGTATGACAAACAGGATTTGTTTGAACAACGCATGATCAACCTCCCGGACAGGAGGTAGCGGCCCTAACAGTTACGCCACCGACGGTCTTAACTGTGTATTTAATTTGTTAATACCGCCAAATCAAGCTTGGTTCTCTTTTTACTGAAAAGGTATCATTTTGAGGGAAAAAAATGAATTTTGGTAAATTTGGTAAATTTTATGTGCAAACCCTGTTATGCCAATGTGGTGAGGGAAAGTTTTGTGGCAGGATTTGTGGTGAACGTATGCGTACTTTTATTGTTTTTGCATTGTTTTCTGCTAGAACTTGGTTCAAAAAGTAGTGCGTTTTAGATAAAATCGTCTGGTGCACGTCAGCAATGTGAAAAACAAGAAAATAAAATGAAGGGGGACGTGAAAACCCAATTTGCACTGGGTGCAGTTTTATATAGGCCCTACTGCAACCGGGTGTTCCATCTCAGAATGAGGCTGCTGCAAATGCTATCAAGAACTCCAGAGAAGATTTGTAATGCACCGACATTAGATAGCATTGCAAATGAAAAAACAAATCTAGTGAAGATTTATATAATGAAAACTGCCTCAAAAGGGCTTTTGTACCCAGAGACGTTAATATATTCTTAAAAAAAATGTGGTGAGTGAGGTGAGGTGGGTGAGGACTGAAGTGAGTTACTAGCGAGTGTGTGTGCGTGCTAAGGGCTAGAATTAGGAAGTGAGGTTATAACATTATTCAAAACTAAAAACTGCGGTAAGAAGTGAAAATTGCGCAATAATTAGATCAAAAAATAAAATGTAAGAGTAGCTAACATAAAAAAAACAAGTTTACTTCTATTGTGTGCAGTTGTCTCAGTTTCTAACAAGTATGTCGTTGAAGGCCCTAGCACGAGTACTTCGGAAGGACTTCCCAAAGTTGTAAGTACTTACTTGATTAGCGCTTTTGACCATCACATACACAACCTACCCGGGTCACAGATTAGCCTTAGGTTCGAGATGCACGTTGCTATACCCATAGAATTTGCCTGTAAGGCTAGGTAGGGCCAGACCTACCGATTCTAATCCGTTCCTCCAAGAACAGAATAGAACAGAAATTCAATCGGGAGACTTGAATGTATGCTCATCACGCAAATACCGAATCGGTAAGAATCAGGTCAGTATGTGTGTGACGACTACTATGCATTGTATTGCATTCTAGTCCTGATTTCAATTCTGTTCTAGCTGTTCTTGGAAGAACGGAATAGAGTCAGTAAGTTTGGCTTCGCGTTAAAGCTTTAGTTATAATTCTGTGCTTAGACCCACCTTTTATATTGAAGTCTAGCAGTCATTATTATTAGAAGCATGCTTCTCATGTAAGCACATTTTGCACCACTTTTAGATGGAAGTAGGTTCAAAATTAGTTACAAACAATTCAGAAACAGCATGTATTATAGATTTATTTTAAGTTTTTAACAGTTTTAGTTTGGAATATTAGCAGTGGAAGAGCGTGAAAGGTAGATTAGATATAAATTGTCATAGAGAGGAGTCTTCACAATTTATCATCCTAACATGGTTTTTGCATTACTGAGTGCACAGAGAAAGAGTGAAATGCTGTGAGGCCGGTGGATGCTGTGCAAGGGCCACATACATAATAGAAATGTTAGTACATTGGCGTGAGGGGTAGAGCGGTTTTTGCTTTATACAATTTTTGTGCACTAACGGATACAAAAACTATGTCAGGATGACGTGACTGTAAGTAACAACTTTGCTGCTGCGGGGTGTGGTGCAAGAAGCCAATGAGTCATTGTGCTGATGGCATCACACTTGGGGTGTTGTATTTGTAGTGACCCTGGGCTTTAATTTGTTACTGTTTAATCAAAGTTAATAGTGTTCAAATCTAGTTATAAGTTTTTGTTTTACAGATGATTGAAATGACAGGAAAATTACTAAGTAGATCCCGCACCAGTGCATAGCTTCCAAATTGTCAAAGATCTCTATAGTTGTTCTCTGAAATTTTCTGATAAAATATTTTTCTTTCTTTTTACAGAGTTTACCAAAATGGGAAATTATTCAAACATGAAATAAATTTGGTAAACCCCTTGAATAATGTTCGGAAGTCCTTTTCTACCTTGACTCCACGAGACTTGCCAACCCCCTTGAGAGCGCAATGTCTTCAAAGATTATATTCAATTCAGAAAGCAGAAGAAAATGAAGCTGACAGCTACCGTACTGAGCATGACGTTACTGTCATTGGAGAAAATATACCAGATCCATTCTTAAATATAGATGAGAGCTCCTTTCCAGATTACATAAAAACTTTTCTTAAAGAGCAAGGATTCACAAAGCCAACTGTCATACAATCGCAAGGTTGGCCTATTGCTTTAGGTGGACAAAATTTTGTTGGTATTGCTCAGACGGGTACAGGGAAAACACTTGCTTACCTTTTACCAGCTGTTGTTCACATCAAGGAGCAGAATGCTAAAAAAGGCAAAGGACCCAGAGTTTTGGTACTGGCACCAACAAGAGAACTAGCAAGGCAGATTGAGGTAGTTGCAAAGGATTTTGAGAAGCTAAACATCCGCTGTGCTTGCATATATGGAGGAGCAAGCAGACATTATCAAGCAGCTGAGTTGCAAGCTGGCGTTGATATAGTTATAGCCACTCCCGGACGATTGAATGATTTTTTAGTTAGTAAGGTCACAACCCTTAGTAGGTGCCAATATGTGGTGTTAGATGAAGCCGATAGAATGTTGGACATGGGGTTTGAACCACAGATAAGGCAAGCTCTAGAAGGTGTGCCTCTTGAAAGACAAATACTCATGTTTTCTGCTACATGGCCCAAGGAAGTTCAACATTTAGCAAAGGATTACTTAGGAAAATTTGTACAAGTCAATGTTGGGTCCACAGAATTGTCGGCAAACCATAATATAAAACAGCATATTCATATTTGTGACCAGGAGGAAAAAATTGAGAAGTAAGTATTTAATAAAAAGAAAAATCTGATTGATTCATAAGATTAATATTTTTCTATCTCATATTCTGTATTATATTTCTGTACAGTGTATACCTAGTTTAAATATAGAATTTTAAGAACCTACCAAAGCTAAAGAAAAAATATTAGTATTTTTGAATCTAAGAAAGCCTGGAATATTTGGTATACCTCAAATAACATTGTCAAAATAACGGCCGTTGGTTTTTAGGCACTATCGAAACTAAAGCTGCAGATTCGCAGAAAAGTCGGCGAAGCGAACGTTACTGTCGGTATTTCGTAAAATTTGCGGATGATTTTCTCACCCCACAGAAAAATCACGATAAAGGGCTGTGTGGGGGAAAACTGTGAAATGCGTTTTTATGGAAACAACAAGTCTATGCGTAGCCAAACAGTATGGAACGTGGCACCATCTTGTTGGCGCCATATCCTTGAGGTATTGCCATGAAGTTCCTGCAAGACTGTTATCAAGATCTCTCTTAGCACCTTGCTAAGGATCCCTCATGTCATCGCGCATCCTCTTTCGCACCCTCGGAGAAGCATGGCCCAACAATACCAGTTGCTGATATTGCAACCTACAGGTCTATGAAGCGGCCGTCTAAGCATGTCTCGGAAATGGCTCTTAAATAAGAATTGAAAATTTTTGTTTATTTGTTTACGTGACTATTAAGATGATTGACATTTCGCCGAGTTTTTGAGAATCTGCAACTTCAGTCTCGATAGTGCCTAAAAATCGGCAGCCATCATTACATAAGTCAATGTTATTTTTAAATAACAAAATTTCCAGGCTTTCTATTTACCAAAAATCATTTTTTAAAATTCCATATGCAAATCAGTTATGTACAGATATATTAATTGTAACTGTTAGTGAGAGTTGTTCGTGCAATCTTTTCCAAACTTTGACTTTCTTACAGATTCAAATCAATTATGCACGACATAGCTGGTGAAGGCTTTGGCAAGGTGCTCGTGTTCACAAACACCAAGAGATTTGTTGATAGTCTCACAATGACTCTGAGTAGGAACGGTTGGCCCGCAGTGGGCATACATGGCGACAAGACGCAAGCGCAGAGGGACAACATCATACGAAAGTTTAAAACTGGCAGAGCTAATATTCTGGTTGCCACGGATGTTGCGGCGAGAGGTTTAGGTCAGTATCAAACTTAATGATTACATATGCAACGCGTGCATCGCGTATCGTGCATATGGCGATGCGATGATCGGGTTTTCTCATTAATTTGCACGATAATAGTGCGAATGTCAAAAGACCACCTGGACACCTATAGTGACTTTATTATGTTTGATTGCAAATTCGCGCGAACTAATACGTTGCACGTTCGCGTATATTAGGACAACGCCTGAAGGTTGAAGAACAAAGCTGTGTCCACAAACCAGGCTTAAATTAAAATTTCAAACCAGCTCAAGAGGGCGCCGAGCGTACCGTACACTAGAGCTGCCATTACGTTTTAAATGATTTATTTGATTTAAGAGAACTGTAAATCCACGGCGAAAATTAGACTTCATACAAACGGCGAAAGCTATTTTTAACCTTGAAAAGTTCACCGATTTTGGCCAATTTTTGTTAAGTTGTTAGTAAAAAAAAGCTAGGTTTATAGGTTTTGTTTTTCAAATAATTGATAAATAATTGCCGAAATTAGTTTCGTATTTCAACACATAAATGAAATTGAACTCATAAATTGACAAAACTATAAACCATACATTGTCCTGACTGGCAATCTATCAAAAATTGGTCAAATCTTTTAACATTCAAGAGGTGAAAATCGCATAAAAACGTAATCATTATTTTATTGATTGAGCAAGCGAAAAGCGCGTACGACGCGTCTCCGTTTCAGCTTGAACAAAAATGCTTTCGTGTGTCTATCCAGATATCCTCCTCTACAGGTCGCATTTCTCAACAGATTCTCGTAATATGTATTTTGTTTGCAGTTTCGATAATTTTGTGGATTTTTGTTGTCGATTCAGTTTTGGGAAACTTTTCAAAATGACGGAGCCATGGGGATTATAAACGTAAAAAATATCATATTTCAGCCTCAGTCATTTCGAATCATTTGCAAGGTCACAGAGCTACTAGTTTATTAAAAGCTTTTATTTAACTTTCTAACCGCCTCCGTGGCGTAATGGTTAGCCCATTCGCTTCACACCAGGAGGTCGCGGGTTCGATTCCCGGTGGGGTCAATTTGTAAGACTCGGTTTGGTTGGTGGTAGGGCATTTTCCAAGCCCGCCTGGCTAGCTACCACCATCTTATCTAAGTCTTGCCGCCAAACATCAGTGTTAACAACATTGATGTGTTCCGGCTTGAAGATAATATAGCCAGTTCTCCATTGCGTTGGAGAATCTTGGTAAGCCCGCTTCCATCTTCGGCATCATCGTCACTTACCATTAGGTGAGATGATGCCAAGGGCTTACCAATTGTGAATAACAAAAAAAAAAAAAAACTTGCAATGTATATATCGCACGTTTAAAAATAAACCGAAATAATTCAAAAAGTATAATTTTTAGCAAATCGCTGTCAAAGTTTTGAGCCTCTGCCTTGTTGAAAACGTTTCGATGTATTTTACGTGTTTTTGGTGTTATCATTATTTTTTTGGTCTCAAATTGTAGGGCAATGTATAGCGGACACAATTGAGTAACTGGTTTAATGAAATTATTTATATAAAATGAATATCACATTTTTTATATATAAAGTTTCTACTTATGCCAGTTTAGTATAAAAATAAATGATACATTGTGTAAATCTTTGCGAACTAATCCAAAATAATTCAGTTTATTATTAAAAAGTTAAAAAGTCTATTTGGAAGTTTGTTGCATATTACACTTATGTATTAAAGTAAAAATAAAAATACAGAAATATTTCGTTAAACGTCTTTATTCTTCTTAATAATTAATAATGTTTAGTTTTAAAGTTTTATCAAAACTGCTTTGGTTATCTTAATAATAGTTTTAGTTTAGTAATAGGAACAATAGGAAATAAGTACAGTGAATATTTTTTTAACCAAATCTTTAAACTATCTAGCCTAAAGATTTGGTAAGTATAGCGTAAACTGTTCTTCACTGCACTTACTAATCAACGTGATTAACATTTTAATTATATAATAATAAGAATACAAATTAAAACTTCAGTCATTAATGCTTAATGTCATTAATCATCACAAATGCTTTTTGAGATAACTTTACTAACATTAATGAAACGAAAACTTCTTAGATTTCTTCTCTTGAACTTGATAAGGTAACAAACAACAATTATAATATTATTATCACAATTAAAATCAGCATAACTGTAGGTTAACCCATTAGTCTTAATCAGTCTTATGGGTTGCAATTATATTAATACTTAAAAATACAAGAAAATTACTCCAAAAAATTATTATAAAATGTTAAATATTGAGTTATAAAATCCGGCGTAATAAGATGGAATCAGACCTTTCGCAATTAATTCTTTCAAGTCCTTCTTTTTATTGGCGCTTATTTCCTGCCTCTGCGTATATGCTGCATTTCAGCGTATTTCTGTGGCCAATTTCATCTTTCTTCTTTTATTTCGCACATTCACCTACTTAAAGTTTTCTTCCTTGTATGATGTCTTGTAGTAAAATAAAAAAGGATTTTCTTTTGTGACCTTTAATACCTTAATATCATTCCAGTTGACATTTTGGCCGCTTTCATCCGTACCATAATTAAAGCCCCATTCCTGTTGCAGCACTTTAAAGTCCAGAATACTATCATACGATAGCTCATGGACATTAATTGGAGGGTTACTTTTTTTTGAGTTTTGCGTTATGTATTGAACTGGGGTTGTATATTGGGCCGGATTTTAGATTTTTTTACTTTTTTTATTAAGCTGTGTATGTAATCTTTTTTCCCATCTTTGATACAGAGGTGTAAGAATGACCGCTGTTAAGTAAACGTTTGACTTTGTTCTGTTTCCATTTTAAAGTGTCTCGCAGTCGTTTCCGGCCTCTTACTATCTTTGTATTTAACCATCAGGATCACAGGAACTTGATGAAGGTCCAGATGACGGTGAAAAAAAAAAAGTTTTTTGTTTGTTTCTGGAGTCAATCGTTTGCACATAACTAGGGTCATCGTCACTCAGCTCTACGTCGCTTTCATCTGTGTATACAGGAGAAATCATTCAGATTCACTCGAGAGCTAGATGGAACCTGTAAATAACAAAGTTTACTATAAATATAAACTAAACGTTTCAATGCTATGCGTTATAAAACTAAAGTCCTAACTGTTATTATGTTTAAATATACTAACCGAAACTTCTTCGAGCATATTATGTTGTTCACTCACAAAAGCCTCAAAATCAGTCTCTTTATCAGTAAGATTTATAGTTTTTTGGTGTGCTAGCTGTTGGTTTTCGCTATCGTCTGAATCTTGAAAAGAAGAATCCGAATATGACACTATCAAATTTTTCGTAGTGGAACTTATTGCATTAGTGCGTGCTACATTTTCTTCATTCTGATATAGTAGGTAAATAAAGGTAAGTATAATAAGCAAGTAAGTGTTAAATAGAGACGTTTACTGAGGAGAACATGCAGAGGAAAGCTGGAAAACACTCTTGAATTGAGATGATAATGCGGTAAGTTTAATGTAATAATATCTTAAAGTAACAATAATAATAAATGTAGGTAGGTACTTCTTACATTGGTAATTATTCTTGTAGCGCTTGAAGGGATATCTTCTGTGATGAGAATATTTGAGTTATCATCACATCTGTCTTCATCAGTGACTTTTTTATCTTGATCTGCTTCTTTACATTCATTAGTATTTATGTCGCGCTGGTATGATATTTTATTATTAGATGTAGATGAGCCTGAAGAGGACGAGCCAGAAGAAGAGCCAGAGGAAGACGAGCCTAATGATGATGAAACTGAAGAACTGCTTGAAGATGATATAGACTTGTTATGCGTGGATCTAGACTCCCGGCGGGGTGATCTGGACTCCCGGCGGGGTGATACAGACTCCCAGCGGAATGACCTAGACTCCTTGCGGGGTGATCTGGACTCCCGGCGGGGTGATCTAGACTCCTTGCGGGGTGATCTGGACTCCCGGCGGGGTGATCTAGAGTCCCCGTGGGGTGATCTAGACTCCTTGCTGGGTGATCTGGACTCCTTGTGGGGTGATCTGGACTCCTGGCGGGGTAATCTAGACACCCGGCGGGGTGATCTAGATTCCTTACTGGGTGATCTGGGCTCCCAAAGAGGTGACCTAGACTCATTGCGTGGTGATCTGGACTCCCGGCGAGGTGATTTAGGTTCCCGGTGGGGTGATCTAGAGCCCTTGCTTGGTGATCTGGACTCGGGGCGGGGT